>CM069927.1:22340271-23060162 GCA_036172225.1 Cryptocoryne crispatula var. balansae | reverse complement strand
AGTGTATACATCTTTGGTCAGCAGTCGCTTGTCTTCGGACATCCTTTCGTCGGTCGTTGCCATCACCGACGGGTTGTCGCCGTAGAATAGTTCTAACTCTCCGAGACAACCCCGTTCAACTCATCGAAAGTGCGAATGTTGGCTATCAACAATTTCTCCAACATTTCGGGCCGCAACCCCTTTTACATAAGCCTACCGCTTCTTCATTTCAGCAGTGGGCTAGAGCACTTCATACAAAGATTTCTCCATCTTTTCGATGTATTCCACGGCCGACTCATCCTCGCGTCGACGCAAAGAGGTCAACTCAACCGCCGCGAAGGGTCTCTCGCTAAACCGAACCGTTCGATGAACTTTCGCCGCAAGTCTTCCCATCCCGAGACCGAACTCCGGCTTCGACTCGGAGTACCACTCGAAAGCCGACCCGCCGCAGTGGTAGCGAAGTACCTAAGGAGGTATGACTCTTCTAGTGCTAGTTCACCCATACGCGTGACATACAAAGCTAGGTGCTCCTTCGGGGACCCACGCCCATCAAATCTTGGACATTTCGGGGATTTTAGTAACCTCACAGGTAATTTCTTGAATTGGTGGTAAACGGGGTAAGGAACCCGCATAGATCCACCGTTGCGAGCCCATCATCGTGTTCACCCAACTTTGCCTCTATCAAGCGCTCAATTATAACCTTTTCGAGAAACCGTGGCGTAGTCTTGTTGCAACGGGTAGGTCGGCGAGGGTGACGTGTATCTCATCTTCGTGGTGGCCCTACTTAGGCCGGTTGTTGAACATAAGGTTGTTGAGTAGTCGGCTGCGGAGGCGCCACCGGGGGTTGATCTTCCTAGATCAATGGTGATTCTTCAGGAGCTCCAGCTGCTCTGGAGCTTTGTGCTAGTTGAGACTGTAAGAGCCCGAGGTTGCTGAGAAGCATCTTCAACTGTCGATTCTCCCTCCATGCATCGACCAAGTCCGTGTTCTGTGTGGCATCGCCCCTCGCTCGTTGCGATGTGCTTCTTATTCCTCTCGATCCGTCTCGCCGCGCAGGGTCGGTCGCCAACGGTTGTCGCGGAGGGTTACCTCGCTAAGGGTTGTCGTGGAGGGTTACCCGTTAAAGCCTCGGAGAGCAGATTGGCTTCGGGTATTCACACCAGTGCGAGTTGAACTATGGGTCGAGGTGGAGTGACCCTTGGTTGTGTGGAATTGCTGGGGACTCTTGCCTCTGGTAAAGACTTTAGGCTGGAAATCTTCGCCTTTGGCACCCAAATTTGCTTTGTCTGGGGAGAGGATTGCTTCCTCTGCCCCCTATTGACATGATAGGTGGTTGTTGTATCTTCATACCTATTCGAACCAGGGTGACATGGGAGTCTGCCCCTGGCCGAATGAACAGCTGCTTGAAACCGGTCGGCAAACCGACCGGGAGTAAATGTACAGTGAGTTGCGGATTGATTCCGAACCCGGGCATAGTCGGAGGGTGCTCCTCCTGGGTGAAACTTAACTTGGGCATTGGATTCATTCCTTGCCCGAAAATTTTTTTGAAACCATATTGGTTGTTGAATGATGTCGACTGGACGACGAACATAGGATTGGTTCCTAGCTTGCCGAACAAATTTTGGGACCACCGATCGGCCATTATGGCCGAAATGGTGGGCCGAGGGTTGCTCCCTCCCCGCGATGAAAGATTGGACCGCCGGTCGGCCCGAGACACTTTGGTAGACAGTTGATTCCTTCTTTACTCTGGAAGTTGTAGGAACCAAAGGCTGATAAATGATCTTGTTATTCTCATCCAACGAAGCCAAGGTGGCGAATCAATTGGTGAGTTGAAGATTGATGAGCTTCGACTTTTGTTGTGCTATCTCGGCTTCAGTGTAAATGGGAACAGCATTACGACCTTTCCAGTAGACTCTCATGGAACCCACTTGTTGGTGACCGGCGTGACCCAACTCGCGGGTTGACTTTGCCAGGCTTGAATTTTCGTAACTTTGGCTCGGCCATGGAAACCGAAATTTGATTTGAAGAACACGTCATCAACTGTAGAGCTGGTTTTTCTTCCTTATCAAGGACCGGCTCCATTGCCATGGTGGCTAGTATCAGTTGTTCGACCGGATGGATGTCTTCATCATTCGCAATGGGATTCAACAACTTGACGCCCAGGTGGTGTACTGGCTGGATCACTTCTGGGAAAGCTCCGAATACGACTGGGTAGGGCAAAGGCGCCAACCGCTCGGGTACAAGACGAAGTTTTCGGAGTAGAATACCCTTTCCTCGTACGTCATCCCGCGGATGACAAGGTTAACTTATCGTGCCCAAATAATTGACAATTGGTTTGGAGATACATGCCTTCTTAAATTGCTATGACGGGAAGATGAAGAGAAGGAGAGCTCCCACCGGGCGTGCCATTTGATGTAACCTCAAAAATCTCAAGCTTTAAAGATTTTGGAAATTCATTTTTCTTTTGAATTCAAATCAAATTTGATTTGACCTTAGTATTGACTTTGTAAGAAAATAGATGATATTTCATAAAAGTATTAACTAGGGTCAATGATATGTATAAAATTATTCATTGAGGTTGTTAGGTTCTTTGAAATTAATTTTGACCTCTCCCCGTCGGATGGTGCGAAGATCCGGCGTTAATTACATCGAGATAACTCGAATACCCTTGATTAATCGTCATAGCAACTCATTGAAGTAGAAAACATGCATCCACAAAAATAAGCATTCATGCGTACACATATGGACATAGGAGAAAATAATCCCATGAAATTTGATAGAATGCAAGCACTCAATTTGAGTTTGAATTTGAATTGACTTGGTTGAATTAAAATTTGTTGGTTTGAATTTTGATTTAGTTTGAGTTGGATTTAATTGGTTGAATTGCTTTTAGTTTGGTTTAGAGTTTGATTTGTTCATTTAAATTTGATTCAATTTGGATTTGGGCAGATTTTGTTTGTTCTGACTGAGTTTGATTTGAACAGGTTGGGATCTCAGCGAATTATCTTCAGATTTCAAGTTTCAGATTCTTTGAAGTAAATGGACTAACTGCGACCATGGATCTTTCTCCTGCTTCTTGTGCCTTCCCTGTTGCAGCTTGCTCGATTGCTGCGCAGCCTAAGTCAAGATTATCATTGGTCACAAGCTGAATGGTTTGTCCAAGGAAGCTCATTACTGATATCCAATGACTAAAGTAATGTTCGCAAATTGTTTGACATGGCAAGGCGAAGAGATTTCCTGCAGGTGACATGGGCTAGACTTCTACAACAATGAAAGTCGAAAGGAGATGATTGAAATCATCATCCCACCGAAGCTTGGATTGACACTTGTTGTAAATGATTTTTTTTGTATATGTAAAACCTGCGGATGTTATTGGAAACCGGCAAATGTATATTATTGGCGCTGCTCTCTCTCTCTCTCTTCTGCACTGTTTGACAAATTGGATTGAATCATGGGATGTGGGAAAAGGATTAATCAACATCACTTTCTTTCCTTTGCGCCAGAAAAAAATTTTTTTGACAAGGGCATGTGAAGATGTCGCCTGCACAGAATAACTCCGAGCTGATGGCCTTGCATAGGCATGAACGTCGACTTGCATAACGACTCTCTTTTTCTTTCTGCTCTCTCTTTTTTTTTTAAGATTAAATTTCTCATAGCTCTTTGTGAGCACCGAGAAATTTATCACAAATGAGTTTTTGGGTATCGAAAATCGACCCAACAAAGAAAATTAAATCTCATACGACCTTTTATAGGCATTAAGAGACTTAAAATTGAATAGATTTTGGGGAATCAGAAATTGACCCCACATTTGAAAATTAAATCCCATACGGCCTTTTCTAGGCATTAAGAGACTTAAAATTGAATGGATTTTTGGGGAATCGAAATTGACCCCACATTTGAAAATTAAATCTCATACGGCCTTTTATAGGCATTAAGAGACTTAAAATTGAATGAATTTTGGGAAATTAGAAACTAATCCCGCAATTGTTATTAATCGAATTAAGGGAGAGTAGCCCCGGCCCACAAGGACATGTGGAGGATCTCCCAAGGACACCACCTCATCAGCTCGTAGACTAGCGCACGGCTGAAGGATGAATATCCTTTTAATTTATTTACTTTTTTTTTAACCGGTTCAGATTGTTCTCGGAACGTCTTTCATTGAGGACGATGTTCTCCTCTGGATATCGGCTTGCCCGGTTAGTACGACTTTCTTCTGTGTAGACATCCGCACGGCGCAGGTCCGGACCGAGCTAAGGCCCGACCAACTTGTTTGCGCGGCTCGACCATGCGGCGCGGGGGAGAGAATCCGATCGCGCCGTCCTGAGCTCACGGGTGCGCGTCAGCCGTCTTCCCTACCCTTTTCCCGGCGGAGTTCTTGGCGGCGGGACAGACTCACTCCGAGGTTGCTTTGGCAATGGTTCTTGGGCGAGATATCCAGGTTACGCGACGTCGGACGGCGGTCCAGGTCTCCACGGCGGATGAAGACGGCAGGACTCCGGGCTGCCTTGGCCGCGATGGTGCGTGGACTGCCGGAGGGAGAAGCGTGGGAGAGAGACGGCACTGGGCAGTCGATCAGAGCCGGGTTGAAGATAAGGCAGCCGCGGTCAGAGGTTGGTCCTCCTCTCCTCATCTCTTCCCTGCCTCTTCTTCCTACTTTGCGATACCCAGCTTCTCTTCTTTGCTTCGCGATGCTCTCTTCTCTCCTCCGCGATGCTCCGTCTCTCGGGGGTTCTGCGCAATGCTCAGTCTCTCCGGCCTCGTCAATACTTTTTTCTTTTTTTCCCCTGCGATGCCCAGCCGCTCCTTCCTTTTATCGTCCGAGCCCCTCTGCCAAAAAATGGAATGTCGCCCCCAACGCCATCTTGCCCGCGCTGACTGCGGGATGGAGGATCCCCTGGCGCGGCGACTTGCCCCATAGGGCCTTTCGGTAGCGGAGGAAAGTCCTGCCGCGTTTTGCAGCTGCTGGCCTTCCTGGAGAGGGGGGGTCGACGATCCCCTCCCCCGCGACGGATTCCCTGCTATTTGGAGGACCCTGCGGGCGCTCATTTATTCTGGGATGGACTAAGGTGGGTAAACAAAATTGGCCGGCCTTCTGTTCTCCTCCCGCTCGGGCGACGGTGCGGCGGTACGGGCGTTTGGCGCGTGGCTCTTCCCGCCATCGACGGAAGGAGGAGGGTTCCCTTGGCGGTGATCGCGGCTATCCTGGCGGGGTCGAGGAGGAGCTATCGTCCTGCTTTCGACTGGGGCTGCGCGGTGGCGTGAGATTCTCATAGGTGATTCCAGGAGGGAAAGAGGCTCTCGACGGTGCCGCGGAGGGAGGAAATCGGAGACGGCTTGCTTCCTGGAGGACGATTTGGAACCTACTGCGCCTAGCTTGCCTGCGGGGCGTCAACATCACCACGCGGATTCTGGGCAGTCTTCGACATCGACATCGGTGATCCCAAATTACTCTCCTCTTTTTTTTTCTTTTTTTTCATGCAGCATATTTTCTATTTTGTTCGGCGGATAAAATTGTAGCATTCCAAGAAACGGCCTCTTTTTGGTATGTCTGATCAGCGTGTAGTGTGGTTCAACCAATACTGCACGTTTTTTTATGCATATCCAGGATATGCATTCACAATGCATATGTCTGTTTCATGACCATTTTTTTTTAAACGGTTAAAGTATGGATATGAATATCAACAGTCTGTCTATCAGCCCCTGTACATGCTCTTAAAACACCAGAAAAACCGATTTCGCCGACTGCGATACCAGACTCATTGGTGAGCTGAAATAACTCTGAAGTCTGACCAAATTGAAAATTTCCAGCGTGACCAACAGCCATGGCAATTCCACGACTGCCGGCTGTGTCCCGACAGCGACCGAAATCCCCTTTTGGCATCTTCCAAACTGTTACATTTTGCATATGCATCCAGAATAGCCGTATTCACTATAGTGTCACAACTAGAAACCACTTTTAGAACATGTACATTTATTATCGACCACTCTGCAATTTTTTAGGTGTTGACAAATCCATACATTAAGTTAATCCCAACAACATCAAGTTCACTTGGGCAAATAAATTAGGGAAACAAAAAAATCAAAAGGGTCTTTATTTATAAAGATCGGCAATCGGCATTGAGTTGTATGGCTAGATGTCTGTTGGTAAGAGTCTCTAATTATAATCCTATTGGTATCAGAAATGATTTAGGCAGTGAAAAAGATAGAAAAATATTTTGTTTCGAAGGGCATGGACTAAGGTGGAATGTTTTTCATAAATGATGTCTATTCTGTGGTTCAAAGCTCCAAGACATTTAATTCAGCTCCCAGTCTACACATCAAACTGAAATGGGCATGGAACAATTGGAAAATGAGATGGCGAACAGAGAGCTGAAACACATAAGAAAAAGAGGCTGTTGCAAATTCTAGAAGAGTTCTAGCTTAGAAATGAGCGAGCGAGGTTTGTTGGAGGATGACTGTTTTGCATAGAAAATTAGCAAGGCCGCATTTAATACACTAATGGAGCAGGAGTTGAAGTTGCAACAAATGCTAGATTACACTTGCTCATCGAAGGGGATAAAAATACCAAGTTCTTTCATGCAATGACTAGTAAGAGAAAGAGGATAAACTTTAGTTTGTCGTTAAATAACAACAGTAAAATCATAATTGACGATGAAGTGAAAGTGTCTCAAGGTATTCATAATTTTTATACTAATCTATTTAAGGAATATGAGAAATGGCATCTGTCTATTCATATTTAAAAAGTTTGCATTTCCGTCATCGAGGACTGCAAGGTATGTAGTCAAAGGTGAGGGGTGATTAAGGTGAGGGACCCCTCACCTCACCCCAAATGTCTTGCTCCATCACCTCTAATGATGGAAGCAATCCAACGGTGGCTACCACAAAGGAGTTGATAAACCGGCACTTCGGGTAGAGAAAGCAAGGCCCGTGGATCCGATCTCAGATCCCGCGAGCTTAAATGGCCAGATCTACAACTTAAGTTGTGGTCTGCATGGTGCCCAGGGGGTCCACTTTTAAGTTGCAAATCTACCTATGAAACCTCGAAAAATGATTTAAAATTATAGTTTTTTTTAATTCATAAATTCTTTTTTTTTGTTTTAACTTAACCTTGAAATTTTTTGAAAATTTATAACTATATAAAAGGATAATTTTCAAAAAATCTTTCCTAAAATTTTATTTATTGAATTTAGTTTTACAATTAAGAAAATACGCGATATTCCATAGAAGCATAACTAGTTCAGATATGTATAAATGTATAAATTCGATGTTGGGTTCTTTGAAAATTTGTTTTGACCTCTCTCATCGGATCGTGAGAAGATCTGATGTTAATTATATCGAGAATATTCGAACACCCTTGATTCGCCGCCATAGCAATTTTGAAACGAAGCCATACATCCACAAATAAGATAAACACACTAGGAGCAACGGCTTCATAAATTTGTGTTTTGAATTTAATTCAAATTTTTTATTTTAGAAATTCTTGATTTATTTGGTTTGTGACTCGATGTTTTTTACACTTTATTTTTTATTTAAAGTTTGATTAAGGGTTTGAATTTAGTTTTTTATTTGAATGTTTGATTGATTTTAGATTTATTAGACTTATTTAATTTAAGTTTTATTTAATTGGTTTATTGGTTGAAGAAATTTAATTTAAAAGAATTATTTTTAAGGTTTTAATTGTTTATAATTTAGTTTAGGGGTTATAGGTATGTCGTTTTCTTTTAACATGATTTTATTTTTTGTTGTGTTTTCAAATTATTGAATTTTTTAATTGATTAATTTGTCTTTTGACTTAAAAAATCCTTTTGTATTTTAATTATTTAAAAATCATTTTTAATTTTTAAAATTTAAATTTCACTTAACCGAGTGTGTTTTGTGTATTTTCAAATTTTTTTGGTTATTTTTAATTTTATTGAGTTATTAGATTTACTTATTCTTTAATTGGTGATTTATCTTGGGAAATTACTTTTGGGTTTAAAATTATATGAAAATTGATTTTTAGTTATGAGGTTTTTATTTGACCAATTTTAATATTTTGGACTATTTAATTAATTTATTTTTTTATTTTTGGTTATTTTAATTTGATATGAACTCATTAATTTGACGAGGGTGCATAGATGTCGAGGGTGGGAAATGTCGAGGGAGACGATGAAGGCGCGTAGACGTCGACGGACGGGAGATGACGAGGGTGCGTAGATGTCGATGGGAGACAACGGCAACCCTTCAGTGAAGATAAGTCTCACCTTCTCTTCTCCTCCTTCCTCCTGTGCTTCTCTTCCTCTTCCCCTCTATCCGCCCTGCCTCCACCAAGAAAAATCTCAGCCCCGTGCATCATTGCGTGAAGGGCTTTTTATGTCCACTACTGCCGTTCGCCATCCGGGGAACCCCATCTACCTCGGACGTTACTCGGATGGACAACTGTCGCGGATCCTCTGCCTCCCTGGAGGTATCGTGCATAGGGCAGGGGCATTGGAGAGCTGGTGCCAGAGTCGTGATGCAACAATGGTTATGATCGGCTGTTGATGGGCTTGGGGAGCTCCAATGGGAGTCTGAACTGTAGGAAAATCGTTGCAACGCCCTTGGTTATTTTTTGTAGATGCATCATACCGTCGTTGAGAGTTGCGAGACTTGTCGCATAAATGATCACACCATTTTCTTCTTGTTGGCGAGATGATGTCATAATGGATTTGGAAATTTGACGTAAACGTCGCACCTTTGGGAGCCAAATCCAGCAAGTACGCACCATCTTGCCAGGATTCTCTTTTCTTTTAGAGGTCGTCGAGCATTCCAGAATCTCCGTTCAAGCTCGTTTGCCCTCTCTCTTTTTTGTAGGCATCAACACTACCCTATGGGGTCTGCTAGATCCGAAAATGGTTCCCATTTCCTTTCTTCCTTGCCTAAACAGAGCACCGAAGGTGCTGTAGGTGACCTGCCTCAATGCCGGAGGCAGCAAGAGTGACCACCTAGGCAGCTCAGATTGAGCCTAGGCAGTGTCGGCTGTCTCACCTTGCCTCCTCGCCTAGGTGATTGCCTTGATTGCCTTTGCTAATAGAGATAACAAGTTGTATGTGCATAAGTTTTCGAAAGAAGTGAAGTGTTTCAAACTTTCTAGTGGGTGTAAATAAATCTTCAAGCCTTGTTGGTTTTTCTAGAGAGTTCCTCCAACATTTCTGGTAAGTCATTGAGGAAGATTTAATATTAGCAATGTAGGCAATCCCGGATTGTCCTAGGCTAATTAAGTTTTTCAATGCAACTTTTCTTACCTTGTTCTCAAAAGAGGATGTGATGAATGTTGGTGAATTTCACTCTATTAGTCTGCTCAATAGTACCTACAAAACCTTCGATAAAAGTGTGGCAAATAGACTTCAGTAAGTTGTTAATGTTGGTGGGTTAATCTTAGTTGATTTTTTTTGAAAGGCAAATGATTCTGGATAACATTTTTATTATGTAAGAAAGTGTTCATGAACAAAATATAGTGAAGAAGAAAGGAGCTGTAGTGAAATTGTCTTTTGAGAAAGCTTATGATAAACTTAATTGTAGTTGTCTATATAATGTGCTTAGCTTGGTTACAATGGATCGGGACACATAATGGTATATGATTACTTTCTCTGTATTGATCAATGGTAAACCAGCTTGGTCACTTTTTGACATCCATGGGTTTTCAATAGAGCGATCCACTTTCTCTTTATTTTTTTTTTGTTTTTGCTAGTAAGATTCTAAACTTCTTCTAGATAAAGATGGACTATGGTCTCATAGAAGGCTTAGAGTTAGATTGATCGACATTCACATTACTCATGCAGTTTGCAAATGACACATTGCTCTTCCTGTGGATGCTTGATATGGTCCAGCAGTGGGATGTGGATAAGCTTTTGGGTTAGAGCTGCCGAAGATCAATCCATTCCCTTTTGAAAGCTATAGTGCTTTTTTGTACAGCTGCATACGGATCGGAAGTGGTCTTTTGTACTCAGTTTCTTTTTTGACGATGGTCATAAGAGGATCTACCATTTGATAGATCTTAAAATGACCATTATGAACTTTGATGTTTTATATCCGCTTGGTGACACAATATTTTGGTTTTTCCATTGAAAAGATATCATGACTATTATTATTTTTTCTTCTGGCTTCCACAGGTTTGAAAGTGAATTTTAGCAGAGTGAAATGGTTAACGCCAATCTCAGTGATAGTGTGCTTAAATAGATCTTCTGATTAGGGATTTAGGAGCAAAAGTTTCCATAAGTGTTTGAGACTACTTTCCAATAAACCTTTAAAGGAGAATGATTGGAATCCGATCTTGAGAATGTTCAACGACAAAAAATGTTTGAAAGGGTAGTTTTTTTTTGTAGGGAAGGTGGACACTGGTGTCTTCAGTGTTATGTAACATGCTACCATACTTTTCCAAATGTTTAATTTGCCTATGGGTACTTGCAAAAAATTGAAGGCTCTTAGGATGACTTTCTTCTGGAAGGGCAGCTACAGGAGGCCATCTTGTTAAATGAGATCATGTCTGCAGATTGCTGGAAGAAGGGGAATTGGCTTTATCCCCTTGGAAGTGTCAAACTCTGCCTTGCTTTCTAAATGGCTATGGAAGTTGAATTCAGATCAATCTTTCTTATGGGCTATTGTCGTTAGAAGTATCTTCCATTGCTGGGCAGAAACTCAGACCCCCTCACCATATTGGTCCAATTTATGGATAGTTTTTTTATGGATAGATCTTTTTTCAAGTCAACATCTTCAGTGTGCTTCTATCATTATCATTTATAATGACATAATAAAGAGATCTTGAAAGATCCTTGGTTAGGAGGTGGCTTTAAAACAACTTGTCTGTGATTTGTAATGGATTGCAACAAATTAGGATTGCTTGGTTAATGATTGTTGGGTCAATGATTCATCCACTATGGCTGGTGATGTTTGTTCAACAAAGGACTAGCGCATGGCGAAGTACTTGCTTTGGGTTGTTTGCTTAACACTGCCAACAATATACGCTTGCAGAGAGATTAGAATTTGAAATTGGTTTGCCAACTGATCATTTGCCCCTTAGTCGGTTGTGAAGATTTTAAGTTAAGGCGGAGTGAAGGTTAATTGGGCTTTGCTCATAGATCGCAGAATTGGCCGATTCCTGGATTGGATCGGCCATTGCCGATCCGATTCTTGGCTGAAGAACCGATCCGGAAAAAAGTTCTGGCAGAATCGATCGGGATCAGCCAGATCGGTCGGAATCGGAATCGGATCGGCCGAATCGGTCGGGATCGGAATCGGAATCGGAATCGGGATTTTTTTTTTGCTATTCCAGTCGGATCGATTAGGATCGGCCGAATAGGCCGGATTCGGTCCGGAATCGGATCGGAATTGGAATCGATTGTTTTTTTTTTGCTTTTTTTTCTTACCGATTACGGATCGATTTTCTTCCATTGGATCGGTCGGAATCGATCCGGATCCGATCCGGATCGGATCGGTACCCACCGATCCCGATTCCGATTCCGATCCCGCGATCCTTGGCTTTGCTAGTCTGGAAAAAGAAGGTGCCTTTCAAACTCAAAACCTTAAGAAAAAATTGCATGCCAAAGATTTCCTAGCTTAGCTAGATTATCTTACTGAAGGATCTTCCTTTTATACCATCTTTTGTGGCAGGTTTCAAGAGGATCTAGATCATTTACTTTTGAAATGTAGCATTATTCAATTGCTATGACAGATTTGCTCCTAGTTGCTGCAAAAGTCCTCAAGATTGAGAGTTCTGTTTGAGTGATCTGTTGTTTAAATGGCCATCAGAGCTACCTCTTTGGGCTGATCCTCAGGTTTGGGATGCTTTATCGGTTTCACGCATTTACTATGGAGCAAATGGACTACTGGCCCAAATTATATTTTGGTCTACAGTTGTTGGACTGGGCCATTGCTGGAAAATGGAATGATGAGCATATTCAGAACTTCCTTTTGATCATTTTGCAAGCTTCTTTGCTAGGTTAACTTAGGTGTCCTGGCTACTGTACATCACTCTTGAGGGAATTTTGGGTTTGATGTTTTGCAATTTTTTCCTCTGCCTGTCCTGATCCATTCTTTTGATAGATCTGTTGGCTCCCACTCGTTTGGAAAACAGTGAGGCCAAAATGAGGCATCTTAGACATCCGGAAAATGTTTGATCCATCTAACAAAACCATTTCCACATATCGCATTCTCTAACAGCCCAAACAAAATGAATTTATTTTGGTTATGTTCTACCAATTCTAGTTATCTGTATGATTTTTATGCAATGGTATTGCCCATTTGTTTTACTTCATTATTATATATATACATATTTGTGGCTATGTAATTCCTGAATACTGAACTCCTGGTGTGCAGATCTCTTAATGCGATTATGGACAAACTTCTTTTGTTTTGTTTTGCTCATTATCTTCCGTGACATGCTAGTGAGATCTTCCAAGAATTGTTTTGACAACTTTTGATTTGTTCCTGGCATCTTTTAAGAACTCTGCCATTTTGTTTCTATATTTCTTAATGAGAGCCATTTCTTGATAAATGTAGGGGAAGCAATGATGGTGATATATGTGTTGTGGAAGTAAAACAGATGGAAATTTCTCACTGGAGTAAGAAACTTCATCTTGGTACACGTATTTCAGCTGTTGAATTCTGTCCTACAGAAAGGTACTGGCTGCAAAAGTTCTTCCTTCATTTGTAGCATAAGATTCTGTTTAATTTTCCGTATTTTATGTTCCTGAGAATACAGGAATGGTAGACATGCATCTAACAGCTTGGATAATTCATCTGGCCATTTAAATTTTGGTCATTTGATGTGTTCTTTCAGGTTCATACTTTCCACTTCAAATCAATGGGGCACAATCATTACCAAGCTGAATGTCCCTGCTGACTGGAAAGGTTTTTCTATTTCCAAGTCATATGTACATGGGTCATTTATCACAATTGAGTTGGCTGATCATCTCTTCCTTATGCAGAATGGCAGGTTTGTGTTGCTTCTGGGACTCTTCTTGGCATCCCTAGTCGTGTTTTATTTCATCTATGAAAACTCTGATTCATTTTGGAACTTCCCTCTTGTAAATAATCAGCCTGCAAAACCATCCTTACTGAAGACGTTTAGTGATGATTCCCAAGCTGCAGATGACCATGGCGTCTGGTGACTCATCTGTGGGCTGCCATTCGGGCGACTTCACTATGATGCATGGGTGAGAAACTCGGTTATTATTCTGGCATGCCGGCATATCAGAAATCTGCCAGCAGCTCTAGTCTCATTGTAGATATGTATTTCTACAACTCTGTCATCTGGACCTTTATTTAATCTCTCTCTCTAGGTAGACATGTATGTGGGACATGTTAATCCTATAAAGAGTGGAGATTCTTTTGTCGCTTGCATTCTTTGTTCAACAAGAAAACTTGGGAAACATTTTGTGCAGTAGTCTAGATGAGCTATTGACTTCTGTACCAATGTCCAACGTCTGTGGCATGCATCTGTGGCGGTTGCGGGCCTTGTGGTGCCACAAACTGAAAGGTGGAATTGGTACTTCTAAAGACTGTTTAGTCCTGATCTGGGTCAGAGTTAGCTAGGAGTCTGCTAATCCCTGTCTGTTTTAGAGTTGCATTTATTACAAGGTCTAGCTTTTCCTTATGGAAGGATTTTAGATGCAACTACTTAACGTTGCCTTTTAAATCTATAGCATTAGCCAAAGATGTTGATGTCTATTGGATAAACGGTAATCACATTTGTCATATGTGCATTTTTTGGCAAGCAATTGGAGAAGCATTATCTGATGATTAGGGGTAAAGATTGTTGGCTTTTTTATGATAGTTCTCTCATTTGAAAAGAAACTAGTTAAAATCTACATTCTCCGCACCTGTGGATATCAATTTTTTAATATTTTCAATATAAAAATGTTTTACAACAAAATAAATTTAATAATTTATGTAAGTATGTTCGAAGAGGATTTTTAGTTATGATTTTTATTTAAAAAATTGCATCATGAAAATGATGTAGTTAACCATTAAATAAAAGCTCTACTCAATTTTTTTGTATTGAGTTTAGAGATATATTTTAAAGTCTTGCTGAGTTGCCGGAGAAGTCATGGGTGAAGTCTTGTGAGGCACATCGGAAGACCCGTTCCTACTTCGGACAAAGAAGTTAATGAGTAAGAGGACACATCCAAGAATTCAAAGTGATGGGCGAAGTAGGCAGCAACACAGAAAATAAGCAGGTTTTAAGATAAAGAGGTAAGACAAATTTAAGAAAATGAAGAGTACAAAGTACAGAACATACTCAACTTTTTTATACACCAGGCTTGGCTTTTGAAGTGTCATTTAGGATTTTAGTTGGCTGTAGCATCTTCGGGAGAAAGTTGTTTTATCACATATCGGCTTCAATCCAAACCTCCACCTTTTTCCCTTAGAAATCTGCTCTTCGAGTAAGTATCGGAGAGCATAACAAGCGTTCAGGCCACACGGAGGAGGTGAAAACAGGTTCCCTACAGCGACCATGGCAACCGCCGGACAGAACATTCCTGCAAGGACGCAATGAGGCATGGAGAAACAGCACCAGGAATGCCCCCATCGGCTTTCTCCAAATACATACACTATCTCGAGAGGAATCCAAATGCTGTTTGGGAACCAAGCGGGAATCTGTCAAGTATCGCACATGATTATATCAGAAAGGAAAATGATGGTGCGCTTGCAGCCCCGCCGTAGTTTGTTTTACAACAAGCAATAAAGCACGGGGATATAATACGACGATAAGACGAGGTTAAAACAGTGCAGTAGATTCCTACGGTAAAAAATGTTAGAACGAAGTAGAACCATCACTGTTAAGTATGAGCATTTCAACTATACAATCATTAATTCATCACATTTGTACAATATTTCAAAGTCTAGAAGCAAATAAATCGTCAAATGCCACACAAAGCAGAAACCTGAGAGAGGCTTGTTTTGTTTTATTGTGATTCTTTTGTTTCATAATCAACCGTTTAAAACAAGTTATGTTTTGGATTATGAAGCATTATTTTTTGTTTGGTTAACTTTGCAAAAGAGACGAAAAACAAAAGAATGAACCACACGATTAAGAGAAATTTAGCGCTTGTTTTGGTTTCCACAATCTTATCATGTAATTTAAAATACTATAATTGGGTGTTTGGATACATTTTTATACATTTTTTTACCTAAATTTTAAAAATGAAGATGGTAAGGTGTTTGGTTTATTTTTTGTAGTGCTCTTTCTTTTTTAGAAGTGAGGAATCCTACTATCTCTCTCCAAAACAAAACAAGAGGAGAGTTGTTTTGTTTACGAGAGAGAACCGGCATCTCTCTCGACGGCCCTGCATTCCTCTCTCTCGCATAGACGATTTCCCCATCTCCCACTCATAGTTTGACGCCCTCTCTCTCTCTCTCCCTCTCTCTCCCCAGGATGACTTGCGCTATCTCCACCATAACAACACGAGCATAGGTAATGGCTGCGTTTAAGAGGCCTTACCACAGTGACCCGCCATTGGGAACCCGCTATGCAGCAAGTTACGTCAGCCTTGGTTCAGCTGGAGTCCATCGAGAAGGCTTTAAAGCGGCGGCGGACCTACCTCTACTCTTCCTAGTTCTATGTTCACCTCCTTGCCGCGGAGATGCCGATGATCAATTCAGCTTTCCCGGCCACAATGAGGTCGTGATCGGTGGCCTCAGGGCGGTGAAACCTTCGGCGACGATGAAGATGACTCGTCGAGTATCTAGGTACATCTCAAGAGGGACAGAGATGACGTCTACCATGACGACATCGCGACGGTTGTGAAGGCGTAGATGATCGGTGAGCACCACTCATTGCAGAAGAAGTCGGAGCCACCAATGCCGAGTAGAAGTCCACAGCCAGGGACCCTCACTGTCGCCCTCTGAGGAGTACCACAAGCAGCAGCTCCAATCGATCAGGTTCGTTGCCATATGCACGCTCGCTCGAACCTTCTCATCATTTTCACTATCCGTCGATTAATGCTTTCTATGTCTTCTTTCTCTTGAGAAATGCCCAATGGAGAGCGTCACCGCATGCCTGTGCTCATCTTGAGAACTGGCCACTACCAGCGATGTGGGCGGTGGGGAGAACAAAGATGCCAGCATGGCATACAACACTGACGCAAGCGGAGGCCATACGGACCCGCATTTGTTCTACCATGAGTGGTCCATGGAAGATCAATCCAATCTGTCACCTCTTTGCCATTGCTAAGTGTAGGAGAACGTGGGGACCGACTGGAAGCAACGACCAAGAAGAGCAGGTTGCCGTAGAAATCGGTAGTCAAACACTTCTCTATAAATTTTAAAAATGGTGACAATTTTGCCAAACACAAAATAGTTGTGATTCTCTTATTTTAAAATTAAAAATGAGACATCAAGTGATTGATCTTGATTTCAAAAATGAGATTGTATCGAAACTAAAAGAACTACCAAACACCCTATAAACCATCATTCCAAAATACATGGTTTTACATTAAGCAAAACAAATGAAAACACTGCAGAATAGGACAAGTGCACTATTTGGCAGAATTTCCAGAGCAAACAAACATTCCTAGATGAAAACAGGGGAGTTTCAGTGCAACATCTAGGAATCTAGGCTAAATAGTTATGAGGACAAGCCTGCTACACACTGCAAAAATAAGAAACTAGACAGTGATTAGAACCAGTGAACTATACGAAGCAACCTAGAAGCATATCTTGGGTGCATGCACACACAGCATCAATAGAACTCAGAACGAGATGTGTCAATCTCCTATGTAACATGAATCATAAGTGTAAACAAACTGGAGATAGATTGTTAATAGATATAGACATGCAGATCCAACTCTCCCAGAACACAACATGGAAACCTAGCACCAGGAGAGGGAAGCATCACTTGCACTCCCAGAACACAATATGTCTTATTCATGTTTACGTTTCTTCGTTGAACAATTCTGTAGTTTTACAGAGATTATTGAGATGTTGAAGCTTCAGTTTTTTTTATTAATTGTAATGTGCTCAACAATGGTGCTAATATAATTAATTCCTTTGACGAAATCTGCTTCCTGCAAAATAATATGTTTTATTATATATGAGGTTCAAAAAAATTAGAATATGTAAAAGTTTTACTAAACTAACATTTTTATCTTTTAGAATATATACTGAGACATCAAGTATATCCTCAGCTTGGTAGTTGAATAATGTAATTCACATGTTTGTTGAGTTATCGGCAATGTTTAACCTTAAACAATACCTTTTAAAGAAATATATATTTCAAATGACCACATAATGGTTAATGTAAGAACAACAATGTAAGTTATTTTTTTTGATTATGTAATAAAATATTTGTAATAATGGATATCTTATCTTTTTATTGCCTTGATGTTGTTGTTAGAACATCTTGAACAACTATAAACATTATTGTCCTCTTTGACAAGTTAAGCATAAAAGGAATATGCTTTGTACCATAGATCTTTGTTGTGTAGAACATCATGTGTTCGGACATTTACTGTAAATGAAATTACATATGACATATGGTATCATCAAAGATTTCAATATTGATCATAGTATTGTGGTATGGAATTGGAAATAATACATGCATGTGGTTTGGTATGAAGTCAATAAAAACTTACTTCACAACTAGAGTTTGTTGTGTTGTCGAGTAATTGTTGTAAAGATATCTCTTCGGACTTTATTGTTGTATTGTCTTTAGTAGGATCTTCTAGTATTCAACAAGACAATTTATCTGTGCTATTCTTAACCTTGTGTGTTATGTAAATAGAGCAGTGTAGAAGTTGTTTATATCAGAGAAATAAAGATAAATGATTTAAAATTAATTTAAGAATCATTTTGAAATTCACATTTTTTATTAGTGATTTTCAGATTTTTAAACCTCTCATACTTTTAAGATTTTTTTTTTATTTTTTTTTGCTAGTGTTCTGACTTCTATTAATCTGTAGAGTTTTAGATTTCCCCTGAATTGTTAAGCTTACTAGGTTGCAATATGTCACATATTCAAGGGTATTTATTAAAAGTAAGGGACAAATTTAACTCCTCACCCCACTTCTCAAATATTGAAAGTTCACTTTTTGGCCAATGCCCAAAATTTCTTTGTTTCATAAGGAATAGTAAAATTTTGACTACATCTAATTATTGGTTTGTGCAGGCACTACAATACTCCTTATGAAACAAAAGGTGAATTTCAAAACCCCAAAACTTAAACTAAAAACATAAAGTCTTAAAATATTTCTAAATCTATAATAGTAGCCCCTTTCACAAATTGGAGTGTTTAATGAAATTGTAACTTGAATTAATAATCACTGAAACATGCTATGCTGTCTATTCTAGTGTACAATTCAGTGGTTAACAATATAAGAGCAATGTGATTTTGAGAATTTATAACAAACTAATGCTAAAAGAACTTGAAATGTAGAAAGCTGTATTATGTTAGTTTTAAAAACAAAGCCGGATGTTACATCCCTCTTGTAAGAAATCAATCTAAGTATTTAAAATAATTTTGATTTATTGATTTCAAGGTCTTAGCCTTAATTGAAACCAAAATGACAAAACCAGGAACTGATTAAGAAGGAGATCGAATATACCTTCTTGGGATTTGAAAAATCCCTCACCAGAGATGAAGAGTGGATGTTCCTTGATGATTCAAACTGTTCAAATGGACGGTCTCTAACAGTATCCACACGAACTTCTTCCAATGAACTGTTCTCCTTCGCTCCAACCTCGAAAACTCTTCCAGAACGAAGTTGGACCATGCGAAGACTCCTTCCAGAGAAGAGAGGAGAGAGGGAGGCTGCCAAGGATATTCTCCCACCCTTTGGCTTGATAGGGTTTAGCTTCTTAAGCCTTTAATATATAGAAGATGCATTTTTTCACAAAAACTCAAATCTTCTATATATTTACATTCTTACCCCATGTCCTTAGAATTAGTTCTAATGTGTGTGACCCATTAGACTTAATAGTCAATTTGGTTGAGACCAAATTTAAAAACAATAATTCTTTTAAATTAAATCAAATATATTATCTGAGAATAGATTTGATGACTTTTCGTTCATAAAAGGTACAAGCCACATCCTATGATCCCAAATGACTTTGGAAAGTTAAATAACATCCATTGAACCTTTCCATCATTAGTTATCACACGAATATAAATCCTCATCCATGCAATGTCCCGGTCGGTCAGGGGTTCAACACGACTATCAACCCCCTTAATAATCGACTATATGAAATCCTATACTCAGGAATGGATCAATTGAAAAACTCCTTTTACAGTTATCCTATCTACCTTGGCCAAAGATTTAGAGTACTATTCCATAGGACATTCTCTCTCTCTCTCTCTCTTATTGAGAGTGAACGATCCCTTGTTGTCTGCTCAATTGTCTCCACCGAATTTTTATAGCACCCAATTCATTAACTATATTGGACCATCAAGGTGGTGATCCATAGGTTAATAATCAAAGAACAAGGTGTATTCAGCAAGACATATTTGGTGACTTAGGTCAAAGATCCAACCGTGCCACAGTGATGATAGAATACCCTGATAGACAGTTCAGTAAGATACCGATCAGGGTTTCTAAGATGGTCAATTCAGTGAACTTATTTTACTAATGAGCACCTGTATGTGTAACTTAGTGTCATCACACTAATGACCAATGAGATCGGTCATTCTCATCATATGAGAAGATATCACATACACAAGTCTATCTGAATCCTTAATGTTCTATCTCAAGGACCTATGACTTGAAATATTTAGATCACTAGCATTTAGATGATTGATCTCATTACATGATCTCATCATGATTCAATCATCATTGTATGTGATCAAAGACTTCATTATGATATGCATATCTAAAGATATTTGGTAATGAATAAATGCCTTTTATTTTGAATAAGATGATACAAGAAATGTCTAATCATACCACATATGATTGACTTGTAGGGCATATATTTCTATCACCTTTTGTGGAAGATGATGCCAAAGCAGTTTGTAAAAGTTTAACAGTGGCAATTGAAATCTTATTGAAAGAAAGATAATACCAAATAACATTAGGCAATCCATTGGTTAAAAATGTAAGAGCTACCTGTTCTTTGAAATTTTGACAAACTGGGAAGTCTGAGATTTAATAAGTCAAAAAATCTTAAACAAACAAATTAGAAATCAGAAGGATTTAGATTTTTTCTGAGGTGCATAGGTAAGTATTGCTTGTCTTCCTCTAAGTCATGCTATGAACAAAATTACTGTATTTAAAATAACTCCTTAGAATGCTTGTCAAAACATATAGAACATCGATGGAATTCAAAATTTTCCACTTGCAAGTCGAAAAACAGCAACCAGAGGTGATGTGATTAATCTCTTATGTGCCCCTTAATTCTCAAATTTTAGATTTTAAGGATCCTTCTAGAATTTACATTTTTCTTATTAGTGACTTTCAGATTTCTGAACCTCTCATACTTTTAAGATTCTTTTTTTTTGTTAATGTTCTGACTTCTATTAATCTATAGAGTTTTGGATTTCCCCTAAATTCTTAGACTTATTAGGTTGCAATATGTCACATATTCAAGGGTATTTATTGAAAGTAAGGGACATAGTTAACCCCCCTCTCAAATATTGAAAGTTTACTTAAATGGAAACTTAAATCAAAATCAATCAAAGGTTTTAAGTCTAAAACATTAAGTGTGGTTTCCGTTCCAATCTCTAATTTTCTTAGTAATTAGGCTCCACATATTGTCTTCTTACTGTTAGTTGTGCGCACTGAATCTTTTGTTTGATGATTTCTTCCTCATGTTTGTCATATGCTATACATGGGTCAAAGGATAACCTATTTTTATTCTTTAAAGACATTACACATGATTTTGACCTGTAGCATTCTCACAAAAGCTCACTGGTGATTATATCTATCTTGACCATACAGAACATGCCCAGGTCTAATTGTTGTGTTCCAACTTTGTATTCCTCATTGGTGTACTATATATTTACTTTCTACTAAAAAATTGGGATCCTTTTCTTTTCAAGTTTTCTTGTAAAGGAGGTTGACCTGTGCTTATATGTTTTAGATTCCCCCAGCTTGTAGTTGTAATCTGAGCTTTCAAAGTTGTGCTTCAAGTACTAAATGTGATCAATCTTTCGTGTGCCCCTTAATTCTCAGATTTCAGTATTTAAGGATCCTTCTAGAATTTACATTTTTTTGTTCAGTGACTCTCATATTTCTGAACCTCTCATAATTTTAAGATTTTTATTTTTTTGGTGAGTTCTGACTTCTATTAATCTGAAGAGTTTTGGATTCCCCTGAATTTTTAGAATTATTAGGTTGCAGATTTTTTTTGTATTTTCCAGATATAATTTCATGTTAAATGAAGAATTAAGATGGCTTAAAGCAACTTATCTTGTTTGTCGGATATGATATTGAAAGGAGTAAGGATCATGAAAAAAAAAAGTGAGAGGCCAACTTTTTTTAAGAAAGAATGTCTCCATAAAAATTTGTTTTTCACTGAGATTTGTTGATAAATTATTTTTTTAACACAAAAGCACAATTTATCATAATACCAAACACTTTATTAGTGACAATTCTCCCATAAAAAATGACCCATTTTCGTGTTCTTCAATCATACCTTTTTTGTAATAAGTATCAAACAACTTTGTTCACCAAGATTTGTTGCTAATTTTTTTAGCACAAAATGCACAATTTAGCATAATAACAAACACTTCATTAGTGACAATTCTCTTATGAAAAGAAAATCCACTCTCATGTACTTGCATACTTCTTATTGGAGAAAGGTTCTTTCTCACAAACTTTACGGGGAATATAAATTAATGAAATAATCTTCAAAGATACGTGGCTATGATTAAATATAAGAGCAAAGTGATCTTGAAAATTTATTACAAAATAATACTAAAGGAACTTGAAATGTGGAAACTGTACCATGTGAGATGATTTAAATATCAATGCCATATGTTGCATACCTTATGTGGAAGATGATATCAAAGTAGTTTGCAAAAGTTTAGCGGTGGAAATAGAAATCCTGTGAGAAGGAAAATGATACCAAACAACATAAGATGATCCACCTAATTTAGTTGGTACCCCCAGCTCAAAATGTAGAAGGAATAAACGTACGACTTACCTAAGATGGAATGAACTAATGGATGGAAACTTCCAGGGTTGTGGTTGAAAATCCAGATGAGCTTCTAGGCCATTAGAAATAGTTCCAAAAAAAAGTTTTAGAAATACTACACAGGTCATCCCAATCCAAAATGTTGGAAGCAAAAAAAAAAAAAACATACGACATACCTAAGAAGGAAAGAACCAATCATAGCTGCATGCAATGCTACCCAATCATATCCTGATGGTCTCCGTGAGTAGAGATAAGGCGAAAGGAAGATGGGTTGAAAAGAGCGGGATGGGGTATTTTAAAGATGAAAACACATGGAACTGTTTTATATATACCAGAAGGAAGTGAAGAATGACAACAAGAAGTATTGTGTTTAAGACGTGTGGCCGCATAGTACCTCTGAGACGGTTGTATAACTAAAAGAGGGGTGGTGGGGTTGCATATAGAATAAAACCTATGGAAGATGGAGGCCATTGCAATTGCGTTGTAGCTGTAGATTGGTGGTTCCCGACAGTTTGGGTAGAGGTGGTATACTTGGTTGGAGCAATTGTTGACGGAAAGCTGCAGGAGTGGTGGCCAAAAACCAACTAAATGTTGGGTTGCAAGATATGCCATCTTTATAGAAGTGGACAGCAGAAGAAGGCGGGGAGCCGCGATCAACGGCAGATGAGGGTGAAAAGGTGCGATTTGAGGAGATAGGCAGTGAACAAAGTCGACGGCGGGGAGAGCCATGGGTGACAGTTGGTGAGGGCAGAAAAAGGTGCGATAGGGGGTGCTAGACAGTAGACAAAGTTGACGGCGGGTGAAGGCAGGGAGACACGAGCGACGGCCGGTGATGGTGGAAAGGTGCGATTGGGGGAGCTAGATAGCGGTCAAAGTCGAAGGCGATTGAAAGTGGGGAGGCACGAGCGACGGCCGTTGATGGGAGAGAGCGGCGATTGGGGGAGTAGATGCCCAACGAAGTCGATGGCGGGTGAAATCAGGGAGCCACGAGCGACGGTTGGTGAAAGTAGAGTGCGATTAGGGAGGAAAGGCGGTTAGTGAGACGGTGAAAAGGTGTGCGAGGCAAAAAGGTGTTTACAAGAGGGATAGAGGGATGAAAAAACAGGCATTCACACTTCTATATATCAATTATAGATATTGCAAAGATCCTATTTGATAACAGGCTTCTCATGAATGAATGAAAAAGTTATCCATTTTGCATACCAGACCTAATGATGTAACATAAAAAATCTTCAAAATTCATTAGGAAAATTCAATACCTCACTTGTTGGAAAAGAATTTCTTTTGTTTAGGTTCAATATTGACAACTATGAAAATACATGGTATTCCAAAGAAGTATTAGCTAATTTGGGTGATGGATTGTTGGGCTTTCCAAGTTCTTAGTCTTAGCCAGTTTTCAGATTTTGAATTCATTGACTTTCATATTTCTTATAACTGTTCGAATTCTCGATAGAATATGTAAAAGTTTTACTAAACTAACATTTTTATCTTTTAGAATATATACTTGAGACATCAAGTATATCCTCAGCTTGGTAGTTGAATAATGTAATTCACATGTTTGTTGAGTTATCGGCAATGTTTAACCTTAAACAATACCTTTTAAAGAAATATATATTTCAAATGACCACATAATGGTTAATGTAAGAACAACAATGTAAGTTATTTTTTTTTTGATTATGTAATAAAATATTTGTAATAATGTATATCTTATCTTTTTATTGCCTTGATGTTGTTGTTAGAACATCTTGAACAGCTATAAACATTATTGTCCTCTTTGACAAGTTAAGCATAAAAGGAATATGCTTTGTACCATAGATCTTTGTTGTGTAGAACATCATGTGTTCAGACATTTCTTGTAAATGAAATTACATATGACATATGGTATCATCAAAGATTTCAATATTGATCATAGTATTGTGGTATGGAATTGGAAATAATACATGCATGTGGTTTGGTATGAAGTCAATAAAAACTTACTTCACAACTAGAGTTTGTTGTGTTGTCGAGTAATTGTTGTAAAGATATCTCTTCGGACTTTATTGTTGTATTGTCTTTAGTAGGATCTTCTAGTATTCAACAAGACAATTCATCTGTGTTATTCTTAACCTTGTGTGCTATGTAAATAGAGCAGTGTAGAAGTTGTTTATTTCAGGGAAATAAAGATAAATGATTTAAAATTAATTTAAGAATCATTTTGAAATTCACATTTTTTTTATTAGTGACTTTCAGATTTTTGAACCTCTTATACTTTTAAGATTCTTGTTTTATTTTATTTTTTTGCTAGTGTTCTGACTTCTATTAATCTATAGAGTTTTGGATTTCCCCTGAATTGTTAGGCTTACTAGGTTGCAATATGTCACATATTCAAGGGTATTTATTGAAAGTAAGGGACATATTTAACCCCTCCCCCCACTTCTCAAATATTGAAAGTTCACTTTTTGGCCAATGCCCAAAATTTCTCTATTTCATAAGGAATAGTAAATTTTTGACTACATCTAATTATTGGTTTGTGCAGGCACTATAATACTCCTTATGAAACAAAAGGTGAATTTCAAAACCCCAAAACTTAAACTAAAAAGATAAAGTCTTAAAATATTTCTAAATCTATAATAGTAGCCCCTTTCACAAATTGGAGTGTTTAATGAAATTGTAACTTGAATTAATAATCACTGAAACATGCTATGCTGTCTATTCTAGTGTACAATTCAGTGGTTAACAATATAAGAGCAATGTGATTTTGAGAATTTATAACAAACTAATGCTAAAAGAACTTGAAATGTAGAAACTGTATTATGTTAGTTTTAAAAACAAAGCCAGATGTTACATCCCTCTTGTAAGAAATCAATCTAAGTATTTAAAATAATTTTGATTTCTTGATTTCAAGGTCTTAGCCTTAATTGAAACCAAAATGACAAAACCAGGAACTGATTAAGAAGGAGATCGAATATACCTTCTTGGGATTTGAAAAATCCCTCACAAGAGATGAAGAGTGGATGTTCCTTGATGCTTCAAACTATTCAAATGGACGGTCTCTAGCAGTATCCACACGAACTTCTTCCAATGACCGGTTCTCCTTCGCTCCAACCTTGAAAACTCTTTCAGAACGGAGTTGGACCATGTGGGGACTCCTTCCAGAGAAGAGAGGAGAGAGGGAGGCTGCCAAGGATATTCTCACATGCTTTGGCTTGATAGGGTTTAGCTTCTTAAGCCTTTAATATATAGAAGATGCAATTTTTCACAAAAACTCAAATCTTCTATATATTTACATCCTTGCCCCCATGTCCTTAGAATTAGTTCTAATGTGTGTGACCCATTAGGCCTAATAGTCAATTTGGTTGAGACCAAATTTAAAAACAACAATTCTTTTAAATTAAATCAAATATATTATTCAAGAATAGATTTGATGACTTTTTGATCATAAAAGGTACAAGCCACATCCTATGATCCCAAATGACTTTGAGGAGTTAAATAACATCCATTGAACCTTTCCATCATTAGTTACCACACGAATATAAATCCTCATCCATGCAATGTCCCGGTGGGTCAGGGGTTCGACACAACTGTCAACCCCCTTAATAATCGACTCTATGAAATCCTATACTCAGGAATGGGTCAATTGAAAAACTCCTTTTTCAATTATCCTATCTACCTTGGCCAAGGATTTAGCGTACTATTCCATAGGACATTTCTCTCTCTCTCTCTCTCGCTCTCTCTCTCTCTTATTGAGAGTGAACGATCCCTTGTTGTCTGCTCAATTGTCTCCACCGAGTTTCTCTTACACCCAATTCATTAACTATATTGGACCATCAAGGTGGTGATCCATAGGTTGATAATCAAAGAACAAGGTATATTCAGCAAGACATATTTGGTGACTTAAGTCAAAGATCCAACCGTGCCACAGTGATGATAGAATACCCTGATAGACAGTTCAGTAAGATACCGATCAGGGTTTCTAAGATGGTCAATTCAGTGAACTCAGTTTACTAATGAGCACTTGTATGTGTATTTTAGTGTCACCACACTAATGACCAATGAGATCGGTCATTCTCATCATATGAGAAGATATCACATACACAAGTCTATCCGAATCCTTAATGTCCTATCTCAAGGACCTATGACTTGGAATATTTAGATCACTAGCATCTAGATGATTGATCTCATTACATGATCTCATCATGATTCAATCATCATTGTATGTGATCAAAGACTTCATTATGATATACGTATCTAAAGATATTTGGTAATGAATAAATACCTTTTATTTTGAATAAGATGATACAAGAAATGTCTAATCATATCACATATGATTGACTTGTGGGGCATATATTTCTATCACCTTTTGTGGAAGATGATGCCAAAGCAGTTTGTAAAAGTTTAACAGTGGCAATTGAAATCTTGTTGAAAGGAAGATAATACCAAACATCATTAGGAATCCAGTGGTTAAAAATGTAAGAGCTACATGTTCTTTGAAATTTTGACAAACTGGGAAGTCTGAGATTCAGCAAGTCAAAAAATCTTAAACAAACAAATTAGAAATCAGAAAGATTTAGATTTTTTCAGAGGTGCATAGGTAACTCTTGCTTGTCTTCCTCTAAGTCATGCTATGAACAAAATTGCTGTATTTAAAATAACTCCTTAGAATGCTTGTCAAAACATATAGAACGTCGATGGAATTCAAAATTTTCCACTTGCAAGATCACTTGCAAGTCGAAAAACAGCAACCAGAGGTGATGTGATTAATCTCTTATGTGCCCCTTAATTCTCAAATTTTAGATTTTAAGGATCCTTCTAGAATTTACAATTTTCTTATCAGTGACTTTCAGATTCTGAACCTCTCATACTTTTAAGATTCTTGTTTTTTTTTGTTAATGTTCTGACTTCTATTAATCTACAAAGTTTTGGATTTCCCTTGAATTCTTAGACTTATTAGGTTGCAATATGTCACATATTCAAGGGTATTTATCGAAAGTAAGGGACATAGTTAACGCCCCCTCTCAAATATTGAAAGTTTACTTAAATGGAAACTTAAATCAAAATCAATCAAAGGTTTTAAGTTTAAAACATTAAGTGTGGTTTCCATTCCAATCTCTAATTTTCTTAGTAATTAGGCTCTCAGAGACCAAAGCATTGGGATTGTTCCACATATTGTCTTCTTACTGTTAGTTGTGCGCACTGAATCTTTTGTTTGATGATTTCTTCCTCATGTTTGTCATATGCTATACATGGGTCAAAGGATAACCTATTTTTATTCTTTAAAGACATTACACATGATTTTGACCTGTAGCATTCTCACAAAAGCTCACTTGGTGATTATATCTATCTTGACCATCTGAGAACATGCCCGAGGTCTAATTGTTGTGTTCCAACTTTGTATTCCTCATTGGTGTACTATATATTTACTTTCTACTAAAAAATTGGGATCCTTTTCTTTTCAAGTTTTCTTGTAAAGGAGGTTGACTGTGCTTATATGTTTTAGATTCCCCCGCTTGTAGTTGTAATGCGAGCTTTCAAAGTTGTGCTTCAAGTACTAAATGTGATCAATCTCTCGTGTGCCCCTTAATTCTCGAGATTTCAGTATTTAAGGATCCTTCTAGAATTTACATTTTTTTGTTCGGTGACTCTCATATTTACGAACCTCTCATAATTTTAAGATTTTTATTTTTTGGTGAGTTCGACTTCTATTAATCGAAGAGTTTTGGATTCCCACGAATTTTTAGAATTATTAGGTTGCAGATTTTTTTTGTATTTTCCAGATATAATTTCATGTTAAATGAAGAATTAAGATGGCTTAAAGCAACTTATCTTGTTTGTCGGATATGATAATGAAAGGAGTAAGGATCATGAAAAAAAAGTGAGAGAACAACTTTTTTTAATAAAGAATGTCTCCATAAAAATTTCTTTTTCACTGAGATTTGTTGATAAATTATTTTTTTAACACAAAAGCACAATTTATCATAGTACCAAACACTTCATTAGTGACAATTCTCCCATAAAAAATGACCTATTTTCGTGTTCTTTAAGCATACCTTTTTTGTAATAATTATCAAACAACTTTGTTCACCAAGATTTGTTGCTAATTTTTTTTAGCACAAAATGCACAATTTAGCATAATAACAAACACTTCATTAGTGACAATTCTCTTATGAAAAGAAAATCCACTCTCATGTACTTGCATACTTCTTATCGGAGAAAGGTTCTTTCTCACAAACTTTATGGGGAATATAAATTAATGAAATAATCTTCAGAGATACATGGATATGATTAAATATAAGAGCAAAGTGATCTTGAAAATTTATTACAAAATAATACTAAAGGAACTTGAAATGTGGAAACCGTACCATGTGAGATGATTTAAATATCAATGCTACCTTATGTGGAAGATGATATCAAAGCAATTTGCAGAAGTTTAGCGGTGCAAATAGAAATCCTGTGAGAAGGAAAATGATACCAAACAACATAAGATGATCCACCTAATTTAGTTGGTACCCCCAACTCAAAATGTAGAAGGAATAAACGTACGACTTACCTAAGATGGAATGAACTAATGGATGGAAACTTCCAGGGTTGTGGTTGAAAATCCAGATGAGCTTATAGGCCATTAGAAATAGTTCCAAAAACTTGTTTTAGAAATACTACACAGGTCGTCCCACTCCAAAATGTTGGAAGCAAAAAAAAAAAAATACGACATACCTAAGAAGGAAAGAACCAATCATAGCCGCATGCAACACTTCCGATCATATCCTGATGGTCTCCGTGAGTAGATATATGGCAAAAGGAAGATGGGTTGAAAAGAGTGGGATGGGGGATTTTAAAGATGGAAACACATGGAACTGGTGTATATATATACCAGAAGGAAGTGAAGAATGACAACAAGAAGTATTGTGTTTAGGACATGTGGCCGCATAGTACCTATGAGACAGTTGTATAACTAAAAGAGGGGTGGTGGGGTTGCGTATAGAATAAATCCTATGGAAGATGGAGGCCATTGCAATTGCGTTGTAGCTGTAGATTGGTGGTTCCCGACAGTTTGGGTAGAGGTGGTATACTTGGTTGGAGCAATTTTTGACAGCAACTGCAGGAGTGGTGGCCAAAAACCAACTAAATGTTGGGTTGCAAGATATGCCATTTTTAAAGAAGTGGACAGCAGGTGAAGGCAGGAAGCCATGATCAACGGCAGATGAGGGTGAAAAGGTGCGATTTGAGGAGATAGGCAGTGAACAAAGTCGACGGCGGGGAGAGCCATGGGTGACAGTTGGTGAGGGCAGAAAGGTGCAATAGGGGGTTCTAGACAGTGGACGAAGTTGACGGTGGGTGAAGGCAGGGAGACACGAGCGACGGCCGGTGATGGTGGAAAGGTGCGATTGGGGGAGCTAGATAGCGGTCAAAGTCGAAGGCGGTTGAAAGTGGGGAGGCACGAGCAACGGCCGGTGATGGGAGAGAGCGGCGATTGGGGGGGTAGATGCCCGACGAAGTCGATGGCGGGTGAAATCAGGGAGCCACGAGCGACGGTTGGTGAAAGTAGAGTGCGATTAGGGAGGAAAAAGCATCATGAAAAAAAAGTGAGAGGCCAACTTCTTTAAGAAAGAATGTTTCCATAAAAAATTGTTTTTCACTGAGTTTTGTTGATAAATTATTTTTTTAACACAAAAGCACAATTTATCATAATACCAAGCACTTCATTAGTGACAATTCTCCCATAAAAAATGACCCATTTTCGTGTTCTTCAAGCATACCTTTTTTGTAATAATTATCAAACAACTTTGTTCACCAAGATTTGTTGCTAATTTTTTAGCACAAAATGCACAATTTAGCATAATAACAAACACTTCATTAGTGACAATTCTCTTATGAAAAGAAAATCCACTCTCATGTACTTGCATACTTCTTATTGGAGAAAGGTTCTTTCTCACAAACTTTACGGGGAATATAAATAAATGAAATAATCTTCAGAGATACGTGGCTATGATTAAATATAAGAGCAAAGTGATCTTGAAAATTTACTACAAAATATTACTAAAGGAACTTGAAATGTTGAAACCGTACCATGTGAGATGATTTAAATATCAATGCTATACGTTGCATACCTTATGTGGAAGATGATATCAAAGCGGTTGCGAAGTTTAGCGGTGCAAATAGAAATCTGTGAGAAGGAAAATGATACCAAACAACATAAGATGATCCACCTAATTTAGTTGGTACCCCCAACTCAAAATGTAGAAGGAATAAACGTACGACTTACCTAAGATGGAATGAACTAATGGATGGAAACTTCCGAGTTGTGGTTGAAAATCAGGATGATTTTATAAGCCATTAGAAATAGTTCCAAAAACTTGTTTTAGAAATACTACACGGTCGTCCCACTCCAAAATGTTGGAAGCAAAAAAAAAAACATACGACATACCTAAGAAGGAAAGAACCAATCATAGCCGCATGCAACGCTTCCCGATCATATCTGATGGTCTCAAGTGAGTAGAGATATGGCGAAAGGAAGATGGGTTGAAAAGAGTGGGATGGGGGATTTTAAAGATGGAAACACATGGAATTGTTGTATATATATACCAGAAGGAAGTGAAGAATGACAACAAGAAGTATTGTGTTTAGGACATGTGGCCGCATAGTACCTCTGAGTCAGTTGTATAACTAAAAGAGGGGTGGTGGGGTTGCATATAGAATAAAACCTATGGGAGATGGAGGCCATTGCAATTGCGTTGTAGCTGTAGATTGGTGGTTCCCGACAGTTTAGGTAGAGGTGGTATACTTGGTTGGAGCAATTGTTGACGGCAAGCTGTAGGAGTGGTGGCCAAAAACCAACTAAATGTTGGGTTGCAAGATATGCCATCTTTATAGAAGTAGACAGCGAGAAGAAGGCGGGGAGCCGCGATCAACGGCGAGATGAGGGTGAAAAGGTGCGATTTGAGGAGATAGGCGGTGAACAAAGTCGACGGCGGGGAGAGCCATGGGTGACAGTTGGTGAGGGCAGAAAGGTGCAATAGGGGGTGCTAGACAGTGGACGAAGTTGACGGTGGGTGAAGGCAGGGAGACACGAGCGACGGCCGGTGATGGTGGAAAGGTGCGATTGGGGGAGCTAGATAGCGGTCAAAGTCGAAGGTTGTTGAAAGTGGGGAGGCACGAGCAACGGCCGGTGATGGGAGAGAGCGGCGATTGGGGGGGTAGATGCCCGACGAAGTCGATGGCGGGTGAAATCAGGTAGCCACGAGTGACGGTTGGTGAAAGTAGAGTGCGATTAGGGAGGAAAAAGCATCATGAAAAAAAAGTGAGAGGCCAACTTTTTTAAGAAAGAATGTTTCCATAAAAAATTGTTTTTCACTGAGTTTTGTTGATAAATTATTTTTTTAACACAAAAGCACAATTTATCATAATACCAAACACTTCATTAGTGACAATTCTCCCATAAAAAATGACCCATTTTCGTGTTCTTCAAGCATACCTTTTTTGTAATAATTATCAAACAACTTTGTTCACCAAGATTTGTTGCTAATTTTTTTTAGCACAAAATGCACAATTTAGCATAATAACAAACACTTCATTAGTGACAATTCTCTTATGAAAAGAAAATCCACTCTCATGTACTTGCATACTTCTTATTGGAGAAAGGTTCTTTCTCACAAACTTTACGGGGAATATAAATAAATGAAATAATCTTCAGAGATACGTGGCTATGATTAAATATAAGAGCAAAGTGATCTTGAAAATTTACTACAAAATATTACTAAAGGAACTTGAAATGTTGAAACCGTACCATGTGAGATGATTTAAATATCAATGCTATACGTTGCATACCTTATGTGGAAGATGATATCAAAGCAGTTTGCAGAAGTTTAGCGGTGCAAATAGAAATCCTGTGAGAAGGAAAATGATACCAAACAACATAAGATGATCCACCTAATTTAGTTGGTACCCCCAACTCAAAATGTAGAAGGAATAAACGTACGACTTACCTAAGATGGAATGAACTAATGGATGGAAACTTCCAGGGTTGTGGTTGAAAATCCAGATGATTTTATAAGCCATTAGAAATAGTTCCAAAAACTTGTTTTAGAAATACTACACAGGTCGTCCCACTCCAAAATGTTGGAAGCAAAAAAAAAAACATACAACATACCTAAGAAGGAAAGAACCAATCATAGCCGCATGCAACGCTTCCCGATCATATCCTGATGGTCTCCGTGAGTAGAGATATGGCGAAAGGAAGATGGGTTGAAAAGAGTGGGATGGGGGATTTTAAAGATGGAAACACATGGAATTGTTGTATATATATACCAGAAGGAAGTGAAGAATGACAACAAGAAGTATTGTGTTTAGGACATGTGGCCGCATAGTACCTCTGAGACAGTTGTATAACTAAAAGAGGGGTGGTGGGGTTGCATATAGAATAAAACCTATGGGAGATGGAGGCCATTGCAATTGCGTTGTAGCTGTAGATTGGTGGTTCCCGACAGTTTAGGTAGAGGTGGTATACTTGGTTGGAGCAATTGTTGACGGCAAGCTGTAGGAGTGGTGGCCAAAAACCAACTAAATGTTGGGTTGCAAGATATGCCATCTTTATAGAAGTGGACAGCAGAAGAAGGCGGGGAGCCGCGATCAACGGCAGATGAGGGTGAAAAGGTGCGATTTGAGGAGATAGGCAGTGAACAAAGTCGACGGCGGGGAGAGCCATGGGTGACAGTTGGTGAGGGCAGAAAGGTGCAATAGGGGGTGCTAGACAGTGGACGAAGTTGACGGTGGGTGAAGGCAGGGAGACACGAGCGACGGCCGGTGATGGTGGAAAGGTGCGATTGGGGGAGCTAGATAGCGGTCAAAGTCGAAGGTTGTTGAAAGTGGGGAGGCACGAGCAACGGCCGGTGATGGGAGAGAGCGGCGATTGGGGGGGTAGATGCCCGACGAAGTCGATGGCGGGTGAAATCAGGTAGCCACGAGTGACGGTTGGTGAAAGTAGAGTGCGATTAGGGAGGAAAAAGCATCATGAAAAAAGTGAGAGGCCAACTTTTTTAAGAAAGAATGTTTCCATAAAAAATTGTTTTTCACTGAGTTTTGTTGATAAATTATTTTTTTAACACAAAAGCACAATTTATCATAATACCAAACACTTCATTAGTGACAATTCTCCCATAAAAAATGACCCATTTCGTGTTCTTCAAGCATACCTTTTTTGTAATAATTATCAAACAACTTTGTTCACCAAGATTTGTTGCTAATTTTTTTTAGCACAAAATGCACAATTTAGCATAATAACAAACACTTCATTAGTGACAATTCTCTTATGAAAAGACAATCCACTCTCATGTACTTGCATACTTCTTATTGGAGAAAGGTTCTTTCTCACAAACTTTATGGGGAATATAAATTAATGAAATAATCTTTAGAGATACGTGGCTATGATTAAATATAAGAGCAAAGTGATCTTGAAAATTTATTACAAAATAATACTAAAGGAACTTGAAATGTGGAAACCGTACCATGTGAGATGATTTAAATATCAATGCCATATGTTGCATACCTTATGTGGAAGATGATATCAAAGTAGTTTGCAAAAGTTTAGCGGTGGAAATAGAAATCCCGTGAGAAGGAAAATGATACCAAACAACATAAGATGATCCACCTAATTTAGTTGGTACCCCCAACTCAAAATGTAGAAGGAATAAACGTACGACTTACCTAAGATGCAATGAACTAATGGATGGAAACTTCCAGGGTTGTGGTTGAAAATCCAGATGAGCTTCTAGGCCATTAGAAATAGTTCAAAAAAAAAAGTTTTAGAAATACTACACAGGTCATCCCAATCCAAAATGTTGGAAGCAAAAAAAAAACAAAAAAAACATACGACATACCTAAGAAGGAAAGAACCAATCATAGCTGCATGCAATGCTTCCCAATCAAATCCTGATGGTCTCCGTGAGTAGAGATAAGGCGAAAGGAAGATGGGTTGAAAAGAGCGGGATGGGGATTTTAAAGATGGAAACACATGGAACTATTTTATATATACCAGAAGGAAGTGAAGAATGACAACAAGAAGTATTGTGTTTAAGACGTGTGGCCGCATAGTACCTCTGAGACGGTTGTATAACTAAAAGAGGGGTGGTGCGGTTGCGTATAGAATAAAACCTATGGAAGATGGAGGCCATTGCAATTGCGTTGTAGCTGTAGATTGGTGGTTCCCGACAGTTTGGGTAGAGGTGGTATACTTGGTTGGAGCAATTGTTGACGGCAAGCTGTAGGAGTGGTGGCCAAAAACCAACTAAATGTTGGGTTGCAAGATATGCCATCTTTATAGAAGTGGACAGCAGAAGAAGGCGGGGAGCCGCGATCAACGGCAGATGAGGGTGAAAAGGTGCGATTTGAGGAGATAGGCAGTGAACAAAGTCGACGGCGGGGAGAGCCATGGGTGACAGTTGGTGAGGGCAGAAAGGTGGGATAGGGGGTGCTAGATAGTGGACAAAGTTGACGGCGGGTGAAGGCAGGGAGACACGAGCGACGGCCGGTGATGGTGGAAAGGTGCGATTGGGGGAGCTAGATAGCGGTCAAAGTCGAAGGCGATTGAAAGTGGGGAGGCACGAGCGACGGCCGTTGATGGGAGAGAGCGGCGATTGGGGGGGTAGATGCCCAATGAAGTCGATGGCGGGTGAAATCAGGGAGCCACGAGCGACGGTTGGTGAAAGTAGAGTGCGATTAGGGAGGAAAGGCGGTTAGTGAGACGGTGAAAAGGTGTGCGAGGCAAAAAGGTGTTTACAAGAGAGGGATAGAGGGATGAAAAAACAGGCATTCACACTTCTATATATCAATTATAGATATTGCAAAGATCCTATTTGATAACAGGCTTCTCATGAATGAATGAAAAAGTTATCCATTTTGCATACCAGACCTAATGATGTAACATAAAAAATCTTCAAAATTCATTAGGAAAATTCAATACCTCACTTGATGGAAAAGAATTTCTTTTGTTTAGGTTCAATATTGACAACTATGAAAATACATGGTATTCCAAAAAAGTATTAGCTAATTTGGGTGGTGGATTGTTGGGCTTTCCAAGTTCTTAGTCTTAGCCAGTTTTCAGATTTTGAATTCATGGACTTTAATATTTCTTATAACTGTTCAGATTCTCAAGGTCTCTTAAATTTTAGATTTCTGATTTTTTAAGCATATATATTAAATTTTCATATTTTTTGCATTTCTTACAATTCACTGATTTGTTAATTTCTGCTTTGCAAAATTCTCATATTTTTCTGATTTCAAGGAATTTCCAGGTATCTGAATTTTTGGCTCCCAGATTTTGGGACCTTCAGAAATATTCAGATTTAGAAAAGAAATATTGCAAGTGCCAGTAGGTGTTTTTTTCATCATTCATCCAACCCCTTTTCCGTCCAAGTACATCATGAAGATATCTCTTTCGTACACATTGCTGATTGCTTTTTCATCTTCTATGGCTTTATTCACATAATCACATGAACATCTTCGCTGTTTGCACGGCAACGTAGAAGCGGTTGGGCGTAGAAGCTGTTGGGAGAAGGGAATGGCTCCGTCCGTTTCTCCTGCTCTCTTCTGTGAAAGCCACTGCGATATACACCCTCATCTCAAACATCACCACTTTGAATCCGGCAGCTCCCTTGGTTGGGTCAATGGCTTCTTCATCCTTGTTTCTGACACACCGAGCATAGAATCTTTTTGTTTTTATATTCTTTTATGGCATGCACTGCACAAAGCCAGCAATGTTCGCACACTTACGTTTACAGCATGTGCAGTCCTCCGGCATCATATTCATCGACTTTTCACTTTGCATCGAAGAAGCCATCCACCTCTTACACAGCGGCTATTCCTCCGGTGTAACTGATGGCCGACGGTCATGTCATTCTCCAACATGCCTGGTTCAAATTTACAGTATTCATTTCTATACCTTCTTGATCAACACGTTTCCTTTAAATCTAATTCTTTAACTTCTCACCGCATTTCAAATTTATATGAATTCATCCACACCAGTTGCCTATTACCACATGCTTTGATTCCCCAATTGACGGGAATTCATAAACACAAGCTGCACAGAGTTTCTATCTTATCTTTGAGTATAGTTCTTGTAATTTTTTGCGTATACAGTAAGAACAAAATTTAAACGTTTTCTTCTTGTCTGCACCAGCTATTTTTTACCACAGGCTCTACCGACCAGAAATCATCCGCATCGGGTACACGGTTTCTGTGTCCTTTTTTGTAAGGTCTAGTTTTTTTTTTCATACAATAAGAACAACATTAAAACTTATATGTTTTTTGCTGAAAATTTCTTTGGTAAACTTCCATCGTTTCCTTACATATGCATTTGCATCTCTTTGCTAACAAAATAAGTAACATTCATATAGGATGTTATTTTGTGTAAGCAAGTAAATAAACAACTCACGACATAATTTTTTGTTGTTCTGACTCAAATTTGGATAAGAATTGGTTATTTTGTGGTTCATCCCAACCTAACATCAATCATTGTGGTTTTGTTTGGTTGGAGTTTAGAAGTCTAGATAGATTGGTTTTATGGGTGGTCATATTTAGGGGCTATCATATTTGTATGCCCGGTAAAGTATTGTCCTGTGGACCTTCTACTGTTATGGGCAGGTATATTTATTTTAAATGAGTTCATTTTCGTTAGATTGGTTGGTTGACTGATAAATGAGTCCATTTCTATTAGTCACTAAACTACATCTCTATTATTGGCTTGATTAATTTACTGCCAAGTGCCAAGGCCATTTTTACCCAATATTAGAAGGACGATTGTAATAGTGGTATCATGCCTCACAGATTGTAGATTTTGAATTCTTTTTCTCTCTTCTCTATAATTTTTAACTTGTAGATTCATGTGGACTGCTACTTGGATGATTGAAGAATTGTGAAAATTTGAAGGTAAGCCAGAACCTTGTTTCCACATTACACATGTTTACAAGGTAAGAAGTTAGCTTTCACCCATCATTTAGTTTTCACTTCTCATTCATAGAGCATACTAAATTAAAACAAATCTTTTCTTTTTTTATCTTCTTTCTTTATCAGCTCCTAGGGGTGCAATCAATCCGAGCCGAGCCGAGTAGGGTACTGTTCGAGCTCGGCTCGTTCGATTATTTAGCCGTTCGAGCTCGACTCGATACCCGACGAACTTTCAAAAGTCTTGTTCGAACTCGGCTTGATTTAAGCTCGACGAGTTCGAACTCGGCTCGTCGAGTCGCTCGTTTATGTAAACGGGCCAACTTAGCTCGAATTCGATTCGAACTCATATTCGAACTCGTTTTTGAGATTGAGATTGAGCTCGTTTACTTAAAATTAGAGTTCAAATATTAAATAAATATTTTAAACTACTATTTAAACATAAAAAATACAATTTTACATAATATTAAAAATATAAATATATATTAAATATAATATTTTTTAATTTAATTATTTAAATATATAGTTAATCGAGTAATTAATAGAATACTTAATCGAGTATTTTATCGAACACTTAAACGAGCTGAGCTTATCGAGCCGAGCAGGTCTCCGTTCAGACTCGACTCGTTTATAAGTCGAAATTTTTTTTCTGTTCAAACTCGTTTATTTAACTTAACAAACGATCCGAGTCGAGTTTTTAACGAGCCGAGTATCGAACTACTCGTCGAACGTATTGGTTCGTTTGCACCCCTATCAACTCCTAAATAAGTTCTTTTATATAACTTCATAAAATGGTTAATAAATTATCTCTAATTCAAGTAAAGGTTCTAACCATGACCATCAGCTTGTTCAATTTTCTATTGAATTGTCGTACTTCATAAGAACCCTTAAGATCATAGCTACGTTGCTATCACTTCCCTTGGACCTCATAGGAGGAATGAGGCGTGTTGCTCCTGATATGAGAGGGAGGAAGAGGCGTGTTGCTCCTGATACAGTCTTTTTTTTTTGGTGAGAATGGCCGAACGGCCAAGCGGCGTGCCGCATTGCACGCGACGGGGGATCGAGCCCCACACGTTCGATCCCCACCTGGTCCTCCCCCCGCCCCCGGGAGAAGGTGGGCTCCTGATACAGTCAAAGCACAGGAATCTCACCGCATCACGTACGTAGCATTTTTGACCAGTGGTTAGCAAAATCGTTGCGATTCCCGCCTTTATATCGCTGGCCGTCTTCCATCCCAGGCACGTCGCGAGTCTTCCCGCCGTCTTCCCCATCCCGGGCACGCCGCGAGCTGTCTTCCCGGCCTGTCTTCCCGGCCGTCTTCCCCATCCCGGGCACGTCGCGACGTTTCCAGCTTGAGTGCAGATCGCCTCAGGGGGGCTCCTGAGGGAGCCCCCTCAGGCCACACACAAACCACATTAAATGTGGTGTCACATCAAGTTCTGAAGGTGCATTAAATAGTCGATGTGACACCACATTTAATGTGGTTTGTGTGTGGCCTCAGGAGGGCTCCCTCAGGAGCCCCCCTGAGGCGATCTGCACTCTGGAAGAGTGCAGATCGCCTCATTTAATGTGGTTTGTGTGTGGCCTCAGGAGGGCTTCCTCAGGCCACACACAAACCACATTAAATGTGGTGTCACATCAAGTTCTGAAGGTTCATTAAATAGTCGATGTGACACCACATTTAATGTGGTGTCACATCAAGTTCTGAAGGTGCATTAAATAGTCGATGTGACACCACATTTAATGTGGTTTGTGTGTGGCCTCAGGGGGGCTCCTGAGGGAGCCCCCTCAGGCCACACACAAACCACATTAAATGTGGTGTCACATCAAGTTCTGAAGGTGCATTAAATGTGGTGTCACATCAAGTTCTGGAAGCTTAATGGCAGGGACATCTTCCTCTGTTCTCCCCACCGTCGAAGTGGACAACGCCCCTCCTTCCCCAGTCCAGTGGACAGCAGAGATGGAACATGCTCAGATGTGGCACCGGGAGGAATTATTCAGGGCATTTTTCCTTTTCATGTATATAGTTTTTTAGTCGATGAAATGTGACTGCATTTCTTAATTCCACCGATCTGAAACTTTATTTTTTTATTTGTCTTTGCAGGAAAGAAACAAGAAAAGACGCTTCACGAGATGACTTGGATTTCATGGATGAAGACGCTTCACGAGATGACTTGGATTTCATGGATGCTACGTTTGAAATGTGGAAGCTCCTGCCCAATACGGTAAGAAATAAAAAAAAATGTTAACTTTCGTATCGTTATTTAAATTTAATATTTAATTTTTGTGTAGGAGAAAGCTAAGTATTTTAAACAAAGTGAAGAGTTGAAGAAGATTTTAGAGAAAGAGGAGGATTACAAGAAGTGCAAGAGGTTTGCTTATTTTGCAGGACCAAAGATTTGTGAGAAGAGTTAAATGTTAGATGTCTATTATTTTTAAGTTGCAGTCAACGATGTCCCGTATTACAAAAAAGTTGTTAGTAGCTTGTTTAGTCTAAATCTTGTCTCTCCTCTTTAAGAAAGACGATGGATAGTGACCTCAAATTTGCTCAAGGTTTGGTTATTAGATGGAAAGTCATCGATATTCAAGTATGTCTGCACTCTAGGCTCGTTTGAGGTACAAATATTCCTGTAAAAAAAAAACTGCAAAATCATGTTAATTACTTGTTGCGGGGGAGGAAGCATCGTTTATTGGCCTTATTTCATCAACTCACCAGAAGATAAACTCTTGTCCCCCGGTGGCATACAACAATATTTGCAGATAATAAAGATACGAATTTTTAATGTAATAGTCAAAGCGGAATTTCAACAAACTTTTGGAGACATACCTTAATCAAAAGTACAAATGAAAATCGTATTTGCAGAGTGCTTTGTGTTTTAAGCTTAGCTAATCATCCATGGTTTCATTTACTTTTATTCTAAGTCTTGATAATCTATTTGGTTGATAATTCTAAATTTAAATTTAATGAAAAAAATCACTTTAAAAAACATCATAAACAGTATTTATATACACACAAATCCTATGTCACATTAATGTACACTTCACCTATTACACAATCGAACGACAAAAAATAAGTTTTAAACATACCTAATGAAGAGGATCTAGGTGCAAGAAATGTGACAAGATTTTTACTTCTTTAAAGTAACTAGCAAGATTTTCACACGGTCAATGCAATATTTGAAGATTTTTACAATGGTAGCATGACTTTTACCTCCGGTTGATAGGGATTTTCAGCCAAAAGGTCTTAGTGCATCTTTTCCTCCGCCAGTGGAGAAGCATCAGCTTAAGGCTGTCAACTGAGACGGGCCAGCCCGTTGGCCCGTTGGGCAGCCCGTCTCAAATGAGACACGGGCTTAGTTTTCAACTACGTTGATGTTGCTGACAGCCCGTGAAATAAAGTCCATATGTATGTTGGGTTCGAGCGGGCTGGAGCAGGGCCAACTCATGCAGCCCGCCTGATTGATTAAAGTAATGTTATTGATTAGATTAACGTATTTGAAAATAAATTATTTTAAAATTTGATATTTTTAAATCAGATAATATTAAAATTAAAATTGATAGAGTGGAAATAAATTTATATACGCTACGCACATACGTATGGTGTGTGATGATAAAAGGTAAAATTTTTGAAATAATTTTAGTTAGATATTTTAAGTTATATTAAAAATTAGATGTTGTAATAAAATTTTATTTTACCACTTATTAATAGTAATAATATTATGAAATATACTTTTTAAGTTTCTACAACTTAAAGAAGACAATTTTTAATTTTTAATAAAGAATTGGTGAATTTAATTCAAATTGACCAGGATTGATGAATTCGATCAATCGGCATCGGCCAAAATATGTCTAATTATAAATTTTTAATATTAAAATTAAAAATGTGAAAATATAAAATATAAAAATCATTATAAATATGAAAGTTAATCAAACGTATATTTATACTTCTACGTTATATTGTACATATTTAAAACTAATTTAATTAAATAAAATTATTTAATCATATATTAAGCGATTTATAGTTATTTTATTTTAAATATGTTTAAACCTTTAGTTTTTATATAATACAAAAGAATAGTTATATAAAGGTATATTTTTTACATAATAATTTAAACATCAACTTTTAGCTGAATTTGATTAAGCATTATATACATATTGTATGGTTAGAATTTATTTAAATATATACACCATTAGTATTAAATAAAATAACTTGCATAAAGTTTAATTTTTATATTTTAGAGATCACAAATTTTTTTGTACATTTTTTATGGTGCCACTATTTCATTTTGTAATTGATGTGTAAACTAATCTGTATTGGATCATATATTTTGCCTTTATTGTAAATACATTTAGGATTGGTCTTTATTGGATTTTCTTTTTCAACTATTTTTTTCTAGTTTGTGGATTATTGATACATCATCAATTTTTTTATTTCTCATATTACAACGTACAACAATTCACAAATTCACAGATTTTATTTTTTTCTTATTTTTGTTTTATAGATTCTATATTTTGTAATATTATAAAATTTACATATTTTATCTTTTTTTAATTTTGTAGAATTTTTTACGTACCTAAAGCTCAGCCCGTTGGGCTAATGGGCTATGACAGGTTTTGGAGAGTTAAAGCCCATTTACATAACATAAACCCGTTGAGCCTTATATATGGGCTTGGGCTTGGGTTTCAAATATGTGGGCTGAAGTGGACTTGGGCCAGGCCAGCACAAGCCCGGCCCATTGACACTCCTACTTTCACGACGCAACAATCGATAAAGCAGGGATTATTGATATATGAAAAACACATGGACAACGTCTGTTTTGTGCACCATTTTATCACCCTCTCACCAACCAGCCCAAGCCTACTCAACCCGCCCACTAGGAGTGTCAAATGGGCGGGCTGGGCCCGCTAGCCCGTGAAAAAACCCGTTGCGGGCTGAACTTGAGCTCCTCAAAAAATTAAAAGGGCTACGTAAACGAACCGCAAAGCCCGTTTCTCATTTTAGGTGAATCAGCACCCGTCGATTTTGGCCCGCCGGCCCGTCGAAAGCCCGTCTTCGTGCAAGCCACAAACCCGCGGCGATCTTGAGCGAGAGAGCCTGAGGTGATAAGGGGTCACAGCTCTCCCGGCACCCTGGGTCGGTCCTTTCGTCCCTTCTTCCCTTCCGTTATGCCGGCAGTTGCCGCCTCCCCGGGGAGGCAACGCCAGAAGTTGCCTCTCGCGGCCCGGAAGTCAACGTCGGCGGGGCTTCCGCAAGGTTCGGAGGAAGGGAAAGCTGGAAGATGGCGGCTCGTGCGGCGCGGAGGATCTCTTCCCTGCTCTCCCGCTCCTTACCTTCACCTTTTCGAGGGCTTTGAGCCCGGCCCGCGATGGGCTTTTTGACAGGCTAACGGGCCCAGCCCGGTCATTTAACACCCCTGAATAGAACAACAAGGACACCTTTGACATTGTGAGATGGTGGCACGCACAGTCAACGCAGGGCGATAAGAAGTAGTCGGTGGTTATAATTAATTTGATTAAAAATTTCATTTTTAAATTAATAGGCCATCAAGGTGTAAACTGCTATTCCATGCTTTTTAGTTACACTAAAGAATAAATTTTAATAATTAATATTTTTTATGCGTAATTAAACGTTGAGTTTGCCCCGTTATCGAATTCGACCTGTTTACACCCCTACTAGTCAGCTTGTGTTTTTTTTTTCACATTTTTGCGGTTACTCATATTTCATCATTTTTGTGATTTCTCATATTACATATTTTATCATTTTTTTGATTTCTCATGTTACAACGTACAACGATTCACATATTTATAAATTTTATTTTTTTATTTTTTATTTTATAGATTCTATATTTTATATTATTATAAAATTTATAAACTTTATCAATTTTTCGATTTTAATAGAATTTTTAATTTCGTACTATTTTACGTGACTAAAGCCCATTGGGCTAATGGGCTATGGCGGGCTTTGGAGGGTTAAAGCCCATTTATACAACTCAAGCCCGTTGGGCCTTATACATGGGCTTGGGCTTGGGCTTTAAATATGTGGGCTGAAGTGGGCTTGGGCCGGGCCAGCCCAAGCCCGGCCCATTGACACTCCTACATCAGCTGCCGCCGCCATTGGTCGCCGTTGCCGCCGCTAGAAACGTTGCCCCTACCGCGAAGAGGTCCAGCGGAGTAGGGTAACAGGGTAGGGAGCGGCCGAGTAGGGTAAATGTAATAACAAAGTTAAATATTATTTATCCGACTTAAAAGTTGGACTATATTTATACAACTTATACGAACAAATCTATTAATAATTCTTCAAACTTTTTAATGTCACGTTTTAATTTAAGCCGGACTATTGATATCCGACTTTGTGCTGATTCGCTGAAGTCAAATCCCACTTTCATCAAAATATTTTAGTTTTACCATTAAAACTTGGGAAAATTACTATTAGGTCCATTTAAGAAAATGACTTTAGCAAAAACTCCGTTGACCACATTTCGTTACTGTTTAGTCCGTTGACACTGAATTTCATTATCACCCAGTCCGATTCTTCTTTCCGTCATTTTCAAATCCCACTTTTATCTCCCGTTCAATCGCTCCGTCTATATTCTCCCATTTCTAACATAGAGAATCGGATTAGCGTTGTCAGCGAAAACATTTATGCATGACAAAAAAGAAATTAAATCGGATATCTGTATATGAATGTGTTATTAATTTTATTTTAATTAAGTTATATATTAAGAGTTGTTTTAACGTCATATAACAACATATAGAGACATATCTTTCAGCATACACAAACATTAATCTTTTCGTTCGTACGTTTCAACGTTTTTTTATTTATTCATCTGTTAAAATAGCCATAGGTTCAACATTAATTTATTTTTCAATTTATTTTAATTTGCAAGAAAGTAATTAATGTTAACTTAATTAAGTCTTTATATTTTTAATATAACAAAAAGTAATTAATACTTTTTTATTTATTTCTATTTGCAAGAAAGTAATTAACGTTAACTTAATTATAACATTTTAATTTATTTTTTAAACATTAAAAGAATGTTATTTCAAGTCTTTATATTTTTAATATTAAGAGAGAATGTACATTACGTATCTTCTTCAATGTGCATGGGTAAAAAAGACATTTCAAATCTAAAGTGGAGTGGGTGTGATGATATTTTGAAAAAATGGACCTGATGGAAAGGTGTTTTTGAAAACGGACCTAGTGATAAAGTGGTTCCCTTAAAATGGATCTAGCTTGCATTTACGCTTAAAACTTTTGTGGTGTTAGTTTAATAAATTAATAAGAACTCTGATATTAAAAAAAAAAAAAAACTCCCCGACAGACACGCAAGCAGGTGGGGTGGTGGGAGGAGCGGCGGAGGGAGAGGACTGGCGGTCGTGCTCGGGATGCTGGGCGAGGAGGGTCCCCAATTCGAGGTCGACGGATTGTTTGTAGGCCACGCACTCGTGGAGGAGGCCGAGGCCGGTCATGGCGCCGACGTCGGTGAGGCTGCGGATTTGGTCAAGGGCTTCGCGGCCGCCGAACACGATGGAGGTTTTCATGGAGGGAGAACGATCGACACCAGCGGAAGCAACGGGCTCGAGGTCAGCGGGGACGGTCGGCGGTTCAAGGGAGAAGGCGGCCATTGTCCTCCTCTCCTTGCTCTTCCTCCCTCGCATTCCACCCGCATGCAGGGAATTCAGTGGAACAGGGATATCTGGACGAGGTGGGGAAGGGGGACGAACTGCGTCGCTCGGAGGAAGGGGATGAAGGACGATGCTGCTGGGAGGCTGTTGTGCATCGCCGAGGAGTGCATCGCTACGCTGCCGCTGCAGGTGTGTGCTCCGAGGAGGGAGACAGACAGGTGTTGCGGTGCTCGCAGTGCAGAGGTTGCGTAACTAGCGTTTCACGTTCATGTGGGGAGAACAATGGATGGATGGCCAGAATTCGAAGATACGTAAGAGATCATTGTATCGAGGCCAGAATTAATTCAACGTCAACAAAATTTGTCTTAACTATTTAAACATGTAATACTATATTTTTTATTTATAAATAACTATATAATACACGTTGAATCGACGAGCAAAATTGACTGCGGTTCAATTCACTATAGATTTGGGTTTTTACCAACATACCTTGGTTCCATTAAATTTACTTATGACGTAGTTCAAGCAAAATAGGTTTGAAACCGAATCAAAGTGACAAGTGAAGACCAATATTTTCCAGCCCTACACGTATCATATTCAAATTTTTCCTAACTTATCAATATTTGAAAATTTCCTATCAGTGTACCTAAATTATTAATCAAATATTACAATATAAAGTGAAAATAAAAATAAAAATAAAATTGTAACGATTACAAACATTATAATGTAAAGTGATAGAAATAATAAAAAAATAAAGACAGTATGTCAAAATTCAATACTTATATAAATTGTTTAACTTATTTGAAATATATATTGAATCAAAATTATAAATAAATTTATATTTATTAGGCAATAACTTTATAAATAAATATACACATATTACTATAGATAAAGTAAAACATATTTTTACAAAAGAAAAAATAAAAATAATAGTTTCTCAATATTTCTTAGTATAAAAAACTTTAGATTACCAATCAATACATCCAAAGAGAATTTTTGAGCTTCATGTATAAATAACCTCTCTGGGTTATTTTTTGAAAATTCTCTTAAAATTATTCGATAGAAGTCCAAGATATTGGAAAACACAATTATTACCATAAAATAAAGGAAAGGTTCTAAGAACAAAACTAATAATATGTTCCAAAGAAGATGTGAGAGAATTTCAAAAACAAACTAAAAAGTTAAAACAAATGAACCTAATTCAAACAAGTATAAGTCCACAAATTTATCTTGCTTTTCTGCTAAGAAATTACTTGAAAAAAAAAGAGAAAAAACTAGGATGGTAATATTATAAAATAATAAACAGTCATATTAAATTTGATCATTTTCACATACCAAGTTGTTATAACACATTGAAAAAATTACAAAATAGAAAATAGTATGGTCAGGATTTGGGCAAAAAGAGTTAAAAGATCAATAATCAAAAGAGGTATGTGCCTTTTTAACTCCATATGAACACCTTGAATGAATTACAAAGCATTCTAGAATATGTATCATCATTACAAAATATTTAAGAATACATTCTTGCAATTGAAGACAATATCCATCATCACCATCAATATCAACAATGGTCTTCAAAACAAAATGATAGAACTCTGCCAGCAAAATGAAATAACCAGAAATAATTATGTAAGTACTTTTAATATTCATATGCTCACTTTTCTTGAAAAATATATAAATAAAGAAGAACCTGAAAAGCAACTAATATAATCAACTACATGGACAACACTGATATTCTTAGCTCCTTTAGAAAAGAATATATGAATAGCTTTCGAGGAATATATTATTAATAAATTCTCAATAGAAATAAACAATATTAGTGACAATGCAATATGGGATGAATCATTCATTTCACTAAAGATTGTGTAACCGCAACTATAGGACTCTTGGTCACCATAAAATAAATGATAGCACAATATTTGTATTAGAAAAATGAGTTATTAATAAATTAATTATTACTAGAATAATAATAAATAAGCTAAATTTTTTGATGAATGTAAAAGCAATTATTGGATGGATCCCTTTATTAATACAAGCTTTTGAAATAGATATTATGACCACCTTCCCATAAGTAACAATTGAAAATACATTTCCCTCACTTCAAATATGGAGAGTTCGTCCTCAATATTATTTTGATATTCAATACAAAAATTTTGATGGATCACTCAATTTTGAAAAAAAGAACAAATTAAAATTATTAGAAGTATAAAAAATAATAGTAAATGGCCAATAGAAATTTCAAGCTAGACAAACAGAAGAATAATGATCAGGAATCAAGGAGGTCATGTACAAGGATATCAATAACAATTAGTTGTTAAAATCCTTAGATCCAAAGCAAAAGAAATTTAGAAGAACATGAAAGATAGCTAGGCTGATGAGATGGAAGAATAATTGAAAACATCAAAAATAGTAAGGACAACACCGACAAGGAAAGAAGATCAATAATTGTAGAAAAGTATTGTTTATCTTTGTATTTTTGTACTATCTCTACTATTTTCTTTGGTTATTGTAATGAAACTTAATCCATGACATATTCATAAATTCCTTTTTGCACTATTGTACGAGAACGCCACTCGTGATGTTTAAGACCATTTCTCGCCTATAAAATGGAGGAAATACTCCCTTGGAAGATCATTGCTTGTAAGCTTTCATTGTGAGAAATAAAATTAGCTTTCTTTCTCTCATTCTCAAGTCACTTTATTCTCCTAAGTGTGTCCACCGCATCCCAAATTCTTCATCAATCTACTCAACTCACACTACCTCATCTTCAATTTGTGCTAATACCTCCATCCAATTGTAGTTGTTTTTCCAACTGTTTTTCCAACATGCTTCTCTTCTTCACTTTTGATACGCGTACTTGGTTCAACAATCCAAAGTTTTGGAATCACATCGTTCGTTCCATATCAGAGATTGATAACGGAGCCTCATAACATTTGACCGATGTGAGGTATTATTTTAATTAATTTTTTATGTTTTGAAAAATAAATTTAATTATATTTTAATTATTCTATTAAATGCTTATTCAACTGAGTAATTAAACAAACATTTAATAAAATATTTTATTTGTGAGTTTCAAGACTCTATATAAACTCAGTTTGTTTATTAAGTTGAATTTTTATTCAATTTTTTTATTTATCTTAATAAATAATTTGAGTCAAAGTTTTTCACCAATCGAATGTGCAAATATGTAGAGGGTATTGGTTTGTTTGCATTCCACGGGAAGGGGGAGAACTTCTACGGCATAATCAACATGGGATCCGAGGTAGGTATTCAATCAATCGTGAAGATGCATAACATTTTAACATGGATCCGATTTTCACATGAAATATTAGGGAGGTGTTAAAGTTGAAATAAGATAACTTTTTATAATTATAATTTTAAAAAATACAACAACATATTTATACAAAAATATTTTTATTAGATAAAAATATTAACTAACATATAACTATAATTAATAAGAAAATTATTTTGAGATATATTTTTTGACGAAATCCATCAGCATAGTTACTCTTTGTTTCATAAGCACCGATCACCATGGTATGGTTGCAGATCTAACATCCTCAACTCAATCAGCACATCTCTCATTTAATGTGCTTACATCCTGTGTGCAGGTGCTTTACCCTACTTCTATCCACTTGATTCTCTTGATACATCCGACGGCTATGCTCTTGCCAGGTCAGCTCAACACTAAACAACAAGGTAAAAGAGAATAACAAAATAAAAACAAAATAAAATTTAACTTACATAAATTGAGCATCACCATTCATGTACACAAATGAAAAAAAATACTTAATTACATAATTAAGAGAAGTATTGGAATAGGAGTGAATATACATTAATGAAACATTTTTTAGATGACAACTATATCACAATGTCTACTTAGGTGATGGTTGAATTAGATGGCATTTGATAACGCTAAGATCTGAAATCTGAAGTCTGAGAATCATCTCTTACATAAGAATATGTCACACAGATATTTGAAAACTTAATGATTATAGATGTTCGATGAAACATCTAAATTTGAAGATAGAATAGGTAAGATTGTTTGATAAAACATCTGAATTTAAAAACTAAATACATAAATTGTTTGATAAAATATTTGAATCTTAAAACTGAATATATTAAAAGCTTAGTTGATAAATCATATAAATATAAAAGTTGAATAAGGTCCTTTGATCGAAAAGTTTGTCTCAATATAAAAACAATCACAAATATAAATCGACAACAATAGAAAACTCGTCACAATCCACGTCATTCTACACATGCCCTTTGATTTTGCAAATAGAGTATTTGCAATATCATCACACAAGTTATCATGAATTGTTGTTCTTCTTGTTCACTTCCACTTCTAATTGATGGCTCTTCCACTTCATCTTTCCCTTGATCGTTGTTTACATATAGATTTTCATATATCTCAAATAAATCATCTTTGACTTTTTCTCTTCTCAAAAAATTAAGTAGTGCACAACAAGCATTTACAATGTCACATTGTGCTTCCAATGTATATGGCGGTATACTCTTCAAAATTTTATATCGAGCTTTCAAAACACTAAATGCCCTCTCAATAACATTTTTTAATTTTGCAAGAGCTTGATTAAAAAGTTCTTCTTTACTTTGAGCATTCTTTGATGACAAAGATCATTGATCCAATGTCTTGTATTTCGATATGGCAACAAAGTATCTAGTGATGACATAGGTTACATTACAAAGATAATATTTATTTGCATCACAAAATTAACAATATAGTAATTAATATGTAATGTAAAAGATATTTTAATAAAAACATAAAACAACTATCTACTTACCTGAAGTGAGAAAAGGAAATCTAGATTTGCATCAAATACTACCTTTTGCAGCACTCTTGAATCGTGTATAATTTCTTCTCATTCGGCAAAGACAAATGTAAAAATCACATTAAAGTCACATACTCATGTACATTTTGCTAACATGTGTTCTTCTCTCTTCCTCTATAAGTTGCTTACTTTTCTATTGGAACATTCGCATGAATAAGAGTTCCATATAAAGCACCAATAGCACCCTATAAAGTTTAAATATATATATATCATGAAATTTATATAATTCAAATAAAACTTAATTGTTATTACCTTAAAATTTTGATGGTGGCATTTATGATGAAGTAGACCACTTGAATATTCATTAGTTGTTTTAGGTACTATAAATTTTTAAAAAATTTCATCATTTTATGTAGAACCTCATGAAAATAGTAATGTATTGTTTGGTCGAATGTTGAAATATTCTTTCTATAAATCTAAATCATAACTCATGACTTACTATCAATAAAAACATGGCTATCTTTTCTTCAACTGATATATATCGCCTATCCTTAAGCCACCCTTTATCCATAAAGAATTTGTAGAGATTGAAAAAGGTAGCTCAAGGCATTTTTAAAAGCTCCAGAACTTGTGTGTCCTTTCCAATTAATAGCTCAAACGTATGTGTTGTGAGAAAGATGAACTTAGGTCTTTTTTCCTCCTTTGCCAACTTTTTCGCAACTTGCACCAAAAGTAAAAAATAACAAAGATCTTTAGACTTTTTCTTTTTGATTTGTGATCATTACTTCACTTGGATAATAGTTGTTATAAACAAAATCACAACAGGTAAGAAATATCAAATATAGTTCACAAGTAAATTGCAAAAGAATAGTGCAATAACTTTATTATCATGAATGGTGACAATGAAGTATATAACATTGATTGACCAACTAAAAACACGTAACATAATAGGACATGGGACAACAACATGACTAACTAAAATTTCTGAAGTATAACATAGCTTTCAACTAAATCTTTTCTGAAGTATTAGTTATGACTGAACACCATTGTATCCATTGTTATCTCATTCATTCATCTGAGAATAAAACTATTGCATGTATGTAGATCTTATAACATGGTGTCGACACAACTTTTTTATTTTTATTTATGATAATAAAAATAAAAAATAATAATAAAAGGATGAAGGATAGAAAAAAAGATGAATGCAAAGAAGAAAAAAAATAGAAATGCAAAATATGGAAAAATAGGTTAAATAAGGAGGGAGAGAAAGTGTAATATAATATATACCATAGATAAATAAGTAAAAGTGTAACATGGCTTGTCTATGTGAATAGTGTGACCTTCGCGGGAGACGTATGCAGCGTGGTCCTTTTTCACATATAAAAATAACAAAAAATAATGAATAAAAAAAGACGTTTAAAGTGACCTTCACACCACGCTGCATCAAAATAAAAGGGAATAAATAATAAAGGGGGGCGATGACAAAATGTAAGAAAGATGACTGTAGACACGCCAAATTTGCCTAATTCAGAGCATAAAACTCATGTTTTATAGGGTAACATGTGTCATTGATCTTACAATGATGCCAAGTCCTTTTAATGTTAAATTGGAGCTTTGCCGAATGAAATTGAATGTTTTCCGGAGGCTTTCGCACAATGCCATAATTTCCAAGCGAAAGCCACACGTAAATCGTGTAAACACGGAAATTGGCTGAATGACCAATGTTCAATAATCATACATTGAAGGTTATGGTCAGATTCACACTCCAAACAAGTTTTCATGCCGTGCCTTTTTAGTTGGCCGTCAGATTCATTCCGACCAGTATCAAATTTTCTGTTCACTAGCCTAACTTCCGGATAAATTTATGAAGTTTTGTAGAGTGTGATGGCTGATCCATTTCAGTATAATGCTTCTTCGGCCTGTTATCTTTCCAACGCAACAAACAGTGTCGAATTCTGAGTTTAGGAGTGTCCGTAATGGCTTCTAGAAGAAAAATGTGCATAATCAGTCCCATGCGCCCTGGTCCCAGGGCACATGTGCCCAAGATCCAGGGCACGTGGCCACATGCCCCCACCCTGAGGCACATGGCCATGTGCCCCCGATCGGGGGCATGAGTGCATGAGGTAACTAGTTTTCGAGCAGGACTCTACCTATAACCAGATTGAATCGAATTTTTCGATCCGAACAGACCGACTTTGTAGGGAGGATTGGATGTGCCCCCTTCAGGGGGCACATGCACCCTAGACTAGGGCGCATGTACCCAAGGGCCAGGGCACAAGGTGCCTATTTTTTAGCATTGATCAGACTGGGTTTTCTCCTATAAATTGAGACCGATTCCGGTCATTCCAAAGGCTGGTTCACGACTCCTAGGGCATCTCAAGACGTCCAAGCTTCCTCCTGCATCAATTTTGTGCTTTTAGAAATAGAATTTAGAGTTTATAGAGAGAGAAAAGTCGGTTCAAGAGAGAAGAAGGCTGCTCTACAGGTGGTCTGCCAGGTCTCTCTTCTTCATCTTCACCACCAGCATTCCATTTTACACTTCACATCACTCCTACCATATGTCACTTAGTTATGTTAGGTTCATTTAATATGTATTTTATGCATTGATGTTGAAGACCTTGAGGGTGAAGATGATTGGGCCCGAGATCCCCTTCAACAAAATCTATGACGGCTTGGTCATTTCTTCACACTCATGAATAAGCCAAAATTGAACATTGGAGGGACGATGGTTCCTAATCAGGGTCTTGACCTCCAATAAACAATCTATATCTTTAACAATTTTTTTACATAAATTTTATGTTTTCATATCCATCTCTTTTTCATTCTTCATCATTACCAATGTTGTCCCATCATGTTTTACTCTTTTATCGCATCGTGTCTTTTATTTTTATCCCATCATGTTTCACTCTTTTATCTCAACATACCTTTTATTTTTATCCCACCATGTCTTTTATTTCATCCCACTATGTCTTTATTTTATCCCACCGTGTCTTTTATTTTTATCCCACTGTATCGTGTTTGTCATGTCATTGTTTCTTCTTTACTATCATTCTATATTAGTCTCACCGTTATCTTTCAAGCCCACTATGGCTTGAGTATGTCTTGTCATTGTCCGAATAACCAGGTTTTCTGCTAAAGCGTGATTCACGATTTTCGTGATACCCGAGCAATTTTCTTATGCTTAAATGAACCCTTTTAGAATTTGAGGTTATTCCACTCAAAATTGAGCTGAGTATTTTGGTGAATCTTAAATGAACTTGAGATTCCAAACATGATGGATTGGTATTCTTTTATTTTAAAATCAATTTCTTTTTAAACTTTAGCCCATCATAGTGCAAGAACACAACAAAGTTCGGGTTGTTGGCTGATGATGAACCTACAAATTTGAGGACTCCTCACCATGCTGAGGATTGGCTACTCCTTTATCCTTTTATTTTTTTATCTCTCATGCCAATGGCATGTCTTTTGTCAATCAATTATACGATATTTTGATGGAACATGAAAGCGATTTAGAATACTTAGTGAGATTCATTTTACAGAATTGGGCTGATAAGCGTGTCTATATCTACACCTTGATGTCACCTTTTCAGTCCATCACCATTTCATTCCGCTACATTCATCTGCGCTCACTTGCATTCCATTTCAGTTCACTCCAAATCACTCCACTTCATTACATGTCATTCCCTTACAAAGCCGACATTAAAGTGAGGCAAGCTGTAGACACACCAAATTTACCTAATTCAGAGCATAAAACTCATCTTTTATAGGGTAACATGTGTTATTGATCTTAAAATGATGTCGGGTCCTTTTAATATTGATTTGGAGCTTTGCTGAATGAAATCAAATGTTTTTCAGAGTTTTTTTGCACAAAGCCATAATTTTCGAGCGAAAGCCACGCATAAATCGTGTAAGCATAAAAATTGGCTGAATGAACAATGCCTAATGATCATATATTAAAAGTTATGGTCAGATTCACACTCCGAACATGTTTTGTTTCATGCCGTGTCTTTCTGGTTGGCCGTTAGAGTCATTCCGACCAGTATCAGATCTTCTGTTCAATAGCCTAACTTTTGGATAAATTTATTAAGTTTTTAAGAGTGTGATGGCTTATCCGTTGCTATAAAAATATTTTTCAGACTATTATCTTTCCAATGCAACAAACGACATCAAATTTTGAGTTCGGGAGTGTCTGCAATGGCTTTCGGAAGATAAAGACGTGCAGAATTAGTCTCATGCGACTATGTCCCTGGGCACATGTGACCAAGATCTAGCGCATGTGGCCATGCGCCCCCACCCTGAGGCACATGGCCACGTGCCCCTGATCAGGGGCAAGAGGTAACTGATTTTTAACCAAGACTCTACCTCTGACCGGATTAGATCGAATTTTTTGATCGGATCAGACCGACTTTGTAGGGTGGATTGGATGTGCCCTCTTCAGGGGGCACATGCGCCCTGGACCGAGGCACATGTGCCCAAGGGCCAGGGCGCAAGGTGCCTATTTTTAGCATTGATCGGACTGGTTTTTCTCATATAAATTGAGACTGATTCCAATCATTCCAAAGGCTGGTTCACGACTCCCAGGGCATCTCAAGACGTCCAAGCTTCCTCCTGCATCAATTTTGTGCTTTTAGAAATAGAATTTAGAGTTTATAGAGAGAGAAAAGTTGGTTCAAGAGAGAGGAAGGCTGGTCTACAGGTGGTCTGCCAGGTCTCTCTTCTTCGTCTTCACCACCAGCATTCCATTTTACACTTCACATCACTCCTACCATATGTCACTTAGTTATGTTAGGTTCATTTAATATGTATTTTATGCATTGATGTTGAAGACCTTGAGGGTGAAGATGATTGGGCTCGAGATCCCTTTCAACAAAATCTACGACGGCTTGGTCATTTCTTCACACTCATGAATAAGCCAAAATTGAACATTGGAGGGATGATGGTTCCTAATCAGGTGTCTTGACCTCCAATAGACAATCTATATCTTCAACTATTTTTTTACATAAATTTCTATGTTTTCATATCTATCTCTTTTTCATTCTTCATCATTACCAATGTTGTCCCATCATGTTTTACTCTTTTATCCCATCGTGTCTTTTACTTTTATCCCATCATGTTTTACTCTTTTATCCCAACGTGCCTTTTATTTTTGTCCCACCATGTCTTTTATTTTTATCCCACCGTATCTTGTTTGTCATGCCAATGTTTCTTCTTTCCTATCATTCTATGTTAGTCTCACCATTATCTTTCAATCCCACTATGGCTTGAGTTTGTCTTGTCATTGTTCGAATAACCAGGTTTTCTGCTAGAGTGTGATTCACGATTTTCGTGATACCCGAGCAATTTTCTTATGCTTAAATGAACCCTTTTAGAACTTGAGGTTATTCCACTCAAAATTTAGCTGAGTATTTTGGTGAAACTTAAATGAACTTGAGATTCCAAACATGATGGATTGGTATTCTTTTATTTTAAAATCAATTTCTCTTTTAAACTTTAGCCCATCACAGTACAAGAACACCGCAAAGTTCAGGTTGCTGGCTGATGATGAACCTACGAATTTGAGGACTCCTCACCATGTTAAGGGTTGGCTACTCCTTTATCCTTTTATTTTTCATCTCTCTTGCCAATGGCATGTCTTTTGCCAATCAATTATATGAGGTTTTGATGGAACATGAAAGCGATTTAGAATACTTAGTGAGATTCATTTTACGAAATTGGGCTGATAAGCGTGTCTATATCTACACCTTGATGTCACCTTTTCAGTCCATCACCATTTCATTCCGCTACATTCATCTACGCTCACTTGCATTCCATTTCAGTTCACTCCAAATCACTCCACTTCATTACATGACATTCCCTTACAAAGCCAACATCAAAGTGAGGCAAGCTGTAGACACACCAAATTTACCTAATTCAGAGCATAAAAATCATGTTTTATAGGTAACATGTGTGATTGATCTTAGAATGATGTCGGGTCCTTTTAATGTTGATTTAGAGCTTTGCTGAATGAAATCAAATGTTTTCCGAAGTTTTTTTGCACAAAGCCATAATTTTTGAGCGAAAGCCACACATAAATCATGTAAACATAGAATTTGGCTGAATGACCAATACCTAATGATCATACATTGAAGTTTATGGTCATATTCACACTCCGAAGACGTTTTGTTTCATGCTGTGTGTTTCTGGTTGGCCGTCGGAGTCATTCCAACCAGTATCGGATCTTCTGTTCAATGGAAAACTTATGGATAAATTTCTTAAGTCTTTGGGAGTGTGATGGTTGATCCATTGCTATAAAAAGCTTTTTCGGCCTGTTATCTTTCCAATGCAACAAACAGCATCGAATTCCAAGTTCGCGAGTGTCTGCAATGGCTTTCGAAAGAAAGACGTGCAGAATTAGTCTCATTCACCCTGGTCCCTAGGCACATGTGCCCAAGATCCAGGTATGTGGCCATGCGCCCCCACCCTGAGGCACATGGCCATGTGCCCCTGATCGGGGGCAAGAGATAACTGGTTTTCGACCAAGACTCTACCTTTGACCGGATCGGATCGAATTTTTCAATCGGATCAGACTGACTTTGTAGGAAAGATTGGATGCACCTCCTCCAGGGGGTGCATGCGCCTTGGACCCGGGCGCATGTGCCCAGGGCTAGGGCACAAGGTGCCTATTTATTAGCATTGATCGGACCGTGTTTTCTCCTATAAATTGAGACTAATTTCGGTCATTCCAAAGGCTGGTTCATGACTCTCCGGGCATCTCAAGATGTCCCAGCTTCCTCCTGCATCAATTTTGTAATTCTTAGAGAGAGAATTTCAAGTTTTTAGAGAGAGAAGTCAGTTCAGGAAAGAGGAAGGCCGGTATGCAGGTGATCTACCAAGTCTCTCTTCTTCTGCTTCTACAGCAGTATGTGAACATCTTCTACCCAAGCTCTCAACATCAAAGTTCTTCCTCTTAGAGTCTTCTTCCATTTGCAATCAACAACATGTGATTCTGAGGTCAAGGCTGGTCGTGTCAAGCACTGAAACAAAGTTGCACCTGGCAGATCCTAGACTGCTGCTCGGTGTAAGCACCCAAAATGGTATATCCGTAGATCTCCCTTTTCTGGCCCCTATGCTTGCTTTGGGGTCTTGACGGATGGGATGTTAGTGTTTGTGATCGCCAGGAGCCAAAGGCTCCAAAATATAGTAGAAAGAAATAAAAATGAAGAATAAAAATGACTGTCGTACCTTCAGAAGCGGGGAGAATGTTGGGTCCGACTTCTCCTCTCTCGGCCGGCCGAAAGAAGAGAGCTTAGTGAGTCCTTTGTCTTTGATCCAGTTGAAGCTCTGCCTTGGCCGGATTTATCTAAAAATGTCTATAAGAAAACATAGAAACAAGTGAAAAGATCATTAGTTCTAGTGAAAGTGTAGAATCATGCTCAAATTCGAATGTAAACATGAAAGAGGGAAGGAACTGACCGGCTTAGGACTAAATCCCAACCCCTATTTAGAAGGTTTAAATATGCATGAAAATGTAAATGAGTGGCTTATATATGATAAATGATACGTTAATGAAAGTTAAAATGAAAGGGGGGAGCAAAGGATCAAAGGGGGGTGAAAGAAACTCAAAAAATGAAAAACGGGGTCTGCCCCTGCTAGTGCCCCATATATGGGGAACTAGCTGCAGGTGTCCCCTTGATGGGGTGCATTGACCAAAGTCAAAGCGCCCTATTTATGGGGTACCAGGGACTGGTTTCAGCAGATTTTCTTCCCTTCTTCACGGTGTCGCCCCGGAGTGTACGAAGACCTCCAAGATGGAAGAAGGAGTTCTTCAAGCAGCCAATACTCAAGTGAAGCTAATGGAAGAGTGTTTTGGCATTAGATGTAAGAGAAATGAAGTGTAGAGGCCTTAAAACTTGGAGAAAAATCATATTTCTGAAAAAGAAAACTGCAAGTTTTTAGGGTTTTTGGGAGGGGGTTTTGGAACGGTTTGAGAGCATAGAGAGGGGTTGTAAGGCCTTGGGAGTGTTGTGGTGGATGAGAGAGTTTGGGGGCCACCCTTGGTGTGTCCTCAAGCCTCCAAATGGGGGTCCTTTTATAGCCAAGAAGAGGGCAACTTTATCTGCAGAACTGTCCCATCAATCTGTCCAATCAGTCAGACCAGGTGCAGGTGCCCTATAAGTAGGGCGCTTGGTGCCCCATTTATAAGGCGCCTGGTGCCCTATAAGTAGGGTGCCAGGTGCCGTATATACAGGGCACCTGGTGCCCTGTTTATAGGGCACTTTGGCCCTGTCAACACCTATCGATCTTCTTCAAAATGCACCGAAAAACTTGATTTTTCCAGAAAATTCGGTTCCCTCGAAAGGTTACTCAAATATTATTCATGAAAACAAGAATTTAAGCTCTTCAATTGGATGAAAAGTGCGTGTCTGCAGCTTGCCTCGCCTTGGCGTCGGCTTTGCAAGGGAGTGACATGAATGAAGCGTAGGCGAATGTAGTGAAGCGTAGTGAGGCGCAGTGGAATGAAGTGGTAACGGACTGAAAAGGTGACGCCAAGGTGTAGATTTAGACACGCCCTCATTGTCCTAGTTGAGTGGAATAAAACTTTACCGAACTCTGAGATTACCCTTTATCTTATCAAAACCTTCACTCTGGTTGATTGGCTAAAGAGAAGAACGGTACTTAAAGTGAATAACTAAAATCCCACGTGGGGGAGAATTGTTACCGGCCAAGACCCGAACTGCATGGTGTGCTGGACTCGGTAGAAATGTAGTAAATTGCGAAAAGTAAAGAGGAGACAGCCAATCAACCATGGTTGGGTTCTTCAAATTCATAAGGTTTTATTCAACAATACTGGTTCAGTTCAACATGGAAAAACTTTTTGTTTCGATGAAATCATTGTTAAAACCCGTTGGAAACCGATTCTCTGAAAAATCAAGACCTTCTCTGGGACTATAAAAGACCATCTTTAAAATGTTCATAGTGGACAGGAAAGAGGTGATGCACATATGAAATGATGCATGCTGGGTTTAAAGAAATACAACCAAGTGTAAGAAAATAGTTGAAGATATAGGTTGAACATAACGGATCAGGATATCTGTGAAGAAACTGTCTTCCCCGCATATTCAACTTTGGCCTATCCGCAAGCCTAGTAATGACTGAGCCCTCACTTATTTTATTGAAGGGGTTCTCAGGCTCAACCCCCTCTAGACTTAAGGTCTTCAACATCTCAAATATTACTTATTTTGATAGATGCAATACTAAATGCAAGTCCTAATAGGGGTCGGGGTAGTCCACTTTTGTTTTTCAATTTTTGATTTTCTTTTGTTGTTTTTGCTTCCTGTAGTGTCTGGGGATATGAAGCCGACATGCCTTCTCATGTTCCTGCACCCACTTGAGAGAAGATATTAGAACTTTATTTTGGCTTAGTCCCTTGCGAGGAGAGGGCAAAGTTGTCTTGATCTTTTGTCAGGGGACATAGGCCTTATCAAGGTAAAGATAACAGAAAAACATAAGTATGCATAAAAGGAAATATGCAAGACTGAAATGAAATATGAATGCAAAGGCAACTAATCAGTCTAGAAAGCAAATTTTTAGGTGTTTTGAAATTTTTGATTTGTTTGGGTTTTGATGGTTTTATAATGTTTTTGATGTTTTGGAACTTTTATGATTTTTTTGGTGTTTTAGATTTTACTTTTTTAAGAATTTTGATTTTATGAATTTGTTTGGTATTTTCGAAGTATTTGATTTTTTTTGTTCAGTGTGGTAGGAATGACCATCTCATCCTTTACCTTGCTTGCCATAGGTGCCCCTCATTGTTACCTAAGGGTTAAGAGTAGGCATCACGTGTAAGAAAGTGCCTAGTCCGAGATCTTCTGACCTTCCGCCTTTGATAGGCTATGGCTCTTCTTGGATCCAGTTAGTCAACCTTACCCGCAAGGTTAAAGAGGGAAGAGGATTGATGGTAAGTCCTTAATAGAATTCAGGGGTGTCGAATTCGTTTCTCTACTAGTGCCCGCGTTGCTCGTTTGGGATTTGACATCCTCGGGTCCTTCCTTCTAGCCCTTTTCTTTAATGGCCCACATTCAGACAGGTATTTTTTCTTTTGCTTGACCTGAGGGGTTCATTGCCCATCTTTTGGAGCCTTTTTTTCTTTTGGGCTTTTATTGGTACACATTCAGACAGGTCTATTCTTTTGCCGACTTGAGGGGTCATTGCCCATCTTTTGGCACCTTTTCTTTTAAGAAGTCAGACCTTCAGAGGCATCCTCCTACTAAGGAAATGGGTACTTTCGATACTCCTTATTCTAACCCATTTCATCCCTTCTGGACCGAAATAAGAAGAGAATAGGACAGGGTTGATCTTCTTTTGCCTAGTGTTGTCTAGCTTTCTCTCTGACTTCCAATCATCGGATTCCGAAACCTAGGTGTGTAGTGTGTGCAGTATGATGCCTATCCTTATTTCCCTAAGTGACAAGTTGAGGCACCGAACAAGCAAGTGTTAGATGTTATCATCATTCTTCACACCTCTAGATTTTATAGATTTTTCTGTTTTTTTGTGATTTTTGTTTTAAGGAAAATATTTTTTGAGGTATACACCATTATAGGGATGAACTAGTTCTTCTCCTTCTGCATTAGTTAGTTTATATGAATTACCAGGATAAACAGTCGAACTTACATACGGACCCTCCCAATTAGGTTGAAGTTTGGAGTGGGGACCGCCAGGCTTAATGAATATTCTTTTAAGCACAACATCACCGATTTCAAATTTTCTCTCTACCACCCTTTTCTGATAAAATCTTTTAAGTCTATTCTGATAAGATCTAGCATGCTCGACAACGGCCAGCCTCCTTTCGTCCAAGAGTTCAAGTTGCTCGAGAAGGGAATCTCGGCATTCATCTATCGGGATGTCTCGATCGATCTGGACTTGGAGGGAAGGGATGAGTACTTCGTATGGTACTACCGCCTCCATCCCAAATGCCAAGGCATAGGGTGTTTGACCCGTTGGGGTTCGAATAGAAGTACGGAAGGCCCATAGAGCATTAACTAGCTTATCTGGCCAGTCCGTGAACTTGCTAGACTTACACGTCTTCTTAATGATTTTTATCAAACTTTTATTGGTGGCTTCTGCTTGACCGTTGCCTTGAGGATAATATGGAGATGAATGATGCAATCTGATGCAATACATGTTGCAAAGGTCACGCAGCTCTTGGGAGATGAATTGTGGTCCATTGTCGGTGATGATGTCGCCTGGGATCCTGAACCTGGAAATGATGTTGCGTTTGATGAAGGTGCAGACTATTGATGCCTTGATTCACGTATGCTTCCGCTTCCGCCCACTTGGTGAAGTACTCCGTTGCCATTAGGATGAAGGATTTGGTTTTGTTTATGGAGCTTGGGTCACCAAGGGATCCGATAACATCAAAAGCCCACATAGCAAAGGGCCATAGGGCATGAATCGGGTGAAGGGAAGACGCGGGAGAATGAATCTTGTCAGCGTGAAGTTGACATTGATGATAGTGCCAGACAAAGATCGAGCAATCTTCTTCCAGAGTAGGCCAATAATACCCTTGCCTGATGATCTTCTTGGCGAGGGCTTAGGCATTTACATGGCCTCCACATACTCCGAAATGTGCTTCTTTAAGCACCAATTCAACCTCTTCTTCATCTACGCACCTTAATAGAACACCGGCCAGGCTCCTTTTATAAAGTACTCCACCTAAGATGGTGTATCTCTGGGAGACTCTTCTTATGGCTTTCTTCTTTTCAGCAGTTGATCCTGGTGGATATGTCTGATCCTGACAGTAATTCGCAATCTCATGATACCATGGTTTCTCACCCTCTTCTAATTCCTCCAACTCAACCAAAGATACTTCTTTCTTTTGCTCAATGTACTCTTTCCTTTCAAACTCTTCTTTAACCTTCAAGACTTGTGCATCTTCTATTGTCGGAATGGTACGTTGGCGGACGTAGATCGTGCTAACTTGTCTGCCTAGTGGGATAGATAGTGAAGATGCCAGAGAAGCGAGAGCATCGGCAAGAATATTTTGAGCACGAGGAACATGAATGAATTCGAGTTTGGAGAATAGCTTGATGTAACAGGCAGTGAGTTCTTGGTATGGTCTGAGCCCCGGATGAGATGTGCGGTATTTGGCCAGCACTTGGCGGAGAATCAACTGACTATCACCGATCACCCTTAGTTTAGTGACACCATAGAAGTAAGCGGCCTCCATTTCGGCCAATAAGGCTTCATACTCGGCTATATTATTTGTTGCTGGAAAATGGAGCTAAAAAGCCTGTGGAATGGTGACACCTTCGGGTGATAGAAGAACAATCCCTATCTCTCTACCCTGGGAGTTTAATGCCTCGTCGAAATATAAAGTCCATAGATTGGAAGATCGAATGGATATCAATTCTTCATCGGGGAATTCTAATTGGATAGGGTCAAAGATTGAGATAGGATGATGAGCAAGGTGTTCAGCAATCGCATAGCCCTTGATCGCCTTTTGTTGGATGTAGGTGATGCTGAACTAAGAGAGGAAGAAACCCCCAAAGTTTGATCAATGTTATCTTTCTCCTCATATCGGATTTCATCCACCTGAGTCGCATTTTCTAGATACTCCAGTAGCTTGGCACATTCTAAGCTTTTCTGAGCTAACTGATGCAGGTATCTTTCTGGAACTCTCCTACCTCTGATTTTTGTTCTATTTATATTGGAAACTAAACCTAAAGAAGGAGAGGAAGAGGAGGTGGAGGGAGTGGAATTTATTGGAGAGGATGGAGGGCAAAGAAGGTCAATCAAGGATCTGGTGGCTCCTTGGGTTGAATGCCCTTTCACGGCAAGTTGAGATGTTTCCTCAATCAAAATTTGAGTTTCGAGGAGGACGTTTTTTTTGAAAAGTGCTAAACATAAAGATAGAATGGGCTTCAGGTGCCCGATTTGGGTTGAGATCAACTACGGGAGCTAGAGTAGGTGAAGATATTGATAAGGAGGAGAAGACTTCGAGCAATGTTTGATAGAGGGGGCTTTTGGGCCCAATGTTGACAGAAAGAGATGATGGGCCAGTAGGCCAGATGATCATGGAAGAAGGTGGGTTCATGGACCCAATGAGAGGAGGATGTGTGCTTGAGGGCCTGGGTTTAAGAGATGGGCTTGAGGGCCTAAGAGTTGGAGAAGATGGGCACAAAGGCCCAGATTTAGTAGAGGGGCTCAATGGCCCAAGAGCAACAAGTTGGTACGCGGACCCATAAGTTGGGCCTGAGGGCCTAGAAATAGGGATCGGGCCAAGAAGCCCGGTGAGAGCATTACAGTGAGTTGGGGCATCGGCCACAAAAGATGACATAATGAGGGAAGGCCCTCGTGGAGTTAGTTGGACTTTTTCTCGAGTCGGTTTGGCAATATGCCCCTCGGGTGTGTTAACAGGTGGTTCAGCCAGGAGTGGTTCATTGCTTGACCCTTCTTCATCGATGAAAAACAAAAGAGATATTTCTGGATACAAGTCATCTTTAGGGTCGTTGGTTCTTCTTCCCTTGTCTTGTTCTAGATCTTGATCTTCCTTGTTCTCAGCCAGTTGGATGGTTTCTTTCTTGATGAAAAACTTTTGTAAGCATCCAGAAAAGTATCTGCTTTTGAGATTTTGACCATTCGCAGTCGTTCCATCATATCCAACCCCGCTTTTTTGTTGTAACCTCATTAGATTGATTGGTTCAGCTATGCCTTGCAGTTCTTTGCTTAGTCCTTGGCCTTCTTAGTATCCCAAACTTTTCATTATATGCCACCCAATAGTTTTATTTTTCTCTCTTTTCCTTCTCCACACTGGCCTAGGCTGCTTACTTATTTCTGGAAGATCCAAGATTGTCAAAATCAGCTCATTTGGCAACCCAAGGGGTGGTGGAGGAGAAGGTGGATGATCTACGGGTATGCTAGTCACCTTAATCACTTGTCCCTTGTAAGGGTATTTAAGACACTGGTGATTGGTGGAGGCGACTGCCTCTAGTGCTTCCAAATAGGGACGTCCCAGAATAGCTTTGTATGTCGGATCCATCTCAAGTATGTGGAAGTCAACAGTGACTATTCGGGGTCCAAGCTTCACATTTAATGTAATCATGCCATCGACAGGCTTTTTCGAATTGCCATATGCGGTCACTGTTATTTGAGATGGCCGGACATCCTCTTCATAAATTTCACAAAGACGTAATGTTTCTAGTTGCAAAACATTAATGGAGGCTCCGGTATCGACCAAACATGACTTAATGCCTACTCCATTGATGTGGACTATGATGCATAAGGCACATTTCCTTATTTCCCGGTCGGCCAACTCTTCCTTTGTGAATGTAAGGGCCGGGTACTCACTTCTCGGGACCAGAACTGATGAGAGCTTTTCTGGGGGGAGGCTCTCATTCACCATCACCCGCTGTAAGTATTGTTGGAGAACCTCTTGATGGACTTTGGATCTTTTGATCAACTCTAAGATAGAGATCCGTGCCGGGGTTTTATCAAGATGTTTCAGCAAGTCATAAGATGTCCCAGGCAACGGTTCTTCGATGTGTTCTTCTTCTGCTTCTGGTACTAATCCTGATTGACCGGCCTGGGGAAAGACCCTTTGGAACATGCGCCCACTCCTGAGTACAATGGCAAGTTGAGGAGCTATAGTTGGGATGGTAGTGGTGGGTGGTGGGTTAGGTCGAATGATGGGAGCTCTTGGGATGAGTGTAATGATGGTGGTTTGAGGCATAGTTGGGTAGGTAGGTTGTGAAGGTACAGTTGCTCGGGGTGGGATGATAATGTGTCCTAGTGGTGGTAATGTTTGTGATGGATTAACCGGGCAGATTAGGGTCCGTCCCGATTGGAGTTGTGTGGCTGGTGGTGTTATGATGGGTCGTGATGGTGCTCGGATGATGGGTGGCCGGTTGAGAGTAATAGGGTTGGCTGATGCAGCTCGGGGTATGGAATGGACGGTTTGATTGACGTGCATGTAGACACGCCAAATTGGCTAGATTCGGAGCCCTAGACTCTTATTCCATAGGCGATATTTTTTATTTGACCGTTATCTAATTCGGACTACCTCGTGGAGATGAGCTAAGGACATGGGTGGACCCCCCTTGTTAGTTGAGAATGGACCAATGATTTCCAAAATTTTGCCGTAACCTTCAAGCGAGAGCCGCACGTGAACTGTAAAAACACGAAGCCTGCTCGATGACCGACCTTCAATGGTCCATAATTAAAGGTCTCGGGAGTCCCGCATGTGTTCCGTAACATTCAGGGTTTCCGAGAAGTCATTTCGGTTGGCGCTGGTCAATGATGGCATTCGTTACGGCTTTTTCAGTACGTAACGACACGGCTATCCCGGACCATGTATTAGGCTTTTCCGGTCATCCTTACCGGGTCTTTTCGGGTCATCCGGGTCGATTCTAGGCAGATATTTTCATCAACCAGGGCCATACATCCGGTTCGGTCAATTTTAGGGTTTCGCGGCTTTTACGGCTTTCGATTCACGTTTACCGGGTTAATCTCAGATATTTCGATGACTTCGGATTGTCCGATCGTACCAGACTTGTTCGATCATCATTTTAAGTCATCCCAAGTTGACCCGAGATTTCTCGATCGGAACCGTGCTCTTTCGGATCTTCGCCCCGGGTTTCAGCTTTCCGCGAGAGGGTAAACCGGTAGAAAGCCCCGTGCGAACATATAGAGAGTCATTCCGGATGGTTTACCGATTTGAGGAGGTGCGGTTGAAGGCCCTCTTTCCAACGTGACAAACGGGAGCCAAATCGGACATCCCGTTTGCAAGATACGGCTCGTGGAACACGCGCGCAGGAGAGAGAGTGTACTGCGCCCCCGCTCCCTTTGGAATAGGAGGGCGCGCCTGCGCGCCCTCGAAGCGGGGCGCGCCTGCGCGCCCGGTTCCTTTGAAAGGCGGGGGCGCGGTCGGTTCTTTAAATCGCAAATTACCCCGATTAGCACCTTTTAAACCGGATTTTTGGAAGGTTTCCGCGGAGGATTTTCGATTATTTGTACCGCGCCCGGAGGTTCGGGGGCGCGTTACGTATGTCAAGTCGATTTTTAGCAATTTCCGGAAGTTTCCATCGATTTTTAGCAGTGAGACGCGTAACGCGCCCCCGCTTCCTTTGAAACAGGGGGGCGCGCAGACCGCGCCCCCGAAATGGGGGCGCGCCCTGCGCGCCCCTGGTTTGAGGGCGCGCCCTGCGCGCCCTCCTCCTCTTTGAAAAGCGGGGGCGCGTTAGGTCCAATTTCAAAATTTTGCACCGGCTCCCTTCCCCTATAAATTGAGGGCCATTCTCAACGACCCAAGGTTAATCCCCGGTGCCTAGCTCGTCCAGAGGTCGTCCAAGCTCTTCTCCAAAGCCGTCCCGACGTCCAAAGGTGATCCGAAGTCAAGAAATCGATCCCGAGGTGAAGGAGAAGGCTCGATCCGGGTGTTCTTCATCAACCATCTTCATAGACTTCTGCATAAAATCCGAGGCTTGTGCTGCAAAAGTCTTCAACATACAAATTGTTTCTCTCTTCGTCCTCTTTTGTCTCCAACTGACGGCACTCCATTCCGACTTGCCGTTTGTTCGTGACAGTTGCTACACTGAGGGCGCGCATCCAGGTTCTGTTTTCAATATCCGCCCACTTTTTCAGAATTTTTACTGACTTATACAGGAGGATTTCAGAGAAGTCATCAACATAGGAACTCTTCCTCTATGAGTCCTCCGTCTACTCCAACAAACGGAACTCGATTATGACATCGGGGTCGTCCGTAGCCTCATCTGCACCGAAGTCGCGCTAGAAGGGTGCAAAGCTACCCGAACTGGCCTTTTCTCAACCAACTCGGCTTCAACTCAAGCCGATCCATTTCATAAGCTTTCTCAACTCACTTAACTCAGTTCATTTACTGTTTTAAAGCATATTTCAGCATATTTGCATCATTTTTACATAATCAAAAAAATACAAAAAAAGGAGTTAAGGCTCACCCCAATCCGGTGAGTTTGATTCCGATTGCTTCTTTCTCACCTTCTCTCTACAGTTACTACACTTCTCATAGTTCTAATTATTGTCTTCACTTGGTTTATTTTTCTAGTTGCACAGGTTGAACAAGCTAGGATCGGTTGGAGACTCTTTTTCATCGGCCGGCCGAAGAAGAAGAAGGTTGAACCCATATCCCGATCTCCCACGCTAAGGTACACGGTCAATTCAAATTCAACTTTCTTTCTATTTTCAATCCATAAAGCGGAGCCCGCGGCTCCTGGCGACCACATTTTTCATGCTTTAATTTCATTTCCTCCTCACTCTCCTCCCACATGACCCGAACCATCTCCGGTGCTCGAGCGACACCGTGAGATGAAAGTTCGGGGATCAATGTGAGTGTGGGACCGAGGTGAGGAGTCTTTACTGCTTTCCGAGTGTTTTCTGATTCACTCTCTTTTTCTCCTAATCTATCTTTCACCTTCTTTTCTCTTGAGGTGCCGATCCGGAACCCGTTTCTGGAGTCGACAGTGCATGGCAGAAGTGGCTCCCTCAACTTGCCAATTATGGCCCCGATGATGATACTCCTCGGAAGAGATCAAGATGGGATTAACGTGTTGATTCCTAGGTGCGGGTGCATGTGGAGGTAAAGGGTTTTGGATAATCCCCAGGCCAGGGTTCTGTTGTTGTTGCTGCTGAGCTGGTGTATGTTGTCGTTGGTTTTTCACTGTTCTAATGTATTCCCCCATCTGTTCCCAGTCAATACTGCCATGCTCATTAAGGTCGTGGATGTAGTCTTTGAACTGAAAACAATTTTCCACGGTGTGCCCAGGATATCTGTGAAATAGGCAGTATCGCTTTGTGTTGACATTTTGAGGCCACTCCAACTTCTCCCTTGGCAATGCAATATGCCCTACTGCCATGAGTGCATTAAAGATATCCATGAGAGAGTATGGCAAAGGTGGATATTGGTTTCTCTTAGGTCCTATTTTTTGGGGTTCGTAGGCCATAGGAGGGGGTGCTTGGTTGTAGTTGGCAAATTGTTGCCGTGGTGGTTGGGGAACTGGGGCTTGCGGTCGCTGAGGGATCGGAGCTTGTTGTTGATGAGGCTAGAACTGAGGTTGATGTTGAGGTTGACGAGGGTTTCTAAATGGTTGATTTTGTTGAGGGTTCCTAAACTGGTGTTGATAATTGCTAGGTGGGTTCCCTACAACATTGAGGTTCTCGTTTGTTACTACGCCCTCTATCACTGGGCCGGTTGTGATAAAAGTGGTTTTCTTGATAGCTCGGGGTCTAGGATCAAACAAGTTCATGATAGGTGAGTCCCTAAGCTGTGTCTGAATGTACCTTGCCTTCTCATAGAGTTCACTCATAGAGGTGGGGTGATGCAAAGCCAACATGTTCTTTAAAGCTGGAGTGGCATTGGTGATGATCATCTTTACTTGCTCTGGTTCTGAAATAGAATTTGTAAGTCTTTCTGCCATTGACCTCCACCTATCAGCATATCTGGTAAAATCTTTACCATTTCTCATTCTTTTGGCCATGAGGTCAGTGATGGAATATGTTGGTCCGACCCTATCTTGATATCTCTGCAAAAATTTAGCTTTGATAGTTTCAAAGTTACTCGCCTCCAAAGAGTCAAGCGAGTAGAATCACTCTAAAGCTGAACCCTCTAATGATCTTCTAAAAGGAAAAGCAAGGGCCCTTGGATCATTTTGCCACATTACCGACTCATAAAGAAAGTCCTTGAAATGAATGAATGGATTACCGGTTCTGTTGTAGTTACGGTATACGGGCATCTTGTAAGGAATCGTCCATTAAAATTTGGTGCAGCGGAAGCGACGATTCCTATGGGTTCCTTTAGAATCCGTCTCAATCAGAACCGAACGACGAAAACCAAAAACCGATCAAATCGGGTTCGAATATACCTGATAGGGATTCATATAATCCCATGGAGAGGAAGGAGATGAGCTTCTCAAGCTCTTCAAACCGTTCAAGTGTCCAGTCTCCAGCAGTATCCACACGAACTTCATCCACAATAGGTTCTCCCTTCGCGTCGGCCTCGAGAACTCTTCCCGAACGGAGCTCCATCGACCATGGACACCTTCTAAAGAGAGGAGGAGGTAGGGAGGAGACTTGGGACGTGGTTTTCACCCTTGGCTTGATGGGGTTTGGCTAAAACCATTAGTATTTATAGAGAATTATGGAATTTTTTCATAAAAAAACCCAAAATCTCTATACATTACGTCCTTGCCCCTGTACTTGTGGATAAGTCCTTATGTGTGTGACCCACTAGGCCCAATAACCTATTTGGTTGAGGCCTAAATAAAATAGAACAATTCTATTTAATTTAATTAAATCCATTATCCGATAACAGATTAATCGACCTACCGATCATGAAGGGTACAAGCCACATCCCATGATCCCAAATGGCTATGGGGATAATCTCATATCCATTGAGCATTTCCATCATCAGTTACCACATGGATATAAACCCTCATCCATCCAATGTCCCGGTCGAAAGGAGTACGGCATCGACTGTCAACTCCTTAGTATACCGACTCTATAGGATCCTGTACTCAGAATTGGATCAATTGGAAAACTCCTTTTCCAATTATCCTATCTACCCTGGCCAGGGATTTAGAGTACTATCCCGTAGGACTCTCACTTACCGAGAGTGGACGATCCCTTGTTGTCCGCTCAATTTCCTCCATCGGATTTTCCTTGTACCCCATCCATCGCTATATAGGACCATCTAAATTGTGATCCATAAGTCAATGGTCAACGAACAAGTTCCACCCAACAAGGCATCTTTGGCGATTTAGGTCAAAGGTCCAACCATGCAACCATGATGATAGAAGACCCTGATAGACAGTTCGGTAAGATACCATTCAGGGTTTCTAATTCGGTCAGTTCAGTGAACTCATTCAACTAATGAGCACTTGTATATGTATCTCAGTGTCTCCACACTAATGACCAATGAGATCGGTCGTCCTCATCACATGATAAGACATCACATACACTAGTCTATCCGGATCCTTGATGTCATGTCTCAAGTATTCTATAACTAGGAACATTTAGATCAAATACCACTAGATGATCAATCTCATTATCATGATCTCATCATGATTTAATCATCATTGTATTTGATCAAGGACTTCATTATGATATTCGCTTCTAATAAGAGCTTATAATGAAGATTTGCCTAATTAATTGAATAAGATATTTCTAGAAATGTCGAATCATATCATATATGATTGGCTTGTAAGGCATACATTTCTATCACATCTCAGAGGGTGGTAGATGAAAAGTATGGAGGGAAGGAAGAGAAATTTCAGGGGTTGCCTTGGTGTCGATCAATCGTTTAAGCTCTCTATACTGCTCATCCATGCGATTGATTTTGTTAACCATAGACTGATCGACAGAAGGTTCCCTAAGAGGAGGAGGAGGAGTGGGTGATTGGTGCACCGGAACTTGGATTGGATGGGCCGAAGCGGCCGATAAGTAGGGTACATTGGGGGATGCACAAAGGGTGAGTAGGGTTGAGATGATTAGAAGAATAAACTGGTGGCCTAGAAGGAACAACAACATTCGGATCAGGATGATCTAGATTAGCCACCGGATGAGAAGAAATTGAGGCTAAAAGCCCGGTATAAGAATGGCCATGAATGGGCACATTGGGTTGACGTGCCACTGACTGAGGGGTAGAGATGTGAAGACCACCTTCGGAAGGAATGTGGTCGGTGGGCGACTTGCCCTTGAGGATGGCTTCGATAGCCTGAATTTGGGTAGGGTCAGCATGAGAGAATGCCTCCCAAAGTGAATTTGGATTGGGTCGAGGAGAAGTTTGACTAGGTTCGGGGAGAACTTCGGGTTCAATGACGGCACATACGGCATCAGGATAGAAATATGATTGGTCATACTCCAACTGTAGTTGCTCGTATCTATGATCCGCCATTTTGATAACACGTCCTGACCTTAAATTCATAAACACAACAGAAAAAGAAGGTTGACAAATAAAAGTTCAAGAATTTTTTTTGGTTTTTATTTTTGACCCTTTTTTTGTTTTGATTTTCTTTTGTCGGACAAGCAAGTTTTCAAGCAAATTAACCTCAAGCAAATTTTTTTGTTTTGGTTCTTTTTAGGTGATTTTGGGATTTTTGTTTAATTTTCAGTTTTTGTTTGCAAACAAGTAATAGCAAAGACTTGGAATGATTAACGCAAATTTTTTTGTTGTTTCAACCTCAAATTAATGGCTTGGTAAGAGAAATATTGTCCACTCAAATAAATGGGTAGGACCCTATGCTCTCGCAATGCTGAGCAATTTAAGGTTGTCACTCTTTTCACAATGATCGGTAATAGGTACTTCGGGTTTTGGGATAAAATGGTACAACCAGCCCGATCAGTGAAGAGGGAATCCTTCACGTCTGGGGACTTACGGAGGTCTTGATGGAAGCTACTCAGTCCTTCCGAGAGGGAATCCCCGGAGGAGGAGTTGGCAACCACCAAAAGGGGTGTTTGGATGTGTGGGGCTTTAGGAGGAGAGAGCCTCCCTTCTCGGATGACCTAAGGAGCCAAAACCCGAATGCAAAGTAAATGCGAGTGAAATGTCAAGGAATTAAGGAGCAAGCAAGAAGAAAATAAAATCATACAATGATTAATGAGATGTTATAGGAAGCAAGTGAACAAGGCAATGATATAAAATTAAACTAAGATGGAAGAAAGCATTAATTTAACTAAGCATGCTTTCAAAGATTTGCTAAAGGAAAACTAGGCTTAGAAAGAAATAGACAAGTATACTTAACAAGGGATGAAAGAAGATGATATCTAAAATGCTAAAGTGAAATAAGTTGATAAACCAAGCTAGAAATCAAATTGTATGCTTTTAAAAGGACCAACGGAAGGCAAGTAAATCGGAAGAAACAAGATAATGCTTCAAGGAGATAAACAAGCATGTAAGCAAGCAAAATGCAATAGAAATGGCTTAAATGAGAACTAGAGTGAAAATAAGCATGTTTTCAAGTGGACATTCTTAGGAAAGAAGAGAAGAACTCACTAAAGCAAAGTCGGTCCCACCGTGGTCGCCAAAAGGTGTAAGCACCCGAAGCGGGATATCCGTAGATATCCCTTTTCCGGCCCCTACGCTTGCTTTGGGGTCTTGGCGGATGGGATGTTAGTGTTTGTGGTCATCAAGAGCCAAAGGCTCCAAAATATAGTAGAAAGAAATAAAAATGAAGAATAAAAATGACCGTCGTACCTTCGGAAGTGGGGAGAATGTTGGGTTCCGACTTCTCCTCTCTCGGCCGGCTGAAAGAAGATAGCTTAGTGAGTCCTTTGTCTTTGATCCGGTTGAAGCTCTACCTCGGTCGGATTTATCTAAAAATGTCCATAAGAAAACATAGAAACAAGTGAAAAGATCATTAGTTCTAGTGAAAGTGTAGAATCATGCTCAAATTCGAATGTAAACATGAAAGAGGGAAGGAACTGACCGGCTTGGGACTAAATCTCAACCCCTATTTAGAAGGTTTAAATATGCATGAAAGTGCAAATGAGTGGCTTAATATATGCTAAATGACATATTAATAAAAGTTAAAATGAAAGGGGGAAGCAAAGGATCAAACGGAAGGGTAAAAGAAACTCAAAAAATGAAAAATGAGGTCTTCCCCTGCTAGTGCCCCATATATGGGGCGCTAGCTGCAGGTGTCCCCTTGATGGGGCGTGTTGACCAAACTCAAAGCGCCCTATTTATGGGGCACCAGGGACTGGTTTCAGCAGATTTTCTTCCCTTATTCGCGGTGTCACCCCGGAGTGTAAGAAGACCTCCAAGATGGAAGAAGGAGTTCTTCAAGCAGCCAATACTCAAGTGAAGCTAATGGAAGAGTGTTTTGGAATTATATGTTAGGGAAATGAAGTGTAGAGGCCTTCAAAGTCGGAGAAAAATCATATTTCTGAAGAAAGAAACTGCAGGTTTTTGGGATTTTTGGGAGGGGGTTTTGAATGGTTTGAGAGCTTGGAGAGGAGTTGTAAGGTCTTGGGAGTGTTGTGGTGGATGAGAGAGTTTGGGGGCGCCCTTGGTGTGTCCTCAAGCCTCCAAATGGGGGTCCTTTTATAGCCAAGAAGAGGGCAACTTTATCTGCAGAACTGTCCCATCAATCTGTCTAGTCAGTCAGACCAAGGAAGGAATAGTCGGGGGTCGGCCCCGGGTCGGTCGGCCCCAAAACCGACCCGGGTCGGTTGGGGTCGCGACCCGGGTCGGGTCGGGGTCGGGAATAAAAAATAAAAAATTAATTTTAAAATAATAATCGGGTCGGGGGGTCGGGGCCGGGTCGGGGCCGGTCGGCCCAAAAAGCGACCGGGTCGGGCGACCCGGCCGACCGGGTCGCCGACCCGGCGAACCATGAGTCAGACCAGGTGCAGGTGCCCTATAAGTAGGGTGCCAGGTGCCCTATATACAGAGCACCTGGTTCCCTGTATATAGGGCGCTTTGACCCTGGTCAATGCCTATCGATCTTCTTCGAAATGCACCGAAAAACTTGATTTTTCCAGAAAACTCGGTTCCCTTGAAAGGTTACTCAAATATTATTCATGAAAACAAGAATTTAAGCTCTTCAATTGGACCAAAATTGCGTGTCTACACTCGGCTTTTTTGACAACCTAGATTTGGCCATATCTCTCTTTATTCTTATCAAAAATAAATTTTCTTTTTTATATCTCTTTTTTTCGTGATTATACATACTTCTATGAGTTTTTCAAATTTTTTGCATTAGTTTAATCTATTAATCCTAAAATAAAAAAGGGGGTTAGAGATAACCTAAATCTGGTCAATTTCTAGTCAGTTGTGTGTTTCATGTTATTTTCTTTACACATACTACACTTTGTTTAGTTCTAATCGTCTTTTCATTTATTTGTTGTCTAGTTGCACAGTGTCGACTCTGAACATGGGTTCCAGATTGGCATCTCAAGAGAAGGTGAAAGATAGAATAGGGGAAAAAGGGGAGTAAATTGGAAAACACTCGGAAAGTGGTAAAGAGTCCTCACCTCGGTCCCACACTCACATTGATTCCTGAACTTTCATCTCACGGCTTCACTCGAGCACTGTAGACGGTTCGGGTCATGTGGGAGGAAAGTGAGAAGGAGATGGATATCCATCATTGCTCATGGTGATGAGCTAATTAAAGGCAAAGAAGAATAATACATCTTGAATACTTCTTATTGGTAAGACCAATAGAAAGAAGTAAGATCATTAGATAGAAATAGATGGTGATAGTTAAAAGTCAAAGAAGTGAGTCAAGATATTATAACTCAAATTTGACATAGCATTCTTCTACTATCATGATGATGGTAAGTAGAAGAAGAAGTGCAAAGTGTATTGCACATAATGCAAAGGTGGAGCTTGAGAAGCTCCATGTATCTATGTCATTAATATTTACTTGTCTTATATACACATTTGATAGTATAAGATACTATGTAGGTGTATTCTAGTATAAGATACTAGGAATGCATATAATAGTATGAGATACCAGATATGCATCATATATCTACAAAGAGTTGTAGATAATAGCAAGTAAATGAAGGTTTAAAGAAGATTGTTGACCTACATATGAAATGGTACAAAATGTTGCATCATTACTAGTGGGAGATACAAATTTTCTATAGCCTTCTAGAGTTGTCTTAATTATCCTTCCATAAGAACATTGTTTTCATTTTCTAGTTGAATAAATGATGATTTATTCTATGGTATGAAAATGATAACCGGTAAAGTGTTTACTAGTGGGAGCATAATAAAGAGTTTATTCATATCAGATATGTATGCTCTTATAATATGTGTGAATAATCCTCAATAGGTGAAGTAGATTGATATTGATCAATCTATTGTTTAGTAGTATGGTCATATTTATAAGAGAAGACTTAAGGAGTACTATTCGGATAGTAACATATAGGTAAATGATTTAGAATCATTAACTATATGTAAGTCTTATCTTATTAAGCAAAATGACCAACTCTTCATTTGTTAGACATGGTGAGAGGGCTAATGAGTTTATAGAACTCATGCATCTAGATGCATGTTAGCCCATATCTATTAAAGATAGAGGATAATATTTCAACTTCATTAATTTTCAAAGATGACTTCTCTAGGTATGGACATATGTACTTTATGAAGTACAAATCCAAAACCTTTGAGAAATTATTTGAGGTTAAGAATGAAAAGGAAATATTAATGAAAAGAGTATTAGAACTCTTTGATGAGATCAAAGAGGGGATACTTAAGTAATAATTCACACATAAATGAAGGATAGTAGAATCTAATTTTGATGGATACCTCTTATACATTTTAGATTAATTGAGTAGCTAAAATGAGAAGCCATATTGTGTAGGACATAATATGGATAATGACAACCTTTGCAAAATTCTTCTTTGTCTATTTAGGGGTTAGCACTCAATATAAGCACTTGATCTTAAATCGGTACCTTTCAAAGATATTCCATTTATTTCATATCAGATATGGAAAGGGGTTAAAGCTTGACCTTAAGCAAGTTAAGGTTTCAGAATGTTTGGCTTGGTAAAGAAGTATAACCTTATCAAGTTTGAATATAAGACTATAAAGTGTTGGCTTGTGGGATATCCTAAGCAAATTTAAGGATATTAATGCCTCCCTTAGGCTCATCTCTCCATATTTCTAGAGGCAGAGTTCCTCCTTTAGAAAGATAGTGGGAGCAAGGTATAAATGGAAGGTGTTCTAGTCCCACAATCCATGGACACTTTTATTAAGGTACTAGCTTATATTTACACAAGGACAAATCATAGATCTTTTCTTGTGTCCAATCAACCTAAGAGATATGTGAGACATATCTTTGATGGAAGAAATGAGACATAAGATAAAAGGATAATGATCCTAAGATCTATATTGAAGCAATATGAGATATTGATTCAAAATGGGAAGAAATAATAAAATCCAATATAAACTCTATCTATTCTAATCAAGTTCGGAACTTGATTGATCCACCTAAGGATTTAGTATCTATAGGGTACAAATGGATCACTAAAGAATAGATTGAAGTATATTAGAAGGTAAAAACCTTCAAAGTAAGGATAGTTAAAAGGGATATCATTTATGTCAAATAGTTGACTATGATAAGACCTTTTACCTATGCCATGGAATTAATCCATTTGGATTTTGATTGTTACACAATATGACTATAGGATATGTCAAATGGATGTTAAGATAGTGTTTCTCTATGTTATTTTGAGAAACAGGTGTATATGATACAACCTTTGGGAATCAAGTTCCAAAACATGCAAATAGTGTGCGCATAAGGTCCATTTATAGACTCAAGTAAAACTTCTCATAGATGGTAGATAAGGTTTAATGAGATTAAATCTTATGACTTCATTGAGAATGAGGATATGCCTTGTGTTTTCATATAAGATAAGTGGGAGTGCTATTATCTTCTTGACATAATATATGTATGACATACTTACTACTCATTAAGAATGAAGTAAGTATGTTATCATAAGTGAGCCTAGTTATCAATCAATCCTCCAAACTTAATATGGGTTTTAAGATCTATGGAGATATATCTAAAAGGTTTCTTGGCCTTACCCAATTCGTGTGCATAGTTACCATAGTCAAAGAGTTTGACATGGTAAACTCCAAGGTAGGTTTCTTACCTATGAAGTGTGGAGTTGATATCTTTAAAGAGATGTCTTTGTAGACTTCTTGAGAGATAAAGAGATCACATTAGTATAACCATTTTGCTTTTGCAATAGGACCTATCACATTTGTGATGCTACGCACATGACTTCATTAATGCTCTAAGTGTTATGAGCATTCATTAAGTAAATCCTTGTGAGAGTCACAAGATAATTTAGAGATGTGTCCTTGAGTACTTGAGAAGCACTAAGGATATATCTCTAATGTATGGAGGATAAGACTTGAGGTCTTGTAGTTTAATGAATACAAGCTTCTAATCAGTTAAGTCTAATAATAAGACAAGCTAATGGTGGTGCAGTGAGCTGGAAGAGTTCCATTCAAGAGAACACTGCTAATTCTACAACTAATCTAAAGTAGATTGCATAATGACTATATATTGCTTGAGAAGCTGACTAGATGAAGATGTTCTTTTGGCCAATGGGATTGTCCCAACCTTCTCTGAAAGTGTATCATTGTTTTAGGAAAACAATGGGGTAGAGCCAAAGGCTCATTAGAAGTTTCAAACTTATATGGCAATACCATAGAATATGAGAGAATGCAGTTGATAAAGATATAATTAAAGATAGAGTATCTTCCGTTAATAACATTACAGATCCACTAACTGAAGTAGTTACTCAAAGAGTGTTTGAGCTTCACCTTGAGCTGATAGAGATCAGCCAGATGGGTGATTGGCTTTAGTGCAAGTGGGAGATTGATAGAAATGTATGCCCTATAAGCCAATCATATATGATATGATTCGACATTTCTAGAAATATCTCATTCAATTAAAGAGGCAAAACTTCGTTACTAGCTTTTATTAGAAGCGTATATCGTAATGAAGTCCTTGATCACATGCAATGATGATTGAATCATGATGAGATCATGATAATGAGATCGATCATCTAGAGATATGTGATCTAAATGTTCCTAGTCATAGGATCCTTGAGACGGGACATCAAGAATCCAGATAGACTAGTGTGCGTGATGTCTTCTCATATGATGAGAATGACCGATCTCATTGGTCATCAGTGTGGGGACACTGAGATACACACACAGGTGCTCATTAGTGGAATGAGTTCACTAAACTGACCAATTTAAGAAAACCTGATCGGTATCTTTCCGAACTGTCTATCAGGTTATTCTTACATCTCAACAGCACGATTGGATCTTTGACCTGAGTTGCCAAAGATGTCTTTCCAGGCATACTATGTACTTTGACTATTGACTGATAGATCACTTAGTATTGTGGTCCTATATAGTTAATGGATTGGGTGTATGGGAAACCTGGTGGAGGCAATTGAGCGGACAATAGGGGATCGTTCACTCTCGGTAGGAGAGAGAGAATGTCCTATGGATAGTACTATAAATCCTTGGACAAGGTAGATAGGATAATTGGAAAAGAAGTTTTCTAGTTAATCCATTCATGAGTACAAGATTTCATAGAGTTGGAATACTTAGAGGTTGACAGTCAATGCCGAACCCCTGACCAATCGGAACATTGTATAAACGAGGATTTAAATCCGTGTGGTAATTGATGATGAAAAGGATCAATGGATGTTATTTAACTCCCCAAAGTCATTTGGGATCATAGGATGTGGCTTGTACCCTTTATGATCAGAATGCCGTAAAAACTGTTATCGGATAATGGTTTTGATTAAATTTAAAGGAATTGTTCTTTTAAATTAATTAAGGCTTCAACCAAATTGACTATTGGGCCTAGTGGGTCACACACAATAGATCTGGTCAATAAGATGAGGGCATGGATGCAATTTTATAGAAGTTTTGGGTTTTTGGGAAAAATTCCATCTTCTATATATACATGGCTTATGAAGCCAAACCCTAACAAGCCATAGGGATGGAGCACGTCCCAAGCCTCCCCTCTTCCTCCTCTCTCCTCTATAAGGTGATCTCCCATGGTCAAGCTTGGATCTGGAAGGTTTCTAGAGGCCCAAAGGAAGAGAGAACTCGTCTATTGAAGCAGATCGTGTGGATACCACTAGAGACCCGACACTTGAACGGTTTTTCAGCAAGAAGGAATGTCCTCTCATCATCCATGGTGAGGGATTTTAGAAATCCCATGAGGTACTCTCGTTTTACTTCATATTCGGTTCCCGGTTTTACTCGTTCGGCATCGATCAAGGCAAAGATCATGGTTTTATGGAATCAAAAATTTTCCGCTGTCATGTATTGATTCCTTACATGCTGGGCTCAAGAAAACAAAACAAAATTTTTATAACAAATAGTTGAAGATATAGATTGTCTATGAGATCAAGATACCCATTCGGGAACCATCGTCCCTCACAGCACAACTTTGGCTTATCCGTGAGCATCAGAGATGACCAGACCGCCGTAGATTTTGATGAAGGGGATCTCGGGTCAAGTCTTCTCCACACTCATGGTCTTCAACAGATAATGCATAAGATAATAATACACGACCAATGACATATATACTAGCCGGCAAGTTATGGGGGTTTCTCATGTCCATTCTTCCATTTCTGCGAGTAATTCATGTCTTTCACCAAAAATGTTAGTCCCGAATGGACAACAATGTCCACTCAACCTCAAAAAAGATAAAACATAAATAAATTTGATTTAACAAATTTTCCTTAAATTTTTTCTAAAATTTTATGAATTTTCTGGAATTTTTGAGGAATTTTGAAAGAATTTGAACGAACGTGCCCCCGAACCGGGGGCGTGGCCTACGCCTTGCGATTGGGGGCGCGGCCTGCGCGCCCTAGGTTTGGAGGCGCAGCCTGCGCACCCCCACCTCTAGGGCGCGTTTGATCCCAGTTTCTTGTTTCGACCGGATCTGAATTCGGTTCAAACCGGGGCCAATTTCCCTTATATAAACACTTCATAGGACGACCAGAACGTCTTACCAACACCTAGGATGGCTCCTCCTTTGAAAAAGCAGCGTGTTGGCTCAATTCAAGGTATTTCAAGCTTCCCGGGTCATTTGAAGGCCAGAATCAGTGCCAACTTGGTAAGTTTGCTGCCAATTTTAGCTTTCAATGGATGATGGACAAGGGGAAAGAGAGGGGAACTTGGTGCTTTATGTAGGATGGGACCTTGGAAATGTTGCCTCTCTCCTCTTCAAGAGAATTTATTACTTTTTTATATGCCAAATAGGATGGGCATTTTAGTTCACAAAATGCCTCAACTTCTTCTTATTTTTAATGGTGTGAGATGGGGTGAGGGTAACTTTGGCATTACTTCACCATGTTTTTTACTTTTTAGTGGGTGTGAGAGAGAAAATGTAAGGGTCTTTTGGACTTTGGCCACCTTTATGAAGGGTTGGGCTGGCCAATTACACAAAATGCCCTTAATCATTTTGCAAGAGGAATTTCGGATACCCCCTTGGAAGTAGATTTTGAGCCTTCACTTTTGCAAAACTGAGGTCCAACTGTTCCAGAACTAAAGCCCATGTATGTATATGTGGGTCCAAAGAACCAACTAGGGCTATTTGAACCCATTTAAGAGCCATCGGGGGGCTCTATTTCTTCCTTAAAATTTAAACAAACTAGGTTTTGCCAAAGAATATCTCATTTAATGACATAATTCAATGAGAGACACTTCTCACTTTCTTTTCTCTTTCTCTCCTTTTTTCTTTCTTTTCTTTTCTCTTCTCTATTTTTTTGCCAAACAGATATCATCGTCATTCCTCCTTTTTTTTCTTTTTTTATTGAATGACATCATCACTTCTTTTCCTTTCCATTTTCCCCTTCTTCTTCTTTTTTATCATTTTTTATTTTGACCGCACGGTTGGATATGCACTAAATAAACTACTTCTCAAGTATTCACCCATCCATTTAATTAAGTTGGCCAAAAGACTTTTGGAGCTATTGGAGGCCGGTTGCGCTCATTTTTTACCATGGTCAAAATTGCCCTCTCTTGTTGACCGAAGGGGACATTTTTTTTTGAACAAACGGGACCACATATATTCATAACATGACAAAGTACAAGGACGATAATACAACACTAAACATAAATCATAAATGACATACGAACAAACTAAAATAGATGAAAGTTTTACCGAAGGGGACATATTAGCTATGTTTATTTCATTCATCCTCTTTTTATTTATTTATTTATTTATTGTCAATAAGGGGTCGTGTCGGCGCATAATCCTCCTTTTTTTCCATTTTGACTTTGGTCAAAATCGACCCGCATACAGGACGCAGCGACTTTTTTTGAACAAACAAGACCATATATATATTCAAACTATGAAAGAGTACAAAGATGATAATACAACACTAAGCTTAAACCACAAGTGACACACAGACAACCTAGGAAAAAGTAAAGAGCGATACGAAATTATCTTTTCTACGGAACTCAAACAAAGCCACAAATCGACCAACACACAAAGGTGTTTGTAGGGTCGAACAGCAGAGAAAAGAACTCCATAAAAGGAGTTTGACAACTGCCATGAGACCGGATGATCACACCAGTAAAGTGTGGATATCGCCCAAACTCTCGGTCTCAAGATAAAGAAAGTGGCCATGGAGAGAACCAGAAAAGAAACCTTAAAAAGACTAGACCACAAGACACTAAACAAAAACAGAGAGCGGAACAAAACACACCTACATATATAAGCCGGACTCCACATTTCTAGCGCAACAAAAAGAGACAAAAACCTAAAAGACATTTTTAGGTAGAGCGCTAGAAAGGGAGTGTGGGAGGGAGGGATCTCCCTCCCAAAACAAAACAACTACAAAATAGTAAACGGAAATTACGAGTCAACAAGATTGCTGGGGACCAACAAGAGTAAGATGATACTACTCAAGGGGCCGCCGAATAACCACCCCGGGTCCTCCTTCTGTCTGGTCCGCCGAAAGGGGCCGCCGGTGAAAGAGCCGCCAGACGAAGGTCGCCGGACGAGGGTACTGCCGGACAGGGGATTAGTCGAGAAGGTCCTCCGCAGGGGGTCGACGCCGGCGCGGGGTTGCCGAAGGGTCCGCCGAACAGGGGAAATCCGCCGGCGCGGGTTTGTCGAAGGATGCCGCCGGACAGGGCCGCCGGACGGGGCCACCGGTGAGGGTTTGCGGAACCGCTGGATGGGGACGCCGCCGGACGGGGACGCCGCCGGCGAGGACCACCGGACGAGGAACCGCCGGCGAGGTGTGCCGAAGGGTGCTGCCGGACAGGGCCGCCGGACGGGGCCGCCGACGAGGGTTAGCGGAACCGCCGGACGGGGAAGCCGCCGGAAGGGCCGCCGGTGAAGGCCGCCGGAAGGGCGAAGATCCGCCGATGGGGCACAAGCGCCGGAAGGCCGCAGGTGCCGGAGAAGCGAGGATGCCGCCGGAGGGGCGAAGGTTCCGCCGATGGGGCGCCGGTGCCGGAGGAACGAGGGTTCCTTCCGCTGGAAGCCAAAGCCCCTCCTCTGGACGCAGCAACTTGTTCAGGCGTGGTGATGCATCTGCCTTGTATTTTCATTCAATTTTGACTTCGGTCAAAATTGCCTCCCTCTCGTCATGCTAGCGTGCTGGATTTTTTTTCTTTCGCTCGCTTTCATTTAATTTCGTCCGGGCCAACATTGTTCCAGCGGACCGAGGACACCGGACACAGCCAAATGAAGAATCTTCGAGAAGGGGGTATTTCGGCCATTTCCTTCGTCCGACGCTGGCCTCCTGGGCGACTTGCAGCCTGCAGGCGCCACCAGGCGGGACCGGATCCTCTGTGCACTACGGTGTGCACCTCAATGCACACCACTTCAATAATCTATCTTATATTACACTCAAAATAATTATTTTTAATATTTTTAAAATTGTGAATATAAATAAATATCATCTAATATTATATTCTATATAAATTAGTATCAAAAATATTTTTTACATATTTATTTGAATTAAATGCATAATTAACTTATAACAAAGTATAAATGTTAAAAATATTTGATAATATTATATTTTTATTGATATATAATCTTTGTTTATTTTCACAATTTTAAAAATATTAAAAATAATTATTTTGAATGTAATATAAGATAGATTATTGAAGTGGTGTGCATTGAGGTGCACACCGTAGTGCACAGAGGATCCGGTCCCCCACCAGGCAAGGACGGCGGCGATGGCTGCGGCCTGCAGTGCCAGGAAAGATAGAGGGCTGCCATCCGGCGGGCTTGCGGCTTCAGCTTCCGGCTGCCAGCGGTGAAGCTCCTTCCTTCCATGGCGTTGCTGCCTTCGCTTAGCTTGTGCGGAGCTTCGTCCAGGCACTACAGCGCTGACTGAAGCAAGCCATGGTGCGGACGTGAGAGCCTCTTCGTCGTCGTCAGGCCTTCGCAAGACTTCCGGCGGTTCCGCGGGCACTCTCCTGGCGAGCTCCTCTTCCCGGTGCGCTGTCAAGTCCTCCGGTTGTCGACCGCGGTGAGCCGGGGGGGGGCTTCGCCGGCGGGGCGGGCGCAGGGGGAGGGAGGAAACGCCGCGTGGGGGAGGCCTTCGCGGGCGGGGGTGGTGCGCAGCGGGGGACGCTGTGTGGGGGGGGCTCTTCGCCGGCGGGGCGGTGCGCAGGGGGAGGGAAGGAACGCCGCGTGGGGGGAGGCCTTCGCGGGGGGGGGGCTTCGCCGGCGGGGCAGTGCGCAGGGGAGGGGAGGAACGCCGCGTGGGGGGAGGCCTTTGCGAGGGGGAGGGGCTTGGCGCACGGGGCGGTGCGCGGGGGAGGGGCTTCGAGGGCCACCACCGCCGGGGGGAGCACCGGCCGGGGGGCGTCCCGGCGGGGAGGCCTCGCGGGGGGGGGCAGTGTGCAGCGGGGGAGGGGCTTCGAGGGCCGCCGCTGCCGGGGGGGCGTCGGCGGCGGGGAGGTCTCGCCGACGGGGGCAGTGCGCAGCAGGGGAGGGGCTTTCGCAAACAAACATTACTGTTTAATTTTTAAAATTTATGATAATTTTGCCAAACACCAAATAATTAGACTGTTTTGAATTTATAAATAAAATTAAGAAGTCAAATAATTTTGATTTCAAAAATAAGGTTGTCTTAAAATTAAAAACGCTACCAAACACCCTATAAGACCTCCCTTTCCCCTGGGGCACCGAATCCGCGTATCAGTTGTTGAGTGGGAGCAACCGTGCCAGTCCCTCTTCCCAGACGTCGGTGGTATCATTTCGAACATCCCAACTGTGGGAAGCAATCCCCAAGAGCGGAAGAGCGAGGAGATGAAGTTTCTGCGGCGATTAGGGACTCTGATGCAGACCGTACAACCGGGAAATCCCATTCTCCCGATTATTCCTTGTTTAGAGACGTTTCCGCCTACACCTCCGTCCTAACCGCAACTGCCTCTGCATACTCCCGAAAATACCCTTTTCGGTTATTCCGGGAAGACGTGACTCCCTATTTCTTAGGGATGGGTGGCCACGTATTAACATCTCCCACTTGGCCATCAATATCAAGTGATTCTAGATCATACACTTACTGTCCATGAGAATATAATCATTTGTATATTCTGAGATGTTAAAATTCTATATACTCCCACTATCCATGAGATACACTTTTATTCATATGCATTTTCACTGTCCATGAGTTGTATATATGTTCTTATGTACTCCCACTTTCTGTGAGATACATATATATTCTTATACAATCTCATTATCCATGAAAATTACAACTGACTCATATAATCCTGAGTCCCATTAAGGCAACATGCTTAATGAAAATTTCTGCCGAAATACCCTTTGTCAAAGGATCGGCAATCATATCACTAGTGGGGATATAACTCACATTTATTTCCCCTTTCTGCACAATATCACGTATATAATGTTATTGTATTTCTATGTGTTTTCCTCTTGAGCTATTTGCTCCACTATTAATCAGGCTGATGGCAGCCTGATTGTCACAACAGATCTCAATTGTCCTATCAACCAAATTGAGACCTAAATGAATCAGAAATCGTTTAATCCAGACGGCATGAGTACTAGCCATACTACAAACAACATACTCAGCTTCCTGTGTGTATCTTGCCACACACCCCTGTTTCTTGCTACCCCAAGAAACAGCCGCACCACCAAAGATGAGCAAGTGTCCCGAAGTGGACTTTCCGTCATCTTTATCCCCTCCAAAATCCGCATCGGAGTTACCAAGCACTTCAAGTGTTTCCGCTTGATACACCAATCTGTGGTGCAATGTACCCTTAAGGTACTTCATAATCCTCTTTACAGCTTCCCAGTGTGCTGGTCCAGGATTACTTTGATACCTGCTCACTAAGCTTACAGCAAATGCTATATCAGGGCTGGTACAAAGCATTGCATACATTAAGCTTCCAACAGCTTGAGCATAAGGCATGTTAAGCGAGTCTTGACCCTCTTTGGGACATTGCTCCTTGCTTAACTTCTTTCCATAAACTAGTGGTGTATTTGCCAGATTGCAATTCTGCATCCCAAATCTTCTAAATACGGACCGTATGTACTTTTTATGGCTTATGGACAACAATATAGACTTCCTGTCCCTCTTAATCTGGACACCAAGGACATAGGACGCCTCTCCCATGTCCTTCATCTCAAATTTCTCACTGAGCTCAGACTTTATCTTATTCAACTTTCCGATGTCATTTCCAGCGAGCAATATATCATCCACATACAAGGACAATATAATCACCATGCTCCCACTCTTCATGACATACACACAGCTATCCAACTGATTTGGAATAAAGCCGAGTTAAATAATTACATCATGAAACTTGAGATACCATTGTCTAGATGATTGCTTTAATCCATACAAGGATTTTCTTAACTTACATACCATATTCTCCTTTCCTTCCACCTAAAACCTTTCAGGTTGTCGTATATATATATATATATATCTTCCTCCAACTCTCTGTTGAGGAAAGCAGTTTTAACATCCAGCTGGTACAATTCTAAGTCAAGATATGCGACAATGGCCAATAGCATCCTTATAGATGCAAACTTAGCCACAGGAGAATAGGTTTCTTGAAAATCAATACCTACTTTCTGATTGAACCCTTTGGCAAGTAACCGGGCCTTATACTTATCTATAGATTCATCAGCTCGAAGCTTTCTTTTAAATACCCATTTACACCCAATAGCCTTCCTATTCTTAGGCAAATCACACAATTCCCACACTCCATTAATTTCCATGGAGCTCATTTCTTCTTTCATTGCATCTAGCCTTAATTCTGATTCGCGCAATTTCATGGCATCGATGTAATTTATTGGATCTGTGTGATTTTCCTCATCAATGTCTACATTTAGACATGAAGGCTCACATGAGTATAAATAGAAATCATCCATCCAAGTAGGTGGAGTTCTATTTCTCTTATTGCCAATTGCAGGTATGTCAGACGGTCCTTCTACCAAAGGATTATCTTGATCCTCAACAATTTCTTGTTGAGGTTGTTCTGTTATCCTAGGTTCTTCTTCTATTGGCAGATCATTTCTAGAGTCTTTATTGTAATAGTCATCATCTATCACAATTAGAGTTTCTTTCTCAACTTCATGAGGTTCCTCTTCCTCTAGATTTTCTAGGAATGTAACATCCCTATATTCAATGATTCCCTTATCCTTATGGAAGAACCTATAGCCATTTGATTTCTCACAATATCCTATGAACTTGCATTTCAATGTTCTTGGTTCCAACTTATTTCTAAGTTATTCCGGAATGAGAACATGGGCTATTGACCCCCATTTCTTAAGGTGACTCAGATTTGGTTTCCTCTCATTCCACAATTCATAAGGTGTGGATTCGATAGACTTGGTGGGTATTCTATTCAGTGTATAACTTGCCGTGAGCAATGCTTCTCCCCAAAATTTCTTAGGAAGACTAGAATGGGATATCATACATCTAACCGCATTCATTAAAGTTCTATTTTTCTTTTCAGCCACACCATTCTGTTGTGGCGTATACGGCATTGTTACATGCCGTTTTATTCCATGCTCTTGGCAATATGACTCAAACTCCTTTGAGTTATATTCTCCACCTCTATCAGTTCTTAACACCTTAATATCCCTACCCAATTGCATTTCCACTTCTGCTCTATATCTTTTAAAACAGCTGAGTGCCTCAGACTTAGCAGAAATAAGATACACATAGGCATACCTTGAGTAATCATCTATAAATGTGATAAAGTATTTCTTGTTATCATATGATTTTACACTTAGAGGTCCACAAATATCTGAGTGAATCAACTCTAACAATTCCTGTGATCTATGTCCTACTGTGAACGGCTTCTTAGTCATCTTTCCAACTAAGCAATGTTCACAAGGTGACAAATCTATCTTTGACAATGGCAGCATATTCATTCTTGCCATTAATTCCATTTTAGATTTTCCGGGATGACCCAATCTAAAATGCCAAAGATCACATTCGGTCTGATAACACAAGGAATACTCAGAACTATCATCTGAATTATTTCTTTCAGTGTCAATTACAGGAATATAAAATAGATCATGTTCTGGGGAAAACTTCCCCATTGCATATATATCCCCATCCTTTCCAATTGACACACCTTCATTCCAGAATCTAGCATCGAGGCCTTTCTTCACCAATGCTGGAACAGATATGAGATTCCGCCGGATTTTAAGTTCATAAAACACATCCTTGAGGATCATAACATTATCCCCAAGATCTAGCCTATAAGTACCAACACCTTCAACGTCAATATAGGTGTCATTTCCCATCATAAGCCTCTATTCACCAACATTCAATTTCTTTAGGGACACAAGCCCTTTCTTGGTCTTTGCAACATGTTTAGTAGCTCCTGAATCGATCAACCACTCATCTGAATTTGTCAAACCTATGCCACATTCAGTAACGCCAATAAATTCTCTTTTTCTAATTCCTTTATTTTCCGGGTGTAAATTTTTACCCACATTTCTATGCTTACTTGGATAGTTGGCTTTGAAATGACCAAACCTTCCATAACCATAGCAAGCATATTCAGGAATCTTCTTGTGGTGTCGATATTGAGCAACTAACTTCTTATTTATTGCATTGGCCTCTATTAGATTAACCTCTAGTCCTTTCCTTCTAGCCATTCTAAAAATTTCTGTTGCTAACCTTAAAGGCAACTTAATGACAACTAAAATTGAACTAGCAATTCTTAAGATTGTGGCAATTATATTCAATGAGGATAATTTTCTAATCCATGAAGTGGTGATAAATAATTTCTTTGAAATCTTACTTCCAAAAATGACTAGATCCTTAGCTCTAACTATCATTTCTTTTTCATGCATTATCACATCTCCCTCTTGCATTCTACAGGTATCATACCTATGTAGCAAGAACTGGATTTTAATTTTCGTGATAATAGCATATCTTTCTATGATAGTATGCCATAATTTTCTAGTCTTCTTATCACCAACTATCGATTGCTCACTCATTTTCTTTTCCGCCTCAGTGAGAATTTCATTATTTTTTGGAGCAATGTCTTCAATAAAATTTTCTATATTTTCACAAATTAGACAATATCTATGTTTTCTATGCCACGTTTCATGATTCATTATGTTCAATTTGTCCAGTTTTGCCAATTCTATAGCAACTAACATACTGGCCATTAGGATTAGAGAATTTCCAAAATAAATGTAATACTGATTTATAGTAATCAAAGTTTGCATAATAACAAGGATAATCAACTTAATTATACAATTTATTAAATTTAACATGATGATGGTAAAAAATAACATAACTTTCATGCTAATCAAGTTTAACATGCTTGATATATCAAAATTAAAATGAACAATGAATAGATATATACCTAAGTTAACAATGATTAAACCAATCATCATGTCAACCAAATTTATACCGTTATGTGATTTGAACTATGATATGAACAAATAAATCACTAAAAATATGTAATAAATGATGACAACAAATATTTCTAATTTGATGAACTATGTTCAAACTTTAAATCAAGATAATACGTATCAAGGCAGTTGGTCAAATAACTAATAATGCAGTATGCATAAACATATCACCAAGTTTATAACATGATCAGGATAGTCTAAATTTAAAATTTTATGATCATAGATTATGCTGCTTAGTTGACGGTGCACAGTTTATATATATATATATCTAACTTAATATAAGAAGTGGGAGTACCCCAATTTTCGTCCTTTCATTTCTTACCATTGGATCTTTGGATGTTTTTTCTGTCACCGTCGATTGCCTGAACTTCATCCGATGGATCCTCTGCGTATTTTCGTTCTGACCGTTGGATCTGCCATCCGATGGATCCTCCGCGTGCGAACGGCGCCACCTTCGCGAGTCTTCTTGTAGCTCGCGAGACAGCCGTCCGGCCCGTCCGCATCCTTCGCCTCGATGGACATCCGCCGCGACCTCTCCTCCGCATCCGCCGCGACCTCCCGTGAGATTGGGCGATGGCAAAGCATGGGCAACTGTAGAGCACACGACCCCCCCCCTCTCTGAGCATGGCCGCCATCCACCGCCGCGGACATCGCCGCCGCTCTCCCTCTCTCCTCCCGCCGTCGCCGACGCTGATGCCGACGCCTCCGGCGCTGCCGTTGTGGCCGGCGCCGCGCTTCCCCCTCTGCCGCGCTCCCTCTCTCCCTCCTCCGCCGCGTGCTCTCCCTCGAGCTCCCTCTCTCTCCCCTCTTCCCCCCCCCCGCTCCGGGCGGGTCGCCGTGCCTCCGGGCGGGTGGCCGCGCACGCGCGTCCACGTGGAGGCCGGCGGCCGCTGCGCCACCGGCGCATGCGGCTGTGCCGCGGGGTGGGGCAGCGCAGTGCCGCCCTGCGGCCTTTCTCTCCTCCCCCCATGCGCTCTCTCTCTCTCCCCGCCAGCGCTCTCTCTCTCTCTCTCTCCCTCCTCTCTCTCCTCCCTGTCGCACTCTCTTTATCCTCTCTCTCTCTTCTCTCTCTCTCTCTCTCTCTCTCTCTCTCTCTCTCTCTCTCTCGCACACTCTCGTTCTCTCTCCTCCTAATTATTTCATTAATTAACTTAGGTGAGTTAATTAATCAATTTACCGTTTTTTAATGCCAATAGGATTGGAGGATACCTCAGTGCCGCAATCGACTCGGTCACCTCGTAATTGAACCGGTTTGGATTTTCAAAACTTGGGAATTTATCGATCGCCTTGAGGTAGGCATCCCAACTTATCCTTAGCATACCGATATACTAATTAACATGTTAAAATATATTTATTAGATAAATAGTTAGAAATTAGTGATAAATGGTAGTTTAATTATTTAATTATCTGCATGTGATTATTTAAATGTCAATCATGTCATTCATACGTGGTTGCATTCATTTTTATGAATTGGTTTAGTTAGTCATAAACATGATTAATTATTGTTTAGTAATCATAGAATTTAGTTAAATATTGTGGTGATCAAATATATTGGTTATATTAATTTATAGAAATATAATTATAATTTTTTTATGAACATAGTTATATCCGATCTATGTTATGAATGATCTTGATTTATTTAAGTTAATTGAGATAACTTTGAAATTACTTGATAACGAAAGAATATGATTGATTAATATTAATAACTGCATGATCATATAATATGCATCATTTTATGAATTGATATCGAATTGTAATTAATTGAGTTTAATGTTTAATTATGTTGCATATTTACGATTGGGTCAATTGCATGAATTGCGGTATAATTGAATTATTGTTCCCGATTGGGTCTTTTGCTTAAATATATGCATGAATTGGATGGTCTGCATGACTTGGTACCGTGTAAATCTTGGTTTGGTAAATTTGTATATTGAATTCAATAATTGTGTATATTGGCATATTGAATTGAAATGGAATTGCCTGAGTAATTGTATGACTTGCTTGTGAAATGTTATTGATGCTGTGATGCATGTGATGTAATGTTTGCTCCTCCAGCCTATGATAGAATCGCCCGTGGGCAACGGTGGAAATAGATTGATCCGGTGCATCCTTCGATCCCAGATACTGCGGTTTATCCTAAGTATGCCCCTGCCTAGACGTACTTTGGGATTTACCTTACTATATGGTACTTCTTATATATATTTAGAGCTGGAGTGACGATCGCCAAGTATAGCATATGATTTACTCAGACATATGGAACTGAAATAGTATTGAGGCATGCATAGTAGGCTCATGTAAGTCCAGATGGCATGGCATATAGAATAGATCAGTTGATTAAGTGATAAATAGTTTGGTTCATGTAGAGTCAGGCTCATTCGGTTAATCGATTTTGGAAAGGACCTAGAATAAATAATTGAATCTTGATAATTAGTTTAGTGATTATGATATAATCTGATTTGTGTTGATTTATCATTTATTGCTACCATTTAGGTTGATTAATATAATAGGAAAGTTGGGTATAAGTCCTATTGAGTCCGTGTGACTCATTCCTATTCCATTAACATTTTTCAGGTAATCAGGTAGCGCAGCAGAAGCGTAGTGGATCAGGTTTAGTGCAGAAGAGGCTTAGAGAATTTGGTTTATGAATGGTTTATATTGAAATCAAGGTATGATTTATTTTTGGATTGAATTATTTATTTTAATGAAATGGGACATGTGATTCATTACTTTTCCCAAACCGACGTAGTTTAGGGGTTAATTCCCCAGTCCCGTACCCGGATTTATTCCTCTGCGTAGGTTAGGAAATCCGGGGCATGATACCGGCGCCAACATCTCCGGCGCCCTCCCCGTCTAAGTCGTTGCCATCGCCTACACCGGCATCGGTGTCACCCTACATCACTTCGTCTCCTTCCTCCACTCCAGCCTCGCCGTTTGAGCCATTGCCATCCCCTGCGCTGGCACCGCATCTAACACACATCAGTTCATCAATGTCCTACCCCGAACCGGCACCACGACTGGTGCCTCGCCTCCTTCATTCACAGGCTGCTGCTCCGCCCACCGCAACAACCACTCTTTCTCCCGCATACAATCCACCACCCCGCGGCTTCGACGTGACGCCCGCCTTGCCCCGAGAAATGCCCGGTACGTCTCTTTCCCCAGTGTCGCCTGCCTTCAACGATCCTCTGGAGACAACCTCATCGGATGTGCCCGCCCTCTCCCCAAGCGCCGTCGGCGCCTCCCGTTGTCCGGCGGTTACTTCGGCCGTCTTGGCTGATCTGGTGTTGTTCTCGACGACGGAGGCTCTGGTCTAACGTGCGATTTTAATATCTTTTTTGTTCGAGTGTTCATGATCATCTCATATCAATATCATCAATGTCTTCAGCTTATATCGATTTTTTAGCCAATCTATTATGCATTTCTTGGGTGGTCGGTCAATGCTCTTCTTCTTCAACGCAAACTGGAGCCGTGCATTTGAATGAATATGTTGACAAATATGTATCAATATGTGTACATATATACGTATGTTTGTTCGCACGTATGGTGAAGCTACAGTCAGTCTGAAAATATGTCGTCTTGTGATACTAGCAAATGCACTTTAGAGCGTCGTTGAGTCATAGCTTGCCATCCTAACAGAGCTTACTTGTTCCAAGAACTTACAAATGAATTTACAAGTATCAATTTTAGAAAGTGTTTCAATTTCTTTGAATCTTACAACTTTTAGATTATAGATTTGTCTGGGTTCTTCCTGATTTGTATTTGATTGATTTGAGGAATTTGATTCAAGTTAATTTCATTTGATTTGAGTTAAAAGTTGTTTTGTGAATTTGAATTTGTTTTAGAGTTGGAATTCAAACTCGATTTGAGAATTGATTTTGATTTTGGTTATGAATTAACAATCTTAAAATATGGTTTTAGATGCATGCTTCTGTGAATTTGGCTTTTCCAGTTTGAAACCAAACAGGTTTATGATAAAACTTTATTTTTTTACTTGAGGCTATCTTACTTCTTTTGAAAGTTCTATATGAAAGGGTGCAGAATCATAACTATATTTTGGTTTCCAATTGTGTAAGGGGAAGAAATTTGTGTTGCTCTTCGGACATGCATAAATGATGTAATGCTCCGTAGATACTCAAAAGCATGATTTGGTGCTAATGGATCAGTTAATGGAGACTATGCCCAATCTGTCAAGCCCCGAAATCTTGATGTATACGAGAAACATGCACATGAGTTATCTAAGGCATATGAGGAGTCTAAAAAGAATGATGATCAGGTAAGTACATTAGAGTTTAGACCACTATTTCTCACTTTGTTTCTCGCTTCAATTCTTACATTTATTCTTTAGTTATTAGGCTTTAGTATGTAACGAATTCAATACTTTTCTACATCATTTGAAATCTTGACCTGTTCCATCTTGTGCTTCAACATCTTGTGCTTCATTGCCATTTCTGAACTTATTTGTATTCGTATTTTTATTTGCTTCTAACCTTATGCAATGTTAATGCGGTATTTAGTGCGATCGGCGGTAGATGGGTATAATGTGTGTATTTTTACATATGGGCAGCGGCTCTGGAAAAACATTTACAATATATGGTTCGAAGGGTAATCTTGGACTCACCCCAACCATGACGTGCACACGGTCAAGAGATAGGCCGGCTAATTTTACACTCAAATGACTCTCACAATTGAAATTCGATTATGTTTACAGGTACGACAAGGTACTTTGTCTATACGGAGAGGATTGTCTTGAGAGGAAAGGATGAGTACTATTGGAGGCATAAATGTTTCAATTTTCAAGTGATGCACTCTACATGAAATTTTGTTGCATGATTTTGTCTTGTGTGTGTTCAACTCTTTATATTTCTATCTTTTTCCATTTTTGTGCATTTAATTTTTAAACAATAAATATATGCAGTTGGGTATCATAAGTGTGTAGTTGACACTTGACACCAATTTACAAGGTGAGCAAATAGACCATGAAGTAGAAGAGTTCGAGCTCCTTTAGAGGTTGGTAGTTATTCACACTACTTAACAATAACGTATGATAACATACAGGTCTGCCGAAGAGGGGTCAAGACGACATTTTGCCAGAGCATACATGTGACTGGTAGTCATTCTGTGTTTGTAATCTTAGGAGCGTTGGGACTAATTTTCCAAAATCATAAACATAGAATATCTACATTTCTTATGCATGATCAATGCAAGCATCTTACTTTACCTACAGTGATCGGAAGAATTATGAAGCTGAAGTTAATTCGTTAATTTAAGATGCCAAATTCACCTTTGCTTGAAGTTAGAAATGATCAATTTAAAGGTTAATGAATGACTAAATTTACCTTATTATTATTTTTAATATTGATTCACTTGTGATAATTGTTATATGTATCTTAATGTTGCGTGGTGTTCGGTTGGTAGTTTTTGCATAACTATACATCGAGCTGATGGTGCAAATGAGCCTCATAGGTGGTGGTTGAACGATTGCCCAAGTTATCTTGTAAACTTTTGCCAAATATGATGTATGGTGTCATGTGTATCAGTTTGATACGAGATTTTGTTTGACATACCAGTCTTCTATTCAAAGGATCAGGGAATTCTCTGCTGAACATGGTATTTGCTTAACTTGGGAATAATGGAGAATTCTATTTTTGTCTTTGTTTTTGTACCAAAGACATCAGCCTTGGTTGAATGTCGATTTGCTATGTAGTGTTTGAAGGAATGAATGGGTTCCGCTCACCGGTTGCAAAGAGTATACGCTTAGCGAAGTGTTGGGTTGTGAGCTCTCTCCCACATGTGGTCTTAGTGATCCGATTCCCTTTCCGGTGATACTTTCATTCCATCTTTGTACCCATGATGTGTAATTTATCTTGTAGTTTACACTTAGAATTTTAAGATGCTAGATAGACCGGTTTTTGTCCATGTATAAATATGCAAGTTTGGTTCTAGAGATTTTCGAAAAGAAATGATAAAATTTAAATCATCATGAGCACCTTGTTAATTTAAAACAAATTTTCTTTGTGCGTGACACAGAAGAAAATGTTTCTCAAGACCAAACAAAGCTGAATTTTCAGGAATGCATATTAGTAAAATGCACCTTCTCATGACAACTGTTGTCTGGACCTTATCCATGATTTAAATTGTGATGTTCATTTCCTAAACAAACTTATGCATCGACGATTCTATTCATTGCTTATTTTTCTTCACTATGACAGCGTTTAAAGAGTAATTTTCTTTTTAAGAATTCTTCGTACCCTCTCAGTTCAAGTTTATTTTATTTTTTTATTTATATTCAACCTTTATTCATATTATAATCTTTGTTCTTTTCTTTCTTTATCAGACTCTCAAGTTTATGAACTTCCAACGTTCGTAGTTTCAATTTTTTAAGGTTTTATGGTTTAAATGTCTTTGGTTGACTGATTTTGTGATTTTTTTGTTTTACATGTTTTCGAGATTCTTGGATTCTTATATCGCGTACTAACTTTCGATTTTTAAAGGATTGCCGCATTCCCGTACTTCCCAGATGCCTCGTCTTTTGGAGTCTTGGATTTTGTCGATCTTCAATACTTCAGGTTTAGACAATCTTGAAGGATTTCCATATCTAATGAAAAGGCATTTACATACTAACGAACCTGACTCTTCTCTTCCATATACCCCTTAGCATTCCTGACTGTATTCTTTTTTACACTCGTTTCTTCTATTTTCAAGTGATGGTCTTTCATAGATCTGTTCTTGGTCTTCTCGTGTCAACTAACACTGCCCTTCTATGTAACCCGTTTGCTTCCAATTGAATGGGACCATTGTCTACCTACCTACCAACTCCCTTCCGTTCTGCTGCATTCACTTGTCACACCTTCACCATTTTGTTTTTTTTTTCAGTTTCTTTTCTCTGCTAGCATTAACTGTTGTATGTTTTTCATGAAATTACTTAGCTGAATACTAGAATTTTGAGCCATAATCGATCTCATTTTGACGCTTTCGATATGTCATATGTGGCAGGCACTTGGAGCACTTGGCGCTTTGGTGATTGTGGAGTACATGACCCCTTAATGCAAACATATGATAGGGCCATCTGTGAAGGTTGATCGCTGCACATGGCAGCCATCGCCGAGGGTGAGGTATTTTATCATGATGTCAGATATAAAATGTTTTCACTTTCTCTTTTGATGAAATCAATGTCTACATCTATCATCTCGCCCTTTCTGATGGTGGAATTAATCATGCACTTTGTAACCCTATATGTTATCCCCAGCCCCTTGGTTTTAGTTTTTGGATTTGATGGTGTTTGGCTTTTTTTTCGTTTGGAACTTTGAGATCTGGGATCTTGAATCGGCCCACACGCAACATATGTGTATCTTAGTGTATGGATCACCTGTTGCAACCCACGCACAAATGTATAGAAACTCTATCTCGTAAAAGGAAAAAAATGAATTATTAGAGAGTTGTCGTTAAAACAAGTAAATGAACTTAATCACGATCTTTTAATTTTACATTAAAAATAAAATATTTTTTATATCTACATGTATATTTATATTTTTCTAAAAATATTGATGTTATGCTCTATCGAAGTAAATTTTTTAAATTTATTTTCCAAGTGAATATATTAAAATGATAAGATGAATTTTAATTTAATGTTAAATCGCATAAATTTTTTCATGTACATTTTTTGACAATAAAAAGTAACTTAAAATTTATCAACTATTAGTTCATACTTAAATTAACTATAAATATTATTTTTTACAAAAAAATATTATTTTATAAATATCAAAATTTTGTGCGCACACGTGCGAAGCACGTAATTTTAACTAGTATATATATGTGTATATATTTAAACTCACCTTCACTGTAGATCACGTGAGCACTTGTGCTTGAGCGTTTATTGCAGCATAAATTCTATGTCACGATCAGAAACATAAAATAAAATGTAACCTTGGATGAAGTCTGACCAACGGAGGCAAAAGAGGATGGGCGGGTGACCCGTGGTGTGCTTCAGCGGCAGAGTGCCCGGACCACGCGAGGGAAGTTGCTCTGTGCAAGGTGAGGTGCTGCCGACAGACACGAACGCGCGGGTGCACAAAGTTGAAGCGGCGGCAGCATGCAGCCACGGTTGGGTATGGCGCTCGCCGCACTAGTGCGGCCCAGCGGTGGCACCTGGTCTGAGATCCAATGTGGAATCGCAGCGATGGTGACGCAAATACGGCTATAAGAAATGTCTGTCGTTGTGGAGGATCTACGGCAGAGCAACCCGATGATGGGGGCGGTGCCATAGATCAGTCGATGGCCCCCTAGTTGGTGCAGCAGCAACCGTGGGCGCGTGTGGGTGAAGCCGCGGCAACGTCCGGCACTGCGCATAGAGGCTACAGCGACGGACAACAGTGGACAGACGGGGACGCGGTACTGGCGGGCGAACGCTACCGCGAGACGGCGGCGGTTACGATCGGGAACAGCGTGCTCAGTGCAATGACGAGGCGACGGCGAGGCTCTGATACCAATGTGGGAAGCGATCCCCAAGAGCAGAAGAGCGAGGAGATGAAGTTTCTACGGCGATTAGGGACTCCGATGCAGACCGTACAACCGGGAAATCTCATTCTCCCGATTATTCCTTGTTTAGAGACGTTTCCGCCTACACCTCCGTCCCAACCGCAACCGCCTTCGCATACTCTCGAAAATACCCTTTTTGGTTATTCCGAGAAGACATGACTCCCTATTTCTTAGGGATGGGTGGCCACGTACTAACACCAACGGCATCAACCGCAGCGATGGAAGTTTTTTTTTTTCTTCAGTAGGTTCTTTTTTTTTTGTTCGCCATAAGGAAGTTATATTTATCGGTGCATCATCCAATACCTTCTCTCGGCATACGCAGGGGGGTCCGAGTAGGGATGTCAACGGGTCGGATACGGGTCAAATAATAGTATTATCCGTATTCGTATCCTATAAGAAAAAGGTGTATCCACTTGTTGTTCGTTAACTATCGGTATTGGGTGTATCCGCGAACCGCATTGTTCTATCCGCTTTAAAACGGTTTACGATCAGATAATGGACGATTGTCGAATATACAAAGAGATAACACACGTATGATACAACCTAGCAAAATAAAGAAGTAAAGATAATTTTATCGATAAAGGCACACATAAAAATATATATATTACGATTAAAAGTATCTATTTATAGCAATGAACAAAAAAAAATTCTTAATTATATATCTAACACAAAACATGAGATATAAAAAAATAATTTACAAGTCTATAGTAAAAATAAATTTTGAGTCTGCAATAAATAATTAGATGCGCAACATAAAATATGAGATAGAAAAAAAATCTTAATTACTTGTCCAAAATAATACATGTCCAACATAAAACATGAGATAGTCGATTTACAGCAAAAGTGTGCACGTGGATTGCACTATCAAGAAGCGGAAGAGGAAGAAGACATCAATGTTGGACGTCAGGACAAGGCTTATCGGATGTTAAGATCTCAAGAAGGAGGGTGAATTGGTGAGTTCGGGACGATAAGATTTTCTAAATGGGACATATATGCTTAGATGTCATAAATTGTGAGTTATATCGTATCATGTATTAGTTAACGAATACGGATAATGGTTTTCAGGTTCCGTTTATGGTGTATCCATGACCGCATCCGCTAAGATAATGGTTATTCGGTAAACGAACGCGGATAGCTTATTCGGAAATTTTAAACTATCCATTAATTGTTCGTTAACTAATGAACAGGTCGGATAATCGGATAATCGGTAACCATTGACATCCCTAGGTCCGAGGCTTGCAACTTGTGTTCTCCAAGCAGGGTTGCGGGGTACTCTTCCCCCAATCTTCCTCAGCATGGGGACCAGCACTTCGTGCGCATAACTCCCAATTGGCGTCCCCTGCTCGAGTAACTACGAACGGTCAGTGCTTGAGATTCTCTTGGGGCATCTCTATTCTTCACCCCCACCCGTGGCTTAGCTCCATCTAGTTCCTGTTTGTCTGCAGGGTAAGGTTCACCCACTATTCGAGTTCCGTTTTCACCTTGGGCTTCCCGTAACAGAGTCGGCTACATACCAGGTTGTAAGCTCTTGTTACGTGTGCTTCGTTCTATTTTTTTTGCCTTGTTGAACCAGATTACCATGCTTCGTGACATGTTTTTGGTCCTATCTTTGCTCCCCCCCAGTGTGCACCATCCGGCAGATGTTTGACTGGGGCGATTGAACATGCAAATGACATGGCTACCAACGGTGGGGTTGGCTGAAAGATCTTGTGACACGGCCGTTGGCGACCCCTCCATTGGAGGATCATCATTCGTTCGGTTTGAACGAATACAACATCAGCCGTCAGCAACCCCCTTGGGGGAAGTTTTGCTACTCGACTTAATAAACTAGTGAAGATCGTCGTTGACCCCTCCATTGGAGGATCATGGGCGTTCGGTTTAAATGAAGATGACATATGCCATCGACCACCTCTTTGGGGAATCATGGTCGGTTGGTTTAATAAATCAACCATAATTGTCAGCCACCCCATCTGATTGTTTGCTTACTGAACATCTTTTTTTGACTGACAATTTCGTTGCTTATAGTTAGCTTTTTAATTCTCATGTTGTGCATAGATTTCTTATCCTTCTATTTCATGGCACCATGCTAATTCAAGTTGATCAGATTTGATTAATTCAGTACATGCTGCATTTTTTCTGTATTTTTGCAAGAGTACTTTGATCACATTTGGTGTTTTCTTTTTTCTAGTCTGTTAGGCCCTTAGTATGACATACTCATATTCATTAGGAGGTTAGCACCAGGCTAAACATTTCGTGATAGTCAATGCGATATTCTTGACTATATCCTTTTGCTATGAGACGTGTTTTATACCTAGCAATGACACCATTGGAAATTCTCTTTATCTTATAAACTCACTTACAACCAATAATATTGGCATTAGAAGGAGGTGGAACAAGTATCCATGTACCATTCTTTTGTAAAGCATTAAACTCCTCGAACATGGCTTGACACCAACATAAATTCTTATGTGCTGAAGAAAAATAGGTTGGCTCAATGTCAATTGATTTCTCTACTTGCAAGGCATATTTACTTGATGAGTAGTGATAGGAACTTCTGGTTTTGATAAAATTTCTTTAAGAGACTGAAATTTGTTAGGAGGACAAGGGCTATCTTCCAAACTCATAACCTGTTCCTGAACAACATTTTCTGAACTAGACTATCTATGTGAATCAAAAATAGATTTTAGACCAGTGGAAACAACAGGTGAAGATGAATGGGTAACAACATTAGTAGAAGGAACATTCTGAGGAGTTGTAGCCTTAGATGGAATTTGAGAATTAAACTGTTGAGACCTGTGCTGTGTTGAAATAGAATTTGCAACATGAACTGTACTAAAACTAGGATTTGATAAAGTGATAACTTGAGAACTATCAGAAATAGGAGACTTCAATTGAACCAAAGTAGAATACGAAAATGAATTTTCATCAAAAACAACATTAATTACAATATAGGTACGACCAGTACTAGGTACAAAGCATTTGTGTTTCTCACTGTAACCCAGAAAAATACAGCAATCCGACCGAAATGTGAACTTATGGGTGTTATATGGCCTTAAGTGAGGGTTGCAAGCACAACCAAAAACCTTTTAAAAAAATAGTTTGGTTTCTTCTCTAACAATTTCTAAAAAGGAGAGATATTATGTAAACTTGGAGTGGGCAACCTGTTTATGAGATAGGCAACACATGTTGTAGCATCTTCTTAAAATTTATATGGTAAATTAGCATGACTAAGAAGTCCTAAAGCTGTCTCTATGATGTGATGATATTTTCTTTCAGATAAACCATTTTGATGGTGAGTATAAGGACAAGTCACTCTATGAATAATCCTTTACTTTGAGAAAAATGTAGTTAATGACCTATATTCACCACCCCAATCACTTTGAAAGTATTTTATTTTTCTTGAAAAGTGGTTCTCAACTTGTTGCTTAAAATGAATGAACACATGAATAACATCACTCTTAGTAATAAGAGGATACAACCAACAAAATCTACTATAGTGATCAACAAAAATCACATAATATCTATAGCCATTTGTACTAACAAAAGGTGAAGGCCCCCACACATCCGAGGCAATTATCTCTAATGGAAACTTAGAAACATAAGAAGATAAAGGGAAATGATGTTTGTGACTTTTGGCAATGGCACATTGTTGACAAAAGAAAGTGGAACTATTACTAAATGGTTCCCCAAAACTATGTAATATCATTTGTACTGTGTGTAAGGTTGGATAACCCAGCCGGTTTGCCAGATCTGTATAGCTTCAGTAGACAGCGCAGTAGGAGAGCTGGAATCTGCAGGAGGTAGACAATATAGTTCATTAATATTGTGCCCTCGAGCCAAAACTATCTGGTTCTTGATATCCTTGATAGCACAATAACGAGGGAAGAATTCAAAGGAAACATTGTTATCTCTGGTAAATTGAGAGATGGATAAAAGATTTTTAGACAATGTAGGAACATATAATGTATTTGCAAGAGAAAAGTTCCTATAACCTGAAATGCACACTTGTGAGATACTCAAACCATCTCCATTTTCAATCATTATTTTCCCTTGTCCAGTGTAGTTCTACAAGGTTCTGAATTAAATTTGCATTAGGTGTCATATGGTTGTTTGCACCTATATACGGGTACTAGAGAGAATCCATAAAGGGAGTGGAATTAGTAGCTGCCATATTTGCATGAAACGACTAAAAATTGGGTCTTAAACATCCTTGTGGAGAATTCTGTTCAGCTCTAAAAGATGTATCAAACCTCTTCCAACAATTAAATATTGTATGTCCTCGCTTTTCACATTACTGACATATAGGAGGAGAATAACCTGAGACTAAAAATTCAACTGATTGCTGTTATAAGAAGAAGACTGACCACTCTCCTATTGATTAGGAGGACCAGAAGACCTATCATAGTTTCTATCATACCTTTCTCTGTTACTATTACTCCCTCTAGATTTTCTTCCACGACCTCTGTAATTAGGAGAATTAAATTGCTATTGACTAGTCTATATGTTAGTTCGAGCCATATTTGTTGTAAGATCAAAAATATTCTTCTATCGCTAAAGTAATAAAATCTCATGGTTTAACAGTATTCCCTACACATCATCGATGCTAAGAGAACGAGCATCAGGTCTAGTGGTGACTGTAGTAACAAAGGGTCATATTCAAACCCTAAACCAGTAAGAATGTGTAGTAATAGTTCATTTTTAGAAATTGGATCATCAGCCATAATCAAAGCATCTCCTATATTTTGCATCTTATGCAAATAATCCGAACTTTCAAAAACCCTTTCATAAGCTACTGCAATTGTAATCGTAATTGCAATGCCCTCGTTGTAGAAGCAGAACCATACACAGATGAAATAGCGCTCCATACTGCAGCAGATGTCTCCAAGCCAACGATAAGGGGAAGCATGGAATCATTCACCGAAGACATAATGACTATAATAATCAGATTATCATACTAACACCAAATTTTTGCATTGGAATTTGAAATTTCTGAAGACGAATCCGCTGGATCTGGAATGAAGTCAAGCAGACATGGGAGAGTACCATCTACTAATCCCATGAGTTTGTAAGTTTTAAGAAACGAGACAAAATTTTCTCTGTAGATGGTATAGTTCTCAGTATTTAATTTTACGAGAACCAATGTGAAATACTTGGGAGTGAAGTGAAAATTGAACCAACAACAAAAGGCAACTTAGATGAAATTGGAGAAGTTGAAGACACCGTTGATTCCTCCATTGAACTCATAGTGACTATGATCTAATTTCAAAGAACAGAAGAGAAAATGCAAAGGAAAAAAATTAGATCAGATTAGATTAAACCTCGGCTTGCTCTAATACCTTGTTGATAAGAGAGATCCGATGGAGAACACTAGAGATCTGGATAGAATAGAGTATCTCTATATTGATGTTAAAACCAGATGAGCAGAGAAAAAGTAGAAGAAGACGCTCGAAGACTGAGTGAGCGGGAAATGTGAATCCCTCAATTGAGGTCCTACGTACCCTTTTCCTTTTTCTATATATGTGTATGACAATTACAATTACAGGATTGGGGTTTAATTAAAACCCAAATGTAAATGTTACTTGTAAGCATGCCCACATCATCATCCTGGATGCCATGTCTACATAGATAGTTCAACAAGGAGACAAGAATGACGATAAGGGAAGGCGGCGTAGATGACAGCGAAGATGCAAGATGAAGACGGCGGGAGACGACGACGATTGGTAGAGGTGAGCCTCACCTTCCCTTCCTCCTTTTCATCTTCCTTCCATCGGAAAAAAATCTCCTCACATCTTTGTCATCGGGGGGCTCTTATGGCCACCTGGGAAAACCTTCCGCCTCTGCTTGTTACACAGATAGTAAATTCCACCTTCCTAGAGATGTTGTGCCGGCAAATTGTCCACTCGCGACAGACAACTACGCTCGGCCCTTGATGAGTCTATTAATGTCATCAATGCCATTGTTTTTGAAGGGGGCTCGACGGGTCTAGGTCGACAGTAACAATGTAGACTCATCCTCCACAGTCATTTAAATTTATTCATACTTCTTTTTTTGGCATCAACATTACCTTTGTGTTGTCTATATTCGGTCTATTCTCTGCAAAGTCAAGCCAAACGTGTATCGCAGAGAGAGCACTCTTGGCTCTCCTTATACCCCCTAGCCTCTTCTCCTACCACGGTGTCCTCTTTCTCTCAGTGCCTGCTCTTCTCTTACTCCATCTCCCGCGCTCTCTCTGGCCGACGGCATGCCCTATGGTACTATGTAATCTACTACTTAAAGCAATGAAATATTTCTATTCATTAACACAAATTTTACTTTACAATTTACATAAATCTAACTTAGTCTATATTTTCTACATAAACTTTATACTTTTCTCATGACATTGTATTATATATAGTCTGCCACATGCTGATGAATATTATACTTCGTAGTTTCTTATATAATGACTCTAATATTACTATTGGGTTCTAAAAAATCACTAAAATATTGTTTATAAAGAGATTGAATCGGGATGTCCACAGATGATTCATAATTCATCTCACTCCACTCTTGGTCATATGTAAGAAACCAAAAGTCTTGAAATAAATCATACCCATAAGTTCGTTCATAACCATGATCTAGTAATTTCAATGTCACAACTTGGAGAAATTATGGTTAATCAAAGTAAACAAGGAAAAGAACAAATGAAAAGATTAGATTAGAATAATTCAAAAAATAACTAAAGATATCAATATTCACTAAATCAACGAAGAGACTTCTTGGAGGGGCGGGAATTAGCCTTAAAATCTAAGACTTATGAGAGTGAACATGAAGGGGGGAGGCGGGATGAAGGGCCTCCCTGGCCCCCAAGGGGCGCAAGGGGGACATCAAAACCTGCCTTGCTTGCCCCCTATGGGAACTAGGTCACGCAACCTGGTGATCGGGTCGCAACCCAAGGTGATCCCACCCTCGGGTCGGGTTGACCCGATCTCGATGGGGTCGATCGGCCACAATTTTGATTAGGTCGGCCCGGGCCACGAATCAGGTCTTGATCTGACAAACCTTGAGTCAAATAACGTGCTTTGCATGTTTACGGATAAAAAATAAATATTTTGTGTCATATTATAGCTTTTTATATATTTTCAGTTACCATCTATAAAATTTATTCTTTAAGAATTATAAAGATTTTCATCGTCTAGGGCTAGCAAGATGGACTTAAGGGGTTATGAGAAGTGAGTCCCTGCACCATGGTCTACTACACCCACCAAATGAGATGTCGACACGTTACTCTACTTTAACCGCATTACAGAATGAGGTTGAGGATCTGTCCCACATATTTACATAATTATCATCATTATTTGTGTTGATAATGTAAAAGAGGCCGAGGACGGTAACAAGATTGGGAACGAGTTTTCCTTTTCCTAATACTTTTTTTATTTTCTTCTTTTGTCCTTTGTATGTTTGTCAATATAAGTACCACAATTATGTGCGGTTTTAAGTGTACATGGACTTGTACATGCGTGTATATATAGTATATCTTGAAGTAGACATTTCTTCCGTTTTGAAAAGTATTCATTAGTTGAGATTAGGAATTTGTTTTGTACGAAGGTATTTAATAACTTTCAAAGTTACAAGTTACAACCTTTAGAGAGATTAAATCTAACTACAAATAAGATAAATCTAGCCGACAAAGGAAGCTGTCAAAAATGATGCAAACTTCGGTCCCTAGGAAAAAAAAGTACTTAGCAAGATTAGTATGATGGACACAGGGTGATTACTGATTAAAGCTAAATGGTATAAGGCAATATGCCTTGAAAATGTGTAAAGAAAATGCTAGTACCAACTATAAATTACAACCTCAGTCGAATATGAGAAGTTCTTTAATCTTGAAGTCCAAGTTAGAGCTCGAGTTCATCATCTTGTTCAAACAACTTCAACAGACATGCATGTTCTTCCCCTCTTTTCTTCTTCTTCTATAGCTCCAACATTTGTACACTCCCACAAATGAAATGTCGCAGAGAAATGTGTGACATTTGTAGGAATATTGCAATCACCTACACAAACCAATAATTATATATAGTTAGATGTTTACTATTCCTTGTGGAACAGATAAATCAACTTGGGTCCTCTGTTGTATTATGATTAGAGGTAGTTGTTACCGAAATAAAGTCCACATATGTCATCGAAGAATCTCAAGATTAAAAGAGTATCTTTTACACCCATGGTAGGCTGACTATAAGTTTACTTGTGGGTGGAATAGAGGTGCTATAACTTCTCGATAAAAGTAAAATATAAATCTTAAGATTGAGGAAATGATGAAGCTTAATAAGAGATTTTGAGCAGGCCGGATGCATCATTCTGTTAAGGTTGGTATCCACAAGAGACTCAAAATAGTGGTATTTATCAATCTATCACGGATGGAATTCTTTGGGATGATGAACAATTGTGGTTAAAGGAGAACCCAAACTACCTAGATAGACACAGACCCTTAACTTAGGAGACGGTTCACTATTAATTACTAGGCCAATTTGTTTCTAAGCTAAGCCAACAAGATGCCATGGTCCAACCACACCAGTCAAGGCAAGGGACAACCACCATACTAGTCCGGGCAAGGGGCATTGGGCCAAATATTCTTAGCTAGTGGGGACCTTACAACCTTGAAAGACATGAAGAGACTTGGGTACAATGTGTGCAAGCCATCATCTTCATTCCACAATAATAGTCACTACAAGTGATGGAGTCAAGAAAAGTATACAAAAGAGCACGATAAGAGTTGATGCAAAACAGACAATAAGAGCTTTATGTGCATATAATGATGCTTTTAATGGCATTGAAGACTCTGCTAGTGACTCACAAAAGAGGTCGGCTTGTGACATGGAAGAATGCCTTTTTTGTCAAGAGAAAAAGAAAATTTTTTCAAAATATTGGATAAAATTTCTAACAGTAATATAAGGTTAATTTATACATAAAAAATACAAAATTATTCCAATGATTTTTCTCTTAAATATAAATTATAAAATTATCCCAATTTTTAAATAAATTTAAAATCAAGATGGCCAACTCGTTATCCAAACAAAAATTTGATAGAAAAATAATCTGACTTGCGGTGACCAACCAGTAAAATTGAATATTCTGATGGGTAATCCGTACGAGAATCTATAGTAATGGGGTGTTTGGATGCACAATAATTTTTTGTACACTTTCATGTTAAAAAATTGTATTAAAATAAAATGTGAACTAACCAATGACATAAAATTATCATGAGTGAATAAAACAACCTAAGGAGATGCACCAAGATTTGACACTAGAAGCAAGCAAGTGCCTTTCGGAGAAGGAAGAGCTAGAAGATGTTCTGTGCAATCACCCAATCCGGAAATGCATTTTCATATGTGTGTGTGTGCGCATGCGCGTGTGTCAAAAATACAGAGTGTTCCCGCCAGGGATGTGAACTAGGTTGAGTCTGATTTACAAATGAGCCAGTTAAATGGAGAGTAGGTATTGAATGGGATGACAAATATATGTAAATGAAAAAGAATGTACAAGATGAAGTAATAAAACTTAACACTTCCCCTCAAGTTGGAAAGAACATGTGTCGAAGCAACTTGTTCTATGATCATGAAAATCAGTCCTATTCAGGACCTTTGTAAGAATGTCTACAAGCTAATCTTTGGTATTGATGTGAAGAATTTGAATTGTCCCATCCTGAACTTTGTCTCTAACAAGATGACAATCTAATTTTTAATATGCTTTGTCCGCTCATAAAAAAAAGGATTGTTGGAAATGTGAATGGCAGCCTAATTGTCACAATGAAGGTTAACAATTCTGGAATCAATTTTAAAATCTTTTAGGATATACAAGATCCATTGTGCTTCACATGTTGCTACTACAAGAGCCTAGTATTCTGACTTGACAGATGATATGGAAACAATGCTTTGCTTCTTTGCCTTCCAAGATACCAGTGATCTTCTAATAAAGGTAATATAGCTAGTAATAGACCTTCTAGTCAATGGCCATGTTTCCCAATCCACGTATGCATAAATGCTAATCTGCAGACCATTATTGGTAGAAAAGAATATTCCACTCCTCAGACAATTTTTAAGGAATTTTAGAACTCTTATTGCTGCCTTCCAGTGGTTATCTCTAGGCTCATATATGTATTGACTGAGTAAGTTAACAGCAAATGTGATGTCTGGTTTAGTGATGGTCAAATATATAAGTTTTCCAACAAGCCTTCTGTATTTTGTAGGATCTTGCAAATTGTTCAATTCAGTCTTGTGAAGTTCATGATTTTGTTCTAAGGGAGTAGACATTGGCTTGGTACCCATTAAGCCTGCTTCTGATAGTATATCCAGCACATAATTCCTTTGGTTAACAAAAATGCCAATTTTGGATCTTGCTATCTCCAAGCCCAAGAAATATTTAGGTGTTCCCAACTATTTAGTATGGAACTACTCATCCAGGATCTACTGAACTTGTTCCATGATCTGCATATGTCATCTACGTAAACAACAACGGCAACAAACATGCCATTTTCTATATGAGTAAATAGGGAGTAATCAGCCTTCGACTGATGAAATCCAGCCTTGATGATGACATTGGTCAATTTTTGAAACCAGGCCTTGGATGCTTGTTTTAAACCATATATGGATTTGTGCAATTTACAGGTCATATTCTTCTCCTCAATCTGTAATCCAAATGGTATCTTCAAATAGACATCTTCTAAATCACCATGTAAGAAGGCATTATTAACGTCAAATTGGTACATCTTCCAATTTTTAGCATCCATTATAGAGAGCATTATTCTTATTGTAGTTAACTTTGCTATCAGAGCAAATGTGTTGGTATAATCAAGCAGTTCAATTTGAGAGAAACCTTTGCTACTAACCTAACTTTATACCTTGCTATAGTAACATCCGGGTTGTGTTTCAGTTTGTATACCCATTTGTATCCAATGGGTCTTTTTTCTAGCTGGTAAATTAACAACACTCTGTGTCTTATTATCATATAAAGTATGTAGTTCCTTTGTCATTGCAGACCTCCATTCATCATATTCTGAAGCTTCGTAATAGGAAGTAGGTTCATGCATAGTAGAAATGTTATTTAAGAAACTACATGTTGTTTGTTGAAATTGCCATAGTAGACAAAATTCAGTATGGGATGCTTAGTGAAAATCACTTGTACATTGGCATTCAGTGTAGTGTCATAATCCTTCAAGTAACCTGGAGGCCTCTTGACTCTACCACTCCTTGTGTTCACTAAGGGTTGATCCTCAACATTTCTATTTTCTATCTGCACTTCGAAAGTGACATCTTTATTAGCCAATAGATTACTCAATTGAGTTACATCTTTGATAGAACTTGGTATTATTTCATTGTCATCATTATCATCTAACCTTAAAAATATATGTTCAAAAAATACAACATCCCTACTGGTAAAGACTTTTCCTATGTTAATTTCATATAATCTCTAAGCCTTCTGATTAGCAGGGTATCCTATAAAATTGCACCATTTTCTTGTTGGACCAAATTTATCAAACTCTAAATGACCAATGGAACAAAAGCCAAGCATCCAAAAGCCTTCAATCTTTGGTAATTTGCAAGCTTTTCAAACAATTTGGCATAAGGTGTTTCACCTCCAATAGTGGTAGAAGGTTGTCTATTAATGAGGAATGTGGCAGTTAACACACAGTCCCCCCAAAAAGCTTTAGGCAATCTAGCTTGGAACCACAAGCTTTTAATGGTGTCAAGGATTTGTCTATGCTTTCTCTCAACAATTCCATTTTGCTGAGAGGTTGCAATGCAAGTGTGCTTAAGTGCAATACCATTAGCATCAACATAGTTCTGAAATTCTTAAGAGAAAATTTCAGAACCATTATCGGTTTTGATTTTCTTGATATGAACCTGAAATTGTCTTTGAACATAAGTAGAAAAGTTTGAGAATATATTGTAAGCTTGTGATTTGTATTTCATGAGAAAGATCTATGCAAACCTAGTATAATCATCTACTATAGTGAGAAAATAGTCTGCTTCATTTCTAGACTCAATTTTGTAGGGTCCCCATATGTCTACAAGTAAAAGATCAAAAGATTTTCTAGACAAACTAATACTTGTTTTGTTTAGCTAATAGATATGTACTACAATCAAACTTGTCATCCACCTTGCATGACAAGAAACTTTCTAAGACCATGAGACAAGCATTGGATGGATGTCCCAACCAACAGTGCCACCTTTCAGCATCACTAATCCGTGAGGCCATCAAACATGCCTTGTTATTTGGCTCAAATATGTACAGACCTCCTCTTTTACGGCCCTCCCTAATCTTTCTCTTCAAGCTTAGGTCCTATATGACAAAGTATTTTAGAAAAAAAAAGTAATGGAACAGTTGTTGTTTTTTGTTAGCTGGCGGACAGGCATCAAATTAAACTTTGAATTAGGAACTTGTAAAACATCTATAAGTTCAATGTTTTATGTCAAAGAAATTGAACCTGAACTGCTCACTAGAAGAGTAGTGTTATCAGGTAAAATGATGTTCTGGTTTCTACTACCATCTTTTACAGGAAATGTGAAATTAGTAATGTGAGCTGATGCACCAGAATCAACAATCCAATTGCAAGAATTCACAAAATTACCTGTCATGTTCACCTTGTGAGCAACCACATTAACCGAGCCATGTAATTTAAGAAGTTGGGAATATTGCTCAGTAGTTAACATATGATTTTCATCAGCAGATTTGGTGTAATTCTGTTGTTGACTAATATTACTTGTTTGTTGATTGACACTCGATTGCTGTTCATTGACCCTGGAGATTTGATAGTGAGGCAGATAGCCAACAAGCTTGTAGCACTGCTCCTTAATGTGACCACATACAACAATACGTGCATTGTTCCTTAAATCTAGGACCCTTTCCCTTATCTGTTTTAACATTTATAGTAGATGCATCTCATTACATAGGTATATAGGCAATACATTGAGCTTCATCTTGTAGAATAAGAGCATAAGTGCTATCAGTGGAAGGAAGTAGATCCGTTAATAGAATTTGGCTTCTAACATGAGAGTAAACATCATTTAATCCCATTTAGAATTGTATGAGCTATTTACGCTTTTGAATGGAAGATGACATGTTCGGCTCATATTGAGATAATTCATCCCACAACCCCTTAAGATGCGAGTACTACGTAGCAACACTCTCATTTCCTTGTTGACAAACAGCAATGAACTTCTCTAAAGTGTAGATTCTCAGACCATTCGATGGTGAGAACCACTCTTTCAGATCTATCCAGATATGGGCTACTGTCTCAGTGTATAAAACTGAAGGAATAAGATCTTCATGAATGAAATTCATGATCCACGACAGCACCATCATGTTAACTCTGTACAAGTACTGTAAGACTTGTCTTCTAACTCAAGTACAAAGATAGAACCATTCACAAAATCGAGTTTATTCTTGACAAATAGAGTAATCTTCATAGCTCTTTGCCAAGTGATATAGTTGTTTCTGGTTAGCACAGATAAGACAAGTAGGATACCTGGATTGTCAGATGGATGAAAGAAAAATGGGTCACCAGATTCATCTATTCCATTCCTCGACTGGGAAGCAATGGAGGAGCTACTTGCCATAGATTGAGTGGCTCTGATACCAAGTGAAGAAAAGAACCTGAGAAGATGCACCGAGATCTGATGCTAGAAGCAGATGAACACCTTTCATAGAAGGAAGAGCCAGAAGATGTTCTACACAATCACCCAATCTGGCGCGCATTTTCATATATATGTGTCAAAAATATAGAGTGTTCCTGCCAAGGATGTTAACCCGGTTGAGTCTGGTTTACAAATGAGCCGGTTCAATGGAGAGCCAGTAATGAATGGGATGACAAATGTATGTAAATGAAAAAGAATGTGCAAGATGAAATAAAACTTAACATCATGTTTGGAGGGATGTGATAACAAAAAAAGAGTAACTCTTATATATGACCAAATAAAGGGGGGGACCACAAGATAAAAAAATGGTGAGGTGAAACCCTCTTTTTTGTTTAAGAAGAAAATTAATTTCAAAACATAAATTTGTCATGGTTGTCAAACACCTCTTTTAATAAGTTTTATTACAAAAATATAAAATTATAGTAAAAATTCAATTTATTATGTAACCAAAACACCCCCTAAGTATTTGTTTTCTCTGATTTTATGAAAAAATCAATTTATATATCCTAAAAATAAATATTATAATGGAAAACACGTACTATCAAAATCATGATACATATAAACGATTAAAAAAGTAAAAGTAAAATCTTAAAACTGTAGGTCAAAATTTTAACAGTAACACAAGATATGCTGGTTTATTTATTTATTTTTCGAATATGTCCTGATCTTGATAGCGGAATCGATTTTGATGACTCATAACCCCCGTCCAAATGAAAATGTGAGAGACAAACCACACCAGCTTGCAGCAAGCTCAGTAGGTGACCGATCTAAATTTCGTGGACATCACTAAAAAATTGCATTGGGGTCGCTACATTTTTTCGTGCCCAAAAAAAAGGGGTCGCTACATATTTCAAAAACTTCGTAATATTAAATATTTTAATACAAATTAATAAGTTTTAATAAAATTTTAAAATTTCAAGGGTGCCACTTAACCCCACCGGTGACTATATACGCTCTAGATATAAGGACTGAACAATATTCGTTGATATCCCACGGTATGGGGAAAACTTGTTCTCCCTTTATATTGACTCACATTCCACCTTATGTGACGATAAAGTCTCTCCAGATCCCCTATCATTTGAAAGAGGGATCTAATGTAAATATTATTTTTTATATATAAAAATATGCAATTTTATTATATTTTAATTTATTTTGCTTATCTGATTTATCGATAAACAAAATAAATTAAAATACAATAAAGTTAACATTATATTATCGATAAGACAACCACGTACTGATGTTCTTGAGCAGACTGCGTTAGCTGGCAGTCTGGAGGCCGACACCCACACTACGTGCCTAGCACTTTTTCTGACTGTTCACCTGAACCGAAAATATTGTAGTACACCTTGTAAGCTGCATATTTTCTTATCCTGTATAAGTCATGGTAATCAGACTTAAATATTACAACGCATCAAAACAAGAATAATAGAAACCTGTCATTTCCCTATCCATTCATCCAATTTCGTTGAAAATTTGGCACACGTAGATACAAAGTAATATATATTGTTAAAATAATGATATGTAAATTTTAAACATTTCAAATAAAAGTTTTTACAAAATATTAATTAAAATGAGATTTATTTATTATTTTTGATAAAATTTGATAAAAACTATTAATTTGTAAAATTATCGTGTTATTCAGATTTTAATAATAGAATTAAAATCTGAGCCGAAAGTGAGATGCATATGGCTCGGATTTAATCGGAAGGATCTTTGGTTTGTTGTTGTGGTTTAATTGCCAGCCCAGTACACCGCAAGACATGTCCGTTCGTTCAGCATCGCGCCTGACGTGTGCCGCGGCGAGAGAGCAACGCCGTTCCCTGCTCTTCTTATACCCTCCCAACCTTTTCCCCCCTACAGTGCCGTCCTCTTCCTCTCAGTGCTTGCTCCTCTTCCCCCATCTCTCGCACTCCCTCTCACAATGGAAGACAACGTGCCCGATGACGACCCTCTCATTTATCTATTTATTTATTTCTTCTTACCTTTTTTTGGTTGTGTTTTTGAAACGTTGGTTTTTTTCATTATGTAACGCCATGAAAATGCTCAACATATAGACGGTGAAAGGCTGGTTACACCTTGCGGGGATGATTGAAGGGGGATATAACCAGAAAGGCAGCACCACTTCAAGGTGAGGTTTATTAGAGATTTTATTTTGATTAGTTTTTTTCTGATTTTGATTTCATCCTCTTTGTTTCTAAGAGTAGAAAAGTAAAGAAATATCACAAGAATAACAAAAGAATTTTCTTTCCTTGACTTTTCATTTTTCATTTACCTCCCATTTTTCTTTGACTCTTGTTTCTTACTTGTAGGCTAGATTTCAGGACAAAACTAAGAATGGCTGAGTGGTTTTTTTTTTCAATATTCAATTAACAAAATTTCTTTGCCCATACGCCAGCCCCATGCACGGTTACTTCAATCGAGCTTGAGGGAAAATATTGAGGGTTGAAAATATGTCCTTCGAGAAGTAAAAGTGATCACAGAAATCAAATGCTACAATGAATAGCTGCTTTAAAAAGATGCTACATAGGAATTATAAACAGGGTATACATGATCATGACCTACGAAACATTTTGTCAATGGGCAAACAAATTTTGTTAATTAAATATTGAAAAAAAAACACTCACAGCCATTCTTAGTTTCGTCCCCGAGTGCTCAGATTGAAATTGTCTCTTGAAATCTAACCTACAAGTAAGGAACAAGAGTCAAAGAAAAATGAGGGCAAATAGAAAATGAAGCCAGGTATATCTCACATGGTCATACTGAATGAGGAATAAAGTTCTTTTGTTACTCTTATGATATTTCTTTGTATTTTTCTTCCTAAAAACGAAGAGGATCAAATCAAAATTAGAAAAAATTAATCAAAATACAATCTCCATCCGGACTCATCTTGAAGTGGTGCCGCCCTCTTGAAAATTAATGATGAAATACAATAAGAGATTTCGAGCAGGTCAGTTGCACCATTCTTATTATGGTCGGTATCTACAAGAGACTAAAAACAGTGGTATCAACCTATCCCCGATGGAATGCATAAAGAAGATGAATTACTGCAATTAGAGGAGAACTCAAATTACCTAGATAGACACGGACTCTTAACTTAAAAAAGGGTGATCCACCATTAAGTACCAGACCAATCTATTTCTAAGTTGAGCTAACAAGATGTCATGGTCCAATCACATCAATCCAGGCAAAAGGGCAACCACCATAGCAGTTCGGACAAGAGACTTTGGGTCAAATATTCTTAAGTTGAATCTTCTAGCGGAGACCTTACGATCCTGAAAATTATGAAGAGATTTGAGTACAATACAAGCCATCATCTTCATTCCACATTACCCATTGCGGCAGCAGCAGCTGCCACGACCTTCGGCCGGATAAGCCCGTCGGGCACCTGGGCGCGCCCTCCGCCCTCAGCTCCCGCAGGCTCCTCCTCCAGCCCCTCCCCCTCGCCGACGTTGGGGGCAGCAGAATGCTAGGTCTCGGGGGTGCAGATCGCCGCCTTTCTTCTGCTCCTCCTCGCCGTGATGCTGGGCCTACTGATACGATACCCAAATAACGCCGGGTGACCTTCTACCTACTCCTCAGTCCTCACCATCTTCTACCTTGTTGTTCAGATGGTCTGCTTGTTTATCTATCTGTAAATAAATATCCTGTAAATATTTCCATACAAAGTTCGATAGGGCTCCTATATGGTTGTTGTAACATTTCCATTTAAGATTATGTCGATAAATTAATAATATCTATGATAACTTACACCGATTATTTTTCGAAAGGTGGCTCGAAAAGAATATCAAAATTAAACTTGTCTCGTCGGAAATAGTCCGAGTACAGGCGATCTTTGAGCATGACTGTTGAGTTAGTCAACACATTTATTTTTTATACGAAGGATCAGGACTATAACCCAATCAAAAATCTGCCATACCCTATCTCTATAGGGGTGTCAATGGGCCGGGCTTGGGCTGGCCCGGCCCAAGCCCACTTAAGCCCATATACATAGAGCCCAAGCCCAAGCCCACGTAGAAAACCCAACGGGCTTAGATTGTGTAAATGGGCTTTAGCCCGCCAAAGCCCGTTAGTCCAACGGGCTTCAGTTTTGTAAAACAATCATAAATAAAAAATTCTACAAATATCAGAAAATTAATAAAAATGTGAAAAATTTTAAAAATCACAAAGAGATTATAAAATCATCCGTAAATTTCATAACTCAACTAAATATAAAATCAAAAAAAAATAGAACACTATCCATTTGTAAATTGCCATAATTTAAGAACTAAAAACAATACAATAGACAGCATTAATCCCTTCTCTACCTCCCATATCACGTTGCAAAAGGTTGTATTCATATTACATACCTGCATCTCCCCAACCGAAATTCATCCTCAATTCTCAAATGCAGAAAAAGAAAACAATCACAGCTTACAGACGCTTCTACAAATCTGACCTTAAATTTGAGCATTATAACTGGCATGGGACTAAAGAAGCACAGGAAAACAAAGAATAAGTTCTCCTAAACTACTGAAAACACATACACTAGTTCTGAGAAGAAAACCTAAAATAGGGCCTCTTCATCTGATACAAACTAGATGGCATGACATATAGGACTTGGATATGATATAGTTTGTTGAGAATGCCTTGAATCCAGTCATCCAGTGTAAAGCTTCATTCACAGCATAGCCTCGGTCAAAGTTAAAGACAGAATACAACAAAAAAGGAAAATAATACAGAATTTTGTACATTAATCCCTTCTCTACCTCCCATATCACGTTGCAAAAGGCTGTATTCGTATTAATACCGTGATTATGTCGGAGATACCACGAACACCTTGTCTAAGTATGTCATCAGCCAAATTAAATGCTTCGGTAGCAGGAGTAGATGGAGAAACAGCAGTCAACAGTTTATCATTTGGAATCACAATCAATGTGTCAACATTATTTCTTAAAGCCGCAATTCCTTCTTGTGCCTGAACAGCACGTCTTCTTCTCTCAAAAGAAAATGGTGTAGTCACAATCCCAACAGTCAATATGCCCATTGATTTTGCAAGTCCAGCAATCACAGGTGCACCACCAGTTCCTGTTCCACCACCCATTCCAACCTAAGCATAAAATTTAATTCATAAAATTAGCATATAACAAAAAATTTAATGAAAATTTTTCAAGTTGGAAAAAAGGAATTCAGAAACTAGGAATTTCTGACTCCACCCCTCCAAACTTAATGAAAAGTCTTCCGGCAACCAGTGTAGCAGACAAAACCATGGCTAACAAGCGGTTGAAAAAACCGTCTCAATCAACAAGCATCGCAGCTCAAAGACCCATTCCTCTAACGCAAACATCACACGGTATAGCATACACATCATAAATCATGCACAAGCACCAACATGATTCCAGTATATTGAAAAACGACGAGGAGAAACTGAACATACTCAAACAAAGTATCCAAAGTTACGCAAACAAAACCAGCAGTGGGATAGCACTTACTTCCTCGAGCTGCGAGGCTACCAGTGCCTCCGTTCTTCAACGTATATGTTACGTCCACCAACCGGATAGGAGAAGCCCGCACATAGTTACACAAAGAAATTGAGACAAGAATCCACAAAAGCACCTATACCGAAAACCCATTGAAGCAGGTAAAATGAATTAAAGAAAATGAGATCGAGATGGCAACCGCTAGCAAAGCCAGAGAATTAAACATTAGCCCTCGCAGGTAACCATGACCATGATTAGTTGTCAATGCACACAAATGATCCGAGATGTTTCATATCAAGAATTTCAGGTCCTGACTTAGCCACTTTACACTGAAATAACTTTACACTGAAAACAGTCAGTCCTAGTATCTACAGAAGGTACTAGAAAATGAAATTTTATTATTTGTCAAGGGTGGCAAGTAACCAGTAGAATCCAATGAATACTGACAGAGTACCAACTAGAGTAGGTCACTTTCATCGTTACGTAAAACCATATCGGCACTCGAAATGACTTCTTCAATCAATTCCTTGCTTTCTTTCGCTGCATTCATACCAATATCTGGATGTCCACCGGCACCAAGACCTCTTGTTAGCTCCATCTGCATTCATCTCTCCTACTCAGAGAGGACCAAGGGTCTGACTTTATTTTCTTCACAGCACATGTAGGAACCTCCATTATCTTTCTATCTTAAGAGAAAAACCTAAAATATCCATAGAAGCTAAACAGAACAGTGATCATTATAAAAATATACAAATATGAAAATAAGGCAACATAAAAGAAAGAGTCAAAATGTACCTAAAAATCATGAGATTATAAATAGACATTTATTCATAACTCCTGCTCAATTACTTGAAGACAATGTGAGCTCTAGAAGAAAGAAAATAAGTTAATTGGTGTAAAAAGCGAAAAAGATAGTACGAAGAAGCTAATATATTTGCCATGCTATCTTTTAACCAATCTTGTGCACAGATTAAAGTCTTTACAAGCCTCTGGAGACAAAGAACTTCTATATTGATCAATAATTCTTCCACTTGTGCTATTTGCAGGTTCTGAAGCAACTGTAGAAGCTGGAATTCCCAGGATATCTCGTGCCATTTTTGAAAGTATTGGATACTTGACCATATTATCTTTTCACCAAGCTAAAATGGTAAAACCTTTTTGACTTCGAGATACAACGCTATCCTCTAGATATCGATCCAATTCAGATTTTGAGTCTTGCAATAAAATTTGTGAATGAAGAAATTGGTCAAACCCACTCAAAATATCAACTTCTTCATTTTCTCCTAATGATGGATCCTCATTTTCTTGCATTTGAAGATTGCATTCATTCATACTTGTGGAAGCAAATTGTTGTGAATATACATAAAAAAGATCATAGATGCCTTGTTTAATACGAATTAAATTCAAAGAAGCCTCGAAGCCAAAAAGATCCATTAATGCATAAGTAACAAACATCAACTTGTACCTAGGGTCAAGCACCGTTGCAATAGCAAATAATAATGCAGAATCTTCTATTTCTGACCAATATTTGTCAAATTTCTCTTGCATCTTGACAATCATATCATGAACAAAATCATGTGAATTTTGCATTTCTTGTCTCAACAATTTCTTGACATTACAAATTTCAATCAAAGCTATGTTTGAACTAGGTTCATCAGTCATCGAAAATGTATTTGTAGCATTATAAAAGACTTAAGAATTTGCACATAAACTCTGCCTTTGACCATTCCTCAAGTGTGGGAGCACAATTAAAACATGTATCTTATGTCTCCAATGCCATAAAAGCTTTTTTGTAAGAAAGTGCAGCATCCAACATCATGTAAGTAGAGTTCCATCGGGTGGGAGTGTCATATGGAAGACCTTTCTTCCCAGATAATCCAACTTGTTGCACAATTTAATTAAACTTTTGTTTTCGTGCTTGTGATGATTTAACATACTTTACGTACTCACGAACACTAGAAATTGAAGAACGAGCCTCATTTAAACCATCTTGCACAATTAAGTTCAAAATATGTGCACAACATCTCACATGAAAAAATTTTCCATTCAGAACAAGAGATTGTTTCTCTACAAGATTTCTTCTCACTAGTCTACAAAGTACATCATTACTGGATGCATTATCCAAAGTGAGACCAAATATTTTTCTATCAATTCCCCAATCCATAAGAGATTTTAAAAGAACTTTTGCAAGTGAAGAGCCAGTGTGTGGTGATTCAACCATCAGAAATTCAATTACTCGCTTATGTAATTTCCACTCAAGATCAACAAAATGAACTGTGATACTCATATATCCCAATGTTTGATTTGATGTCCATAAATCTGAAGTAAGACTTAACCTTCCACATTCATTAATCAATATTTTTCTCAATTTCTCTCTCTCATTCTCGTATATTTTTTCACAATCAGCCTTCATTGTGTTTCGAGACACACTGTTAAATTCTGGATTAAGACTTCTAGCAAAATTTTTAAATGCTATACGCTCTACAAATGTGAAAGGTAGTTCCAACATAATAACCATTTTTGCTAATTCAAGTCGTGAAAATGCTTGATCAAATTTGAAGTACAAAATTTGACTAGTCCGTGGGCTCTTGCTTTGTGAAGGACGTTTAGAACACTGAGTAGTATGCCGTGACAAATGACTTGTCCCCACAGATTTTGAACATGTAAAAGTGGCATTGCAATAATTACATATCGCTCTATTACTCCCGTCTTCTAAAACTTTCTCACTAAAATGTAACCAAACTTTTGAAATTCGTTTACGAGGACGTGATGAAGAGGAATGTGTCTCAGGTTCAGTGGTTGACAAATTTATACTGGATTCAACACTCAAACTCTCATTTAAATCCATCTGAAATGTAAAAAAACTAATAAATACGATAGACCACAGATGGGTTAGTGATAAAGCATGGCTGAAAGAAAAATAATATTCAGGACTAAAATCTTTGAGTATTCAGGATAGGTTCATAGCGATTACATAAAGAAAAGAAATAGGGGGGTCTTGGTAGTAGTAGAGAGGAAGCACTCTGATTACATAAAGATAGTGTCAAAGATCTGGAAATTCTCCCTGAAGATAGGCAACATGGCCGGAGAAAGCCAGCAAAGAAAGCCAGCAACCAAATTAAATCAGTACGCTTCATTTTAAAACAGGAATTGAGCAAAATCAAGAGCAGAGCACTGATAAATTGATACATAGGAGTTCCCTCGCCAAAATAAGACACTCAAAATTTCAAAAACTGCGACAGTTGCAGTAAACTGAAGCAACACCGATGCGGTGAAGCGCAACTATTGCATCTCCCAGCTTACAGAGCTTCCTTTGCTCCGCAGACTTCAGGGCTGCCTCCAGTATGACCTCGGTCGATTCGGCATTAGTAGCCTTTGCAGAGCCCTCCGCCAGGAGCGGGATCAGACCCCTGTGGACAAGGCTATGCCTTGCAGGAGACTCATCGCTCACAGCCCAGTCAAACGAGTCGGTGGTGAGCACAGGAACAACCACAGACAAGATTGGGACTGCCGGACGATACTTGGCCACCAGTTTCGCTGTCGTGCCCCCACGGGTCAGAACAACGATAAGCGTGGCCTTGGCCTTGTTAGCAGTGCGGACAGCACATCCGGCGGCCCTCTCCATTTAATTAAACGGTGGCTAGCTAGCTAGGTTGGTGCGCGCGGGCGGATCAGAGTGCGGGGGGGGGGGGGCGGAGATTACCTGAGATGGAGTCATGTGGACGGCGAAGCCGTTGAGAATGTGGTGGAAGGTGTAGAGCTTCCGGTAGGTTCCGGCGTCCAGCCGCCGCCGGAGAAGCTGGTCGTGGAATGCTGCTCACGGCTTGGCGGGATGCTGATCGCTGGCGATTCGCCGCTTTCGCTGGAGCCTGTAGCTCACCGCCGGGATGCTGCCGCTGTGCTTGCTCTAGGGCTCCAGCCTCCGTGACGGGCTGACGGGCTGACGGGCTTTCGACGGGCCAAACCAACGGGCCGTCGATTGAACAGAGACGGGGGCCAAGCTTATTCGATCAACCCATTTAATTTCCTTGAAGGGCTTGAGCCCGGCCCGTGTCCGAACATTTGACGGGCCAATGGGTTGAGCCCGCCCATTTGACAGGCCTAATCTCTATGATGTTAATGAGAGTGCCAAATATTTAAGAAGTATTTTTATAACCGGAGCTTCTCAGCTGCTTCTCTCAATTGGCCCTTAATTGATGCTTGCCCTACCTTTAGTTTAATACACTCATTAAAAATTATCTGATATGGTATGATGAGTAAAAAAACATAGATGTAGAAAAATAACAAGTAGACATCTAAACATAACCATACCACCAAAAAACCATCTTTCATAACTAGTGTAAATTTAGCATTTGCCATCCTTGATATATGATCAATCTGAGATTAGGTGCTAGCCGAAGCATTATTCTTACATCCAAAGAAGAACCAAACATAGAGTAGAGTGCGACATACAGTTCGTCTTGTATGTCAGTTATTTTTTATCAAATAATTTTTAAATTTATAAATATTTCATATTTAATAATTTATTATTTAAAAAAACAGATTTGTTTTATCAGCATAGCTCCCAAGGATTACAACGAACGTTTTAGCATTAGGTAACAGTTCCTCAAACTAAACTTATAAAAATAAACTCTTTTCGTTAATGTGATTCGGACTGATTTATATGGCAAGTGCACGGTTTCACGTATACCCAGATATTCGTTTTTTATCCATACATGCACCTACATTGAGTGGTAAAATTGAATATGATCCTATCGGGTAAAGCATGCATAAAAATGATAAGATAAAGAAGAGGAATTGGCCAGGACCGGCAGGACCAGCCAGGATCCAGGCGTCAATTCCACCTCCAAATCAACTGATTACAATCTGCATAGCCGATTTTCTGCAATCCATAGTTCTATCCATGGTCGGCCGGGTCAGGTGACCCGGCCGGTTTTTGAGCCAACCAACTTCGACCCGATTAATATATTTAAATAATTTTATTATTATTTTTCTCGACTCCGACCCAACCCTGACATGACCCGAGTCATGACCCCAACCGACTCGGGTCGGTCTTAGGCCTGACCAACCCAATTCCGACTCTCGATCCCGTCTTCTTTGATTCTATCCAAATGTGATCACACACGTAAACACGAGCCCTTAACGCCCCTGCCAACCCACCCCCATTGACCTCGAACGCATGGTGATGAAATCAACAAACAAAAATAGGGGCGGTGCTAAATGAACACGATATTTGGCAAGCAGCATTCTTCCGGCGGCAAGCCAAGGTGCTCAATGGTGGTGAAGAGAAGCCCGTCTCTTTCCATGTTGAAAGGATGTTCTGGAGTTACCAATGGAAAAAAGTGTGTCGTCCTCTTTCTCTCAGTGCCTGCTCTTCTCTTCTCCCCATCTCATTGATAGAAATGTATGCCCTACAAGCCAATCATATATGATATGATTCGACATTTCTAGAAATATCTCATTCAATTAATTAGGCAAATCTTCATTATAAGCTCTTATTAGAAGCGAATATCATAATGAAGTCTTTGATCAAATACAATGATGATTAAATCATGATGAGATCATGATAATGAGATTGATCATTTAGAGGTATTTGATCTAAATATTCCTAGTCATAGGATACTTGAGACGGGACATCAAGGATCCGGATAGACTAGTGTATGTGATGTCTTCTCATGTGATGAGGACGACCGATCTCATTGGTCATTAGTGTGGAGACACTGAGATACACATACAGGTGCTCATTAGTTGAATGAGTTCACTGAACTGACCGAATTAGAAACCCTGAATGATATCTTACCGAACTGTCTATCAGGGTCTTCTATCATCATGGTTGCATGGTTGGACCTTTGACCTGAGTCGTCAAAGATGCCTTGTTGGGTGGAACTTGTGCTTTGACCATTGACTTATGGATCACAATTTAGATGGTCCTATATAGCGATGGATCGGGTACAAGGAAAATCCGATGGAGGCAATTGAGCGGACAACAAGGGATCGTCCACTCTCGGTAAGTGAGAGTGAATGTCCTATGGGATAGTACTCTAAATCCCTGGCCAGGGTAGATAGGATAATTGGAAAATGAGTTTTCCAATTGATCCAATTCCGAGTACAGGATCCTATAGAGTCGATACACTAAGGAGTTGACAGTCGATGCCGTACTCCTTTCCGACCGGGACATTGGATGGATGAGGGTTTATATCCATGTGGTAACTGATGATGTAAAGGCTCAATGGAGATGAGATTATCCCCATAGCCATTTGGGATCATGGGATGTGGCTTGTACCCTTCATGATCGGTAGGCCGATTAACCTGTTATCGGATAACGGATTTAATTAAATTAAATAGAATTGTTCTATTTTATTTAGGCCTCAACCAAATAGGCTATTGGGCCTAGTGGGTCACACACAAAAGGACTTATCCACAAGTACAGGGGCAAGGGAGTAATTTATAGAGATTTTGGGTTTTTATGAAAAATTCCATAATTCTCTATAAATACTAATGGTTTCAGCCAAACCCCATCAAGACAAGGGTTAAAATCACGTCCCAAGCCTCCTCCTTACCTCCTCCTCTCTCTATAAGGTGTCCATGGTCGATGGAGCTCCGTTCGAGAAGAGTTCTCGAGGCCGGCGCGAAGGGAGAACCTGCTGTGGATGAAGTTCGTGTGGATACTGCTGGAGACTGGACACTTGAACGGTTTGAAGAGCTTGAGAAGCTCATCTCCTTCCTCTCCATGAGATTATATGAATCCATATCAGGTATATTCGAACCCGATTTGATCGGTTTTCGATATTCGTCGTTCGGTTCTGATTGAGACGGATTCTAAAGGAACCCATAGGAATCGTCTCTTCCGCTGCTCCAAACTTTAATGGACGATTCCTTATAGTGGTATCAGAGCCCGGTTCAAGTCTCAGTCGAAACCGACGTCGAATCGACATTATTTCATGTTATTTATGTGTTCCCGAATCTGTGCAAACGTCTGTTTTGACGAGGCCACCATATTCTTTGTATGACTCAGATAAAATATTGGTTGGTGTTGGTAGAATCTCGTGATATAGGGCTTTCCAAATACGCAAACAGTTTGAATTTTGGATCTCTGTAGTGTTCGGGAGAAGCGTCAAAAGTTGATGTTTCTGTCATGCCCGAACCGACACCAGGATTTGGGGGTTTTGTGAGATGGGAAAAGGTTTAGGAGATGGGTAATATGATTACCTAGCCTTTACCTTTGATATCCAGCTTTGAACGACGGCGGAGGGAGAGAAATTTTGAGTTTTCCGACGAACTAGGGTTATGCGGAGTCTGGCGGCGCCGACCTGATTCTTCCTGATTTCCCGTTGATAGAGAATTTTTCTATGAATGTATATATACATATTTGGAAACTTCATATGATGAGGATTCTAAATTGTATTTTTTAGAATATTTGGCTTCCTGGATAAGGAGTTATCCTCGTTTCAAAATAGAGATTTCTGCTACGGAATCTGGGTGACCGCCGCCTCTTCCTCCTCATTTTTCGGTCTATTGAGATTTTTCATGGATATGAGGCCGACTGTTTTGGATTCCCTATTTGATAAGGATTCCAACGCATATTTTTACAGATTTTTCGGACTCCTGAATAAGGAGATATGTCCGAGTTAACGAGATTAATTTTCTCCCGGATGAACAGTGCTTTACGCACCTGTTCGGGGAAGTCGTTCGGCGCACGCGCCGGCGCACCTACGGTCTGCGTACTTGCACTGGAGGACTGGCGCACGCCAGGGCGCACATATTATATTTAAATAAATATAATAATAATATACCCAATATTAATATTAAATATGTATTAAATTACCACAACATACTACATTATAAACATAATAATAATATATTTGTTACGTCAAGAGTTGACACTCAAGGACGGTATGAAGATGAGAAACGAAAGAAATTGAACAAATAGGTCATGGATTCAAGCCCCACGGTGGGCGCCAAAGTTGCGAGCATCCTAAGTATTTGGTGGCCCAGCAAGCTCTTATGGACTGTTCATTCAGTAGGCCAGCAAAGTCGTTATAAAGACCCCCCACCCCCAGTGATTTCGTTTGCTATTTTGTATTCCTCCACCGCCAACAACTCTCATGGACTATTCATTCGACTGGCAAGTAATAGACAGAGGAGCTCAATCATTTGCATTTGGGAGGGAGGAGAGAGAGAGGAAGAAGGCGGCATGCTTGGCGATAATAGAGCTCTTCAACATGATCTCCATGCCCATGTCCCTCTATGTCATCGTCTGCCTCAACATCCCCGAGGAAATCTACCAATTCGGCCTCAACACGCCCCTCACCGTTGCCGAGATCCTCTCCCACCTCATCCCCTTGACTCTTTCACCCAAACCCTCCAACCTCCAGCATTTTCTACGGATGCTCGCCAACCACGGACTCTTCCATGAGAACCTGAGTAAGCTTGGCGAGCATCACTACAGCCTTACGGATGTTGGAATGACCCTGGTAGCACCCAGCAGTGAAGGTGAGTCCTACGTAGCATACATGCTGTAGCACCACCATGAGGCACTGTTAAGAGTGTGGTCCCTGCTGCACGAGGTGGTGTTGGACCTAACCGTGGAACCATTCACAAGGGCCAATGCAGGGGTATCAAAACACTTGGTCTACCTCCACAAAGATGTCCAGGCAAACATGCTGATGTAGAGGGCTTTGGTGGACGTGTCTGAACCCTTCTTGGCAGCACTGCTCAGCCATGAGGCCGAGCATGGGATGCTCTTTTCCGAAGTCAGAACATTGGTAGACGTCGACGGCAACTTGAGGACTTGTCAACATGATCATGCACAGGGTGCCGCAAGTGTAGGCGGGCATCAACCTCGACGTGCCCGAAGTTGTCGCGAATGCTCTACAATATATTGGTATGTTTCTCCCTTTTAAACATATGAACTGATCAATTATTAATTGATTATTTTCAATTAATGATGGAGCTTGGCAATGATGGAGCTCTCCAACATGATCTTCATGCCCATGTCCCTCCATGCCGTTGTCCACCTCAGCATCCCCGAGGAAATCTACTAATCCAGCCTTAACACGTCCCACACCATTGTCGAGATCCTCTCCCACCTCATCCTCATAAACCCTTCACCGAACCCCTCCAACCTCCAACATTTGTCGCAGATGCTCGCCAACCACAGGGTCTTCCATGAGCACCTAAGTGAGCTTGGCGAGCATCACTATAGCCTTACAGACGTCGAAATGACTCTGGTAGTATCGGCAGTGAGGGTGAGTCCTACACGGCATACATGTTGCAGCGCCACTATGAGGTAATGTTATGGGTGTGGTCCCTGCTACACGAGGTGGTGTTGGACCGGACCATGGAGCCTTTCATGAGGGCCAATGGAGGGGTATCGAAGCACTTAGCCTACTCTGCAAAGATGTCTAGGCAAACATGCTGATGTAGAGGGCTATGGTGGGAGTGTCCAAACCCTTCATAGGGGCACTGCTTGGCCATGAGGCCAAGCATGGGATGCTCTTTTCCGAAGTCAAGACATTGGTAGACGTCGACGGTAGCTCAGGGACTTGTCTCAACATGATCATGCACAGGGTGTCACAAGTGGAGGCGAGTATCAACCTCGATGTGCCAGAAGTTGTCGCAAAGGCTCCACAACATATTGGTAGGTTTCTCCCTTTTAGATGTGCGAACTGATCAAATAGTAAATAATTATTTTTTATATCAAATAATTTAATTATTATTTGATTATTATGTGTGTTTTGACGATGAAAATAGATAGTGGGATACTTCTTCATTGTCTGAAGTGTTGGTCACAGGTATCGTGCACGTAGGAGGGGACATGCTCAAGTCCATCCCTTCCGGGGATGCTATCATTATGAAGGTAAAAATATGCAGTGCATAACGAGGTGGCGGCGGAGCACTCACTTCACCAGCATAGAAGAAGGATATTTATTTTTGGTTCAAGTATCATGTTTGGTTTTGGCTAACACATCATTTTTCTTTTCAGTTGTACATATAGTGGTTAAGAACCATTCCGAACAAAAAAGAGGAAAGACAAGAATGGTAAGAAATTACAAAAGATAAATAAACACACAAAATTTAATGGCTTCCATATACCAAGTTGTGAAAGCATTCTTAAAAAATTACAAAATAAAAATGGTTTAGTAAATTCGACGTTAAATCAGAATTCTGATAGATCAAGTTAGAAGACCAAGAGTCTAGAAAATTAAGTTCCTTTTCCACACCATATGAACATCTCAAATGGAATGTAATGTCATTTGGAATAAAAATATAATATGTATAAATAATTTATTCCAAATATAAATAATATTTTTAATAAATTATTAATTATTACATTTATAGTAAATTTATAATTTAAATAAAATTTTTAGATATCATGTTAATATTTTATTATAAATTATTTTATAATAATGTTAAAAATATTTATAATTAAAATTTAAAAATATAATATATTATAATGTTTCAGTTGCGAATGGTGAAAATCTAATACAACATACATAAATTATTCTATACAAAATAAAAAAAGATAACCCTTTATACATAAATATATATTATAAATGTTAATTACATATCTTAATAAACTAAGTCATGGTATTATATGTTACTATGTATTTAATAACATAATATAGTAAATTGTTAATGATAAGAAAGTAGTCTAATATGTAAAACTAATTTATTCCAAAAATAAATATTATTTTAAGTAAATTATTAACTAGTTTATTTATATTACAATTATAGATTAGATAAAAAATTTAAACTAATTTTTTAATTTTTTATTATAAATTATTTTAGAAAATGTTAAAATTATATTTTTTGTTTTAAAATAAAAATATAATATAATCTTTTAGATGAGAACGTTGAAAGTCAAATAAAACATATAAAAATTATTCTATACCAAATAAAAAAGATATTAATTTATATATAAATATATATTATAAATTTTAATTATATTTTAATAAACTAATGCACGAAATTATATGTTATAAATATTTACTTTTTAATTTAAATATTTTAGATTATAAAATAAAATTTAACAAATACTTAAAAATTTATAAATATTTCTAAAAATTATTTTTAATAATTTAATAATTTTTATATTTAAATTTATATTATATATTAGATAAAATTTTAAAATATTGTTTAATATTTTATTATAAAATATTATATAAAAATGTGAAGAATATTTATAATTAATCTTAAAAAAGTATAATATAATATAATGTTTCAGGTGAGAAGTGTCTAAGACTAATACAACATACACAAATTATTCTATAGTAAATAAAAAAGATTATAGTTTATAAATAAATATATATTATAAATGTTAATTATATATGTTAATAAACTGATTCATGGTATTATATGTTACAATATACTTAGTAAAATAATATAGTTAATTATTATATTTCCATTAATATTATAATTCTGATAAATATTTAGAATATTTTTTTAGAATTTTAATACAAAATAATAAATAAAAATATTAAAAATATTTTAATTAACATGTCTAATACAACATACATAAATTATTCTATACTAAATAAAAAATAATAATTTATATATAAATATATATTATAAATGCTAATTATATATTTTAGTAAGCTAATTTATGATATCATACATTATAAATATTTAATATTTAATTTAGATATTTTAATCTAAAAAATAAAATTTATAAAAATTAAATTATATAAAATAAAATTTAAAATAATTTTTTTATATTTTATTTCAAAATATAAAATAAATGATATTTAAGATTTGTATAATTGATATATTTAAAGTAAACTATATTTTGATAATTTAGAATATGTAATAAATATATTATTATTATGTTTATATTGTAGTATGCTTTGGTAATTTAATATGTATTTAATATTTATGAAAAACTTTTCCAACCATCAATAATATGTATTTAAATATAATAATATTGATTATATTATTATAGTATACTTTAATATTTATAAAATATAATAATTTTATTTAAACATTACTTTAATTATATCTTATTAATAGTATATATTTATAAATAATTATCTTAAATACAAAATTCTACAAACTTTACATGTTATATAAAACATTCACTAAATATTATTTTAAAATTTAAATATAATGTTAGAAATATTTACTTTCAATTCAAATATTTACTAACAAAATTTAAACTTTACATGTTTCAATTATATGTTAGAAATATTTACTTTCAATTCAAATATTTTAAACTACAAAATCCTTGTTAATTATATTAATAAATTTTTATTTATTGTATTAATATTAATATTATAATTTAGATAAAAAATTAAAATATTATTTTAATATTTAAATATAATTTATTATTTAAAATGTTAAAATTACTTATAATTAATATTTAAAAATTATAATATAACATAATGTTTCAAAAGAGAAGAGTGAAAGTCTAATACAACATTCATAAATTATTCTATACAAAATAAATAAGATAATATATTTTTATTCACTCTGTCCTCAAGTTGATGTCTCTTTCCGTATGATACAATATGTCTAGTAAAATAATATAGTTAATTTATTTATTTACATTATTATTTAAATTTAGAAAAAAAAATTAAATTATTTTTAATATTTTATTATAAATTATTATATAAAATGTTAAAAATATTTTTAAATGATATTTAAAAATATAATTTAATATAATATTTTAGATGAGAAGGGTGAAAACCTAATACATCGTACATAAATTATTCTATACTAAATAGAAAGGTAATAGTTTATATATAGATATATATTATAAATGTTATTTATAAATTTAAATAAACAAATTCATGGTATTATATGTTATAAATATTTATTTATTATTTTAAATATTTCAAACTACAAAATAATATTTATAAAAATTTTAATTATATAAAATATAACTTAGAATAAGTTATTTTAATGTTTTAAATTAAAATAATAAATAATAAATTTTTAATTTTTTAATAATTAATTTATTTAATGTAAAGTATATTTTGATAATTTAGAATATTTAATAAATATATTATTATGTATCTAGTGTAGAATGCTTTGGTAATTTAGTATATTATTATTATATTTATTGTAAAGTATATTTTAATATTTATAAAATAGAATAATAATATTTAAATAAAAAATTTTAATATTTTATACTTATAATATTTAAGGTAAAGTATATTTTGATAATTTAGAATATGTAATAAATATATTATTATTACGTTTATAATGTAGTAGGCTGTTGAAATTTAATACATATTTAATATTTATAAAAATTTTATTCAAACCATAAATAATATGTATTTAAATATAATAATAGATAGTATATTATTATTATAGTATATTTAAATATTTATATAATTTAATAATTATATTTAATATATATCATGTTTTATTAATTTTAAAATTATTGAATAATTAAAAATAATTTACTCTAACTGTATCTTATAAATAGTAGATATTTATAAATAATTTTATTAAATACAAAATTATACAAACTTTTCATGCTATGTAGGCATTCAGCATATTATAAATTTATTTAAAGCAAAGATAAAATTCTTGATATTTATACATATTATATATAATTTGGTAGAGAGAGAAGTAAAAGAGAAAAAGAGAAAATAATTTCTTGAGGAAATATTACAAATAAAAGTGGTATGTGGTGGTAGATCAAGGAGAGATGATATATATGGAAAACGACTGCGAGAGGAGAACATGCGAAGAAGAAACTTGCGTGCTAAGCTGCTAGAGGGGGGGAGAATGATTGTTTGGTGCTTACAGATGGCATAGGGCCAATGCTCATAGGTGGCGTAGGCCAACACATAGATCAAATAGCACGATGCTCACGGAGGCGTAGTTGTTACAACCAAGATTTTTTTTATGCACAGCAGAATATATGCCTGCGAGGGTAGGCAACCAACAACGGAAGGCAAACACGCGCAAATGGAAAAAGTGAAAATTAGGTTGGGATTGGCATGGCTGAAAATAGGGTAGGAAAAAGATAAAATCAATGCTGGAAAGTATGGATAAATAGAAGGGGGAAAGTCCGATGGTGATAAAGAAATTTAACGAGCAGAAAAGTTTTACTGATGATGGAATAAGTTTATATAAATAAGATTTTAATATATATATTAAAAAACTAATTATTACCAACAGCCCAACGCATAGTCCCTACCACGTTGGCTAAGGTCGACCTAAGACCCCCACCCCTCGAGGATTTCCTCTGCCATTTTGCATTTCGCCACTGCCAGCATGCTCTCACAGACTGTTCATTTGGCAGGCTAGCCAAGTCGTTATAAGACCCCCCCCCACCCCAGTGATTTCATCTGCCATTTTGTTTTCCCCCACTGCTAGGGGTGAGCATTAATCGGGTCAACCCGAAAATCCAAACCGAACCAACCCTAAATTGTCGGTTCGGTTCGGGTTGTACATTGCCTTCGGGTCCATCGGTTTCAAAAATGCTCAAACCGATTAAAACCAACCCAAACCGCAAACCGAACTCAACCTGCTGCCATGTGGGCCTGCACCCTTGTAACTGTTGAGTGGTCCGAATACTATGCAATATTTGAATAGGTGAACATCCCTTCACATGACCGATGTGGGACAAATGTGCTTTCTTTTGAGCATTTGCACATCTCCTTTTTGTCCCACATCGGTGGTTCCATAAGCCTTTGAAGTCCAAGACCGCTTTAAAAGGCCATGTGCTGTGTGCAGCCAACCCCCGATCCAGCCTTAGCACAGGCACATATCTTGGGTTTACTTATAACCCAATTAAGATCTTCTTAATGAAGATTAATGAAAATGAAATTGTTAATTAAATATTTTATTATCCTCTATTTTAAGACCGGTAACTGTTTTATGGTTTAAGATGGTTTAAACCGAACCAAACCGATTTCACTTGGTTCGGTTTGGTTCGGGTTGAGGAGGTTATACGGTTTGGTTCGGTTTCAAAAAAAAAGGTCTTAAACCGGACCAAACCGAACCGTGCTCACCCCTACCCACTGCCAGCAGCTCTCACGGACTGTTTATTCAACTGGAAAGTAATGGACATAGGAGCTCAATTATTTGCATTTGGGAGGGAGGAGAGAGAGAGAAAGAAGGCGGCGTGCTTGGCGATGAAGGGCACTCCAACATGATCTTCGTGCCTGTGTCCCTCCATGCCATCGTCTGTCTCAACATCCCCGAGGAAATCTACCAATCCGGCCTCAACACGCCCCTCACCATTGCCGAGATCCTCTCCCACCTCGTCCCCTTTACCCCTTCACCCAACCCCTCCAACCTCAAGCATTTGTTGCGGATGCTCGCCAACCATGGGGTCTTCCATGAGCACCTGAGTGAGCTCGACGAGCATCACTACAACCTTACGGACGTGGGAATGACTCGGGTAGCACCTAGTAGTGGGGGCGAGTCCTACGCAGCATACATGTTGCAACACCACCATGAGGCACTGTTAAGGGTGTGGTCCCTACTGCATGAGGCGTTGTTGGACCCGACCGTGGAACCTTTCACGAGGGCCAATAGAGGGGTATCGAAGCACTTGGCCTACCTTTACAAAGATGTCTAGGGAAACATACTGACGTTGAGGGCTATGGTGGGCGTGTTAGAACCCTTCATGGCGGCACTACTCGGCCATGAGGCAGACGTTGGGATGCCGAAGTCAGGACATTGGTAGACATCAACGACAGCTCAGGGACTTGTCTCAACATGATGATGCACAGGGTGCCATAAGTGGAGGCGGGCATCAACCTCGACATGCCAGAAGTTGTCGCGAAGGCTCCACAACATATCGGTATGTTTCTCCCTATTAAATGTGCGAACTGATCACATATTAATTGATTATTTTTTTTATATCAAATAATTTAATTGTTATTTAATTATTATGTGTGTTTTGACAGTCAAATTGATAGTGTGATACTTTTTCATTGTCTGAAGTGTTGGTCGTAGGCATCGCATACGTAGGAGGGAACATGCTCAGGTTTATGCCTTCCAAGGATGCTATCATCATGAAGATAAAATATGCAGTGCATAACCTGGTGGCGGTGGAGCACTCACTTCACCGGCGTAGAAGAAGGATATTTATTTTTGCCTTAAACTATCATGTTTGGTTTTGGCTAACACATCATTTTTCTTTTCAGTTGTACATATAGTGGTAAAGAACCATTCAGAAGAAAAAAAAGGAAACACAAGAATGGTAATAAATTAAAAAAAGATAAATACACACAAAAATTGATGGCTTCCATATACCAAGATGTGAAAGTATCCATAAAAATTACAAAATAAAAAATAGTTTGGTAAATTTCACGCTAAACTAGGATTCTGGCACATCAAAATAGAAGACCAAGAGTATAGAAAATTAAGTTTCTTTTCCACACTATATGAACATCTCAAATGGAAGGCTTTCAGATGAGAAGGGTGAAAGCCTAATAAATCATACATAAATTATTCTATACTAAATAAAAAAGATAATAGTTTATATATAGCTATATATTATAAATGTTAATTATAAATTTTAATAAACTAATTCATGGTATTATATGTTATAAATATTTATTTATTATTTTAAATATTTCAAACGACAAAATAATATTTATAAAATTTTTAAATTATATAAAATAAATATTAAAATAAATTATTTTAATGTTTCAAATCAAATTAATAAATAAATAATATTTAAGTTTTTTATAATTAATATATTTAAAGTAAAGTATATTTTGATAATTAAGAATATGTAATAAATATATTATTATTATGTTTATAATGTAGTAGGCTGTGGAAATTTAATACATATTTAATATTTATGATAAATTTATTCAAACCATCAATAATATGTATTTAAATATAATAATAGAGAGTATATTATTATAGGATATTTAAATATTTATACAATATAATAATTATACTTAAAATATATTATATTTTAATAATTTTAAAATTATTTAATAATTAAAAATAATTTATTCTAACTATATCTTATAAATAGTAGATATTTATAAATAATTATTTTAAATATAAAATTATACAAACTTTACAAGCTATCTAAACATTCAGCATATTATAAATTTATTTAAAGCAAATATAAACTTATTTAAATTTATATATAATATATTTAATTTGGTAGAGAGAGAAGTAAAAGAAAAAAAGAGAAAATAATTTCTTGAGGAAATATTACAAATAAAAGTGGTATGTGGTGGTAGATCAAGGAGAGATGATATATATGGAAAACGATTACGAGAGGAGAACATGCGAAGAAGAAACTTGCGTGCTAAGCGGCTAGAGGGGGAAAAGTGATTGTTTGGTGCTTACAGATGGCATAGGGCCAATGCTCACAGGAAGCGTAGGCCAACACATAGATCGAATAGCACGACGCTCACCGAGGCGTAGTTGTTACAACCTAGACTTTTTTTATGCACAGCAGAATACATGCTTGCGAGGGTAGGCAACCGGTAGGGTAAGGCAAACACGCGCAAATGGAGAGAAGTAGAAACATAGGTTGGGATTGGCACGGCTCAAAATATGGTAGGAAAAGGATAAAATCAACGTTGGAATGTATGAATGAATAGAAGGGGAAAGTCAGATGGTGATAAAGAAATTTAACGAGGAGAAGAGTTTTATTGATGCGAGAATAAGTTTATATGAATAAAATTTTAATATATATATATATATTTATTTATTTATTTAAAAAGTAATTAATACAGTAATCAAACGCAAAGTCCCTACCACGATGGCCAAGGTCACTATAAGACCCCCACCCCTCGAAGATTTCCTCTGTCATTTTGTATTTCACCACTGCCAGCATGCTCTCACGGACTGTTCATTCGGCCGGCCGGCAAAGTCGCTATAAGACGCCCCACCCCCAGTGATTTCATCTGCCATTTTGTTTTCCCCCACTGCCAGAAGCTCTCACGGACTGTTTATTCAACTGGCAAGTAATAGACATAGGAGCTCAATTATTTGCATTTAGAAGGGAGGAGAGAGAGAGAGAAAGAAGGTGGCGTGCTTGGCGATGAAGTGCACTCCAACATGATCCCCGTGCCTATGTCCCTCCATGCCATCGTCCGTCTCAATATCACTGAGGAAATCTACCAATCCGGCCTCAACACGCCCCTCACCATTGCCAAGATCCTCTCCCACCTCGTCCCCTTTACCCCTTCACCCAACCCCTCCAACCTCAAGCGTTTGTTGCGGATGCTCACCAACCATGGGGTCTTCCAGGAGCACCTGAGTGAGCTTGAAGAGCATCACTACAGCCTTATGGACGTGGGAATGACTCGGGTAGCACCTAGCAATGGGGGCGAGTCCTACGCAACATACATACTGCGGCACCACCATGAGGCACTGTTAAGGGTGTGGTCCCTACTGCACGAGGCGTTGTTGGACCCGACCGTGGAACCTTTAACGAGGGCCAATGGAGGGGTATCAAAGCACTTGGCCTACATTTGCAAAGATGTCCTGGCAAACATGCTGATGTTGAGGGCTATGGTGGGCATGTTAGAACCCTTCATGGCGGTACTACTCGGCCATGAGGCAGATGTTGGGATGCTCTTTTCTGAAGTCAGGACATTGGTAGACGTCGATGGCAGCTAGGGACTTGTCTCAACATGATGATGCATAGGGTGCCATAAGTGGAGGTGGGCATCAACCTCGACGTGCCAGAAGTTGTCGCGAATGCTCCACAGCATATTGGTATGTTTCTCCCTATTAAATGTGCGAACTGATCACATATTAATTGATTATTTTTTATATCAAATAATTTAATTGTTATTTAATTATTATGTGTGTTTTGATGGTCAAATAGATAGTGAGATACTTCTTCATTGTCTGAAGTGTTGGTCGCAAGCATCATGTACATAGGAAGAAACATGCTTAGGTTCATCCCTTTCGAGGGTGATATCATCATGAAGGTAAAATATGCAGTGCATAACCGGGTGGTGGTGGAGCACTAACTTCACCGACATAGAAGAAGGATATTTATTTTTGGCTTCAACTATCACGTTTGGTTTCGGCTAACACGTCATTTTTCTTTTGTGTTTTACATATAGTGGATCCTGACAACATGGACAGATGCCTAGTGCAAAGTGATCCTGAAGAATTGTCACGACGCCCTCCCAAGAGGCGGCAAACTCATCCTCTGCGAGCTTGTGATGCCGGAGGAAGGCATAGGGCCAATGCTCACAAGAGGCGTAGGCCAACACTCATAGATCGAATAGCATGATGCTCACGGAGGCGTAGTTGTTACAACCAGGATTTTTTTTAAAATGCACAGCGAAATACAAGCCAGTAAGGATCAGCAACCGGTGGGGGAAGGTAAACACGCGCAAATGGGAAGAAGTAGAAAAGAAGGTTGAGATTGGCACGACTGAAAATAGGGTAGGAAAAAGATAAAATCAATGCTAAAAATTATGGATAAATAGAAGGGGAAAAGTCCAACGGTGATAAAGAAATTTAACTAGGAGAAGAGTTTTACTGTTGCTAGAATAAGTTTATGTGAATAAAATTTTAACATATGTAGATATATCTTTATTTAAATACTAATTATTACAATAGCCCAACGCAAAGTCCCTACCACATTGGCCAAGGTCGAAGGTCGCTATAAGACCCCCACCCCTCGAGGATTTCCTCTACCATTTTTTATTTCACCATTGACAGTATGCTCTCGCTGACTGTTCATTCGGCAGGCTAGCAAAGTCGCTATAAGACGCCCCCCGCCCTCAACGATTTCCTCTGCCATTTTCTATTTTTCCACTGCTAGTAGCTCTCTAGGACTGTTCATTTGACTGGTAAGCAATGGATGGAGAAGCTTAAACATTTGCATCTCGTAGGGATGAGAGAGAGAGAGAGAGGAAGAAGGAGGTGTGCTTGGTGATGATGGAGCTCTCCAACATGATCTTCGAGCCCATATCCCTCCATGCCGTCGTCCGTCTTAACATCCCCCAGGAAATCTAACAATCCGACCTCAACACGCCCCTCACCATTGCCAAGATCGTCTCCCACCTCGTCCCCTTTACCCCTTCACCCAACCCCTCCAACCTCCAGCGTTTGTTGCGGATGCTCGCCAACCTTGGGGTTTTACAGAAGCACTTGAGTGAGCTCAACAAACATCACTACAGCCTTACGAACGTAGGAATGACTCTGGTAGAACCCAGTAATGGGGGCGAGACCTACGTGGCATACATGTTGCAACACCACCATGAGACACTGTTAAGGGTGTGGTCCCTACTGTGTGAGGGGTTGTTGGATCCCGACCGAGGAACCTTTCATGAGGGCCAATAGAGGTATATCGAAGCACTTGGCCAACCTCTACAAAGATGTCTAGACAAACATGCTGATGTTGAGTGCTATGGTAGGCGTGTGAGAACCCTTTATGGCGGCACTACTCGGCCATGAGGCGGACATCGGGATGCTCTTTTCCAAGGTTAGTGTAGACACGCCAAATTGGCTTGATTCGGAGCCCTAGACTCTTATTCTATAGGCGATATATTTTATTTGACCGTTATCTGATCCAGATTACCTCGTGGAGATGAGCTAAGGACATCGCGGCCCCGCTCCCTTGGAAAGAGGAGGGCGCGCCCTGCGCGCCCTCAAATCGGGGGCACGTCCTGTGCGCCCCCAGTTCCTTTGAAAAGCGGGGGTGCGATCAGTTTCTTTAAATCGGAAATTGCCCCGATTAGCACCTTCTAAACCGGATTTTTGGAAGGTTTCCGACGTTGATTTTTGATTATTTGTACCGCGCCCCCGGTTCGGGGGAGCGTTACGTATGTCAAGTCAATTTTTAGCAAGTTTTGGAAGTTTTCGTCGATTTTTAGCAGTGAGACGCGTAACGTGCCCCCGCTCCCTTTGAAACAGGGGGGCGCGCAGACCGCACCCCCGAACTAGGGGCGCGCCCTGCGCGCCCTTGGTTTGAGGGTGCGCCCTGCGCGCCCTCGTCCCCTTTGAAACTCGGGGGCGCGGTCGGTCCAGTTTCCAAATTTTGCACCGGCTTCCTTCCCCTATAAATTGAGGGCCATTCTCAACGACCCAAGGTTAATCCCCGGTTCCTAGCTCGTCCAGAGGTCGTCCAAGCTCTTCTCCAAAGCCGTCCCGACGTCCAAAGGCGATCCGAAGTCAAGAGATCGATCCCGAGGTGAAGGAGAAGGCTCGATCCGAGTGTTCTGCATCAGCCAACTTCATCAACTTCTTCAGAAAATCCGAGACTCCTTATACTAAAGTCTTAAAAATAGAAGATGTTCATCTCTTCGTCCTCTTTCATCTCCAACTTACGGCACTCAATTCCGACTTGCCGTTTGTTCGTGGCAATTGCTACACTGAGGGCGCGCATCCAGGTTCTGTTTTCTATATCTGCCCACTTTCATAATTTTTAATGATTTCTACAGGAGTATTTAGGAGAAGTCATAAACATAGGAACTCTTCCTCTCTGAGTCCTCTGTCTACTCCAACAAACGGCACTTGATTCTGACATCGGGGTCATGTGTAACATCTTCTGTACCAAAGTCGCGCCAGAAGGGTGCAAAGGCTACCCGAACCGGCCTTCTTCAACCAACTCGGCTTCAACTCAAGCCGATCCATTCCATAAGCTTTCTCAACTCCATTAACTCAGTTTATTTATTGTTTTAAAGCATCTTTTAGTTTATTTACATCATTTTTACATAATCAAAAATACAAAAAAGGGGTTAGGACTCACCCCAATCCGGTGAGTTCGATTCCAATTGCTTCTTTCTCATATTCTCTCTATAGTTACTACACTTCCCATAGTTCTAATCATTTTCTTTCACTTGGTTTATTGTTCTAGTTGCACAGGTTTATCAAGCTAGCACTGGTTGGACTCTTCTTCATCGGCCGGCCGAAGAAGAAGAAGGTTGAACTCACATCTCTTTCTCCCGCGCTAAGGTACACGGTCAAATCAACTCATCTCTTGTTTTTATCCCATAAAGCGGAGCCCGCGGCTCCTGGCGACCACATATTTCATGTTTTAATTTCATCTCCTCCTCACTCTCCTTCCATATGACCCGAACCGTCTCCAGTGCTCGAGCAACGCCGTGAGATGAAAGTTCGGGGATCAATGTGAGTGTGGGACCGAGGTGAGGACCTTTTACTGCTTTCCGAGTGTTTTACGATTCACTCTCTTTTCCCCCTATTCTATCCTTCACCTTCTCTTGAGGTGCCGATCCGGAACCCGTTTCTGGAGTCGACAGTTAGGACATTGGTAGACATCAACAACATCTCAGGGACTTGTCTCAACTTGATCATGCATAAGGTGCCACAAGTGGAGGCGGGTATCAACCTCAATGTGCCAGAAGTTGTTGCGAATGCTTCACAACATATTGGTATGTTTCTCTCTTTTAAATGTGCGAACTGGTCAAATATTAAATGATTATTTTTTATATCAAATAATTTAATTATTATTTGATTATTATGTGTGTTTTGACGTTCATAGATAGTGGGATACTTTTTCATTGTTTGAAGTGTTGGTTGCAGGCATCACGCACGTAGGAGAGGACATGCTCAAGTCCATCCCTTCCGGGGATGCTATCATCATGAAGGTAAAATATGCAATGCATAATCGGGTGGCGGCAGAGTCACTTCAGCGGCGTAGAAGAAGGATATTTATTTTTGGCTTCGATTATCACGTTGGGTTTTGACTAACACATCATTTTTCTTTTCAATAGTACATATAGATGTAAGGAACCATTCTGAACAAAAAATAGGAAAGACAAGAATGGTAATAAATTACAAAACGATAAATAAACACACAAAATTTCATGACTTCCATATGCCAAGTTGTGATAGCATCCTAAAAAAATTACAAAATAATATATGGTTTAGTAAACTTGATGTTAAATCAAGACTTTGGCAAATCAAGTTAGAAGATCAAGAGTCTAGAAAATTAAGTTCATTTTCCACACCATATGAACATCTAGAATGGAATGTAATGCCATTTGGAATAAAAAATGTAATACGTATAAATAATTTATTTCAAATATAAATAATATTTTTAAACAATTATTAATTATTATATTTATATTAATATTATAATTTAAATAAAAAATTTTAAATATTTATTTAATACTTTATTATAAAATATTATATAAAAATGTTACAAATATTTATAATTAATATTTAAAAATATAATATAATATAATATTTCAAATGAGAAGGGTGAAAGTCTAATACAACATACATAAATTATTCTATACTAAATAAAAAATAAAACACTTTATATATAAATATATATTATAATGTTAATTACATATTTTAATAAACTAAGTCATGGTATTATATGTTACTATATATTTAATAAAATAATATAGTAAATTATTAATGATAAAAAGTAGTCTAATCTGTATAAATAATTTATTCTAAATATAAATAATATTTTTAGTAAATTATTATTTATTATATTTATATTAATATTATAATTTAGATAAATAATTTAAACTATTTTTTATTATTTTCCTAAAAAATTAAAAAAATTTAAAAATATATATATAATTAATATTTAAAAATTATAATGTATTATAATGTTTCCGATGTGAAGGATGAAATTCACATACAACAAAAACTATTCCTTACTAAATAAAAAATATTATAGTTTATATATAAATATATATTATAAACTCTAGTTTTATATTTTAATAAATAAATTCATGGAATTACAAGTTATAAGTACTTAATTTTCAACATAAATATTTTAAACGGTAAAATAAAATTTAAAAAAAATAAATTAAGTATAATAAATTATAAATAATACTTTTAATCATTTATTTATATTTATATTAATATTAATATTATAGTTTGGATACAACTTTTAAAGCATTATTTTAATATTTTATTATAAAATATTGTATAAAATGTTAAAAATATTTATAATTAATATTTAAAAATTGTAATATAATGTAATGTTTCAGATGAGAAGGGAGTAAGTCTAATACAACATACAATTTAAAATATTGTTTAGTATTTTATTATAAAATATTTTATAAAAATGTTAAAAATATTTCTAATTAATATTTATAAAACATAATTTAATATAATGTTTCAGACGAGAAAGCCTAATACAACATACATAAATTATTCTATACTAAATAAAAAGGTAATAGTTTATATATAAATATATATTATAAATGCTAATTATATATTTTAATAAACTAGTTCAGGGTATTATATGTTATACATATTTACTTTTTAGTCTAAATATTTTAAACCACAAATTAAAATTTAACAAAATTTTAAATTATATAAAATAAAATTTAAAATAAATTGTTTTATTATTTTATGTAAAAATAAAAATAAATAATATTTAATATTTTATAATTATTATATTTTAAGTAAAGTATATTTTGATAATCTAGAATATGTAATAAATATATTATTATTATGTTTATAATGTAGTTTGCTTTGGTAATTTAATACACCTTTGTTATTTATGAAAAATTTATTCCAACTATCAATAATGTGTATTTAAATATAATAATATTTAGTATATTATTATATTTATAGTAAAGTATATTTTAATATTTATAGAATATAATAATTGTATTTAAATAAATAATTTTTAAGATTTTTATAAATATTATATTTAATGTAAAGTATATTTTGATAATTTAGAATATGTAAGAAATATATTATTATTATGTTTATAATGTAGTAGGCTGTGAGAATTTAATACATATTTAATATTTATGAAAAATATATTCCAACCATCAATAATATGTATTTAAATGTAATAATAATCAGTATATTATTATTATAGTGTATTTTAATATTTAATATTTTTTATTTTATTTTTATAATTCCAAAATTATTAAATAATTAAAATAATTTACTCTAACTATATTTTATATATAGTATTTATTTATAAAAAATTATCTTAAATACAAAATTATACAAACTTTACATGTTATATAAAACATTCAGCATATTATAAATTTATTTAACGTAAATATAAAATTATTTATATTGATATATAATATGTATAATTTGGTATAGAGAAAAGTAAAATAAAAAACTGAAAATAATTTCATGAGAAAATATTACAAATAAAAATGGTATGTGGTGGTGGATGAAGGAGGGATGATATATATAAGAAACGATTGTAAGAGGAGAACAGGCGAAGAAGAAACCTGCGTGCTAAGCTGCTAGATATGGGAGAGAGTGATTGTTTCTTGTTTACAGATGGTATAGGACCAATGCTCACAGGTGGTGTCGGCCAACACTCACAAATTGAGCCAAACAACGCTCATCGAGACATAGTTGTTATGACCTAGATTTTTTTTTTAAATGCACGGTGGAATACATGTTGCCAAGGGTATGCAACCGATGGGGAAAAGCAAACACGCGCAGATGGGGAGAAGTAGAAAAGAAGGTTGGGATTGCGATGGCAGAAAATAGGGGAAATTCCGACGGTGAAAAGGAAATTTAACAATGAGAAAAGTTTTATTGATGCTAGAATAAGTTGATATTTAATAATGTAGTAGCCCCAAGTCCATCCCTTCTGGGGATGCTCAAGTCCAACCCAAATAATATTATAATTTTTATAATTAATATATTTAAAGTAAAGTATATTTTGATAAATTAGATTATGTAATAAATATATTATTATTATGTTTATAATGTAGTATGCTTTGGTAATTTAATACATATTTAATATTTATGATAAATGTATTCCAACTATTGTTAATATGTATTTAAATGTTATAATATTTAGTATATTATTATTATATTTATATTAAAGTATATTTTTAATAATTATAAATTATAATAATTGTATTTAAATAAATAATATTTAAATTTTTATAATTATTATTCTTAAGGTAAAGTATATTTTGATAATTTAGAATATGTAATAGATATATTATTATTATGTTTATAATGTAGTAGGCAGTGGGAAGTTAATACATATTTAATATTTATAAAAAATTTATTTCCACCATCAATAATATGTATTCAAATATAATAATATTGAGCATATTTATAGTATATTTTAATATTGATATAATGCAATAATTATATTTAAATTATATTTTATGTTCATAATTCCAAAATTATTTAATAATTAAAATAATTTACTCTAACTATATTTTATAAATAGTATATAGTTATAAAATTTTATTTTAAATACAAAATTATACAAACTTTACATGTTATATAAAACATTCAGCATATTATAAATTTATTTAAAGCAAATGTGGATCTATTTATATTGATATATAATATATATAATTTGGTAGAGAGAGAAGTGAAAGAAAAAAGATAAAATTTCATGAGGAAATATTACAAATAAAAGTTGTATGTGGTGGTAGATGAAGGAGAGATGATATATATGATAAACGACTACGAGAGGAGAACAAGCGAAGAAGAAACCTGCGTGGTAAGCTGCTAGAGGGGGGAAGAGTGATTGTTTGGTGCTTACAGATGGGATAGAGTCATTGCTCACATGAGGTGTCAACCAACACTCACAGATTGAACCGAACGACGCTCACGGAGGCGTAGTTGTTGCGACCTTTTTTGAAATGCACAGTGGAATACATGCCGGTGAGCGTAGGCAACTAGTGGGGGAAGGCAAACACGCACAGATGGGAAGAAGTAGAAAAGAAGGTTGGGATTGCGACGGTAGAAAATAGGGGGAAATTCCAACGGTGAAAAGGAAATTTAATGAGGAGAAGAGTTTTATTGATGTTAGAATAAGTTGATAGGAATAGAATTCCTATATATATATCTATATTTAACAACTAAAGATTACAGTAGCCCAATGCAAAGTCCATACTACGTTGCCCAAAGTCTCTATAAGACCCCCACCCCCAGCGATTTCGTCTGCCATTTTGTATTCGATAGGCCAGCAAAGACGGACGCCCAGTGCAAAGTGATCCTGAAGAATTGTCACAATGCCCTCACAAGAGGTGGCAAACTGTTCCTCTGCGAGCCTGTGCTGCCGAAGGATGGCATTGGGCCAATGCTCATAGGAGGCATAGGCTAACACTGATAGATCGAACAGCACGATGCTCACGGAGCCGTAGTTGTTACAACCTGGATTTTTTTTGAAATGCACAGCGAAATACAAGCCAACAAGGGTAGGCAATCGGCGGGGGAAGGCAAACACGCGCAAATGGGGAGAAGTAGAAAAGGAGGTTGGGATTGGCATGGCTGAAAATTGTAAGGAATCGTTCATAAAAGTTTGGTACAGCAGAAGCGACGATTCCTATGGGTTCCTTTAGAATCTGTCTCAATCAGAACCGAACGACGAAAATTGAAAATCGATCAAATCGGGTTCGAATATACCTGATAGGGATTCATATAATCCCATGGAGAGGAAGGAGATGAGCTTCTTAAGCTCTTCAAACCGTTCAAGTGTCCTGTCTCCAACAGTATCCACACGAACTTCATCCACAGCAGGTTCTCCATTCGCACCGGCCTCGAGAACTCTTCCCGAACGGAGCTCCATCGACCATGGACACCTTCTAGAGAGAGGAGGAGGTAGGGAGGAGGCTAAGGACATGGTTTTCACCCTTGGCTTGATAGGGTTTGGCTGAAACTATTAGTATTTATAGAGAATTATGAAATTTTTCATAAAAACCCAAAATCTCTATAAATTATGCCATTGCCCCTGTACTTGTGGATAAGTCCTTTTGTGTGTGACCCACTAGGCCCAATAACCTATTTGGTTGAGGCCTAAATAAAATAGAACAATTCTATTTAATTTAATTAAATTCATTATCCGATAACATATTAATCGGCCTACCGATCATGAAGGGTACAAGCCACATCCCATGATCACAAATGGCTATGGGGATAATCTCATCTCCATTGAGCCTTTCCATCATTAGTTACCACATGGATATAAACCCTCATCCATCTAATGTCCCGGTCGAAAAGGAGTATGGCATCGACTGTCAACTCCTTAGTGTACCGACTCTATAGGATCATGTACTCAGAATTGAATCAATTGGAAAACTCCTTTTCCAATTATCCTATCTACCCTGGTCAGGGATTTAGAGTACTATCTCATGGGACATTCACTCTCACTTACCGAGAGTGGACGATCCCTTGTTGTCCACTCAATTGTCTCCATCGGATTTTCCTTGTACCCGATCCATTGCTATACTGGACCATCTAAATAGTGATCCATAAGTCAATGGTCAAAGGACAAGTTCCACCCAACAAGGCATCTTTGGCGACTCAGGTAAAAGGTCCAACCATGCAACCGTGATGATAGAAAACCCTGATAGATAGTTCGGTAAGATACCATTCAGGGTTTCTAATTCGGTCAGTTTAGTGAACTCATTCAACTAATAAGCACCTGTATGTGTATCTCAGTGTCTCCACACTAATGACCAATGAGATCGGTCGTCCTCATCACATGAGAAGACATCACATACACTAGTCTATCTGGATCCTTGATGTCCCGTCTCAAGTATCCTATGACTAGGAACATTTGGATCAAATACCTCTAGATGATCAATCTCATTATCATGATCTCATCATGATTTAATCATCATTGTATTTGATCAAGGACTTCATTATGATATTCGCATCTAATAAGAGCTTATAATGAAGATTTTCCTGATTAATTGAATGAGATATTTCTAGAAATGTCGAATCATATCATATATGATTGGCTTGTAGGGCATACATTTCTATCAAAAATAGGGTAGGAAAAAGATAAAATCTACGTTGGAAAGTATGTATAAATAAAACGGGAAACACATCATTTGGTTTTGGCTAAATCTACGTTTGGTTTTGGCTAACATATCAATTTTCTTTTTAGCTGTACATATAGTGGTAAGGAACCATTCAGAACAAAAAAGAGGAAAGACAAGAAGGGTAAAAATTACAAAAAGATAAATAAAAACACAAAATTTTATAGCTTCATATACCAAGTTATGAAAGCATCTTTAAAAAATTACAAAATAAAAAATAGTTTTGTAAATTTGACGCTAAATCAGAATTCTGACAGATCAAGTTAGAAGACCAAGAGTCTAGAAAATTAAGTTCCTTTCCCACACCATATGAACATCTTAATGATACCGGCCATCGAATCGGGAGTGTCTTAATGAAATTGAAGTCAAATAGGACCTGGAAGACAGTAGCTGCCGCCCTCCATTTCTTGGTAAGTGCACCAATCTCCTTGCCTTAGTTTTCTTCTAAAATTTATAAGAAGATTTAGGGGCAAGATTATCTTGGCATTTAATGGATTTAAAAAAGAAAAATGAATAAAAAAGGAGGCGGTGGCCAGGATTTCAGCCTGCCAAAAGGCATGCTCGTGCAGTTCTCCCCTGCCCAGTATTCTTTCCTCTCCGCCAGATTTTTCTATCTGGTAGTTCCCCCCGCTGTAGAACTCCTTCCAGAATTGGCTCTCCGCTCAGCTATCCTTCCAGCTAAGCAAATTCCCCGGTGAGATTGTCCTCGAAGATATCTCTCTCGCAGCTGACTCACCTCTGGATTCCTGACCACCACACGGCTATCTCCCACTGGGAGCACTACTCTTTCACTAGGGAGAAGAGAGGATAACATGTGCTTCCCTTGGTTCTTCCCGGGTGGCTCTCTTTCTCTCTCTCTCTTCGACAAACCCAGTCAATTTAGAGAGGAAGACATTACCAGATCTGAAGTTGAGAAGCATAAGTTCTCTTGGAGAGGCAGAGAGCTCTAGAAGAAGCCGAACAACAAGATTGGCAGGAAAAATACTAGAGGGCTCATCCAACTTCTAGCCCCCATTTTCTATTTATATGTAAATAAGTTGTAGAGTTATAGAGGTGAGTTCAATTGAACCGAAACATGTATAATTAAATATAAATGAAATGCACAATACAGATTATAATTACTTCATATTCCAGGTCATATAATATTATCTAACACCCCCATTAAGTTAGATGGGAGGACCACGTTTAACTTGGTCATGAAGTTTTGAAATTGTCGTACAAATAGAGGTTTGGTGAGTATGTTTGCCACCTGATTCGTAGTTGCAATATGTTTAATCACATCAATCTTCTCTTAAACCAATTGTCAACTAAAATGATATTCGACCTCAACATGTCTAGTTCTAGCTTTAAACATTGGAGTCGCACTAAGATACTGTTGGGAATCGGTCCAATCAGATTGGCGCAGCGGAAAAAAATCCGATTCCCCGTATATCATTGTCTTGGTCTCGATCGAAACCGAACGACGTCGCCAAAACCGGTATTCGAAATGATTTCTAATACGTACCTTTGTGGGATTCAAATAATTCTTAAAGATCAGAGAAGATCGAGCATTCCCATGCTTGTTCAGCCACTCAAGTGTGCGGCCTCTAGTCGTATCCACACGAACCACCTCTGAAGTCGGGTTCTCCTCCGCGTTGGCGTCGACCACTCGTCCCGAACGGAACTCTACCATCGAATGGTGGCAGCTGGGGTGGGAGACGGCGAAGGAGGGTGGCTGGGGCACAGAGAGCTTCCTTGTCTTGATAGGGTTTCTGCTCTCATTGCTATTATTTATAGAACTTGGAGTTTTTTACAAAAACCCCTCCTTATTCTATAAGTTAACCCAAGCCCCAAAACTTACGGATTGGTCCTTATGTGTGTGACCTCCTAGGCCCAAGAGCCCATTTGGTTGAGACCTAATTAAAAGAACAATTTCTTTTAAATTAAATCTATTATCTCATAATAGATTTAACAGCCTATCAATCATAAAGGGTACAAGCCACATCCTATGATCCCAAATGGCTTTGAGGATAAATTCCTCTCCAAAGAGCCTTTCCATCATCGGTTACCGCACGGATACAAAAGTTCGTCCATCCAATGTCCCGGTCGGATAGGAGTATGGCATTGACTGTCAACTCGTAAATATACCGACACTATAGAATCTTGTACTCGTAATTGGATCAATTGGAAAACACTTTTCCAATTATCTTATCTACCTTGGCCAAGGATTTAGAGTACTATCCATAGGACATTCTCTCTCTCCTACCGAGAGTGGACGATCCCCTATTGTCCGCTCAATTGCCTCCACCGGGTTTCCCATATACCCAATCCATTAACTATACAGGATCACAATACTAAGTGATCCATAAGTCAATAGTCAAAGTACATGGTACGCCCGGCAAGACATCTTTGGCGACTCAGGTCAAAGATCCAACCGTGCAACCGTGATGATAGAATACCCTGATCGACAGTTCGATAAGATACCATTCAGGGATTCTATACTGGTTAATTCAGTGAACTTATTCCTCTAATGAGCACCTGTACATGTATCTCAGTGTCCCCACACTGATGACCAATGAGATCGGTCATTTTCATCATATGAGAAGATATCATATACTCTAGTCTTACTGGATCCTTGATGTCCCATCTCAAGGATCCTACGACTAAAAACATTTAGAGTACATGCTTCTAGATGATTGATCTCATTATCATGATCTCATCATGATTCAATTATCATTGCATGCAATTTAGGACTTTATTACAATAAATGCATCTAGATAGTGCAAGTAACGAAGACAATGCCATTAATACCGAATAAGATATTACAAGAAATGTAAAATCATATCACATATGATTGGCTTGTAGGACAAATATTTCTATCAGATACATGGCTGAAATGTTGTCACACCACACAAATGGTGAAATTGAAAGAGGCACTTGAAGTTCTTTGGTTAATTGCAATATCCAAACTAAGTCTGTTACAATAGTGACTAATGATCTCATCTCTGCTTCGATGCTAGACCTTGCAACTGTCCTTTGCTTCTTTGTAGACCAGGATATCAAATTCTTGTAAGGAATCGTCCATTAAAATTTGGTGCAGCGAAAGCGACGATTCCTATGGGTTCCTTTAGAATCCGTCTCAATCAGAACCGAACGACGAAAACCGAAAACCGATCAAATCGGGTTCGAATATACCTGATAGGGATTCATATAATCCCATGGAGAGGAAGGAGATGAGCTTCTAAAGCTCTCCAAACCGTTCAAGTGTCCGGTCTCCAGCAGTATCCACACGAACTTCATCCACAGCAGGTTCTCCCTTCGCGCCGGGCTCGAGCACTCTTCCCGAACGGAGCTCCATCGCCCATGGACACCTTCTAGAGAGGAGGAGGTAGGGAGGAGGCTTGGGACGTGGTTTTCACCCTTGGCTTGATCGGGTTTGGCTGAAACCATTAGTATTTATAGAGAATTATGGAATTTTTCATAAAAACCCAAAATCTCTATAAATTACGTCCTTGCCCCTGTACTTGTGGATAAGTCCTTTTGTGTGTGACCCACTAGGCCCAATAACCTATTTGGTTGAGGCCTAAATAAAATAGAACAATTCTATTTAATTTAATTAAATCCGTTATCCGATAACAAATTAATCGGCCTACCGATCATGAAGGGTACAAGCCACATCCCATGATCCCAAATGGCTATGGGGATAATCTCATCTCCATTGAGCCTTTCCATCATCTGTTACCACATGGATATAAACCCTCATCCATCCAATGTCCCGGTCGGAAAGGAGTACGGCATCGACTGTCAACTCCTTAGTGTACCGACTCTATAGGATCTGTACTCGGAATTGGATCAATTGGAAAACTCCTTTTCCAATTATCCTATCTACCCCGGCCAGGGGATTTAGAGTACTATCCCATAGGACATTCACTCTCACTTACCGAGAGTGGACGATCCCTTGTTGTCCGCTCAATTGCCTCCATCGGATTTTCCTTGTACCCGATCCATCGCTATATAGGACCATCTAAATTGTGATCCATAAGTCAATGGTCAAAGCACAAGTTCCACCCAACAAGGCATCTTTGGCGACTCGGGTCAAAGGTCCAACCATGCAACCGTGATGATAGAAAACCCTGATAGACAGTTCGGTAAGATACCATTCAGGGTTTCTAATTCGGTCAGTTCAGTGAACTCATTCAACTAATGAGCACCTGTATGTGTATCTCAGTGTCTCCACACTAATGACCAATGAGATTGGTCGTCCTCATCACATGAGAAGACATCACATACACTAGTCTATCCGGATCCTTGATGTCCCGTCTCAAGTATCCTATGACTAGGAACATTTAGATCAAATACCTCTAGATGATCAATCTCATTATCATGATCTCATCATGATTTAATCATCATTGTATTTGATCAAGGACTTCATTATGATATTCGCTTCTAATAAGAGCTTATAATGAAGATTTGCCTAATTAATTGAATGAGATATTTCTAGAAATGTCGAATCATATCATATATAATTGGCTTGTAGGGCATACATTTCTATCAATCTCCCACTTGCACTAAAGCCAATCACCCATCTGGCTGATCTATATCAGCTCGAGGTGAAGCTCAAACACTCTTGAGTAACTGCTTCAGTTAGTGGATCTGCAATGTTATTAACGGTAGATACTTTATCTTTAATTATATCTCATATAAGTTGCAATCTCTCTGATTGTATTGTATCGCCACAGAAGTTCTAAACTTCTGATGAGACACCGGCTCTACTCCATTGTTTTCTCAAAACAATGATACACTTTCAGAGAAAATTGGGACAATCCCATACCTTAGATGAGAATCTTCATCTAGACTACTTCTCAAGTAGTGTGCAACCACTATGTAAACTTGTTTACATATGTTGTAGAACTTACAGTATTTTATCATATAGAACTCTTTCAGTTCACTGCACCACCATTTCTGACTTAATATCAAACTTATTTGATTAGAAGCTTGTGTTTGTAAAACTACAAGACTTCAAGTCTTATCCTCCAGTGTATAAAGATACTATCTCAGTGCTTCTCAAGTACCAAATGATATATCTCTAAACTATCCAGTGACTCTCACTTGGATCTTCTTGATGAATGCTCATAACACTTAGAGCATTAATCACATCATGTACGTAGCATCATATAAATGATAGACCCTATGACAAAGGCATAAGGGCTCCATTTATGTGATCTCTATATCTTTCAAGAAGTTTGCAAAGACAACACTTTACAGAGATCAACTCCACACTACATAGGTAAGAAACCTATCTTGGAGTTTATCATGTCAAACCCTTTGACTATGGTGACTACGTACATTAACTGGGCATTGATTTTATATCTATCTCCATAGATCTCAAAACCCAAATTGTGTTTGGAGGATCAATTTGATAGCTAGGTTCACTTATGATAACACACCTACTTCATTCTTAATGAGTAGTACATCATCAACATAAAATGTCAAGAAAGTAACAGCACTCCCACTTATCTTGTTGAATACACAAGGCTTCTCTTCGTTCTTAACGAAGTCATAAGATTTAATCTCATTAAACCTTATATATGATCTATGGGAAGTTTTACTTCAGTCCATAAATGAACTTAATACACACTCTTCTTGGATGTTATTGGGACTTGATTCCCTATAGTTGTATCATATACACCTATTCCTCAAAATACTTTAGAGGAACACTATCTTAACATCTTATTAGCTTATCTCATAATCATAGAGTGTTACAATCAAAATCCGAATGGATTAATCCATGGAATAAGAAAAAAGGTCTCATCATAGTCAACCATTTGACTTCAATGATATCATTTTCAACTATTCTCACCTTTGAAGGTATCTACCTTCTAATCCACTCCAATCTATTCTTTAGTGATCCATTTATTCCTTATGGATACTATATCCTTAGGTGGATCTATCAAGTTCTAAACTTGATTAGAATTGATAAAGTTTATATCGGATTTTATTGTCTCTTCCCATTAATGAATCAATATCTCATATTGGTTCTATATAGATCGTAGGATCAATATCCTTATTATCTTATGCCTCAATTCATCTATCAGAGATATGTCTCACATATCTCTTAGGTAGAATGGACACAAGTAAAGACCTATGATTTGTCCTTGTGTAATTATTAACTAGCACCTTAATAGAAGGGTTGTGGGACTGGAACATCTTCCATATATATCTTGCTCCCACTATCTTTCTTAAGAAGGAACATTTCCTTTAGAAATATAGTGAGCTGAGCAACACTTACCCTTATACCTAAGGGTCGTATATTTAATATCCAAAAGTTTCATTTGGATATCCCACAAGCAACACTTCATAGTCTTATATTCCAACTTGTTAGAGTTATACTTCTTCACCAGGTCGGACATTCCGAAACCTTAACTTGCTTAAGGTCAAGTTTTAACCCCTTTTCCATATCCTATATGGAATAATCGAAACAGAGACTTAGAAGGTACCTATTAAGATCAAGTGGTTACAATGAGTACTTAACCAAAATAGACAAAGAGGAAATTTGCAAAGCTTGTCATTGTTCATATTATGTCTTACATAATATGACTTCTCATTTTAACTACTCAATTAAGTTAAAATGTGTAAAGAGGTGTCCATTAGATTCTATTATCCTTCAATTATATGTGAATTATGTACTTAAGTATTCCCCTCCTTGATCTCATCAAAGAGTTCTAATACTCTTTCCATTAGTATCTCTACTTCATTCTTAATCTCAGATAATTTCTCAAAGGTCTTAGTTTTGTACTTCATAAAGTACATGTTTCCAAACCAGAGACATAATCTTTGAAATAATGAAGTAGAAATATTCTTCTTTAGCCTTACTAGATATGGGCTAACATACATTTAAATGTACGAGTTCTAATAACTCATTAACCCATTCTCCATGTCTATATAAAGCTAAAGTGTAAATTGATCTAAATCAACCCATTTCCTCTTAAAAGGAATATTCACACATAACATGAGAGCTAACATATCAAATATGATTAAACAATTCATTAAGCTCCCACTGGCAAACACTTTGCCATTCAATCTATTAGAACATCTATCAATTCCATAACTTAGAATAAATCAACATTTATTCAAGTAAGAAATCATATAATGTTCTTGTAGAAGGATATAATAGCAATATTAATTATTAAGACATCTCGATAAGGCTATTAAAGAATTGCACCTCCCACTAATAATGATGCAACTTTTGCACCATTTCATATGTAGGTCAATATCTTCTTTATTAAGCCTTCATTTACTTGTCATCATCTATAACTCCTTGTAGATATAAGATGCATATCAGGTATCTCATACCATTAGATGCATACATAGTATCTAATATTATGATATACACATATAGTATCTAATACTATTAAGTGTATATTTAAAACAAGTAAGTGCCAATGACTTGGATACATGAAGCTTCTCAAGCTCTACCTTTGCATTATATACAAAACACTTTGTACTTCCTCTTCCACTTATCATCATCATGACAGTGTAAGAATCATGTCTTATTCTGGCTTTATTATCTTGACCGCCTTCTTTTACTATTAACTCTCTCCTATTTCTATCTAATGATTTTACTTCTTACTATTGGTCTTACCAACAAGAAATAATTAAGATGTATTGTTGATCTAAGTTGCCCTTTAGTTAGCTCATCACTATGAGCCATGATGGATCTCATATCCATCTATCCATGTTGTCTCTATAATTATGCCTCATAGAGACTAACATCTAGTTTAAGGCAAACAATGCATCTTGTCTATGAGATAAGATCTTATCTTTCTTTCATATCACTAGATAATTTAGGAGACACCTACTTCTCAAGTAAAGTAGTTAATTGGTCAACTATGAGAACAATTCTCTTAGTTCTAAACCAGTCTAAGAAGTGTGAGCCATTAAACTATGTGGCATCTAATATGCCATACTAATGGTGGTTTATAATCGTATTCTACAACTGAGATATAATTTTATCAATATAACATTGCAGACATTCATTAAAATTAAGATATGGTCTTTGATCCTAATTTATGCTCCCACTAATTATCGACGAATTTGCATAACCCTCATTATGCAAAGACGGGATATCACGATGAAATCCTAGTGGGGACTAAGACCCTATTAACTTTATGGTGATGACCTTGTGGTAGCACAACAAATCACCCCATACTTAATAGGTAGACAACTATTGCCAGTTGCAACTCTTGCAACTCTTAGTCATTTAGCCTCTAAAGTTATGACCTTGTGGTAGCACAACAAGCCATATACTCTAGTTAGGTCAAATCCGCTTGTTACGTTATGAGAATGGATTCTTCACACAGCCCTTGTGGTAGCACAACAAAGCCATGCAAATGGTCCACCCCAAGGTTCGGCAACTGCCTTAGCCATGATCACCAATCCCTTGTTGAATGAGTCTTGTGGTAGCACAACAAACCCATCCAATCTAAGATTGGCTCATCAAGACCATAACAACGGAAGGCTACGTGAGTAATTCTTAATGTCACACGTTTATCAACCTAATTATGACAAGGAGGGATTTTATTTTAGTCTCATCAATAATATGTGCTAAGTATATATAATACCTTTGGAATATCATATATCTAAGGTATAAAAGATAGCACACAACCACATATCAAATATGCATAAAAATTAGGCGATCATGGACTTAACCCTAAGCATGCACCTAAGGCACCCCTATAGGTGAAAGTCCTTGCTTCAAATGCTTTAGTTGGTATGCTCCCACTTCAGAAGGGTGCTTCTCCAAGTGGTCCCGCTCTCCAACCTTCCACGAACCGGCTTCTAACTCTTACAAGCGGCTTAAGGGTATGCAGACCCCACAAATGTACATAACTCAATAAGAAACCTTGGTTTTAACCAAGGGGAGTACATTAATGGAGGGAGGTAGAATGTACAATCAGATTGTATAGAGAGAGAGGAGGCACACCCAGGCCCAATTTAATAACATAACCAACATAATTAAAAGCAATCACAAGCCAAGCACAATTAAGTCCATGATCACCTCCATACACACTAACATTCATCACATGAACATAGAGCGCATACGTGATAATTATATGAGATATATCATATATATCAGCATAAAATTATATATAATTTATTTTGAAATTCTCAATTTCATGCATGTCGAATTTTTCATGAAATAAATAACATGAAAATAACATGACAATAACATATAAACAATTTATATGAAATGAACATACAAAACTAAACTATTTAGAACATTCATGCATTCCCAATACTGTGCAAGGTCAAAAATTAATGTCCCAATTTATATTCTGTAAAATCTCATTTTACAGAATTAATTAAGACACTAATAATTTAAGTTAAACCTTTAAAACAATTTTAAAGTTTAACCATGAGTGAATCTATGTAAATAGGGCTAAACATCATCTAACATGTCATTAAACACTTTAAAAAATGTTAAATAATATTATAGAATTTTTCAGAATTTTTATGGATTTTTCTGGCATTTTTTCGGATTTTTCTATGATTCTAAACAATTTAAAATCATTTAATAAAGTGTCCGGCGCACTGCGCCGCGCGCTCCGGCGCACTGCGCCACGCCGGCATGTGCCCGTGTGCGCCCTGGCGTGCGCCAGTCCTCCAGCGGCTGTGCGCCGACCGTCGGTGCGCCGGCGCATGCGCCGACCGACTTCCCCGCGAAGAAGGCGCCTGTGCACTGTTCATCCGGAGGAGATCGTCCAAATATATCAGGTTCTTATCTCCCTATACCGGACTCCGAAAAATCTGTAAAAATATGCGTTGGAATCCTTATCAAATAAGGAATCCACAAAAAGTCGGCCTCATATCCAGGAAAAATCCCAATCGTCCGGAAAATGAGGAAGAAGAGGCGGCGGTCACCCAAATTCCGTAGCAGAAATCTCTATTTTGCAACGAGGATAACGCCTTATCCAGAAAGCCAAATATTCTCCAAAAATACACTTTAGAATCCTCATCATATGAAGTTTACAAATATGTATATATCCCTTCAGAGAAAAATTCTGTATCAACGGGAAATCAGGAAGAAACAAGTCGGCGCCGCCAGATTCCGCAGAACCCTAGTTCGTCGGAAAACTCAAAAATTCTCATCCTCCGCCGTCGTTCAAAGCTGGATATCAAAGTTAAAGGCTAGGTAATCATATTACCCATCTCCTAAACCCTTTACAAGCCTCAATTTCTTCTATGGACGGAGATTTCACAAAATCCCCAAATCCGGGTGTTGGTTCGGGCATGACAGAAACACCAACTTTTGAGGCTTCTCCCGAACACTACAGAGATCCAAACTTCAAACGGTTTGCGGCGTTTGAAAGACCTATATCACGATATTCTACCAAGGCCAACCAATATTTTATCTGAGTCATACACAGAATATGGTGGCCTCGTCAAAACAGACGTTTGCACAGATTCGGGAACACATAAATAACATGAAATAATGTCGATTCGACGTCGGTTACGACCGAGACTTGAACCGGGCTCTGATACCACTGTAAGGAATCGTCCATTAAAATTTGGTGCAGCGAAAGCGACGATTCCTATGGGTTCCTTTAGAATCCGTCTCAATCAGAACCGAACGACGAAAACCGAAAACCGATCAAATCGGATTCGAATATACCTGATAGGGATTCATATAATCCCATGGAGAGGAAGGAGATGAGCTTCTAAAGCTCTCCAAACCGTTCAAGTGTCCGGTCTCCAGCAGTATCCACACGAACTTCATCCACAGCAGGTTCTCCCTTCGCGCCGGCCTCGAGAACTCTTCCCGAACGGAGCTCCATCGACCATGGACACCTTCTAGAGAGAGGAGGAGGTAGGGAGGAGGCTTGGGACGTGGTTTTCACCCTTGGCTTGATCGGGTTTGGCTGAAACCATTGGTTTTTATAGAGAATTATGGAATTTTTCATAAAAACCCAAAATCTCTATAAATTACGTCCTTGCCCCTGTACTTGTGGATAAGTCCTTTTGTGTGTGACCCACTAGGCCCAATAACCTATTTGGTTGAGGCCTAAATAAAATAGAACAATTCTATTTAATTTAATTAAATCCGTTATCCGATAACAGATTAATCGGCCTACCGATCATGAAGGGTACAAGCCACATCCCATGATCCCAAATGGCTATGGGGATAATCTCATCTCCATTGAGCCTTTCCATCATCAGTTACCACATGGATATAAACCCTCATCCATCCAATGTCCCGGTCGGAAAGGAGTACGGCATCGGCTTGTCAACTCCTTAGTGTACCGGGCTACATAGGATCTGTGTACTCGGAATTGGATCAATTGGAAAACTCCTTTCCCAATTATCCTATCTCCCCTGGCCAGGGATTTAGAGTACTCTCCCCTAGGACATTCCCTCTCACTTACCGAGAGTGGACGATCCCTTGTTGTCCGCTCCAGTGCCTCCATCGGATTTTATTTGTACCCGATCCATCTCTATATAGGACCATCTAAATTGTGATCCATAAGTCAATGGTCAAAGCACAAGTTCCACCCAACAAGGCATCTTTGGCGCCTCAGGTCAAAGGTCCAACCATGCAACCGTGATGATAGAAAACCCTGATAGACAGTTCGGTAAGATACCATTCAGGGTTTCTAATTCGGTCGATTCAGTGAACTCATTCAACTAATGAGCACTTGTATGTGTATCTCAGTGTCTCCACACTAATGACCAATGAGATCGGTCGTCCTCATCACATGAGAAGACATCACATACACTAGTCTATCCGGATCCTTGATGTCCCGTCTCAAGTATCCTATGACTAGGAACATTTAGATCAAATACCTCTAGATGATCAATCTCATTATCATGATCTCATCATGATTTAATCATCATTGTATTTGATTAAGGACTTCATTATGATATTCGCTTCTAATAAGAGCTTATAATGAAGATTTGCCTAATTAATTGAATGAGATATTTCTAGAAATGTCGAATCATATCATATATGATTGGCTTGTAGGGCATACATTTCTATCAATTCTTACCTAAATATATGTCATATCCGCCATTGGATTTTCTGTCATTTGGGTAGCCAGCCCAATCTGCATCCGCAAACACATGCAGATCAAAGGTTGTTGGTTGAATTTGAAGACAATATTTAAAAGTAGCTTTGAGATACCGAATAATTCTATTAACTAAGACCAAGTGACTATCTGATGGAGCAACTAAAAATTGACAAACTTTATCAACAGCGAATGCCACATCTAGTTGGATGAGGGTAATATATTACAAAGAACCAACAAGACTTTTATAATAAGTAGCATCATGAAGAGTTTTTCCATCATGTTGAGAGGCACTAGTTCTGAAAGCTATAGGAGTATTGATGGGTTTTGCATTAAGAAGTGAAGCTTTCTTCAAAACATTCAGAATATAATTTTTTTGACATAAGTGAAGACTAGAGTAGACCGAACCAGTTCAACTCCTAAAAAATAATGCAAATTTCCTATGTCTTTTAAGGAAAAGGTATTTCATAAACCAGAAATCAATGAAGCAATAGCTTTGGAGTTGTTCTTAGTAACTATTATATCATCAACATATACAAGCAAGTAAATGATAATTTCATCTTTGGAGAACAGGAAAAGGGACGGATCATAGATTGAAGCAACAATTCCAATTGACAATAAGTGGGAATACAATCTGAAAAACTAGGCTCTAGGAGCATGCTTGAGTCCATAAAGGGATTTTTTCCAACTTGCAAACATGAGATGGGTAATTCTTATCAATGAAACCTGGAGGTTGGGACATGAAAATAGTCTCTTCCAATTTACCATGCAAGAAAGCATTGTTTACATCTAGCTGCTTTATCATCCAATTCTTACTAATAGCAATAGACAAAACTAACCGAATTGTGGAAGGCTTGATGATTGGACTGAATATCTCATTGTAGTGTACACCATATTCCTGTGTGAACCCCTTTGCGACTAGGTGAGCTTTATATCAAGCCACTATGCCATCTAAGTTTGTTTTTATTTTGTATATACATTTACACCCTATAATATTGGTATTTGCAGGTGGAGGAACCAAGAGCCAAGTGCCATTATTTTGAAGAGCTAAAAACTCTTCAGACATAACCGATCGCCAACACATGGATTTATTTGCTGATGTAAAACAGGTTGGCTTAGATTCAATGTTGGTTTCTGCAGACATAGCATATCTACTGCTCGTCCTTGGTGCCATAGCTAGAATTTTGAAGTTACATTTTCACAAGCATAGCTGTATACATAACCTAGCATGACACCTCTCACTATCTCCATATATCTCAATAGTGTAAGGAATCGGTCCAATCAGATTGGCACAGTGGAAAATTTCTAATTCTTTGTATATCAATGTCTTCGTCTCGATCGGAACCAAACGATGTTGCCAAAATTGGTATTCGAAATGATTTCGAACATGTACCTTTGTAGGATTCAAATAATTCTTATAAATTGGAGAAGATCGAGCATTTTCACGCTCTCCAAGTCGCTTAAGCGTGTAGCCTCTAGTCGTATCCACACGAACCGCCTCCGAAGTCAGGTTCTCCTTCGCGCTGACATCGACCACTCATCCTGAACGGAGCTCCACCATCAAATGGCAGCTGCTGGGGTGGGAGATGGCTAAGGAGGGTGGCTGGGGCGTAGAGAGCTCCCTTGGCTCCATAAGGTTTATGCTCTCATCGCTATTATTTATATAACTCAAAGTTTTTCATAAAAACCCCTCCTTGTTCTATAAATTAACCCAATCTCCCAAACTTACAGATTAGTTCTTATGTGTGTGACCTCCTAGGCCTAAGAGCTCATTTGGTTGATGTCTAATTAAAAGAACAACTTCTTTCAAATTAAATTTGTCATCTCATAATGGATTTAACGGCCTACCGATCATGAAAAGTACAAGCCACATCTTATGATCCCAAATGGCTTTGGGGATGAACTCCTCTCCAAAGAGCCTTTCCATCATCGGTTACCACACGGATATAAATCTTCGTTCATCCAGTGTCTTGGTCAGATAGAAGTATGACATTGACTGTCAACTCCTAAATATACCGACACTATGGAATCTTTCATTCATAATTGGATCAATTGGAAAATTCTTTTCCAATGATCCTATCTACCTTGGACAAGGATTTAGAGTACTATCCATAGGACATTCTCTCTCTCTCTCCTACCAATAGTGAACGATCCCTATTGTCTGCTCAATTGTCTCCACTCGGTTTCCCATATACATAATCTATTAACTATACAGGACCACAATACTAAGTGATCTATAAGTCAATATTCAAAGTACATGGTACGTCTGGTAAGACATCTTTGGTGACTCATGTCAAGGATCCAACCGTGCAACTGTGATGATAGAATACCCTGATCAACAATTCGGTAAGATACGATTCAAGGATTCTATACTGGTCAGTTCAGTGAACTCATTCCTCTAATGAGCACCTATACATGTATCTTAGTGTCCCCACACTAATGACCAATGAGATCGGTTATCCTCATCATATGAGAAGATATCTTATACACTAGTCTTACCAGATCCTTGATGTCTCGTCTCGAGGATCCTACGACTAGGAACATTTAGAGTATATGTTTCTAGATGATTGATCTCATTATCATGATCTCATCATGATTCAATCATCCTTACATGCAACTTAAGACTTCATTACGATAGACGCATCTATATAATGCAAGTAATAAAGAAATTATCATTAATATTAAATAAGATATTATAAGAAATGTAAAATCATACCACATATGACTTGTTTGTAGGGCATACATTTCTATCAATCTTATACTTACACTAAAGCCAATCACCCACATGTCTAATCTCCATCAGTCCAAAGTGACCCTCAAACACACTTTGAGTCAGGGCCTTAGTTAGCGAATCTGCAATGTTTATAGTTTAAGATATTCTATCTTTAATCATATCTCCTTGAGTTGTAGCCACTCTGATCAAGTAGTATTGTCACAGAAGTGTTTAAACTTCTGATGAGACAAAGGCTCCACTACAAAAGTAATGATCCATCATTTTCACAAAATAATGGTACATTATTAGAGATATTAAGGACAACTCCCTAAAATAAGATGAAGTTCTTCATATAGACTACTTCATAAGCAGTCGGCAACAATTATAATTTGTAAACTCCATAGTGTCTATAGCATGAAACTTTTCAGCTCACTGCACCACCATCTAGGTAAATATGTATCGTAAAGTTATCTTCCTACCAGTCATATGGAACTAGGAACTTAAGTCTAACTCAAAACTTTCAGTCCTATCCTCCATACTAGAAATGTATCATTGGTACTTCTTAAGTACTTAAGGATATATTTCTCAACTATCTAGTGACTCTCACTTAGATTTACCTGATGATTACTTATAACTCTTAGAGCACAACTCACATCAAGCTATGTACATAGTATACATGATAGACCCTTTTACTAAGGCATAAGAGACTATATTCATATATTCCAATTGTCTTTAAAAAGATTAAACTCCATATCATATAGGTAAGACACCTAATAGGAGTTACCATGTCAAACTCTTTGACTATGGTGTCTATGTACAACAAATAGGTCAAGCCAAGCATCCCTTTTAAATCTATCTACATAGACTTAAATCCTTAGGAAGCTTCTCCCATAATATTTATGGTGGATTTATTTTATAGATAGGCTTCATGGATGATAACATACCTACATCATTCATAATGAGTAGTACGACATCTATAAAATGTCTAGAATACAATGACACTCCCACTAGCATTTTTATACACACATGGTTCTTCTTCATTCCAAATGAAGTCATAAGCTTCAATCTTATCAAATCTTATATTTCAATGTTGAGGATGTTGTTTTAGTTCATGAATGGACATTAACAACATGTACACTTTCTTTGGATGTTTTGGGACTTATACAATAGAGGTTGTATCATATACACCTCCCTTTAAATTTCACCATTGGAGAAATATTACCTTAACATTCTTATTGACATATCTCATAGTAAAAGTGTGCACCAATAAAATCTTAATGGATTGAATTATGGCAATGGTTAACAGATGGCATCATAGTCAACTCCTTAACTTAGATGATGTATTTTCAATCATCATTGCCTTGAAGGTCTCACCTTCAAATTCACTCTTATCCATCCTTTCATTTTCCTTTACATTTAATGGGTACTTTACCCTAGGTGGATCTACCAAGTTCTGAACTTGGCTGAATAAATGGATATTATTATAGATTTTATTGTCTCCTTCTATTTTGGATCAATATCTAATGCCCTGTTTGGTTAGAGTTTCATTTTTGGTACTATATCAATATTGATATTAATATTTTCAAATGTTGGAGTATCAATATCAAAAGTAATATAAGTTGACACTTGTATTACATAATATACTTTATTTACATTACAAATTTTAAAATTGATACAGTTAACCAAACACCTCTTAATGGTTCCTATCAATATCAATTTTAAAATTGATAGTGATGCATGTACCTAATAGTGTTACCAAACAGGGCGTAATATTGCCCTTTCATAGGTCTTTGGATCAACATCCTTGCTTTATTATGATTATCTTTTTCCATCAAAGATATGTCTCATACATCTACAAAGTTAAATTAGCACAATTAAAGACCTATGATGTGTGCTATTATCGATTAGTACCTTAATAGAAGTGTCTTTGGGTTGTGGGTCTGAAACCCCTTACAGAAATTCCTTGTTCTTATTATTTTCCTCAATGAGGAACTCTTCTTTTAAGAATACAGTAAGCTGAGCAACACATACCCTTTATCTCATAAAGTGGTATATTTAAATATCCTTAAGTTTTTTTAAGACATCCCATAAGTCTACACTTCCTGACTTATATTCTAATTATTATGAGTTATACATTTTCATCATGATTGAACATTCCGAAATCTTAACTAGCTTAAGATCAAGCATTAACTCTATTTTCCATATCATATATGGAATAATCAAAATACTTTTAGAAGGTACCAACATAGAGTGGTTATATTGAGTGCTTAGCCTTAAATAGACGAGGAATATTTTGCAAAGGATGCTGGATCGACGACGTAGGCAGTCGCTCGGGGGTGGCCAATGTGGGAGGAATGTCGATGTTAGAGATAGTGCTTGGGTAGTGGTCGGGTGTTGCCAATGAGACAAGGCCGCGGAGAGGGAGATAGATGTCTAGACAAGGCAGTGCCAGTGTTTGCTGTTGGGCAAGTCGCAACGATTGGAATGGGGAGAGAGACAAAGGGGCTTCTTACGCAAATTAGTGCGACGAGAGGGGGGAGAGAAGGTTAGGAGAGAAAACGCCAATGGGAGAGAAAAAAATAGATAACGAGGGAGGTGGGCGACAGGCCGGTTGGTGTATGAGTGTGTAGTGCCAAAATTGGGGAAGAAGACGACAATAATGTCGCGGTGAGGTTGGCAAGTCAAGGCACCGTAGAGACATAGAGCAGAGAGGGATGACAAAAGCGAGGTGCAGATGGGGGGAGAGAGAGAGAGGAGCCATGGGGGGGAATCGGATCCTCTGTTTACTCTATTGTGCACCCCAATGCACATCTGACCGTCGTTAGTCCGTGTATGATCAAGAATCGGCAGTTGCCAAACCGATTATCTGTTAGAGATAGAATCAGAGACTGGTGCTATATATAAATTTTATGTATTTTCTGTTATTTACGTGTTCACATTTATCATTATTTTTTACAACAATTTTATCATTATTAATATTTTTAATCTCTCTCTCTCTCTCTCAAATGATTACAATTAATATATAGACAGATTAAATTTTTCTTCAAATTAATAATCTGGTAAGACCATTATGTGGATAAATGACATTTTATTCTGAAATTAAGATGGGGCTGTGAATTATCATAAATTTTAAATTTTAAAAAAAGTGGAGAGGAAAAGATTATTTCATATAACAATCATACACACAAAAATTAATTCCTCTAAACATGAATCCAGTACGTTTCTCTAGTTAACAAGTTTAAATATTATTATTCATTTTGTTGATCATACGGGCATTACGGCTTGTGATCGATAAAATAAATACGGTGACAAATTAATCCGTACAATCAACGTATATGCGTGTCTCAGTAAAAATGATAAATGGGAAACACGGCGGTGGTGGTCATTTTTATTTTATTCATTTTTCTATTTTATCTTGTAACACCATCTCCGATTATATCTTGAAGGGTCGATTTAACAGCCGTCGGTTCATAGTTACACGTGAACGAATGATGGGGAGATTTTTGAATCGGGGTGCATCAGTTCAAGCCGGCAGGGGTGCAAACTAGTGGAGTCGAGCCGAGTAGTATGGTGTTCAAGCTCGGCTCATTTATTTTACACGAATTCGAATTCGAGCTCGAGTTTTAGCAAGTATGTGAAATCCTTGTTCAAGTTTAGTTCGTTTATTAATCGAGCCGAGTCAAGCTCAAACTCGAATAGTAGTTAGATTAAAATTCAATTTACATTCAAGCTTAACTATACACAAACTCATTTATAAAACTCAAAATCAATGAAAAGTCATTTGTGAAACTCAATCTAAGTTTAAACTCAAAATTTAAATTATTTAATATATTTAAGTGATAATATATAATTATTAATACTCATAATTTAAATTTTAAAAATAAATATATAATATAATATTTAATCGAGCTACTCGCGAGTTTATCGAGTCGAGCACGAGTCTGTTCAAGCTCAACTTGTTTAATGAGTTGAGCTTTATTTTGTGTTCAAACTTATTCATTTAACATAATAAATGAGTCGAGTCAAACTTTTATCGAGCCGAATTTTCAGTTACTCGTCGAGTGTATTAGTTCATTTGCACCCCTACATGCCGGAGTTAACAGAGAATCCGGTCCCCATGACCACGAAGGGTGATCGTCGCGCGAAAGACGGGAGGACGGGCCGGTCCGGGAGACTCGTCCGGGCTCTCCACTACGCTATTTCCATTTTTTTTTAACAATCGTCACACCTGAGATAAAAAAAGCAATCCAATGGCCGGTTAATAACACGGAGGGTAAGAAATATATCAGGACAAGAAAAGAGACGGATGTTTGTCGAAGAAAACATAAGTCCTACTTCTAATAGTAAGATTCATGGTGATAAATATTAAATATAAATACAAATATTATTAATATATTTATAATTAAATTTAATTTAAATAAATTAAAATAAATTTTTTTTGAAGAGTATTTACAACTCAGAGGTTACACTATCATATTTTTTAAAACAGTTGAACTATTCCCAAAGGACAACAGAAATCAAAGTAAATCAGAAAATGATTTTTGCTGAATAAAGTAAACGGTTATCAAATATTAAAGAAATAAAATATATTTTCGTTCATGAGATCATCCTTGAGTTTTCTTCATGTTTTTAAAGAATAATTATTTGAAAGTAAATTATAAAGTCTTTTTCACGGTGGACATACATGCAATTATCCCATTCAAAAAGATACATGGATATAAGACGGCACTGGATTCAATCTCATCCATGAAACTTCAACTTAAAATTGATCAAAATGTATTTAAAATTGTCTAAAACTAAATTCAAAAAAATAAATTTAATTTAAAATTATTTTATATATTTATTTTATATATTTATTTTATAGATGATTACAATTTAATGTTTAATAAGTATTTAATTAAATAATTAATCAAGTTACTCATAAAAATTATGTAGTTGAACAAACATCTACTCAAACTTTAATTGTTAACAAATTGAGTTATTTTTATTCAAATTTAATTATTTGATATAATAAAGGAATCAAGCTGACTTTCGAGTTATTCGTGAAGTGCAGCCGTTCATATACTTGTAGAATAGTAGTGTCTATATCTAGAAATTAAGATTATTTGTTTTAAACTTTATGTATTATAATTTTTTAAATAAAAAGTATAAATTACTCTTGTAAAAATATAAATCATCAATTCAAATACACATTTTTAACTATTAACAAATTTACAGTTATTGCAGAAGCTACCATAACATAATAACGTTTTTTAACCCTTATAGGAATATCATCAAAATGTTTTAATTATTTTAAAGTATCAATATAAATATAAATTATATATAACTTATATAAAGAATTATTTTAATAATAATAATAATAATAATAATTGTTTGACGTCGTCACTCACTTACCCGATGTCCTCCACATGACGGGGACCGTAAATTCCACGACCTGCGGGATCGAAATAGAAAGGGAAAATTCATTCCTAATCCATTTAAGAAAATGAACTTCATACCTCATCGGCTGACAATATTTCCTTCACCTGCAGTCCGTTCATCAGAAATTTTCTTCTCATACAATTCTTTCTGTCATAGTCCGGATCACATGTGAATTAAAATGGCAAAAATACTTTTATCTCAAATAAGTAATTATGTAGAGTTCCTCACTTCTTCCGACGGAGGTGTTAATACACCCAATGTCTAATACTCTAATATTAATGCACCGCTCAGTGACATAAATATAAAAGTATTTATCACATCAAAATTTATAACATACTAATTATATCTCATTTATAATTTTAAATTTTAAAATATTTAGAAGTAACACTATTAAATCTAATTTACATCAAGATTTAACTATAATTCAAATTATTAAATATGTATTCATTATATTGTGTCAATTGACTATTATTTTCTATTTATTATGTCTAAAATATATTTATTACATAACTACAAAATATTAACATATTTGAAATCTAAATTACAATATTTTATTTATAAAAAATTATTTGTTTACGTCTTGCTGATTATATTTAATTTATAATTATTAAATTTTAATATGTTTAAAACAAAAAATTATTACATCTTATTTATGAAAATATTTAATTTAAGTATAATTTATTAAATTATTTATTTATTTATTATCTCATGTTAATCACATATGATTTATAACTAAAATATATTAGTAATCTATCTAAAAAATATTTTTATGTATGATAATTATATTATATTAAATATAAATTATCAATGTATTTATTATGTCGCAAAAATATCATTAGATTTGTAGAAAAATTTATTATATATGATTTATATTATTATTTAAATTTAATCTAAATATTTAAATAGTAAGTATTGATATTTAAATATTCTTAGTTGATTTCACCTTTGTTACTATCAAATATCAATATTTTTTAGAGTAAAAAATTATTATATTTAATTTATATCAAGATCAAAATATAACAATAAATTTACACGTCTTTACATATATCTTTATTGGTGAAATCTTATTATTTTTAGAGCATTTGAATGTTGAAATTAAGAAGAGATTAGACGGCTTCAACTTCGTAAGAGAAAATGGATATAAATATCTTTTTCTAAGAGAAGATAACAACTATCTAAGGATGACCTTTAAAAATGGAGCGGGGATGGTGAACTTTTGAAGAAATGGACTTACTATTAAATTGATTTTGAAAATGGACATATCATGGAAAGGAATCAAGTTGTAGTGGACCTAACCTACATTTCCTCAAATAAAAATTATACTCAATTTAGTGGAGACCTACGTGAGAGAACGCAAATGTAAGCTGCCGCTGGACTTCTCCTTCGGACCAGGTATACACCTATCTCTCTCTCTATCTATCACAGTCATCTGTCGTTGGTGCTCGGTGCATCCTGCGCACGTTGTTGTGCACCTCATGCTAGGGCTATAAACAGTATCCGATATTTCAATAATTCGACCTGATTTCGATTAATTTATCCCTAAATGGAGGTTCGATAACATTACTGATCGGAATCATAATTGGAGTTTCGGTAAGTTATCGAAATCGGAATCGAAATCATTGAATACCAATTTTGATAAATATCGATACTGATAATTATTTAAAGAAATAAATCTAAACCGTTGATCCATTAGATAGAATGATTGTAGACAAGGTAGTAACCCTACCCTCACTAATCTATCGTCGACGCCGTAGCCCGTAGCCCCAATCCCCCAATGTCGACTCTCTCGTCCTTGCCCTAGGCATTCTCCATTTCTCCCAATGTCAACTCTCCCGTCCCTGCCCTAGTTCCCTTTCTTGGCACTTAGCAGCCAGTTGCGAGGGGTGTAAGGAATCAGTCTAAGTATTTAAAATATTTTTGATTCCTTGAATCCAAGGTCTTAGCCTTTATTGAAACAAAAAATAATAAAACTGGGAACCGGTTAAGAAGGAGATCGAATATACCTTCTTGGGATTTGAAAAATCCCTCACTAGAGATGAAGAGTGGATGTTCCTTGCTGCTTCAAACCGTTCAAGTGGACGGCCTCTAGCGGTATTCACACGAACTTCTTCCAAGGACCGGTTCTCCTTCGCTCTAAGCTCGAAAACTCTTCCAGAACGGAGTTGTACCATGCAGGGACTCCTTCTAGAGAAGAGAGGAGAGAAGGAGGCTGCTGCCAAGGATGTTCTCCCACCCTTTGGCTTGATAGGGTTTAGCTTCTTAAGCATATTATATATTGGAGATGTAATTTTTCACAAAAATTCAAATCTTTTATAAATTTACATCCTTGCCCCTGTCTTTAAAATTAATTCTAATGTGTGTGACCCACTAGGCCCAATAGTCAATTTGGTTGAAGCCAAATTTTAAAAAGAACAATTCTTTTAAATTAAATCAAATCTATTATCTAATAACAGATTTGACGGCTTTCCGATCATAAAGGGTACAAGCCACATCCTATGATCCCAAATGACTTTGGGGAGTTAAATAACATCCATTGAGCCTTTTCATCATCAGTTACCACACGGATATAAATCCTCGTCCAAGCAATGTCCCGGTCGGTCAGGGGTTCTGCACTGACTGTCAACCCCTTTAATAATCCGACTCTATGAAATCTTGTACTCAGGAATGGATCAACTAGAAAACTCCTTTTACAATTATCCTATCTACCTTGGCCAAGGATTTAGAGTACTATCCATAGGACATTCTCTATCTCCTACCGAGAGTGAACGATCCCCCTATTGTCCACTCAATTGCCTTCACCAAGTTTCCCATATACCCAATCTATTAACTATATAGGACCACAATACTAAGTGATCCATAAGTCAATAGTCAAAGTACATGGTACGCCTGGCAAGACATCTTTGGCGACTCAGGTGAAAGATCCAACCCTGCAACCATGATGATAGAATACCCTGATCGACAGTTCGGTAAGATACCATTCAGGGATTCTATACTGGTCAGTTCAGTGAACTCATTCCTCTAATGAGCACCTGTACATGTATCTCAGTGTCCCCACACTGATGACTAATGCGATCAGTCATCTTCATCATATGAGAAGATATCATATACACTAGTCTTATCGGATCCTTGATGTCCCATCTCAAGGATCCTACGACTAGGAACAATTTAGATCACATGCTTCTAGATGATTGATCTCATTATCATGATCTCATCATGATTCAATCATCATTGCATGCAATTTAGGACTTTATTACAATAAATGCATCTAGATAGTGCAAGTAACGAAGACAATGCCAATAATACTGAATAAGATATTACAAGAAATGTAAAATCATATCACATATGATTGGCTTGTAGGGCATACATTTCTATCAAGGGGGTCGAGCAGTAGACGACCTCTTCGGCTCTTCCGCGGAGTGGCTTAGTTCTTTAGCAGACAAAGGCAACATATTTCTCAGCCACTAGTCGCAAGCGGGCCAAGGGAACACAGAGGAGCCCTTCACGGCACCGACGCCAGGACTAGGAGCGCTGCTGACTGCCCTGGCCCTGAGTGGCTGAGTTATTCTCTTTTGCGCTTTCCTTGACCGAGAACGTCCCCTTGCCCGCTAGCTAGGAAGCTCGTCTGGTTCCTCCGATCACTCCCTTCGCCAGCCCGTCCCAGAGCTTGCAGGTTGGGGTGGAAAACGGGCAAGTAGTAGCAGCTCCTGGTGAAGCCCATCACCAAGAGACCAAGGAACCATAGAGTCACGGACACGGAGGAGCCCTACGAGGCTTGGACGCCAAGACCAGGAGTGCTACTGGCTGCCCTGAGTTCCTCTTCGTTTTCCCTGGTCGTCCCCTTGTCGCTAGCCAGCATGGTGCTCTAGTTCCTCCGGTCACTCCCTTCACCTAGTCGGCCAATCCCAACGCCTGCAGGTCGAGCTAGAAAATAGGTAGGTTTTGCTTGTTTGTTTATCCGCACAGAACATGAAGGGTTTTTTTTCTTCTTTTTTGTTCTATTTTTTCCAGAGTCTAGTTGTACCTACTAGTTTTTCTTTTTTGATATTCATGCAAGACCTGAAGAAGGCAATTCTTAAGATCCAGATAAATGTGAATTTTCAGGTATCTGAGGAGACTCCGCACGGTAATGTTTATAATTTCTTTAGGGGTTATCTTCTGCATGTTTCTTATCTTCACATATTATAAAAATTAACATCTATTTGGAGTATGTGGCTACCTGAGTCAAGTCCTTGTATCCATTTTATTTATGGTAAAATAGAGTACACTGAAGCTCTGCTACCCTATTTTGGTTGGAAAAGCTGAAGATGAGATATATTTCTGGTTAGCCTAGATTAATTTTTAAAATTAGCTAAATCAATGGTAATCTTTGTCTTACTAGTTACTACCTATGTTCGTCTATATATGATTGATCAAGAATGTGAGTTAATGACTACATATCCTAAATTGTGGACGACTTAGCTCTATAAGTTTGATGTCATTCCATAAGTTAAATGGCATGTCCAGTCATAATATTATCCAGTCAAATTTTCTTTGGAGGCATTATATGCATATGTATTAGAGATTTAATATTTTTTTCTTATTCTTTAAATATGTAGATATTATTGGCATATTACAACAAGTTATAGTTTGAGAAGTAATGGACACAACTTCTATGCCCCAAATGAAAGATAACTAACTTTCTTATCTCTTATTGTTTGTCATGCTTATAAATTTCAATATTAAATTACACATAATATTTTCAGACCATCTGAAAATATTTGAAGTTTTTCTTCGCAGATGAACTTGTTTTAATGGGATTTATGTTTTATGAATGAATGTTGTGTAATTGTGTTCTATGATACTATATTTGTGAGTTTCAGAGTTTGAAAAATATTTGATAGTTAAAGATCTTCAGACTTTAAGATGGTGTAATCATATTTTACTTTTAGTGTGTTGAAGTTGGAGATTATTAAGATGTGTTTTTTATTTTTTATTAGATATATGTTATTTTTGTCAAGTTATTTAGAGTTAAAAATTATTGTTTTGCTAAATTCAGGGATTATTGGAATTGGTATCAGAATATTTCGATTTCGATATCAGAATCAGAAACAAATAGAAATCGGAATGTCATTTCGATATTATCAGAATCAGAATCGAAAACACTAAATTCTTATCGGAATTAGAATCGAAATCTGCTAATTCTGATACCGAGTCCGACCCGTTTGCAGCCCTGCCTCATGCTGTTGGACTTCTCCACTAGGTATCTCCGACGTCGCTACTGGACTTCTCCATCAGGCTAGGTAGCTTCGATGCTGCCGCTGGATTTCTCCATCGGACTAGGTATATTTGGTGAGGACATCTGCGGACGAGACGGATTCGACTCCGCCCTTGTTTATTAGCAACGTTGACGACCGACTGTCTCTTTGGATCAACGATTAAATATTATTTTATTTATTTTGTATAGTACATACTTCATTTAAGGTTTATTGAGACATATTTTTCATAGACTGTCTCTTTGGATCAACGATTAAATGTTATTTTATTTATTTTGTATAGCACATACTTCATTTTAGGTTCGTTGAGACATATTTTTCATATATTTTTAGGGATCTATATATGTTTTGAGTGTATACGTATTTTACACTTAGAGTTAAGTACATATCAAAAATAAGTATCTTTCGAGAGTACGTATATAATAGATTTTGTTTATTTATATTCATACAAGTAAACCTCGTAATATGAATGGATTGAATGAATGGCATTCTTGTACCTCCAATCTTTTCACCCCCTCCCGATTCCCTCTTGCGAGCGGCGGAAGCAGTCCGCTAGGGCGCGGACAGCAACCCCCTTCCCCCCTTCCGGCGGCAGCAGCAGCCCCCGCTGGTGCTCCTCCCTCCTTCCTCTGGTGGAAACGACGCCACCTGCACCTCCAGCACCTCCGATAGGCCCCCCCCCTTCCTCTCCATTTCCCCCATCTTCTATCTCCTCCGCCAGTGCACCAACCGGAACCACCCATCCGGTACTTCCTACCCGGGCCTCCCCTCAGCTCTCCCACCTGCCTCCAGCACCCCTGGCAGGTCCGTCCCGACCTGTCTTTCCCCCCAGCAAACCCCACAACCCCTGCGAACCCTCCCCCCTTCATCCTTACCCGGTTCCCCTATTCCGGCGAACCAGAACCGGAAACCACCCCCGGCGGCCCTTCCTCCTCCGCCAGCTCCTCCCCTTACATCTGGCCTTCCTAACAGGTCCGTCCGGACCTGCTTTCACCCCCTCAGCACCCTTCGTCCCAGTTGGAACCCAACCCCCACCGTCCAGCCCCTTTTCCAGGGCTGTACGCCCCTGCTTGCGGCAGTCTCACACCCCATTTCCCCTCCTTCCCCTGATAGACGAATCGCCAGCACCATTTCCCCTTCCTGCAGTCCTCCTCCCTCCAGCATTCCCTCCAGCCGCAGCCACTGTTGTTTCGACAGGTTCCCCATCGCTCGGCGGACAGTTTGGCGACTCGGCAAAATAGTCCATAAAGAACTACGAGGTGGTGGTTCGATTGTCGGTGGGTGAACGTGCGTCGCGACCAGCCAAGTTGAAGATTTCAATGGTGGTCGACACCGACGCTTAGGCGTGGAGGTATGATTTTCCAATCGAAGTCGTTTGCTTGTTTATTATACTTCGATTGCCATGTCGAGAGCGATTAGATCACTTAGCTATTTTGATTAATCGCTGCCAATGTGAGTGGAGTTCTCTGTCCCAAGTTACGTAGGTCGGTTACGTTGGAAGTCGACAATGTCCTATCTTGGTACCACTCATGTGTACCTGGTCCTATCGCTAGTTGGGACCGTTTCTCGGGCTAGATAAACTTGATATAATAGTCTACCGGTTTGCTTTCTTAACTTGTCAATTGCGTGATCAACATGCTGCTAGGTCTTCATAACTAGTTGTTATTTTGGTACCTGGTTGGTCCCGCATCAATACCCCTCTCTCTAGATCTATCTCTCACAGTCATCCATTGGTGGTCTTCTCCTTGCCCAGAGCATCCTGTGCACGTTGCTGCGCACCACACCACACGCCTCTGGACTTCTCCTTCGGATCAGGTAACTCCAACACCACTCCATCGGACCAGATATACCCAAATGGATGAGAGAAGTGGTTCTAGGTAAGTCATTTTATTTTATTAGGGCTATTTTTTATCATGGATTGATTTTGATTACTTCGCTAATGGTATTTTTAAAAGGTTCTCAAGGAAAACGAAGAAACTCAAAAGAGCTCTCAAGCCCTCGGGTCTGTTTCGTGCTTTTTATTTGTTCATGTATGTTATCATATAATTTTTTGAAATTATTTTATTTTAAATTTATTATCAATTTTTATTTGTCATTTTTTATTTATATCACTGATTTTTGTTTGAACTTTGAAAACTAGGTTGGAATTTATCAAGGAGTTTGAATATAACAACCCGAAAGAAAAGTCAAACACCGCTGCCGGCATGGCTGCAGTGAAGGCATGGGAAAATTTATCGGAAGAGGTAAGAAATAAGAAAGGGAATATATGCCCACATTATTTTTCCTTATTCGTCATATGTTAATATTTAATTTAAATATGTGATGTATTACAGAACAAGGCATCATATATGGAACGAGCCCAAGACATGAAAAAGAAATCGAAGGAAGCTTTGCAACTGAACGAGGATTATCAGTTAATTAAAGGATTTATACATTATGTTTTTGCTCATGAAGATTAGAATAATCTAAACATATCATAGTCCAAAAACATTTTTTGAAATATTTTTGGATCACTTCTCGTCTCATGAATCTTTGATTTTCATTGGAGTTGATTTAGTTACAATTTTACGAATGACATCAATTTTTTCTGTTCTAGGTTGTTGAATTGTTGAAAGTAGTTGTTGATGAATATTGATGATGACTGATAAATGTGATGCCCTAGTTTATGATTTTATCTGTTTTCCGATATTTTTCTGGCATACTTTTGCTTTTGGAAATAGAATCCAAAATTCTGATGATATTGATAATTCAGCTTTGAAACATGCTTCAATCAAACAACAACTTCCCAAGAAAGAAGGCCTTTCCTCTGGTTCCCTAGCTTCTTGCAACCCTTAGTTTTTATGCAAGCACTGGTGTTCTTTGATACATTGGTTGTGCGTCTGTTGTCAACTTTTTCATACAAAAGAAATGAGTAATAGAAATCGGTTGGAACTGAATTGATTTGATCTTTTAAGCTTCTGTTTTCAAGCTGGAATAAAATCAGACATTATCGACTCCATTACGACACTCTCTTCTTGGGATGTAAATGAAAATGACAATCAAATTGAACAACACAAGTTAACATCAGAGTACATATGATAACCTCTTCTTCCTTCTGGCCCGAAGGTAGGGTGGAGGTGCAATGTGCAGCCACCCACCGGTCTGCCAGACTGATTAATGTAGGAAGACAATTTCCAGTTTGGAAAAGAAGATTTACCCACTTCTCAGGAACAAAATACAAGCGTACGTGCCCTTGACACTGTTCTGACGTGAACATAGCATGGCCACCTTCAAAACTCAAAACCCATTTCAGTGACCTGCTCCAGCAATTTCTAGCTTCATCTTGCTGCGAAAGCAATGGGCTGGGCTTGGATATTACTACCTGCAGATAGGCTTTGGGAAAGAAAGAAGAAGAGCCCTGAAATATTCTTGGGTCAGAAACTAAAAGACAGTTTCATCAAACAAGAACCTGAATGATATTGATGCCAAGATGCCTATTCTCAGGAATGTGATTCTAACTGTTGATCGTCCCTGTAGTGATGAATCAAGCCCCGTGGAAGTAGGAATGTACAGCTCAATTCAGCTATTATGTTTTTCAGATGTAGGTGATGTAACATTAACCTTGAAAAGACGAATAAGATGCATATCGGAAAATGCTGAACATCGGCCCTGTAAAACCAAATTCTTGCAGATACAACTGACCTAAGAATACAATCGTGTACATCATGTAACCTCAAAATAACTAGTTCCTTTTTGTAAGAAGAATTTGGTTTGAATTAGCTTCTAACTACTAGGAAAATAGATGTCTTCCTTAAGGGTATAGCTAATTCGGTGATATATATAAAAATATATATGTTGAGGTTTCGGGATATTTAAAAATATTTATTTTTTGATATCTACCATCAGACTTGCGAAGTACTACCAATGTTATTGTTGACACCCATATTTTCAAAAGAAAAAAAAAGAAGAAAAAAAGAAGAAGAAGAGAAGCTTACAAGCTGATCGACCAGCTGGCTTGAGGAAATGGCCTGCGTAGAACAACTCCAACAATGGCAGTCCCGCAACACCCAGTAAAAGGCGGAAAGGTGTATCAGACACGGCAAGTAGAGGTCCTGATGACCGAGTCACCTTCTAAACAGTCCTCACGATAAATCGGATGCACCCGAAGCTGAGAAATGCTATAAGGTCGCTTAAACTGATCCTCCGGGGCCGTTGAGGGCGAGGGAAACTGAATCCGGTAAAATGTGGAGCCGTTCAAGCTCGTCTCAAAACAGAATCCTACTGTACAGACGTTTCCAGCACGATAGGAAGAAGGGGAAGAGGAGGGGAGTTAATCCCACAAATAGCGGACCTCTTTGAGTCCGGCTCGAGGCAGGAAACACACCGTTCGGCAGGTCTCCTATGGAGGAAAGGGGAGTCAATCCCACGAATAGCGGATCTCTCCGAGTCCATCTCAAAACCAAATCTTCCCTGTTCGGCAGTTTTTCCAACGAGCCGGAATAAAGAAAGAGAAAATCGTAAAGCGGAGGGAAGTCTATCCCGCGCACGGTGGATCCCCTCTGAGTCCTCCACGGACTAGGATACCCTCGTTCGGCAAGTCTCCTAATGGATGAAGGAAGGTCCAGCGCCTATAAACCCATCGGTGCCAGTCGCGGACGAGGGGGGGGCGAGGATTAGAGCTGACGTGAGATCGAAAGGAAGAGGAGAGGGAGAGGAACTGCCGCGAGATCAACAGAGAGGGAGAAAGAGACCGCAAGAGACAGAGAAGGCAAGAGGAAGGCTTACCTCTTCCGGACGTACCGTCTCCCCTTCCTCCTTCCCACGGAGCCGACGAGCCACAGTCACCGCCGAAGCTCTTCCAAGCCAGGTGAGATTCAGCAGCCGCCGGAATCCCCTCCTAAGGCCGCCGTAAGCACCGTCGGAATCCCTAGGTCCGGGCGGTTTTGCCTCCTTTGCCTACCGCCGCCGAAGCCGCCGTCGGGATCCCCTCTTGAAGCCGCCGCGATCGCCGTCGGGAGGAGGGGCCGGAGTTGCCCGCCGTAGCCGTTGCCGTCGGAGGAAGAAGAGAGGAGGGTCGGGGGATTATTTTCCCTCGACATACATCCACGGAGGATGCATGAACAGGGGAGGGGCCCGCGCGAGAGAAGTCGCGTGAAGCCCTGTTGACCGGCCGGTCAACCAGTGGTGGGGCCCACCTCCAAAGGGCGTTGAAAAAAAAAAGAAAAGATGAAGAAGAGGAGAAGGAGGTAGTCGCGCGCAGGTGGCCAGTTGACCCGGGGTCAACAGGGGCAGTGGGGCCCACAGAGGAAAAGATGTTAAAAAAAAAGAGAAGAAGAAGAAGAGGAGGAGGAGGAGGAGGAGGAGGAGGAGGTGGACCGCAAGGGCTCATTTGCCCCTGATGAACAGTGCCATGGACAGTAAAATTAAATTTTTAAATCAATCTAATTTAAACAAACCGAGACAAACATAAGGCCGGTTCTAAACCCACCTCATGGCTTCGGCATAACTTAAAAGAATTCAAAACATAAGGGTAACCAGGAGGCCGGTTCTAAACCCACCTCCTGACCCACAATTAATTTCAAAAACAATAATAAAATAAATAATCAATTTAAATTAAATAAAAATCCATTTAATTCAAACAAACCGAGACAAGCATAAGGCCGGTTCTAAACCCACCTCATGGTTTCGGCATAACTTAAAAGAATTCAAAACATAAGGGTAACCAGGAGGCCGGTTCTAAACCCACCTCCTGACTCATGATTAATCCAAAAATAATCAATAAAATAAAAAATCAATTTAAATTAAATAAAAATTCATTTAATTCAAACAAACCGAGGCAAGCATAAGGCCGGTTCTAAACCCACCTCATGGCTTCGGCTCAACTTAAAAGAATTCAAAACAAAGGGAAACCAGGAGGCCGGTTCTAAACCCATCTCCTGACCCTCTTCCTAAGGTGGACATCCAAAGGTCTATAAAACCGACCCCAATGTCTCACCGGTTTGACAAATAGTTCATCAACTCATGGAGGAGTCGGAGGAATCGACATGAGCTAATTTCCCACAAGTCTATCAAAGACCGGGATATGCTCAATCTCAAGACTTTGAACAAATTCCGGGATGCCTATTAAAGGCTGGGATATGTTCAAGACAACAAATTCAAGTTGATCTCAAGACCGACAGATGCTTGATAGCAAGTGGACAGAATGATGTCATGATACTGTATTATGTTCAGTGCAAGTTCAATGAAAAAGAGAGTGCAATGACCTCATGAAATGGTCGGAATGCAAACATGAGAAATGTGAATTGAATGGAGAAAAATCTGTAAACCGAAAGGCAGGAGATTGTAAAAAAATTCTGAACACTTTTAAAAATCTGAAGTCTGTCAATCTGTAAAATCACAAACCGAAAGCAGACTTGAAACTGAAATCTAAAGCAGAATCTGGAATTTGAATCACCTCTGAGATTCAGAGATTAAAAATCTGAAATTGGAACTCTGAAAATTGAAGAGTCTGAAATCTGAATTGGTGCAGAAGCTCATTTAAGAAATCTGCAATCTGAAAATCAATTAAAATGCAGAGTCTGTAGAGGATCCGAACTGAAGTCTGCAGTCTGGGAATTGGTCTGAAATTTAGAACATACAGCAAGACTGAAATCAAAAGAAATAAAAATCTGAATTTTGCAGGGGGCCGAGGGTTGTGAACAGGTTTCTGCACAAGGTAAAAAAAAAACCGAAATCTGACATTTGAATAAAAAAAATCTGAAGTCTGAATTCAATCCACTTAAAAATTTGTAATTTGAACTTAATCCACATAAAAAATCTGAAATTTGAGAATTGAGGTGCAGAATCCACGTAAATCTGAAGTCTGGACCTGAAAATTTTGGAGCACATAGAATCTGTACAGAATCTGAATTCTGAACCTGAATTGAGATCCGAAGTTTGAAACAGAATATGAATTCAGAATCTGAACTTCACATTTAGAGATGAAGATCTAAAAATCTGAAATTGAATTAAAGGGAGCAGAAGCCGCAGGCTCTGGAGTCTGAAATTTGGAGAGGTCGAACTCTGAATTTTGCAAGGAAATTGAGGCCTGTAAGATTTGAAGGTCTGAGGTATAATGAATCTGAATTTGTGCAGAGTTTAAAATCCAAAATCTAAAGTTCAAGAGCCTGCAAATCTGAAACTTTTAAAAATCTGGAGTCTGGAAACTGAAGTTTTGAAATGTAAAATCTGCAATTGAAACCCAGAAAACTGAAAATCCGAATGCACCATAAAATCTAAAACTGAATTTGTGTCAAACCCATTGAAGAATCTGCAATCTGGAAATCTTTGAAAGTGCAGAAATCTGAAAGTTTAATGCCCATAGAACCTGCAGCCGAAAATCAGAGGTGTGCCATGTGCAGAATTTGTAGAAGACTTGAATTTGCAGAAAATCCAAACTAGAATTTTTGTAATCTGAATTCTGAACTTGTAAGATCCGGAAACTGTGAAAATTCTGCAATCAACCCTATCAACTTATCAAATGAAGTGTGAATTTGATCCAACACATCATAATCACCCTGTTAAAAAAAAACTCAAAGGCAGAAATTTCACGCAACCATGAACCTGGAAATAAAAAAACTCAAGAGAACAAAAGAGAGGAAACATTCAATAAATTCAATCAGTAGGCATCAAGCCTCATTCCCAATTTTAACCAAACCGGGCTTAATTCAAATGAATCTTAAAATTGAATTCCAAGCAAACCTGCAGTGAACCCCAAACATAAAATCAAATCAAACTAAAAACGACAAGTAAATTGAGCTCAGATCAAACTCAATTTCAATTCGATCCATTCCAACCAAATTCAAATCAATTAATCAAACTCAAACCCAAATCAGTTTATAAATTTGAAATTCCAGAAACTGTCAAATTCAATTCAACCCAAATCAAATTCAAAACACATTAAGTGCTTGCATTCTATCAAGCTCATGGGGCTGTTTTCCTGTGTCCATATGTGTATGAATGTTTATTTTTGTGGATGCATATTTTCTGTTCCAATGGATTGCTATGACGATAATCAAGGGTATTCGAGTTATCTCGATGTAATTAACGTCGGATCTTTGCACCATCCGACGGAGAGAGGTCAAAATCAATTTTCAAAGAACCTAACAACCTCAAATTATAATTTTAAATATCATTGACCCTAGTTAGTACTTTTATGGAATACCATTTATTTTCTTACAAAGTCAATGCTAAGGTCAAACCTAATTCAAATTCAAAAGGAAAGTGAATTTCCGAAACAAAAGAATAAAATCTTTTTTGAGATATTTGAGGTTACATCAGTTATTTATATCGAACAACCATTCGAATATTCTTGATTAACCGCCATATCAATTCATGAACAGAAAGACATACGTCCACAAAGAATAAGCACATTGGGAGCAAGGACCCTGTGAACTTGATGAAATGCAAACACTTATTATTTTGTACTTAGTTTGGTTTGATCTTTTTATTGGTTATGACTTAATGTCTTTTATCTTTGAAATTCATTTAGGATTTAATTGAGTTAATTAATCTCTGTTTGATTTAATTTTGAATTAATGCCTTTTGATTTGAATGATTTAGTTTGTGTTCGATTTGTATTTGTTTAAGGATTTTGGTTTGGTTTGGGGCTAACCGTGCATTTCTCTTGATATCTTGTGATTGAAGATTTGTTTTAGTTTCAGTTTTCCTGTTTTTGGAATTATAGAATTGGTGGATTTTGATTCCAGATTTTGGACTTTGACAGCCATGGAATCTGTTTTTTTTTTAAAAAAATTCAGATTTGGGAATCTCCTGATCTCATGTTCAAATTTCAGATTCGTACTTTTGATACTGGGAATTTGGAATTTAGATCTCATTATTATTCTTTTCACTTCAAATTTAACTTAAGATTTTGAGTTTCAAATTTTATATTTGCAACATTTAGACTTGGGATTTTAGTTTCAATGCTTCTGATTTGGGTTTATTTGAGATTTATTGGGGTTTGGCAATTAGGAATTCTTTATCTATTTGAGATTTCAATTTTCAGGTTTGTGGATTGATGGGTATATTTCATTTTTGTGGAATTTGAGTTGTTTTTAGATTAGTTATTTTTTTTCATTAAGATTTGATATGTTGGGCATCTGTTTTAAATTTGGTTGATATGTTTATTATGTTATGAATTTGATTTTTTTTAATCTTTTTGACTTGTCTTCTAATTATGATATTTTTTGGGAGATTTGAATTGAATGGTAAATTTTGATACATTTTCAGACTTGAGTTTGGCATTTAGGGATCTTAGTTTTACTTTGATTTAAGATTTTGAGTTTTAGATTTTTTGGATTTTGAGTTTGGGACCTATCATTATTTCTTAGTTCAGAAATTTTAGATTTCTGGATGTTCACTTTTGAGTTTCAAATTTGAAGTCTTGTTTTGGTTTGCCTTGTTCTCTTTTTTTAAGGTCCTGTATCCCTTGTCTGGAATTTTGACTTTTTAAGGATTTCATGAGTTTAGGTTTGCTGCTTTGTATTTGGAGTTTTAAGCTTTTGGGTTCCAGATGGTATCCTCTCATAACTCCAGTTACAGTTTTTTTAAAATAATTGATTATGTTTTGGTTTGATTTATTTGATTTAAAAATTCAATTGGAGATCTTGATTTAATCCAAATTGGTTGTTCATTTGTTATTAAGATCTGTTATATTGGTGATTTGTTCAAATTTTTTTTGATTGGGATTTTGCTTTAGGTGTGTTATTTTGATTGGATTTGATTAAGACTTGGTGTCTTTTAGAATGAAGATTTGTTTTGAATTTATCTTTCCAAGCTGTTTCTTTTGTATTTTGAGTTTAATGCTTTCTTTTTTTTTAGTTATTTTACGTCTGATGCATGCTTAGGGATTTGCGCATTGTGAAATTTCAGAATTCGAGACTTCAGATTTTGGATGTTGAGTTTCAATTTCAGATTATTATTATTATTTTATTTTAATATGAGAATCCGACAGATCCAAATTGCATGGGAGCTTGTGCTTGAGAGGACTTTAGATGCTGAATCCGGCTATTGACAAATTTCAGATTTCTCTTTTTTGTAGTTTCAATGGTGGTTTTAATTGCAGAACTGATGAACTTCTATTCATTTTCCTTCTATTTTTTTATCGCAGACTTGAGGTTTATCTTCAAATTTCAGTGCTGCCGACCTTGATTTTGACCATGGGTTTAGCTTAATTTTAGTATTTGATCCTCAAGCTTTAGATCCCGGATTTTGAACATGAGAATTGATATTTGAATTGTATGGGCTCGGATCTACCCCCATCCTGATTTCTTGTTCACCTTGCCGTTAAGGCCAAGCCGAACAGCTCCTTAAGGGGTTGGTTCAATTTCCTGAACTGCCGAACAGCTCCTTAGGGGGCTGTTCGGTTTCTGTCAACTTCCTAAACAACATGAACTGCTCCCTCAAGGAGGTGTTCGGTTTCCGTTGACTTTCTAAACAGTCAAACAGTTTTCTTAAGAGGTTGTTCTCTTCTTGACTACTCCCTAAACAGTAAACCAGCTCGCACTTCTATTTAATTTTAATTATTTTATTTTTTAACTTAATTTTTTAATTGATTTTTCTTTACTTATAGTTTCAATCAATGATTGACTATGGTGAAGGCGATGTTCCCTCAGCAGGTGCGACTATGCGTGATATTGGTGGGAGCATGAACGTATGGTGGATATGGCCAAGAAAAGGGTGAAGTGCAAGTGATGTGCGGAGGAGATGAATGTGTGGATTGCATAATTGGCCCATCCTGATCGGGATCGACCGATTCTTGGATTGGATCGGCTTTTGTTGATTCGATTTCGGATCGCTTAGTATTGGTTTGATCCAGCTCGATCGGACCGTGGATCGCTCAATCCACCGGACTTTGAAAATGTTCAAAATTGAGTCAATCCGGGACTCAATTCTTGACCGATTACTTGATCGATCCCCCTTATTGGGGGAGATCGACCCCATTTTCCCCCCACCCTCGATTCTCATCTCCCCCTCCCTTTCAAGTCCTAGAGCTCTTCCCCCAGGTGATCCTGTGGTGTGCTCGGCGATCCTCCCTTAGAGGCGGCCGATACCCCCTAAACAGGTATTTTTTGGTCTCGCCCCGATCTTTGCTTGCCCCTTTCCACCCCCCTTCCGGCTCCTGTTTTGCGCTAGGTAACTCTACATCCCTTCAGGGGTGCCTTTTTCCGTCCAGATAGGGTCATTGCCCTAAGCTCCCCTTTAGGGGTGTTAATTTACTTTCAATGGGGTGTTGATCACCCCTTCGGGGGTGATAATTAGTCACCCCAAAGGGGTGACACTCAGACACCCCTCAAAAGGGGTGCCTCACGACTTGGCACCCCTTCGAGGGTGATGATTTGTCACCCCCGAAAGGTGCCCCTGAAAGGGTGACAATATGTGTCACCCCTTCGGGAGTGACCCTCAAACACCCCCGAAGGGGTGCCTCAGGCCTTGGCACCTCTTTAATGGTGATTTTTTAATTTTGTCATTTCTAATTGAGGGTGATTGTTGATTAATTAATATTTACTAATGTGTTCTATGCATATGGATGTAGGTAAAATGTCATACAAGGTTGGTGTTGTTGCTGGTCGTGATATTGGATGGCAACATGGTTTCATGTTGGATGTGACGAAGAAGAGGATGGGATACAAGTGGTGTAATAAGGAGATGGATGGAGGTGTTTACCGGCCCAAGCAACATATAGATAATGTAAGTGGAAATGTTAATTAGTGTGACAGTCCTAGCGGAGTTTGCGAAGGAGATGAGAGGATACTTGACCGGGAGAATCTCATAGAGGGTGGTTAGAATTGGGTAGAGGCAAGATCTTCACGATGAGTTGATGGAACGGAGAAATACTGAGCTGCTGGCCGGAAAGGGCAAGAAGAGGAAGGGAAAAGTATAAGGTCATGTTGTGACAAAGTTTCTCCTGCTACGATATGACATGTATTATATATGTATAAACATTTTTAGTTACAAGTTTATCACTCTTACTAATTCAGTGATGTTATTCTTTTTACAGTTGATTGGTGGATTCAAGTGAATAATAGGAGTGGATGGAATCTATTGACTGTCATTGCTATTAAGGTACTGAGCCAGAGTACCAACTCCTCTCAATGTGAAAGAAATTAAAGCACATTTAATCTCATACATAAAGAGAAGGAATATGTTGAAGATGGAAAGATTAGAGAAATTAGTTTTTAGCCGTTATAACTTAAGGTTGAGCATTCAAAATACTAAGGAGAGACAAGATATTTGAGAAGAGATTTGCTAGATTTGTAGGAGGTATCTACCAAGAAAGAGTTGTAGCTAAGCTAGTAAATGCTTGTCACAAGGGGATATGAATTTGGAATATTTTTTCCCAGAGGAATATCCACTTTTAGTATGGATGGATAAGAAAGACGCTTAAAGAGAGGTAGAGTTCAACCCAAATGATAGTGTTGGAAGCCTAAGTTTTCTCAAATAATAATTGAATAACGATGAGGTGTATACATACGGTTATTTGACTAAGAACGGTAACCGGCAGCATGTAACAAAAAAGGAAACAGGTTACATGAGGATCACAGCTTGCACAATGGGCTTGCAGCCGGCTCTAGAAGAACTAAGCGCATGAGGTGCTTTTGATGAAACCCATAAAAATGAACGTATAGGCATTCTGATGTTGAAATATTACCAAGAAGATGACAATGATGAAGAAACAAGCTGATCAGAGCTGTTTGGGAAGAGAACAACCCATTAGACGGGTTGTTCGGTACGTTTAAACCATTACAAAGTCGTCGAAAATGTGCTGGAATGAGCGTATGAGAATTCCGGCAAAGAAATGTTATCAAGAAGATGATAATGATGAAGAAATGACTTGATCGAAGCTGTTCAGGAAGAGAACAACCGTTTAAACAACTTCAGAATCGTTAGAAATGTGTAGAAATAAGTTTATGAGATTTTCGGTGAAGAACTCTTACCAACAAGATGACAAGGATGAAGAAACAGCTTAATCAAAGTTGGAATTGAGGGTTGGATTGCTGGAATCCAGCTTGGATCACCAGAATTGAGTTCTGGATCATCGGAGTCGACTTGGAATTGTCGGAATCAGTCCTGGAATCGATCTATTCCTCTGGGAATCGATGGGATCGTCGTTGCAACCACCAGAATTGACTGATTCGAGGTTGGATCACCATTGCCGGTGAGCTTCAGCCCTAGCAGGTGAGGGGCGTGAAGGGGTCGATTCCAACGCTAAATGGTCGAAGTTGGATCGATAACGGGTCCGAATCGGGCCTGGTATCAATCCATTATTGAAAGTTAAGTCTTTTGTATGAATCGGTCGATTGACCGATTCCTTCGAAATTCTCAAGGGAATTGGTCTTTCAGTCAAGAATCAGATCAGAATCGATTGATTCGATTTCAAAATTGGTTGATTCCGATCTGATTCAAGTGATTCCATTAACCATGGTTTGACAACACCCAAGCACCTTCCTCAGATGATGTATTCCTGTCACTCAACAAGAAGACAAGAGTTCAGGTGGAGGTGGAGTTAAAGGATCGGGTCATTCAAGTGGCTCCAGTCATACATGTACTAATGGAGTGGGTGTATCAGATTTGGGTGAGAGATAGCATTCTAGTGGGAGTAATAAAAAATGAGGTTAGATGAGATTTTTTGACGAGTATGCTGCAACCCAATGTCTAGAACTTGCCTCAGATTGGGGACCTTGTTATCCAATATCACCTTCTCAGATGGCTCACTATTTTCGTATGGATATGGATCACTAACGAGTCAACAAAGTCAGTAGACTATCTAGGAAAATGAGAATGAAGAGCAAAATTAAGAATACAAGGGACAAATTCTTTTTTTAACTTTCACTACTTTTAGATGTATAATTCTAATGTTGTATTTTATTTATAGTTGTATTGTACCATGTCTTTTATTTAATAGAATAAATGTTAAATTGTTATTAGGATGAGAATCAGAATAGCTGTTAAGTTAATGATGTTTATGAATTTTTGCTCAGTTATGATTTAATAAATCACGGCTTCCTCACAATCACATTATTCTGACTTTTTCTGATTTTCTGTATTATTTAAATATTTTTATGATTTTTTCTGTTGAAAAGAATTGTAAAAAGATTGATTTGGACCAATTCCTGTTTTGGAGAATCGGTTGAGATCGAATAGATTCGGATTAGATACATATCTACCGATTCTGATTTCAATTCTGACGTCACGTTCCTTGCGTCGGTCTCATTGTTTTTGCCGTTTTCTCAATGATTCATACGAATAATTTTGGCGATATTCGTGTGTCAAAGCCACGACGCCTCTGGTGTAACATCAGCTGAGTTCTATATTCCATAAATTTTGTTTCCAACAATGTTCTGATTCATGCCTTCTAAATTATTTTGCTCATGTTGGTAAATGTGAGTCGCTTTGCATTTGACGTGGATACCCCCCCCCCCCCCGGTTGGGCAAGTGTTTGATGGTGAAAATGGTCAGCGCTTTATTTTTAACGCGTCACTTGAGCAGGTTGGCCGTCATAACATATTCCATGCGTGTTTTAAAACCTATATTTTTTTGGCTCAATGATCTGTGACCAAATCAAACGAACTGCGAAACCCAAGGTGTGTTAGCAGCTGTTTGGCTGGTATTGAACTATATGGCATCGCTTTTTTATTTTGTTAATAGTTTATAGTGTCTACCAATAATGGTATTTCTAGTTGAACCCCCCTATCTTCTTCCCTCAAATCTTCCGTTGCCCCTTCTTTCCTTCTTTGCCTGATCTATTTATCTATTTTTTCTCTTATTTTACTTTGTCTTCACTCTATGCACACATCTCCTTAACATAGATTAGGATGGCGTTTGATTTGACTTGAATGAAATATATTGGTAGTATCTGGATTTTATTTCTCCTTTTGTTTTTTGTTCTCTTCTTCTATACTATATTTTCTTTGATCGTTAATTAAATCGTGACCGTGTCACATTCAAATAAACCATCGATGCCGACGAGTTGATATCCAGGTTTGAGAAGGCCAGGGAGCTGAGCTTGGAGGAGGTGGAGGAGGCCTTCTACGCGTTATCGGGACGGGGACAACTTCCATAAACATCGACGGGCTGCAAAGGGTGCCGTTGGGATTGGGAATCAAGGAGGAGCAGGGGAAAAAAAAAAGTCAACAACCGGCACCTTCGCGGAGATGTTAAGGCGATCGAACATGAAAAATGTGGGTCTAAAATCTGAATTAGAAGACCGCATAACCAAGGCCGAGGCGGATGCCAAGAGTGAGGTTCAGACCATGGAATGCCGGGTCGCGACCCGGCCCCGACCCGGTCGGGTTTAGGCCCGACCGGCCCGGTCGCGACCCGGTCGGGGCGACTCCCCCGGCCGGGTCGCGGAGTCGTGGCCGGGTCGCGCGACCCGGCCGGGTCGCGCGACCCGGTCTGGCAACGGTCACTTGACCGTTGCCAGACCGTTGGCAACGGTCTCAAGACCGTTGCCAACGGTCTTGGGGGGGCGCAGCCCCCCCATTCAGCCCCTTGGGGGCTATTTAAAGCCCCCAAGGGGCTCTCCTTACTCCCACCCCCACTCTCACTCTCAACCTCTCATTTGTGCTCTCATTGCTCTCATTGCTCAAATTTTTTTTCTCATTTACTTAATTATTTCATCAAGCATTTCATTAGTTCATTTAGTATATTTATTTAATATTAGTTCCATTGATTAGTGGGTTAAGTAGTTTATTCTTTTTAATATTTATTTGCTTACTTGCATAGTTAGTTAGCTAGAAGATTAGTTAGATATTTAGTTTAGTAGTTACTTAACACATCATTAGTTTGAAGGAATATTAATTACTTACTTAATCATATATTTAGTTAATCATTCAATTTATATAAATAAAAATATACTTACATTAGTAGTCACTAATTAAGGTTATTAGTTATTTAAATAATTAATTACTTACTTAAGTAATTATTTACTTAAAAAAATGTCTTCTCCAAGCCAAACAACCCAAACTATCGGCGCGACCCGGAGTGATCCGGCTTGGTTGCATTGCAATTTGATCTCCATGGCGGAGAGAAAAGTGCAATGTAAATATTGCGACAAAGTAATATTCGGTGGTATTTATCGTTTAAAATTTCATCTTGCAGGCATGAAGGGAAATGTTCTTCCTTGCACACGGACTCGCCGGAGGTCGTAGCTCAATTTCGTAGGCACCTACAAGCGATGGAGCAAACGAAGGGAACTAGCAAAAGACATAAAGAGACCGTCCGAGAAGAATTGCAACAACCGGGGAGACGATCCGTACACATTTACGGAACCGGACAAGAGAGGCCGGATATTTTTGGAGACGAAGAGTACGAAGGTATGGGAGGTGTTACTCATAAACGTTGTTCATTATTCTATTTTAAAGGATAATTAAGTAGCCTTGATACTTAAATGTTTTTTAAAAAGATGAACTCTCACGAGGGATGGAAGCAAGTCGAAGATCATTCGCCGAGGAAGAGTTCTATAGACATACCGGCCGAATGATGGGTCAAGGGTCTGGAAGTGGGAGTGGTCGAGGTAGCGGAAGAGGATCCAACAACCAACCGCAAGATCAGGTTCATGATCTCACACAAGACGACGACCCGGCAGTAGGTCTCGTGGATCCCGTAATCACCAGACCACGACAACGTCAAACAACAATCACGACGGCGATGAAGAACCTCAAATTATGTAAGGAGAGGATTGGCCGGGCAACGTCAAGGTGGTTCTTTCACCACAGCATTCCGGCAAATGCCGCGAAGGGACCATACTACGAGAACATGATCGACACGATCGCAGACGTCGGGAGGGGAGTGCCTGGTCCAAACCCAAAGGAGATATACAATGTATATCTTCCTATGGAGGTGCAAGAAACAAAGAAGTACGTGCAGTCATTTGAACGCATCTGGGAGGAACGAGGTTGCACATTAATGACCGACGGATGGACCGGTAATTAAATTTTCTTTTACTCATTCATATTATATGTATTAACATTCTTTTTTGGTATAACTTAGTTAACATCTTATACTTAACAGGTATTACTAGGAAGACTATGATCAATTTCCTAGTGTACAGTCAAGCCGGCACGGTCTTTTGGAAGTCGGTCGACGCATCAGGACAGGTAAAGAATGCAGAGTATCTTTACCAATTGATAGATGGAGTGATAGAAGAAATAGGAGAGAGCCGGGTAGTTCAAGTAGTCACAGACAATGCGGCGGCATACAAAGCGGCCGGTCAGATGCTTATGGTCAAAAGACCAAAGTTGTATTGGACACCCCGTTCCGCCCACTCTTTAGATTTGATGTTGGAGGATATATGCAAGGATCCTCAAATAGACAGGGTAGTTAAGCTAGCCCAGTTTATTTCTTCATTTATTTATAACCACAACTTTGTCCTTGCACTTATGAGGGAACACACCAAGGGGCGAGAGTTGTTACGGCCCGGTGCAACCCGGTTCGCCTCCAACTATATTTCCTTAGAAAGTTTATTGAGTCAAAGGAGAGCTCTAACTCAAATGGTCATTTCACCGGGTTGGGGTAGTTGGATGGCTAGATGTAACCCATCGGATAAGAGAAAGGGGAGAAAAGTAGAAGAGACAATAGAGAGTGGAGATTTTTGGAAAGTTGTAAAGAAGACGTTAGACATTGTCCAACCCATAGTGAAGGTACTAAGGATAGTTGACGGAGATAGAAAAGCAGACATGGGGTATTTATATGATGCGATTGAGAGAGTCAAAGAAGAAATCTCCAAGACCGTGTCCGACTTCGCCAAGTGGTGGGATATTATAGATCGTCGCTGGGAGCGTACATTACATCAACCCATATATGCAGCAGGTATATTTTCTTAAACATTTACTAATCTTTTTATTAATCAAAGTTGTGTATAACTTGTTTACTAATACTATTTGTTTCGTAGGTTACTTTTTCAACCCAAGATACTGCTATAGTCCACATTTCAAGGCGACGAACGAGCTATTAGATGACGTGAAGAACATCATCCGACGGTTGCTTGGTGACGACGACCGGGCTATTATCGCTTGCAACAAGATGTATGATTACAGAATGCGGAGCTTTCACTTTGGAACGAGCAGAGTTGAACGAGCTGTGATGATACTAAGTCCGGGTATGTAGAAATGTTTTTCATCACTTAATTAATCAAAGCTTACTTAGATAATAATGTACGACTTTCAATTTATGCAGCTGATTGGTGGATGGACCATGGTAAAGTACCAGGGTACGAGGACTTGGCGGACGTAGCCATCAAGGTCCTAAGTCAAACCACATCGGCTTCGGCCGCGAGCGAAATTGGTCTACATTCGGCTTGATTCACACAAAGCGAGAGAAAAAGGTTGACATCAAGGAGGCATGAAGACCTCGTGTATTGTCACTACAACATGAGGTTAAAGTTGAGGAATTTGGATAGAATGAAGCGTAACCGAGATGGAACAAAAGAGTTGGATAGCACGGGCGGCGGGACGTTCGGTCGACGAGCCGCCAATTGAAGAGGAGGATATCGATTTGGATCAAATATTCTACGAGAAGAACTCCTTAGAAGCTTGGGTAAACGACCGAGAAGGGTTGGGAGAACCGGAGTTCAACCCCCAAGACCGACAATGGGCCGAAGGAGTGCTCGACGATGTCCCTTTAGCCGAAGAATTCCAGATCCCTCCCTCACTAGCAAAGCGCCAGAGGACCGGAGAAGGAACTAGTCAAGGTACGCAAAGTAAGCGAAAAGGTAAACAAGTTATGACTGATCCTTTTGATATTGCAGATGCTGATACGGTCGAAGATGATCGAGAAGATACACCGGAGCCGAACATCCGAGTGCAGTACCAGACGTCCGAGGATTCGTCGTCAAAGAGTAGCAGCGATGATGGTGCTCGATACGGGGGCACGGACACTTTACAAGTACAAGGGACCTCAGATCCTCCCATATCTCCTACCACGTCGCTACGTTTTACCGGCGAGGAGCAATATACTCATGCGACCCAAGATACCGATCATGGTAGAAGGCCGCCACAAGGTAGAGGAGGTCATCGTAGCCATGGAGTTGGAGCAGAATACCACGATGCCTCCGACTATGTGTATGATTCATCCCAAGGCTCTTGGTTCCCTACATACGATCAAGAGTACTATGGAATGAATTATGTGGAGTCATCGGATACTTCGATCCACTCGACCTATAGTTATGGTGACTCGTTTGGATCAAGTCTTAGGATAGTTTCCCGAGGGACAGACGAATATGATCGTCATGTGTACATGTATCAAGCTTTGTACTCAACCCAAATGACATGGGGAGAGTACATCAACTACCTACAAAGTGTACAACACATCATGTTGGAATAAAATTGATGCATTATTTATTTAAATCATGTCATTTAATTTATCCAATTTTTCTGTATTTTTTCAGATTTTTTTCGCATTTTTCTTATTTTTTTGAATTTTTCAAAAAAAATAATAAAAAATTAGGGTCGCGACCCGGGTCGCGACCCGGTCAGCCTGGGGGTCCCGCGACCCGGTCGCGACCCCCGACCCAACCCTCCTTGGTTCAGACTCCTTATGGAGAACATGAAAGAGAAATGGAAAAACAAGGCAATAAAAGGTAAGAAACGGCGAAAACTAGTACCCTATGGTGTCAACTTGAGCTGAGAGATGGCACGCAGTAGGAGGTGGGCGACTGGAGATACAAGAGTAGGGGTGGGTACAAAACGGTTCAAACCGAGAAACTAAACCGAATTAGTTCATTTGGTTCAGTTTGGATCTCTTTCAGTTTGGTTCGATTTGAAAATTCTCCAAACTGATTTAAACCAAATCAAATCGTTTAAACTAATTTAATCAAAAAATTATAAACAAATATTATAGTATTAATAAAAATAATATTTTTATAAGTTTTATAATAAAAATAATATTTATTTTAATTATTTTTAACTTAAAAATTATTATATATATGTAAAAATAATTAATTTAAATATTTTTATATTTTTTGATTTAAATCAAATCAAACCAAATTGAAATCGATTTGATTCAGTTCGATTTGAGATGTTGATTTGGTTCAATTCATTTTGAAAAAAAATAGTCCAAACTGAACCAAATTGAACCGTGCCTTCCCCCGTACACTAGAAAGCAAGATGGGGAATTCGATTGGAAGCGGTGAAAAGCATGTAGCTAGAGTTGACGGGATCTCCAAGGCCGGTTGCTATGTATGGGGGAGTGCGGCATAATGAGGAGGTTTTGCCTAGGGGGTGTCAATGGGTTGGGTTTGAGCTGGCCCGGTTCAACCCACCTACATAAAATCTAAGTCTATGCCCATGTAAAAAGTTCAATGGGCGATGGTTACATAAACAGATTTTAGCCCTCCAAAATCCAGTAGCTTGTTAGAGCCCATTGGGCCATCAACATTGCTACCCAGCTTCTTGCGATGCCCGCACCAATGTCGGGTGGTTACTGTCTATATCTTAACAGATATGAGGTCCGTCCATAGCCAGAAAAGTAAAAATCGAAGTTTGACTTTGTGACATTATAGGGTGTTTGGTAACGTTTTTCTCCCTTTTTTACCTAAAATTTGAAAATAGGGAAAGAGAGGTGTTTGGTCACGTCTCTTACCCGCTCCTCTTTTTTTGGAAACAAAGAGACCTACTCCTAATATCTCTCCCGAAAATAAAACAACTCCTCCCCTGTTTTATTTTTGGGAAAGACGCGAGTGCCTGTTCCCGCCATCGCGCCTCTCCCACCCGGACGAGCACAGCGTGCTGGACGAACCGGGGGGGGCAATGTTGGCAGCAGACGGGGCAGCGGACTCCGGCAGGGGGCGCAGCTGTCCACGGGGAGGGGGATGGGGGTGGACGACGGCAGTCGCGGAGGACTCCGGCAGGGGGCGGGCGTGGCTGTCCGCAAGGGGATGGACGACGGCAGTCGTGGAGGTGGACGACGTCGGCAGTCGCGGAGGGGGCGGCGGACTCCGGCCGATGGAGGCGCCGGTGGAGCCGTTGTCGGGGAGGAGGGCGGTGACCGGGAGCGAGACCATGCAGACCCTACCGAGGGGGGCGGTGAAGGGGGGCTCCGGCGGGCCGCCGAGGGGGAGGGGGTGGCCGGCGTCCCTGTTCGGGCCCCCGTCCGAGGGGGAGGGGCACTTGTCCACGGGGGAAGGGGGCCGTTGTTCATGGAGGGGGTGTTCCGGCGGGCCGGGCCACCGGGGGGGATTGCCGGGGGCCCGCTGTCCGCAGGGGGAGGGGGCGGTTGTCCATGGAGGGGGGTGGCTCCGGCGGGCATTTTGGAGGGGGCGGCATCGTCCAGCGACGGTGGATGGGGATGGGAACGGACAAGGAATGAAATAAAACCCATCCCATCAACATGGGTTGAAATTGAAAGGGACTACGGTAGAACAATAGATGGAGAGGTGGATCATAGAAGAAGAGACAGAGTTCGACGCAAGGCACATCATACTGGAAGATCATCAGAACAATGCAAACTTGGAAAAGAGCTACGTAGTAAAATAACAACGAAAATGTAGGAAAATTATGTTAATAGACGAAACTGATGTATATGGTTCAATATTCATAAATGTTAGTTGACATTAAATAAATATGGATGTTGTGACATACTACGTTGTATTGACATGGAGTGTGTCATAGAGTTATTTTGATTTGATTTTAAAATCATAACCAAACAGTACTCTATAAATTTTAAAAATTGTGATAGTTTTGCCAAACACAAAATGGTTAGACTCTTTTGATTTTAAAATTAAAAATGAGAAGTCAAGTAATCTTGATTTTAAAAACGAGATTGACTCAAAATTAAAAGAGCTACCAAACACCCTATTAGCCATCAAAATTTCATACGCAAGTAAAAAGTATATTATTTAATTTACAAGGTTGGTAGAAGACGTATTTTACTATTTTTATGGGAGGTTGAATAGTAATTATTATATTTTTATTATAAAAAATAATGTTGAATAAAAATTAATTAATTTAAAATATAAAATTATGTAAGAAATATAGTTAAATTGAGTGAAAATCATGTATTAGTATGAATGGTGGCGGATAAAAAAAACAGAATATGTCATATTTTATTTAAAAATATTTTTTTTAAATATACATTTGAAATCATTACCGAATGTCATTTTTAAATTTCTTTATAAAATTCTATTTTTGTAACAAAAACTCTAGGGGTGTCAATGGGCTGGGCCGGCCCGGCCCGCAGCTGGCCCAACAAAGCCCGCTCCAATATATAATGGGCCGGCCCGGCCCGGCCCGTATTACATTTCGGCCCGACCCGGCCCGGCCCAGAAAAAATATAAGTTTGGCCCGGCCCGGCCCGTTCTTTTTAACTTATTATAAGATATATTTTATATTTTTTAAATTTTTTAAACATCAATCCAAAAAACTTTAATAACTTCTATGATCTTACCAATGATGTGTCTTATTAATGGTGATCTCTGTATTTGTGATAAAAAATAATACCAACTAAAAAAATGTAAAATTAATTTAATTATTTAATTATTTAATTATTACAACAACTGAGTGACTAGAGATATAAATATTGATTTGATTTAGATAAAAATCAATAACTGCATGATCTATTAATAAATCAGAATCAAAATTAGATAATTAATAAATTAATAAATTTGTGATTATTAATAAATAAGAATCAAAATTAGATAATTTTGTTTAGAAATCGGCGAGAGAGGGGGGAGGGGGCGTTACATTACATGCAAATTTTTTTTTCAAAATGTTACACATACCTTGACGGAGAATTGCGGGGTAGGGGGCCTGGTTGCCAAGAAGAACACCAGCAGCGCCGCCGCCATGCTCACCGCGAGCCTCCAGGCCACCTGCACGGAGAGGCAGCAGCACGACGCCGAGTGGTCCAGCGCTAGGTACCTCCAAATGCCGCTATCCTTCGTCTTCCCCCGCGCCGCCGCCGCCACCTCCTACGTGTCCTCGCCCTCACCCACCGCCGCCAGCCGCTGCCTCCGCCCGCCGCCACCGACCCCTCCTCGGCCGCCTCCACCGAGCTCGTAGGCATTCTTCTTCTCGTGGAGCTGGACCGAGCTGTTGGAGCCGCGAGAGGTGGAGTAGCAGGACAACGTGAAGCGGGAGGCCGCCTCCCAGCAGCTGGTCCGGTCGGCATCATCGGCGGCGGCGGCGGCGGCGGCGGCGGCGGCGGCGGCGGCGTGAGGGAAGGGGGAGAGCAGGCTCGACTGTTCATGGGGGTTCCCACCGTCGACGCTGCTGTTGGCGTGGGAGGCGGCGGAGGGGCTCTGGACGTAGTAGACGGGGAGGGTTAAAGAGTGGCCGAAGAGGGCTCCTCACCTTCCGGTGAGGAGCCGCCGCCATCACGCCAGACGGGAGGGAAAGCTGCTGTTGTCGAGCGTACGGCCGCGCGCCCACCTCCGCCGCTCACCGGAGCTCTGCCACCGCCTGCATAGACCTTCCCCGGTCTTTTAGCAGGCGGCAGCTCGCGAGTTGGGTTCTTCCATCGGCCCGAGAACTGGCCCGACTTCAGCCCGCGGGCTATTTCTCTTGGCCCGAAACAAGGCCCGACGCTAACCCGGCCTGAGAGTCCATGGGCAAACCCGGCCCATTGCCGCCCCTAAAAAACTCTATATCATGCAACCAAGCGCCCCATTTTACCAACTAATTTTTTTAACTCTAACTTTAAGGGGCCCAAATCTAATTATCATAAAAAAAATTCAGTGAGGACCTTGGTTAAAATATATATTTAGATATTTTATGTAAAATAATATATAAAAATAATTTATAGAGTATCTAAAGATATAAATCAACCTGTTGCGTAAGAAAATAATTTTAAGTGTATGTCATACATACGAGAAAGAATTTTAAGTAAAACATGATTTACCAAGAAGTTCAACTAATGAAATCTTTTTTTACAATTCAACCAAATATTTCCAAAGTTATTTTAGACCACATGATTTTATTTTATAACAATAAAATAAATAAAATGTTATTAGTTAGGTTTTTGAACTATGTGATGTGATGATAAATTTTATCAAAAACAAATATTTTAAAAATATTTTATTTTATTAATATAATATTAATTTTAAAAAAAAATGTTTTGTATTTTATGTTAAAATAATTTACGATGAAAATTCTTTTGTGTCTTGAATATTTTTGTAGATGTTTCTACTATGTATTCTATTTTATATTTTTGTTTGTTGTTATTTAAATTATTTTTACTATTTATTTTAAATATTTTATATTATTATAGATAAAATAGTTATATGTTCATCAACCATCTATGTATTCTATTGTATATTTTTTGTTGTTATTTAAATTATTTTTACTATTTATTTTAAATATATTATATTATTATAAATAACATATTTATATGTTCATCAATCATCTATTAATTAATTATAAAATATATTTCAACACATATAACCAAATATTTTTTAGATGCACTCAAAATTAATATCACAATTAAGTATATTTTTATTTATAATATATAGTTACCACTGTCTAACCCTAGTTCAACAAAGGGTCTATTTGGTTTTATGTAAAGTCAAAACCCAAGAAAATGTCTTCCACCAAAAACTATTTCCATAAAAATTGAAAACATCCCTAGTTATTTGGTTGTCCGTAATTACTTTTCATTTGGTTGTCTGTAATTACCTTTCTACAAAATTTTATCAAATGCTTCAAGTAGAACATAACACCATTAGATAATTTTATCAATATTTATATAATTAAATTATTTATTTGTAACAAAATCTTGATGCAAAAAAATAAGTAAACTATTTTGCATGAAGTTATTTTCAATGAAATTTAAAACATATTTTATTATTTAGAGATTAGTCAAGTATTTTTCTTAAAAACACATATATTACTTTTTAATTGTTGAATCATTTTATTAAATTGTTTTCGGTCATTCAGATATCTTTACATCATTTTTTTAATTTCATGTAAAATTTTCTATAGTATAGTCATTTATTTACTTGAATATTTAGAAATAGTCACTGATATCAAGTTTATATTTTAAAATTAATCATATGATAAAATATTTTTAAACTAAATTTTTATATAAATTTTTTACTCAAAATACATATTTTGGAAACCTACAATAGCAAATAAATAAAATATGCACTAGTTAATAGTTTAACACAAAAGGTTCTTGTAATTATTATGTAAAATAATTTAATTAAAACATAGTTTAAACATTTGCTAACTCAAGTTTAGTTAAATTTTTATTAATAAATTTATTGAATGAGTGATTGGTATAATAAAATATTTTATCAAAAAAATTTATTCTATTTTTCAAACACATAAAAATATAATATTTTTTTATTTACCGATATATGTCTTTAAAAAATTAATTTTAAAAAATAAACGTATTAAAATTGATAATATCTATTTAATATTATATATATTAAAAAGCTACACCATGGAAAATGGCATCCGCTCCATTCGAGCGGATGCCAAAATCCTCATCACTGTGAATCGTTGGATATTTTGTTTTACGTGATCCCCTATTTACGGGCAACCAAATATGTTAGTTGAAAGTATTTTTCTGAAAACTGGCGCAGGGAGCAAGTTCTCCGTGTAAACAACGGACTCTAATGGGGTGTTTGGTTGCATGATAACGGAGGTTTTTATTTTAATTTTTAAAAATTGTAAGAAAATTTGTTAAAAAAGGTGTTTGGCAAGTTTGACAATTTTATATTTTGAAAGTGATTTTCTTCTTAAACAAAAAAATAGTCTCGCTTCTTTCTTTTTTCTTGTGGTACTCCACTTTGTTTGATCATGAATGATAGTTACTCTTTTTTGTTATCACATCCCTCCTAACATGATAATTTTATGTAATGAGTTGGTTCACTTTTTATTTTAATATAATTTTTTATCATGAAAAATGTACAAAAAAAATATCATGCAATCAAACACCCCCATAAGCATGTCTCCATCAGAGTGGCAAGTGGCTACTTGACCATAGTTCCACGGTGGCTGGTTAGACTCATCAAATGTGGTCCACACATGTTTTGGTAAAAAAACAAAAAACAATTGAACAACTTTAATACAAAATTGGCCAGTGGCTACTTGACCTTAGTTCCACGTTGGCTGGTCTGACTCATCAAATGTGGCCCACACCATGTTTAGGTGAAAAAGAAAAAGTTGAGCAACCTTAATACAAAATCAGTACCTCTTTGTGCCTACTAATAGGGTGTTTGGTTGTATTTTAATTTTTAAAAAGGTTTCATGATAAAAAATTAAAATATAATGTCAAACAAGATAAATTTTAAAAATGAAGATGTGACAATGAATGTGTTTGGCAAAAATATTTTAATTTTTAAAAATAGTAATGAGGTGTTTGGTAACATTTTAAATTCACTTTTCATCCATTTTATGGACATCGAAGAGACGGGAGAGAGAGGGAGCCCGAGGGCACGGGAGAGAGAGGGGGGAGCGGCGGAGGCGGGGGCGACGCCGGCTGGACGTGGCGCCGGAGGGGAAAACGCGGGAGAGGGGAAAACGCGGCGATGGTCGCGACTGCGGCGGCGACCACGGTGGGAGGGGGAGCCGGAGAGTGGAGCGGGAGAGCAGGAGAGGGGGGGTGCCGCGGGGGTCCGCGCGCGGGGGGGGGGGGGGCTCCGTAGCGATGGCGATGGCCGAGAGCAAGGGAGAGCCGTCGCCATCCAAGAAGACCGCGGAGATCGACGCGCCCCTTCACGCCGTAGGCTTCCTCATCGACGTCGTCTCTCCCTCCGTCGTCAATGGCCGCTTCACCATCTTCCCGACTTGCCGCCGGTAGGCTCGGCTCGGCCCCGCCCGATCCCCAATCACCCGCCTAATCCAATCCGTCGACCTCGTCGTCCCGCCGCCGCCCTCTCGGTAGCCCTTCGGGGTGCCGCACGGCGGGATCTCCGCTCCGCCCTCGTAGCGGAGGCCTTGGCCGCATCGACGCCCGTGGTCGCCGGCGGCACTTCGCCGGCCTCCATCTCGCATCAACCGTCACCGCCCGGCGCGCTCGGAGAAGAAGAGGAAAGGGGAGCCGGCGATGGCGACGGTCGACGGCGAAGAAGAAGAAGAAACGAGGAGGAAGAGGAGCCGGACCGGGGGGACACAGGGCGACGGTGAGGTACCGCGCGCGAGGGGGACGGCACCAACAGCCGCGCACGGTGCGGCGAGGTCGCTTGGCCGGGCGGCGGAGAGATGGGCGGCGGCGTCCGAAGGTGGCTGCTGGACGATTGAGGGGAAGAGAGAGGGGGAGCGAGGGAGAGACCAGCGCGACGGCCGCGAGGCTGGGGGATGGTCGAGCAGGCGCTCGCGAGACGTTGTTTCGCTTTCGAAAAAAAAAGTGGTCTCAACCACTTTTTTTTTTTACGTTGTCCATTCCATGAAAAGTATTTTTAAAATAAAAAACGAAAACAAGAGCCAAACAAACTTTTGAGAGCACTTTCATTACAATTTTCAAAAATTAAAAAGAAAATGACCATTATCACGTAACCAAACACCCCATAAGAGGGGGAACTTCCTCTCACGAGTGATGTAGTTATTAATGTGCACCCCCAACCCCCGCGTTTACATTCAATGGGCTAAGTGGGCCAACCTTGTCCAAGCCCATCCAGCCCATTTAATAGTTTGGGTTTATTCATGGGCTTAATGTCATGACTTAGATTTTCGACATGTACAACGGAATATAATCTGACGACATAACTTTTGAAATATAATAGTTTGAAATAAGATAAGACTAAATCACAATCTAAATAAATAATTCCAACAAATCTAAATTGATAGTCTTATCATATCAAAAATCAAACTTCAAGATTCCATAAATCTTAAAATGATACCATTAATTTATCCAATGTAGACCTCCAATAATCTAACATTAAATTTTTATGTCATATAAAGTTTTTAATCTAATAAACAATCTAGATAATTCTTCATGTCCATGATCATTTTCTTCCAACTATCGATTCCATCTAATCTAAACCGATATCATATACGTGGGTATGACAAAATAGTCATTCTAGCCGAGTTAATGTTCCGATACGAACCTGTCACTACTCGGATTTTTGACATGCACAACGGAATACAATCCAGCGACGTTACCCTTGAAATAATAGTTTGGAATAAGATAAGACTAAATCACAATCTAAATAGATAATTCCAACAATTCTATCCAAACTGTCTCTATAAAGTTACATTATAAACAATTTAAATACTAGCATTGAACAAATAATCAACTAACTCCTCTGATTCTAAAATACCACTAGATTTCTACTACTCTAAATCTATAATCCTAAAAAATATTAAAGATTGAAAAGGGTGTCACACTTGACTCAATAAGACTTACACCCGAACTACTCTACTATACTAATCAAGTTCCTACTGATAATAAGGAATAAAAACTCAAAGATCAAATTATATCAAGTATAGATAGAACTAATTATCAAGGTTAAATTATTTAAATAAGATGCTTTATCAACCGTATACTAGATTAACATGATTCTAAATGCAAATCACTCTAACCATAGCTAGACATCACTAACATAACTCTATATGCACCAACCTTATAAACCTAACATGAAATGAAGAATTAAATGCAACAATCTACCACTCTACATGTCATTATGCAAAGACTAAACTATTTGTCTAATTAGAATACATGTTTCACTTGGACATTATAGTCATATCACAGAATTAACACTAAATTTATCATATAATAGAATACAACAGATAGTAACTAAATCCTATAGTACACCTAGGCAGGAGTATACTTAAGATAAATTTTAATATACGAGATCAAAGAATACTCCAGACCGTTCTAATTCATTCGCTGTCCACAGGCTACTAACTAGTCTGGTAAAGTAAAATTTCATCATAGAATGCAACATACTGCATCAACTACATTTTGCAAATTGAAAGCATATAATTTCTCAAACATACACCAACTAATCAAACCAAACATGCAAAAACCAAGTTAAACGTAAAACATGACTATGTACAACCTTAAGCAAAAACATAATTAAATGGCTATATGCTTTCACATACATGCATGCTAAATCACAAGTGACCACAATTTAATAAAAATTGATGAAATGATGCATCTATTCTAAAATCATACAATCTACCAAACTAACATGTCATGTAATCATTAACATTAATCAATTGTAACTTATATTTATATATATGTATTAAATCAAATCTAAGTTCCCTACTGATTAACTCTTAGTTATTATGATTGATTCATAGCATAAATCAGGATATATACAAAATCATAATATACTATAATCTATTTTACATTGAACTACTAATCACAACTTATTAACTAATATTAATTAGCAGATTTTAACATATTAATTAAAATATTTTTAATGATAAGAATAGTTGAGATGTGATGACGGTGACTCACATAATTTTAAGAGAGGTTAACTGGATGATGATGACGAGTATGAAACAGCAACGAAGACAGCGAACCAAGATTAAGACTATCTTCTCTTATCTTGCTGCTGGAATGAGGAAAATAGGTTAGAATAAGAGAGACGACGATAGGAGAGAGGGGGAGAGGTATCGACGGTGAAGACGCGGAGCATAAACGCACGGGCGTGCGGAGGACGTTGCACGGTGACGTGGGCTGTGCGGGGCGGGTGGTACAGTCCGCGGGCGGCCGAGGCAGGTCAACGGGGCGGCCACGCACGGCTGGGCAGTCAACGCCTAGAGGCGGCATCGGCGATGCGGGCGAGGCCGCGGGTTGTCGACCGGGTGGGCTAACGAGGCGGACGGTGAGGTGCGACAGTACGGGTCAACGGCACGGCAGCGACCGACGGGGTGGGTGGATGAGGTGGCGTCGACTGGACGGCCACGCGGAGGGACGACGGCCTGCTACATGGCCCAGGCGCGGGGAAATTGATAAATTTGAGTGACGTCGAAGCGTTGGAATTCCAGCTAGAAGCAGAAGCAGTAATTGATTTGTCGATGAAGCTTCTTCAGAACTAGTCGAGCTTCAGTCGACGAGGAAGAACAGAGGAAACAAAACAAATTAAGAATGAAGAAGACTGGAGGGAAATTTTCTGTGTATTTCACTTGTGTCGTGTTACAGTGAGTATGTGAGTATGTGTCAGTATATATAGGCGGGAGAATACTCCCTTGTACAAATCACCCAATGAATGGGTAAAAATGTAAGAAAACAAAATTACAAATAGAACCTTTTCTCATTACATAATTTCACTCCCCCTCAAGTTGGTGAGTGAAGGTCCCGAACCAACTTGCTTGTGTGTAATTTGAAAGGTTCTCTTACTAATGCCTTTGTAAACATGTCAGCCAATTGATCTTCAGATTTGATATATGAAGTTTGAATAAGACCATTGTGTATTCTCTCTCGGATAAAATGGCAGTCTATTTCAATATGTTTCGTCCTTTCATGGTAGACTGGATTAGCTGCTATGTGTATAGCAGCTTGACTGTCACAAAAAAGTTTTGTACTATGAATCTGAATATCAAAATTATTCAACAAGTAATTGAGCCATTGAATTTCAAAAACCACCATAGCCATTGCTCTATACTCTGATTCAGCAAAGGATCTTGATACAATATGCTATTTCTTGGTTTTCCAAGAAACTGGACACTCTCCAAGGAATATCACATACCCGCTAGTAGACCTTCTTGTAATTGGACAAGCACCCCAATCGGCATCTACATAACCTGTTAATTTTAGCTCAGACTGCCCATTAAGGAAAACTCCAGCACCAGGACAAGACTTAATATACCTTACAATTTGTAAGGCATATTCCATATGGATTTCTGAGGGTTCTGTCATGAACTGAGTAAGAAGATTTACAGCAAAAACAATATCAGGTCTGGTCATAGTTAAGTACATTAATTTTTCTACAAGCCTCCTAAATGCTCCTGTATCTTGTAACTTCTTAGCCTGTTCAAAAAGTCTATGTTTCATTTCCAACGGAACATTAGCTGGCTTGCAATTAAGTAAACCACATTCAACAATTATGTCTAGAGCATACTTCCTCTGATTTAGATAAATGCCATGTGAGTTCCTTGCTATCTCAAATCCGAGAAAATATTTTGGTCTTCCCAAGTCCTTTATTCCAAACAAACCATGTAGTTTCTATTTAACGGAATCAATGTGTTCTTGACTACTTCCAGGAATCAGCATATCATCCACATAAATAAGAATATAAGTTTGCAATTTATCCGTAGTAAGAGTAAAAAATGAGTAATCTACCTTGGACTGTTTGAAACCAAGATCAAGTAATACACTTGTCAACTTAGCATTCCAATTTCGCGAGGCCTGTTTAAGACCATATAAAGATTTTTTTTAACTTGCATGCAAAATCCTCCCCCTGTCTAGGATACCCCGATGGAACTTCCATATATACTTCTTCTTCAAGATCTCCATGTAGAAATGCATTGTTTATATCTAATTGATTCAAAGACCAGACCTTTATGGCAGCAATTGAGAGTAAAATTCTAACAGTCACAAGTTTAGCTACCGGGGCAAACGTGTCATGATAATCAAGACCTTCAAGTTGAGAATAGCCTTCAGCTACTAGACGTGCTTTATATCTAGCAATGCTACCATTTGAATGGTATTTGATTTTGTAAACCCATTTGCAACCAACCAATTTCCTTCCTTGTGGTAATTTCACAATTTCCCAAGTGTCGTTTTTTTAAGAGCATTAAGTTCTTCATCCATAGCCTGAACCCAGTTTTTGTTTTGTTTTGCTATATCATATGTTTGTGGCTCAAAATTGTTTGACACATTGACTAGAAAAACTGTATGTTCTTCATTAAAAGAACGATAAGAAACATAATTGTCAATAGAGTATGGAATTCTTTTTTGACCTGATTTAACATTGAAACATGTCACATAATCTTTCAAATATGCCGGCTTCTTTATGGTTCTTGTTTCTCTGCTTGATATGACAAAATCATGAACATGTTGTTCATTATCTGGCTGTGTACCATTGTTATCAATAGCATCTGGCAGAGAATTAGAAATATGTGAACTTTCATTAAGAAAATCTAAATCTGAATCCTGGATAGACAAGGGAATTGGCACACTGTTTTGACCAGTATTTTGCATATAAGGAAACACATCTTCTCTGAATACAACATCTCTATTCACAAAGACTTTCTGTGATTTCAAATCATATAATTTGTAGCCCTTTTGTTGAGGAGGATAACCGATGAATATACATGCCTTTGCTCTATCATCAAACTTATCACTTTGTAGATGTGAAGTTGAAGCGTAACATAAACATCCAAACACTCTAAGAATTCCATAGTTTGTTATCTTGCCAAACAGTATCTCAAAAGGAGTTTTCTTGTTAAGAACTTTAGTAGGGAATCTGTTAATCAAATATGTTGCTGTGAGAACACAGTCACTTCAAAATGTTTTGGGCAAATGTGATTGAATTCTAAGTGCTCTAGAGACATCTAAAAGATGTCTATGTTTTCTTTCCACTACTCCATTTTGTTGGGAAGTATAGACACATGTCCTTTGATGTACAATTCCTTTTTGTTTAAGGAAAGTTTGTAACTCTGAATTTACAAATTCAGACCCATTATCAGTCCGAATGATCTTAACAGGAGTAGAAAAAAATTCTGTGCATATTCTATGAAATCTTTAAGAATCTGAACAGTTTCAGATTTGAAACGCATCATAAATGCCCAAGTGAAACGTAAGAAATCATCATCTATGGTGATAAAAAAACTTGCATTTGTCCTTGACAATGTATGATAAGGTCCCCAAAGGTCACAATGAACTAAATCAAAAATAGATGAAGTATGTGTATCACTAGTATGAAAAGGTAGTCTTGTCTGTTTTGCCAACGGACATATGTGGCAATTTGTATCATTAAAACTGAAATTTAAACTTCTAGACAAAATCCTAAGTTTATCATTTGAGGCATGTCCCAATCTTCTATGCCAAACTTCTTGTATATCAGTCTTGACATTCAGTGCTGCAAGGTTTCCTTCTTGAATCAAGTAGTATAGGCCTCCATCTTCAAGGCCCCGCCCAATCACTTGGTTCAACTTTGTATCTTGAATAACAAAGTAATTTCGAAAAAAAGTGAATGAGCAATCTAGTTCTTTTGTTAACTTGCTCACGGATAAAAGTTTGTTCTAAAAATCAGGCGCTATGTAGGCAGTTGACAGCTGAATTCTATCATTAATATCTATAGAAGTAATTCCTGTGATTGGTAAAGAAGGCCCATCGGGAAGACAAATACCTGATGACTGATTTGAGCTGCTGGCAATATCCTTTAGAAAAGAATTTCCAGAATTTGGAGCAACATGTGCAGTAGCTCCAGAATCGACAACCCAAGGCATACAATTTTGCTGCTTAATAGCTGAGTTAACCTGTAGAGAACCTTCAGAAACTATAGTATTTAAAAGTTTGACAAGATTGGTGTATTGATCTTCTGTCAAATTAAACTATGAACCTTTCTTATTGTTCTTCTTCTTATACCCTTCGGGAAAACCATTTAATCTGTAACAAACATCCCGAGTATGCCCAACTATGTTGCAATGAGTGCATCTCGGTGCATTTAATTTGAAACATTTTTCCCTGACATGTCCATGAATGTTACAATGCGAACACCAAGATTTTTTATCTTCTCTCATCTCCTATTTCACATTAATTCCCCTTGAAAACATGGCTGAAATTTCATGAACATTTGGATTCTGAACTTGTACCGAACGTTGTGTCTCATCTTGTAACACAAGTGAGTAAGCTTTAAGCACATGAGGAAGTGGATCCATTAGTAAAATTTGACTCCTCACATTAGCATAGACTTCATTAAGTCCCAGGAGAAATTGCATCAATTTTCTTCTGTCAACAAACATACTATCGGTAGAAACATCTAATTGACTCAACTCATCCCAAAGACTTCTGAGTGTATTAAAATATTTCAGAACTAAATCACTCCCTTGTTTCAAAACAGCAATGGATATTTCAAGCGCATAAATCCTCGGACCACTGGCCGGTGAAAACCTATCGCTAAGATCCCTCCAAACTTCATGTGCAGTATTACAGTAGATCACAGAAGACATGATATCTTTATGTACTAAATTAAGAAGCCAGCATAGAACCATATTGTTAACTCGATCCCAATTGTTGTATGTGGGATCAAGTAAATCTAGTTTGCTAATAGTTCCATTGACAAATCCTATTATATTCTTGGCAGATAACGTAACTGTCATTGCTCTCTTCCAATATATATAGTTGTCTCCAACAAGTAGATCAGAAACCAATATTGTACCAGGATTATCGGAAGAACTAAGATAATAAGGATTTTCATTCTCTGTGTTAAATCCAGAAGAACCTAACAGAGACCTAGCTACGCCAGAAGATCCTTCCATTGAACAGGAAAGAATACCTGCTCTGATACCAAATTGACAAATCTGAGTGACGTCGAAGCGCTGGAATTCCAGCTAGAAGCGGAAGCAGTAATTGATTTGTCGATGAAGCTTCTTCAGAAGTAGTCGAGCTTTAGTCGACGAGGAAGAACAGAGGAAATAGAACAAATCAAGAATGAAGAAGACTGGAGGGAAATTTTCTGTGTATTTCACTTGTGTCGTGTTACAATGAGTATGTGAGTAAGTGTCAGTATATATAGGCGGGAGAATACTCCCTTGTACAAATCACCCAATGAATGGGTAAAAATGTAAGAAAACAAAATTACAAATAGAACCTTTTCTCATTACATAATTTCAGGGGAGGCCAAGGTGGTACCAGTCGCACGCGAGCGTGGGAGGCGTGGGAAAGTCGTGGGTGGCTGGCGGCCTCGCCGGTGTTGTCGACGCGCGAGGGCACGTGAGGCGGCCATGCAGGGGAGGGCAGGTGGCCAGTCAATGGCGGGGATGTGAGGAGGTGGCAGCGACCGCGGGTAGTGCGAGGACAACGGGGGTGCAAGGCAGCTTTGATCATGGCTTCCAGTCTAACCTAGAAGGCGGCGCTGAGGTTGCACACTCGAAGGCGAGACTGGGGGGTCAAGTGCGTGTAGACTCGCGGCGAGGGGAAGAAAGAAAAGGTAGGCGCGTAGAGAGAAAACAAACAGGGAGGATGCCGGGCGCTCGGGCGACGATAAAGACAAGGAAAAAAAATAGGGTAGAGTGGGAACGGGCGACAGAAGAAAGAAGAAAACAATGGTTAGGGCAGAGACTTCGATGAACGTAAGGACTAAATAGGAAGGAAGATAAAGAGATAATTAATTAATTAAATTAAATATCTTAATCTTTATTATAATATTTAAAATATTAAATATTACACTTAACACTAACCTAACGGGCTTACAAAAGAAGCCCATGTCCAACCCATATCAAGTTTACCAACGGATTTAGAAATAAGGTCCGTCCATTTGACACCCTAATCCGTCGAGGATAGAGGAGGATCTCGATGAAACCATCAGGAACCTGAATGTGTTGGGCAAGTAAAGGAAGAATTAGAGGGCACTGCTCGAATAGGAAAGATATGGTTACATGCTTGTTGATGAAAACTCAACTCTCACTTCTAATAGATAGTATAAATATAGACCAATCGAGGCACATGCTTTGCACATAGTGGAATTAAATGTATTTCTTAAAAAAATATTTTGGTATAATTTTATGATAAAATTTAAATAAGTTAAATTTGAGATTATATTTAAACTTTGAATCGTACATCATTAATAAGTGATAATATGTTAAAGTACCATATGTATTGCTAACTTTTTAGTATAAGATATTTGTTATGACGGTGGTAGACTAATTCAGAGCAGATGTTAAATAGAGTAAGAGTGATAACGAAGTACTTGAGCAAGTACAATTCACAGTGTGCTAGTTCACCTATATGTGTATAGTAGAGTGCCAAGTGCTCCCTAGGAGAACCACGCTCGTCAAACTTGGAATACTTCGGCACCTTAGAGACATCATAGGGAAGTCTGACATATTGGTGGTGTGGCGGGAGCAGAACCTAGTAGAGGCCTAGGACACCGTGTTCATCATCATGTTGTGCAAGCTGCATGAAGATCATCTGATTTATTATAACCTATTGAGTGGGCTCAAAGGGATCTTGCGGCGGTGGAGGCGGTGGCGCCTGATACTGAGGTGAAACGAAGACCTCGTCGTCGATGTATGGCCTCAAAGCCGATTGCATAGGAGTGGTAGGGCGTGGCAGTGCAATTAGTCGCAACTCCATCTGGGTAAATGCATGGCCCGTTAGAAGCCTCGGCAGCAACTGAAACTTGTGTTGATTGAGATTAGAGCATATTAGCATTAGTAAGGAGGGCCTGGAGCCGTTGATTTTCAAGCCAAAGGTCTTCTATTGTCAAGGTTGGAGGAATGGCCTCCTCCCCTCATTCTGCATGACATCCTTATCGTTGTGAAGTTGTGGAATCGGTAATAGTAGTAGGTTGTTGAGTAGTCTGGCTACATGTCATAGGCCTGAAACAAGCTATAGTCCAAGAACCTTCTGGGATGTTGTCAAGGTAGCTAGTTCACACAGTGTAACATGTGGAAACCAACCTTTGGCCTGCTGGCCCCCATGTCACTTGATGTTCGGGGGCATCTTCAGAAAACACCAGCCGTTGAAGCATCAACCCCTTCTATGGGGCAGTCCCGTGGGGTGGTGGATGCTATAAGGAATCATCCATAAAAATTTGGTACAGTGAAAATGATGATTCATATGGGTTCCTTTATAATCTATCTCAATTGGAACTGAACGAAGAAAATTGAAAACCGATCAAATCGGGTTCAAATATACCTGATAGGGATTCATATAATCTCATTGAGAGGAAGAAGATGAGCTTCTTAAGCTCTTCAAACCCTTCAAATATCCGGTCTCTAGCGGTATCCACACAAACTTCATCCACAACAGGTTCTCCCTTCGCACCAGCCTCTAGAATTGTTCTCGAACGGAGCTTCATATGTTGTAGAATTTACAATGTTATATTGCATAGAACCATTATAGCTAACTGCACCACTATTATTTTGACTTATTACCAAACTTATTTGACAAGCTTGTGTTTGTAAAACTACAAGGCTTCAAGTCTTATCCTCTAGTGTATAGAGATATATTTTTAGTACTTCTCAAGTACTAAATGATATATCTTTAAACTATCCAGTGACTCTCACTTTGATCTTGTTGATGAATGCTCATAACATTTAAAGCATTAATCATGTCATGTACATAGTATCAAAAATGTGATAGACCTTATAACAAAAGCATAAGGGTTCTACTCATGTGATCTTTTTATCTATCAAGAAGTCTACAAAGACATCTCTTTAAGGAGATCAACTCCACACTATATAGGTAAGAAGTCTATCTTGGAGTTTACCATGTCAAACCCTTTGACTATGGTAACTATGTACATTAACTGGGTATTTCTTTTAAATCTATCTCCATAAATCTCAAAATCCAAATTATGTTTGGAGGATTAATTTGATAGCTAGGCTCACTTGTGATAACATACCTATTTCATACTTAATAAGTAGTATGTTATCTACATAAAATGTCAAAAAAAGTAACATCACTCTCACTTATCTTCTTAAACATACAAGGCTCTTCTTCGTTTTTAACGAAGTCATAAGATTTAATCTCATTAAATCTTATATACGATCTATGAAGAATTTTACTTCAGTACATAAATGGACCAAATACACACTCTATTTGAATGTTATTAGGACTTGATTCCCTATGATTGTATCATATACACTTGTTCCTCAAAATATCTTAGAGGAACACTATCTTAACATCCAATTAGTATATCATATAGTCATAGTATGTAACAATCAAAATCCGAATGGATTAATCTATCGAATAGGTAAAAAATCTCATCATAGCCAACCATTTGACTTAGATGATGTCATTTTTTTAACTATTCTCATCTTGAAGGTCTCTGCCTTCTAATCCACTCCAATCTATTCTTTATCGATCTATTTATTCCTTATGGATACTATATCCTTAGGTGGATCTATCAAGTTCTAAGCTTGATTGGAATAGATAGAGTTTATATCATATTTTATTGTTTCTTCCCATTTTAGAATCAATATCTCATATTACTTCTTTTTAGATCCTACGATCATTATCCTTTCTATCTTATGTCTCATTTCTTCCATCAGAGATATGTCCCACATATCACTTAAGTTGAATGGACACAAGTAAAGACCTATGAATTGCCATATGTAATTATTAACTAGTACCTTAATAGAAGTGTCTTTGGGTTATGGGACTGGAACATCTCCATATGTATCTTGCTCCCACTGTGTTTCTTAAGAAGGAACTTTTTCTCTAGAAATATAGTGAGATGTGCAACACATACCCTTATCCATAAGGGTGGTATATTTAATATCTATAAGTTTTCTTAAGATATCCCACAAGCCAACACTTCATAGTCTTATATTTCAACTTGTTAAGGTTATACTTCTTCACCAGGCCGGACATTCTAAAACCTTAACTTGCTTAAGGTCATATTTTAATTCCTTTTTCAATCCTATATGGAATAATCAAAGCTGACCTATAAGGCATCAATTTAAGATAAAGTGGTTATATTGAATACTTAACCAAAATTAGACAAAAAGAAATTTTACAAAGCTTGACATTGTCTATATATGTCCTACATAATATGACTTCTTATTTTACTTACTCAATTAAGCTAAAATATGTAAAGAGGTGTCCATTAGATTATATTATCCTTCAATTATGTATAAATTATATACTTAAGTATTTCCCTCCTTGATCTTATCAAAGAGTTCTAATACTCTTTATATTAATATCTTTACTTCATTCTTAATCTCAGATAATTTCTCAAAGGTCTCGGATTTGCACTTCATAAAGTACATATATCCATACTTAGAGACATCATCTTCAAAAATAATGAAGTAGAAATACTCTTCTTTAGCCTTACTAGATATGAACTAACATACACCTAGATGTACGAGTTCTAACAACTTATTAACTCGTTCTCCATTTTTTTAGTAAGCTAAAGTGTAGATTGATCTAAATCAACCCATCTCCTTTTAAAGGAGTATTCACACATAACATGAGAGATAACATATCAAATATGATTAAACAATTCATTAAACTCCCACTGACAAACACTTGCCATTCAATCTTTTAGAACATCTATCATTTTCATGGCTTAGAATAAATCAACAGTTATTCAAGCTAGAAATTATATAATTTTCTTATAGACGGATATAATAGTAATTTTAATTATTAAGACATCTTCATGAGGCTATTAAAGATTTGTACCTCGCACACTAGTAATGATGCAACTTTTGCACTATTTCATATGTAGGTCAACATCTTCTTTATTAAGCCTTCATTTACTTGTCATCATTTACAACTCTTTGTAGATATAAGATACATATCCAATATCTCATATCATTAGATGCATCCATAATATCTAATATTATGATATACACATATAATATCTAATACTATTAAGTGTAAATTTAAAATAAGTAAATATCAATGACTTAAGATGTATGAAGCTTCTAAAGCTTCATCGTACAATACACTTTACACCTCCTCTTACACTTACCATCATCGTGATAGTGTAAGAATTCCATCTTATTCTGACTTCATTATCTTGACCACATTCTTTTACTTTTAACTATCTCCTATTTCTATCTAATGATTTTACTTCTTTTTATTTGTCTCACCAACAAGAAATAATTAAGATGTATTGTTATTCTAACATACTCTTAATTAGCTCATCACCATGAGCCATGATGGATCTCATATCCATATTTTCATATTACCTCTATATTTTTTATCTCATAGAGGTTAACATCTAGTTTAAGACAAACAATACATCTTGTCTATGAGATAAGATCTTGTCTTTCTTTCACAATATTAGATAATCTCGAAGACACTTACTTCTCAAGTAAGATAGTTAATTGGTTAAGTATGAGAACAATTATTATAGTTCTAAACTGATCTAAGAAGTGTGAGTCATTAAGCTACTTGACATCTAATACGTCGTACTAATAGTGGTTTATCATCATATTCTACAATTGAGATATAATTTTATTGATATAACATTGTAGACATTCATTAAAATTAAAATATAATCTTTCATCCTAATTTATACTCCCACTAATTTTCGACGAATTTGCATAACCCTCATTATGCAAAGATGAGATATCATGATGAAATCCTAGTGGGGACTAAGACCCTATTAACTTTATGGTGATGACATTGTGATAGTACAACAAATCACCACATACTTAATACGTAGACAACTATTGCCAATTGCAACTCTTAGTCATTTAGCCTCTAGTGTTATGACCATATGGTAGCACAACAATCTCTAATTCGGTCAAACTCGCTTGTTACATTATGAGAATGGATTCTTCACACAACTCTTGTGGTAGCATAACAAAGCTATGTAAATGGTTCACCCCAAGGTTTGGTAAATGCCTTAGCCATGATCACTAATCCCTTGCTAAATGGGTCTTGTGGTAGCACAACAAACCTATCCAATTTAAGATTGGCTCATCAAGACCATAACAACGGAAGACTACGTGAGTCATTCTTAATGTCACACGCTTATCGACTTAATTAAAATAAGGAGAGATTTTATTTTAGTCTCATCAATAATATGTGCTAAGTATATATAATACCTTTGGAATATAATATATCTAAGGTATAACTTGTAGCACACATCCACATATAAAATATGCATAAAATGGATAATCATGGACTTAACCCTAAGCATGCACCTAAGGCACCCCTATAGGTGCAAATTCTTGTTTCAGATGCTTGAGTTGGTATGCTCCTACGTCAGAAGGGTGCTTCTCCAAGTGGTCCTACTCTCCAATCTTTCACAAACCGACTTTTAACTATTACAAGCAGCTTAAGGGTACACAAACCCACGAATGTACATAACTTTATAAAAAACCTTGGTTTTAACCAAGGGGAGTACATTAATGGAGGGAGGTAGAATGTACGATCAAATTGTATATAGAGAGATGAGGCACATACAGGCCTCATTTAATAACATAACCAACACAATTTAAAAGTAATCACAAGCCAAGCACAATTAAGTCCATGAACACCTCCATACACACTAACATTCATCACATGAACATATAGTGCATACAAGATAATTATATGAAATAATTTATGGCAATTTTTTCGAATTTTTCTATGACTTTTAACAATTTAAAATTATTTTAAAATATAATGGGCACATTGCACCGCATAGCCGTGAGCTTTATTGTCAGTGCATTGCGCCGGCACACTGCCATTGGCACCTCGGGCCGTGGTGCGCGGCCAGTGCATTGCGCCCCCTCCCCCTATGACACTATTCATCGAGAAGTAAGTCAATCCCATAGAATCGGACTTATCTCCTTATCTAGGGCTTCGAAAAATCCGAAAAAAATATACGTTGGAATCTTCATTGAAGAAGGAATCCAAAACGGTCAGCCTCATCTCTAGAAAAAATCGTAAAGACCTATAAAATGAGGAAGAAGAGGTGGCGGTCGTCAAGATTCTGTAGCAGAAATCACAATATTACAACGAGGATAACTCCTTATTCCGGAAGTCAAAAATCCTTCAAAAAATATAATATGGAATACTCATCAAATGACGTTTCCAAATATGTATACATCCTTTAAGAAAAAATTTCGATAATGATAAGAAATCAGGGAGAAACTGGCTGGTGCCGTTAGACCCAACAAAACCCTAGTTCATCGAAGAGATCTCAAATTTTCTTCCTTCGCCACCATTCAAAACTAGATATCATGAGGAAAGGTTAGGTAATCACATTACCCATCTCATAAAACTTTTTTCAAGCCTCAATTTTATCCATGGATAGAGATTTTACAAAATCCCCAAATTCGGGTGACGGTTCGATCATGACGGAAACACCAACTTTTGGGGTTTCTCCTAAACTGTACAAAGATTCAAACTCCAAATGGTTTAAAGAATTAGAAAGCCATTTATCACGAGATTCTACAAAAGTCAACCAATCTCTTATCTGAATCACATACAGATTATGGTGGCATCGACAAACAGACATTTGCACAGATTCGGGAACATAAATTACATGAAATAACATCGATTCGACGTCGGTTTTGACTAAGACTTGAACCGGGCTCTGATACCACCATACGGAATCATCCATAAAAATTTCATCTAGTGAAAGTGACGATTCCTATGGGTTTCTTTATAATCTGTCTTAATTGAAATCGAACGACGAAAATCGAAAACCGATCAAATCAGGTTCGAATATACCTAATAGGGATTCATATAATCCCATGGAGAAGAAGAAGATGAGCTTATTAAGCTCTTCAAACCATTCAAATGTCCAGTCTCCAGCAGTATCCACACGAACTTCATACACAGCAGGTTCTCCCTTCACGCCAGTCTCGAAAACTATTTCTGAATAGAGCTTCATCGCCCATAGACGCCTTCTAGAGAGAGAAGGTAGGGAGGAGGTTACAGACGTGATTAACACCCTTCGATTGATAAGGTTTGGCTGAAACTATTAGTATTTATAAAAAATTATAGAATTTTTCATAAAAACTCAAAATCTTCATAAATTACACACTTGCCCTTGTATTTGTGGATAAGTTTTTTTGTGTGTGACCCACTGTAAACACGCAAATTTTGCCTATTTAAGGAGCTTAAGATTCATTTTTTCTTAAAAGATACTAGAGTTTTTCGATAAAAAAACCAGATCTCTGAGAAAATGACCCAAAAACGAACTCTGGAGGGGAAGATGACCCCCCTGATGGGTCACCTAGGCGACCCGATCAACGGGTCATTTCCCAATTCCCGTCAAATCCATCCACTCTGAAGGTGGTAGGTGGGGGGTCAAGTCCGATCAGGTACAGGAAACGTCTCAGTCAACGGGTCGCCTGTCGGAATAGTGCACGAACCGAACAAAGTGACCCACGAGCGGCGCACGCTCGTCTGGATGGTCGAGACCGACTGGATATAGGCATCCCATCAGCCAGGATGCCTGTCACTGTAGCAAGTCCCAGAACAACACCCGACCGGCTTTCAACACACGCGCATTTAATGGTATTTATGGTTTCGCAGGTGACCCACTAGATGGGTCGCCCAAGCGACCCGCCAGACAAGTCATCTTTTGTTCCGGATGACACTTTTCATGCCTAAAATGCCCCTGTGGCCCTTTTGCCTATAAAAAGAACCCCCTAACCACATTTTCAAGGGTTGGAAGAGTGTGGGAAGGTTGTGAACGTCCCAAACTCCCAAAAGAGAGCCCTAGAGAGCTTCAAGCCATCTCCATCCCCTAAGCTTCATTGCCCAAGAGATTGAGAGCATCCCACTTCCATCCACCTCCGTAAATCAACGTTCTTCATATCATTTCTTCATCGGCATCCATTTTGAAGCTTCTCAAGCTTCTACATCCAAGGGGAGATCATCATTTACGTCCTAGGAGCTTCTGGGAGTCATCATCAAGTTTTGAAGGCCATCCGAAAGCATCGTGGGATCATCCGGGAACAAACCGAGTCCTGGTGCAGGAGGTGACCCGTCTACCGGGTCGCCCAGGTGACCCCCTTGCCAGGTCGCCCAGGTGACCCCCCTGCCTGGTTGCCCAGGGCTTCAGATTGCCATTTTTGGAGCCAAAACCTATTTTTCTTCCCCCATCTCCTAGCATTACTTTGTTTCTATGTTTTTCAACATGGATAATCATGCTTGCATACATATTTAGCTTAAACATATCATATATCATCATTCAAAACACATAAAAAGAGGGGTTGGGAGTTATTCCCAATTCGGTTAGTCCATTTCCATTTGTGGTTTTAGTTCATTCCTTTTGCAAGATGCTTCACTACTTTAGTTCTAATCCTCCTTCACTTATTTTTGTGGCTTACTTGTTTTTGTAGGAACAACTAAAAGCGCTTCAAGCTCTTTCTTCTCGGCCGGCCGAAAAGGAAGAAGATGGAACCCATAATCTCCCAACACGATCTCTCCGCTAAGGTACGTTCGGTCATTTCTTTTAATACTTACATTTTCTCTTTTCTTTTTTTTACTCTTGGAGCCCGCGGTTCCTGGCGACCACACACCAACATCTACCGGAGTCGGAAGCCGAAAGAAAGAAGGAAGAGGAGTGGCGCTCATCATTCCAGTCGGGGGAGAACCGACTCGGATCGGGTGTCCACACCCGCTAGGACTAATAGCCTATTTGGTTGAGGCCTAAATAAAATAGAACAATTCTATTTAATTTAATTAAATCTATTATCCAATAACAGATTAATTAGCCTACGGTGATCCATAAGATAATGGTCAAAACACAAGTTCCACCCAACAAGGTATCTTCGACGACTCAGGTCAAATGTCCAACCATAAAACCATGATGATAGAAAATCATGATTGACAGTTCGGTAAGATACCATTCAGGGTTTCTAATTCAATCTGTTCAATGAACTCATTCAACTAATGAGCACATGTATGTGTATCTCAGTATTTTCACACAAATGACCAATGAGATTGATTATCCTTATCACATGAGAAGATATCACATACACTAGTCTATCCGAATCCTTGATATCATATCTCAAGGATCCTATGACTAGGAACATTTAGATTAGATACCTTTAGATGATTAATCTCATTATCATGATCATATCATAATTTAATCATTATTGTATATGATCAAGAACTTCATTATGATATTCGCACGTAATAAGAGCTTGAAATAAAAATTTACCTATTTAATTGAATGAGATATTTTTAAAAATGTCGAATCATATCATATATGATTGACTTGTAGGGCATACATTTCTATCAAATGCATGGCCATCATTGCAATGACAAAATTGTTGCCAGTGGAGTAGAACGAACTGAGCCTTTGGCCAGGAAAGGGTGGCCTTAGGCTGCTGCAAAATGTTGGAGACAACCCTCGACTGTGGGTATGGTTGTGACTTTAGCTCAGAAGATCCCTCTTCTAAGTACGATGGACAACAAACCTCAGAGGGAAGGGGTTTCACAAGAGGAATGCTGGTCTTAGGATGCCAAATTTTCTTAGGGACTGGGACAAAGAGTCTGAATCCTTGTCCCCGATCAACACGAGAGTCCACTATCTTTGACTTTCGACAGAAAGAAACTTGGATGGGAGACTTGCCCCAAGTCGGTGGAGCTGGTCACCGAGGTAGAAAGTCAGCGACAAGGCTGACTACTGGAATCTTCATGGCAACAGGTGGCTACTGCTAAGTCTTCATAGGTCAGATCACTGATCGTTCTGCCAGATGAATAGAGGATCGAACGGGGAGTCTCCCCCAATTGGTTGAGCAGAAAATCAGAATGACCGGTTGGTGAACCGACCATTCACATAAAATTTTTCTGCAGTTGGTGGCAACACCTATGGATTCTTTTCAATTAGGACCGCTGGTCGATCTAATGAAGGAAGACAGGTAGAGGATTGGTCCCTTGCCCAAGCTAAAATCTTCAGAGCCACTAATCAGTTCTGATTTTTAGCGTTTATAGGAGAGGGCTGCCCCCTTTCCTGGCATGTCTAGCTAGAGAGAAATCGTCGAGGAGTCTATTCCTAATCAGTTGAGCTAAAAATTGGAAAAGTTGGTCGGCGAACCAACCATTAACACAGAATTTTTCTGGGATAGGCGGCGGCACCTACGTCACCAACCTCCAAAGGCACAATTCCAAGGGTACCATACGTCACCAACCTCCAAATTGTTGCGAGACCCATGTTTAAGCCGAATCTTGCACAGACTCGGCTGTGCTGGTGTAGGCGTGGACCTGGAAGTAATAGTTATTGTATTAACCGAAAATAACTCTTGTAGAGGAGTCTGTTGAGGCACCTTTGGAATGAAGGCCTTGGGGAGTGGAGTGATGCCTTCATAGGCAACCTGAAGTTGTTGGAGGTGGTGGACCTCCTCCTTGGTAGCAAATGGTTCCTCCAACCTGGCCCCCCAGATGCTTAAAGTGTAGCACAACTTTGGGGAAGCAACCAAAGGTGATGCCAGTGGTGACAACACCATTGTTGCAACTGTTGACGTAAGCTTCCGAGTAGTAAACGCCATTGTCAAACTCCATTGAACCTGCAACAACAGACAAAGTCGACTTGATCAGAAGTAGCAAGTTTATAAATAGAAAATGAATGTGCATTTTCTCATATCGCTATGGCAAAGAGATGAAGGGAAATAGAGGTCCCACTGGGACAGTTAATTTATGGGAACCTCAAAATTCTTTTTTTAATTGTTTTGTAAATAGTTATGTTTTTTGTGTTTGAAATATCGACATCAGAGTTTTTTAGCAAAATACGTGATAGCCTATAAAGATACTAGATAGTCTGGTGATATTAAAATAGTATAGAACCTTGGTTCAGGTTCTATGAAAATGTTTTTGACCTGTCTCCATCGGATGGTGCAAATATCCGATATTCATTTACAACAAGCAACTACTTGAATACCCTTGATTGGCTGTCATAGCGATCTTTTTGTTGAGAACGTGCACATCTACAATATGTAAAGAATACAAAAGGCGCCAACCTTCAGACCTGACATTGCATTAGGGGTTGGCTACTCTTTTATTTTACTTTTCTCATGCTCGCGGCACACCTTTTACCAATCGGATATAGGAAGGCTTGATGAAACATGGCAGCGATCCGAGGAATTTGAAAAGATTTGGTTTGTCGAATTCGGTTGATGAAGCGTGCCTATATCTACACCTTAATGCCACCTTTTCAGTCCATCGCTATTTCACTCCACTACATTCCATTGCAATTCATTTCACTTCACTACATTTCTTTACATTCCATTTTACTGCACTACATATCATTCCCTTGCAAAGTTAACATCAAGGCAAGGCAAGCTGTAGACATGCCAATTTGGCCTTATTTGGAGCTTAGGACTCTTATTCCATTGGCAAACTCCTTATCTGACTGTTATCTGATCCAAATTATCTTGTGGAGATGAGCCGAGGGTGTCGACGGGAGAACCAAGTGAATTAAGAACGGACCAAAGATTTTCGAGCAAAGCTAAAACCTTCAAACGAGAACCGCGCGTTAACCATGGAAACACAAAGCCCACTTAATGACCAACCCTGAATGATTCACAATTAAAGGTCACGGAAGTCCCACGTGAATTCTGCAACATATTGGTTTCTGACAGATCTTTTCGACGGTCACACGTCTATGTTAGCTTTTATCGTGGCTTTTTAAAAAGTATTATCACAACCATCCCGGACCATGCGTTATGCCTTTCCAATCACCACTGGGCCTTTCCGTGTCTTCTAGGCCAACCCTAGTTGTTTCCTATTGTCAACCCGTGCCATACAGTTTGCCACCAGTTATTTTGGTTGTTCTAGGGTTTTCTTAGTTATTCTTGGCTTTCCGGTGTTCATTTCATGTTTACCGGGTCACTCCTAGGTTTTCAAATTATTCCAAGTTTTTTGGGTTACACCAGGCTTGTTTGGTCATTATTTTGAGTTGTCACGAGTTGACCCTCGACTTGTTGAACGATATTGTGTCTTTCTAGATAACCGTCTGGGCCTTTAGCACCATCGGTGGCATAAACCAAAGGTTAAAGTCTTGTATGGAAGTCTCGGGATGTGCACTAACTGGTTTACCTATTTGGAGAGCTAGGCTTGCGAGTCATCTTTCAAACACAACAATCGAAAGTCAAAATGGACATCTCGTTTGTAAGTTACGGCTCGTGAATGAAGCGCACATAAGAGAGAGGTCTAAATGCGTCCCCGAACTAAAGGCACAATCTACGCACCCTCACATTGAGGGTGCAGCCTGCGCACCCTCAGTCCGAGTGTGTGGCCAACGCACCCCCAGACTGGGGGCGTGTCCAATTTTAAAAATCGATTTCCTCATTTTTTCGACTTTCCAAATTGATTTTGGGAAGTTTCCCCTTTGAAAAAATGATTATTTTAATCGCGCCCCGGGTCAGGGGTGCGTTCATTTCATAAACTCGATTTTTAAAAAATTTCTAGAAATTTTCGAGTGGAAATTAGCAATCGACGTTGGATGTGCCCTCACTGTGAGGGTGTGCCCACCACGCCCTCAAGTTGAGGGTGTAGCCTGCGCGCCCCTAGGTTGAGGGAACAGCCACCTCTCCCCCAACCCCGAGGCATGTCCAATTTCTTTCCCAATTTTGCATCGGGTCTGTTTCTCCTATAAATTAAAGGCCATTTTCAACAATCTGAGGTTACCACAACATCTGGAGCTCGTCCTCAACCTCTTCTACTCTTTTCCAAGCTCTCTACCATGTTCTACTTTGATTCGGTGGTGTGAAATCGATCCTGAAGCAAGAAAGGAGGCCCGATTTGCGCTCTTGACATCGACTGTCTTCATCAGCCTACACAGATTTCTCAGGGCGCGTGTTGCAAAAGTTGTAAAAAAAAATCTTTTACTCTGCGTCCTTGTCCATTTGCAACAAACAACACTCGATTCGAACATGTTGTTTGCCCATGGCGATCGTTACAACAAGGGTGCGCAATCAGGTTCTGTTTTCAACATCTGCCAACTTCCAAATTTTCTACAGGGCTAAACGGACATATTTTGGAGAAGTCTTCAACAAATGGCAAGTCCTCTATCTTTTACAACAAATGGCACTTAATTCTGACAACAAGGTCATTCATAGCAATCTATGCATCAAAGTCGTGCCAAGGGTGCCAGATTGCAGGCCGACCAAATTGGTCATTCTTCATCAGTTTACACTCTAATTGGAGTAGTTTACTTCTTACCTTTACTTTTTCTTTATTCTACATCATCTTTAGGTCATTTTCATTAATTTTACATCATCTTATATCATAAATATCCAAAAAAGGGTTAGGACTTGCCCCAATCCAGTGAGTTCTAATCCAATTATGTGTTTTTCGCTATTTCTTTTACAGTTTCTACACTTCACATAGTTCTAATTAATTTATTTCACTTGGTTCTTTTCTTACTAGTTGCACAGATACATCAAGCTGGCATCGGTTAGAAACTCTTCTTTCATCAGTCAGCCGAAGAATGAGAAGGTTGAACCTGAACACTTGTTTCTCACGCTAAGGTACACACGATCATCCTTTACTTAATCTACACTTCATTCAATTTAAAGCAAAGCCCACAACTCCTGGCGACCACATCATTTTATTTCCTACATACTTTAAGTTCTTTTATTTCTTCCTCACTCTCCTCTCACACAACCCAAATTGTCTCTCCAGTGCTCGAGCGATACCGAGGGATGACAGTTTAAAGATCAATGTAAGTGTGGGACCGAGGTGAGAGTTTCCCCTTTACCTCACCCATTCGAGGTGCCGACCTAGGACCCATTTTCAGAGTCGACAGCCTTGTTGGGTGGAACTCGTACTTTGACCCTTGACTTATGAATCATCGTTTAGATGGTCCAGTATAACGATGGATAGGATATAAGGAAAACCTGATGGAGGCAATTGAGCAGACAACAAAGGATCGTCCACTCTCGATAAGTGAGAATGAATATCCTACGGGATAATACTCTAAATCCTTGACTAGGGTAGAAAGGATAATTGGGAAAAGAAGTTTTTCAATTGATATAATTTTAAGTACATGGTCCTATAGAGTCGGTATGTTAAGGAGTTGATACTTGATATCGTACTCCTTTCCAACTCAAACATTGGATGGACAAGGATTTATATCCATACGATAACTGATGATGAAAATACTTAGTGGAGATAAGATTATCCTCATAATCATTTGAGAACATGGGATGTGACTTGTACCTTTCATGATCAGTAGGTCGATTAATTTATTATTCGATAACGGATTTAATTAAATTTAATAAAATTGCTCTATTTTAATTATGTCTTAACTAAATAGGCTATTGAGCCTACTAAATCACACACATAAGGACTTATACATAAGTACAGGGGCAAGAATGTAATTTATAGAGATTTTAGATTTTTATAAAAAAATCAAAATTTTTCTTTAAATACTAATTCAAGCCAAAGATGTAAACCACGTCCTCAGTCTCCTCCCTACCTTCTTATCTCTCTAGAAGGCGTCCATGGGCGATAGAACTCTGTTAGGGAAGAGTTCTCGATGCCGACGCGAAGAGAGAACTTGTTATGGATGAAATTCGTATGGATACCATTGGAGACTAAACACTTGAACAGTTTGTAGAGCTTCAGAAATTCATCTTATTTCTCTTCATAGGATTATATGAATCCCTATCAGGCATATTTGAACCTGTTTTGGTCAGTTTTTGATTTTTGTCGTTCGGTTCTTATTAAGATAGATTCTACATGAACCCATAGAGATCGTCGTTTTCGCTACACCAAATTTTGTAAGATAATTCCTGTCAGAGGTATTAGATCTAGATTCAAGTTTTGGTCAAAACCGACATCGAATCAATGTTATTTTATGTAATTTATGTGTTCTCGAATCTATGCAAATGTTTATTTTGTCGCAAATATCATAATCTGTATGTGATTCAAATAAGAGATTGGTTGGCACTGACAAAATCTCATGATATAAGACTTTCCAACACCACAAACCGTTCAAATTTTAGAGCTCTAGAGAGTCTGGGGGGAGTCCCAAAAATTGGTGTTTCTATCATATTCGAACACACCCAGATTTGGAAATTTTACGAAATCTCCTTCCATTAAGAAAATTGAAGTTTGGAAAAGGCTTTAGAGCAGTAAACCGGTTGACAAGAGTGAACAACAATCGTCCACTCTCCAACTTCAACATTGTTCTTCTAAATATTGGGCGGATGTTTTGATGGAGCCCAATTATCATCAAGCCATCATCCAATCAGTTAGGCCCAATAAGATTTATCGAGCTTGCTTGGCCAGTTGGCCCTAAATGCAACGAAAAGTGAGACCCACTTGTCCGTTTGGCTCTTCTTTTATGTATTTTGCCTAAAACTTGATATTTTGGTTGCTTAGGAAATTTTAACCCAACAATATATCAAAACTGAAATGTTGACAAATTGGGGTGTTAAGGGTGGTAAGTGTGTGAATATGCTCCCACCAAAAAAACTTAGTTGAAAAAGACATAGGGTCTATCTGATAACGTGTAAAATAAAAACTTAAGAAAAAATATTTCTTGAAATGTATTTTTTCAAAAAATTAAAAACAGTGATCATTGTTTGGTTGACTTTCCAAGAAAAGTTTATCATACACTTCTAACATGACAACAACCAATATAATTTTATCTATATTTGTGTGATAAAATTATTTATTTACAATAAAATATAATGCAAAAATAAATTAAGCAAATTATTCAGATAAAATTATTTTTTCATAAAGTTAAAAATATATTTTATTAATCACATATTAGAAAAATATTTTTATTAAAAGTAAGATATATTAATTTTTATTTAAAAATCATTTATCTAAATTATTTTTATTTATTTGAATATCTGTAAATCATATTTTTAAATTTCATGTAAAATTTTACTACGGTATAATTATTTTAATTATTAAAATTTTTAGATATAATTACTAAAATCAAGTTTATATTTTTAAAATTAAGTATATAACAAAACATTTTTGACACTAAAAAATTCCATAAAAAATTACTTTAATCAAATTCATATTTTGTAAACCTACAATATACTAGCAACTAAATAAAATATGTACAACATAATAGTACACCATAGTGTTCTTATGTTTTCTATAAAAAATAATTTAATTAACAAAATAATCCAAACATTTTGCAAACTTTAGTTTCAATTAAAATTTTATTAATAAATTCATTAAATAAGTAATTCATATGATAAAAATACTTTTCAAAAAAGGTAATTTATTTGTCAACACATAAAAATAAAATAATTTTTTAAAGTTGATTTCAAATAATAAACGTAATATATACCCATCATCGAAAATGGCATCCAAGGCATTGCGGCAGATGCCAAAATCATGATTACCACCAGGTTGTACGTAAAATATTTTAGGTGATCCATTTTGTACGTGCAACCAAATGAGTTGGTGCAATGCATTTTCGGGAAAAGTGACGCACGCATAATGGTTTCTCGTCAAACAAACAGACCCTTAAACGTTGAGGTAGCGGAAGCCCATAGTCTAGTAGTAGAACATAATTGAGGTTTGACATGTGCAAAGAGAAACCAAGCCATTGGTCTAGATTTGACAGGTATAAATGTCAGGGCCTTGTAAATAAATTATAAAATAAAAAAAGATCATATAGGCAGAATGTGAAGTTACCTTAAAATGATTGGTTGCTTAAATGCACCAATTAGAATAAAAATAGCAAACTTTACCAATGAGAACCATCTCGGTTTTAATGCCTTGTTCTCATGCAGAATCCCGGCCCTTGTTGAACTCTTTTTCCTTTTGTGACCTTTTTTCTTGGTCTTTCTTCTTTCGAAAGTGTCTTATTTAAACCAAACGGCTGACTTCACTGAGACCTAGTTTCCCAAATGTTATAAGGACTTGTTCCTTATGTGCGTTATCCAAGCTATCATTACCCTGAATGTTGAGATCAATCGTAGAGAGAGCAAGATGATGTTCCAGTGGTATTTTGGAGCTCCAATAGAGACTACACAATCGGTTATCAATCTTTCGATAGTTTCCCTATTTTTTAGACGCTTCCACTTACACCTTCGCCCCAACCGCACCCATCTCAACTTTCACCCGAAAATGCCCCTTCCGGCAATTTCAATACAACATGGCATCCCCTATTCACTTGGGATGATAGTCACGCACTAACATCTCCTACTTAGTCATCCTTACCAATTCTTTACTCTAACTATTCATGAGATACACATTTATTCACATACATTTCCACTGTCCATAAGTTATATATACATTCTTATGTACTCACATTATCCATGAGATACATATATATATTTATATACATTCATTATTCGTGAAATGTATATAATTTCTTTTGCAACTCATATATAATATCATTGTTCATGAACATTATCATTGACTCATTTTTGAATTTCATTAAGCCAACATGCTTAATAAAATTTTTCGCTGAGATACCCTTTGTCAAATGATCGACAATCATATCACTAGTGGGGATATAACTCGCCTTTATTTCTTCTTTTTGCAAAATATCATTTATATAATGATATTGTATCTCTATATATTTTCTCTTAAGCTATTCGCTCCACTATTAATCAGGCTGATGGCAGCTTAACTGTCACAATAGATCTCAATTAGCTCATCAATCAAATTGAGACCTAAATCAATTAGAAATCGTCTAATCTAGACGACGTGAGTAGTAATCATACTATAAGCAACATACTCAGTTTCTTGTGTATTTTGTCACATACCCATGTTTCTTGCTACCCTAAGAAACAGCCGCACCACCAAAGATGAACAAGTGTCCCGAAGTAGACTTTCTATCATCTTTGTCCCCCTCCCCTCAAATCTGCATCAAAGTAACTAAGCACTTCAAGTGTTTCCGCTTAGTATACTAACTTGTGGTGCAACGTACCTTTAATGTACTTCATAATCCTCTTAACAGCTTCTCAATGTGCTAGTCCAGGATTACTTTGATATATGCTTACTAAGCTTACTGCAAATGCTATATCAAGTTTGGTACAAAATATTGCATACATTAAGCTTTCAACAGATTGAGCAAAAAGCATGTTAAGCGAGCCTTGACCTTCTTCAGAACATTGTTCCTTGCTCAACTTCTTTCCATAAACTAGATGTGTATTTGTCGAATTGCAATTATATATCCCAAATCTTCTAAGTATAAACTGTATGTACTTTTCCTAACTTATAGACAACAATCTAAATTTCTTGTCCCTCTTAATCTGGACACCAAAGACAAAAGACGTCTCTCCTATGTCCTTTATCTCAAATTTCTCACTGAGCTCAGACTTTATCTTATTCAACTTTTCGATGTCATTTTCGATGAGCAATATATCTTCCACATATAAGGGCAATATAATCATCATGCTCCCACTATTCATGACATACATACACCTATCTAACTGATTTGGAACAAAGCCGAGTTGAATAATTATATCATGAAATTTGATATATCATTGTCTAGATGATTACTTTAATCTATACAAAGATTTTTTTAACATACATATCTTATTCTCCTGTCCTTCTATCTGAAACCCATCAGGTTGTTGCATATATATATATATATATATATATATATATATATATATCTTTCTCCAAATCTCCGTTGAGGAATGCAGTTTTAACCAATGAAGAATGAGTTGGGGGTCGGCCCCGGGTCGGCCGACCCCCAACCCGGCCTAGTTGGGCCGGGTTGTTGACCCGGTCGCAACCTGGTCCGACCGGAACATTTTTTATTTTTTTGAAAAAATGGAAAAAATCAGAAAAAAATACCTAAAATTTAAAGAAAATAATAGATATAATTCGACATTCATTCAAAAATGACATTAAATTGTTCTTCTACATAATATATGTACTCTGCCCATGATATTGAGGAAGAGTACGACGTATTAAACATATAGACAAACTGATTATACTCATCAGTGCCTTATACAATCATCCTACGATAAGACAAAAATGAACCACCATAACTATCATATGAATACTTACTAGAACCATCAAATGAAGGCTGCATCATCCCATAACCCAGTCCTTGATATGATGGACACTAATAACCCTGTGATGGTTCTAACTCTGCACCATACCCATGTTATCTTGCTCCGTGGTCAGTATCCAGTGTTGCGTGGGTATAGTGCTCCTCTTCCGTAAAGTGCGGTTGTTGTTGTGGAGGGGGCGTGGATTGGTTCTCCTTTGACCAGAAGTGGTGCCGGTGGTGCTTCCTCTGTCTCTGTCGTACGTGTTGTCATCTTCGTCGCTTACTCTTTAAAGAAGAATCATCCGACGTCTGATATTGTAATCGGATGTTAAGCTCCGGTATATCTTCCCTTGTCTCGTCCATTGTGTCGAGATCAACAATATCAAGAGAGTCAGTTGTAACATGTTTACCTTTGCCCTTTGATTGCCTACTTTGATAAGAAGATTATCCGATTTTTTGCCTTTTCGCCACATAAGGAGGGATCCGGAATTCCTCGGAGAGAGGAACATTGTCAAGTTCTCTTTTAGCCCATTCTCGATCGTCGGGGTTGAACTCTGGTTCGCCCAACCCTTCACGTTCGTTGACCCAAGTTTCTAGAGGATTTTTCTGTTCAAATATCTTCTCCAAGTCAATCTTCGGTTCTTGTACAATAGGCACCTCAATTGATCTTCCACTTGCTTGTTGTACCCACCTCTGCTCCTCCCTCTGGTTCTCTCTTATCTTCTCCAAATTTTTTAGCTTCAACCTCATGTTATAGTGACAGTAGACTAGCTGCTCAAGTCTCTGTGATGTTAGCCTATTCATTTGTTTCGTATGAATAAGGCTAAACGTTGACCAATTTCTTTCGCAGCCGGAAGCGGACGTGGTTTGACTTAGTACTCGGATTGCAACACTAGCCAATTCTTCATATCTCGATGCCCTTCTATTATCCATCCACCAGTCAGCTGCACATTATCATTATATCTTAGTACATAATGATATTAATAAGTTAATTATGTAAATATAAAGTTGACATTATTTAACTGTACATACCTCCACTACTTGAACAAGTCGATCCTCACCGATCTCCTCAACAACCACCATCAATTAAATCAAAAAAGTAAGTTGCATTCTTTACCTATACAGATGCATCCACCGACTTCCAAAAGACGGTCCTAGCTTGACAATAAATGAGAAAGTTGATCATTGTCTTCTTAGTAATACATATTAAAAGGATAAAATGTTATATCTAAACTTAAAATTCATAAAGATTTGTATCACAATGTTATGCTCAAAAGGACTAACTTGTCCAATCGTCAGTCATCAGTGTGCATCCATGTTCGTCCCAGATACGTTCGAATGTTCTGACATATTCCTTAATGTCAGCTACCTCCAATGGAAAATATGTGTTGTAGATCTCCCTTGGAGTTGGTCCCGACACCCCCCGACCGACGTCTGTTATTGTGTCAATCACGGACTCATAATAAGGCCCCTTTGCAGCGTTAGATGGTATACTACTATGAAAGAATCATCTGGAAGTTGCCCGCCCGATCTTCTCCTTACACAACTTCAAGTTCTTTAATGATGTATTGATGGTGATTTGCTTTTGGTGCGGTTGTGTGATGACCGGATCTACAAGGCCAACTGTTGGGTCGTCATCTCGTGTGAGATCGTGGATATATTGTTCAGAGTCAGGATTTGATCCTCTCCCGCTTTCGCTTCCACGTCTGCTCCCACTGTCAGAACCTTACCCATAAACCGCCCAATACGTCGATACATGTCTTCGTCGGCAAATGACCTTCGGCTTACCTCCATGGCTCTGGTTAAGTAATCTGTTTGCTATGTTAAATACGTATATTATTGTAAAATATCAAATATTAATTATTACATACCTTCATCAAATTCTTGGTATTGACTTCTTTCCGATCGCTCTTGTCCAGTGCCGTATATGTGTAACGAACGTCTTGTAGGTTCCGCAATTTCTTAACGCACAGTGTCCTGATGCTTCTTTGAAGCTCTTTTGGATCTTTCCAAGACTTGAAAATGCTATCTAAATTGGGCTCTTACCTCAGGTGGAGTCAGTGTGCACGGTGCAACATCTCTCTTGATACCGGCAAGATGATGTTTTAACCGATAAGTTCCACCATATAAAACTGTCACAATATTTACATTTTACTTTTCTTTGCTTCATTGACACGACTGTGCAATAGAGCCAAGCTGGGTTATTCCGGGTGGAGCAGAAAGTCTCACGACTTGGAGAAGACATGTTAGAAAAGTAATCCACAATATAAATAACACGAAGTAAAATTGAGAGTGGTAAAGACACCGCTTTGAGAGTGTCAAAAACAACGCTTTGAGAGTATGAACGACACCAGGTGGAGCGAAAAGTATACAGGTGCAGCGGAAAGTATCACGTCTTTGAGAGTGTCAAACACACTGCTAGATAAAACAATTCGAAGTTCGTAGAGGAGTGAGCCGTTGAGAGGTGAGAATTGAGTGAAGGGACGAGTCATTGACCGGTGAGCACCGAAAGAGTGATTAATGAGGGAGGAGACCGAAAGAGTGATCAGTAGGAGGGGGAGATCGAAAGAGTGATCAACGGAGGGGAGGAGATGCTCAATTGTGGTGTGGAGTAGAAGCCTCCCATTGGGCATTTTAGTAATTTAGGGGGGGTGGGTGAGTGGGGTGACTCACCCACCCCACTTATTCTTGAGGGGGGGCAGCCATTTGGCCGCTAGCAACCCGATCGTCGACCGAGTCGCGCGACCCGAAGCCGAGCTGGTTGTAGTCGGCCCAAAAACTGACCAAGCAGGTGACCCAGCCGACCAGGTCGCCAACCTGATATTCTATGATTTTGACATCTAACTGGTACAATTCTAAATCAAGATATGCAACAATGGCCAAAATCATCTTTATAAATGCAAATTTGGCCATAGGAGAATAGGTTTCTCTAAAAATTTATACTTGTCTTCTGATTAAAATCTTTGGCAACTAATCGGGCCTTATACTTTTCTATAGACCCATCAGCTCGAAGCATTCTTTTAAATACTCATTTACATCCAATAGTTTTCCAATTCCTAGTCAAATCACACAATTTCCACACTCCATTAATTTTTATACAGTTCATTTCTTCTTTCATTACATCTAGCCATAATTCTGATTCACGTGATTTTATGACATCGATGAAATTTATTGGATTTGTGTGATTTTCCTCATTAATGTCTACTGTTAGACATGAAGGCTCACATAAGTATAAATAAAAAATCATCCATCCATACAGGTAGAGTCCTAGTTCTCTTGTTACCAATTGCAGGTATATCAAACGATTCTTCTATCATAGGATTATGATGATCCTCGACTATTTCTTATTGAGATTGTTTTACTATCCTAGATTTTTCTTCCATTAGCAAATCATTTCTATAGTCTTCATTGTGATAATCATCATCTATTACAATTATAGAATCCTTCTTAACTTCATGAGGTTCCTCTTCCTCTAGATTTTTTAGGAATGTAACATCCCTATATTCAATAATCCCCTTTTTTATGGAAGAACTTATAGCCATTAAATTTTTCATAATATCCTATGAACTTCCATTTCAATGTTCTTGGTTACAATTTATTTCTAAGTTGTTTCAAAATGAGAACATGGGCAATGGATCCCCATTTCTTGAGATGACTCAAATTTGATTTCCTCCTATTCCACAATTCATAAGATGTGGATTCGATAGACTTAGTGGGTATTCTATTCAGTATATAACTTGCCGTGAGCAATGCTTCTCCCTAAAAAATTTGAGAGACTAGAATGGGATAACATACATCTAACCACATTCATTAAAGTTCTATTCTTTCTTTCAGCCATACCATTATGTTGTGACGTATACGGTATTGTTACATGCCATTTTATTCCATGCTCTTGACAATATGACTCAAACTCTTTTAGATTATATTCTCCACATCTATCAGTTCTTAACACCTTAATATCCCTACTTAAATGTCTTTTCACTTCTGCTTTATATCTTTTAAAATAGCTAAGTGTCTCAGGCTTAGCAAAAATGAGATACACAGAAATACCTAAAGTAGTCATCTATAAATGTAATGAAATATTCATTGTTACCATATGATTTTACATTTAGAGGTCCACAAATATCTAAGTGAATCAACTCTAACAATTCATGTGATATATGTCTTACTGTAAATGGCTTCTTAGTTATCTTTCCGACTAAGCAATGTTCACAAAGTGACAATTCTATCTTTGACAATGACGACATATTCATTCTTGCCATTGATTCCATTATAGATTTTTCGAGATAACCCAATCTAAATTGTCAAAGATCATATTCTGTTTGATAACACAAGGAATACTCAGAACCAATATTTGAATTATTTCTTTCAGTGTCAATTATAGGAATATAAAACAGATCATATTCTAGGAAAAACTTTCTCGTTGCATATATATCCCCATCTTTTCCAATTGACACTCCTTCATTCTAAAATCTAACATCGAGACCCTTTTTTACCAATGCTAAAACAGAGATGAGATTTCGTTGAATTTTAGTTGCATAAAACACATCATTGAGGATCATAATATTATCTTCAAGATCCAACTTATAAGTATCAACAACTTTCACATCAATATAGATGTCATTTCCCATCATTAACCTCTATTCACCAGCATTTAATTTCTTTAGGGACACAAGCCCATTCTTGGTCTTTGCAACATGTCTAATAGCTTTTGAATCAACCCATCACTCATTTGAATTTGCCAAACTTGCGCCACATTTAATGATACCGACAAATTCTCTTTTTCTAATTCTTTTATCTTTTGGGTGTAGATTTTTACCCACATTTCTATGCTTACTTAGACAATTGACTTTGAAATGATCACCGAACTTTCCACAACTATAGCAAACATATTTAAGAATCTTCTTGTGGTGTCGATATTGAGCAACTACCTTCTTATTTATTGTATTGACCTCTATTAGATTCACTTCTAGTCCTTTCCTTCTAGTCATACTATAAAATTATATTGCTGACCTTAAAGGCAATTTAATGATAACTAAAACTAAACTAGCAATTCTTAAGATTGTGACAATTATGTTCAATTAAAATAATTTTATAATCAATACAGTGGTGATAAATAATTTCTTTAGAATCTTACTTTCAAAAATAACTAAATTCTTGACTCTATCTATCAATTTATTTTCATGTACTATCACATCTTCTCCTTGTTGTATTTTACCGTCATCATACCTATGTAATAAGAACTGTACTTTAATTTTAGTGATAATAGCACATTTTTCTATGATAATATGTCATAATTTATGAAGTATCTCATAAATTTCAAAAAAAAATAATGAGATCAACCTTCATAAATATTATCTTATATTTCCTAGCCTTCTTATCAACTACTATCTATTGCTCATTCATTTTTCTTTCCACCTCAATGGGAGTTTCATTAAGTTCTAAAGTAATGTCCTCAATAAGATTTTCTATATTATCACTAAGTAGACAATATCTAATTTTTCTATACCACCAATCATAATTTATTCCATTCAATTTGTCTAGTTTTACCAATTCTATAGCAACTAACATGCTAACTATTAAGACTAGAGAGTTTCTAAAATGAATGTAACATTGATTTGTAGTAATCCAAGTTTGCATAATGACAAATATAACTAACTGGCATCCTACTTAGCAAGTTCAACATACTGTTATCCAATTTGATTTGTGATAAAATAAAATAAATTATTAACGGTGAATGAACCAAAAGAAAATAGATTAACAAGATTAAACTATTTTCTTTTAAAGATTAGAAGATTAATTCAATAATATTTTTAACTATGCACAGGTAACACAAATATGATATAAGAATATATGTAAGTGAAACTAACTTCTTCTGCGTATCTCTCATATAGGCATGTAGAAAATTATTTATTAAAACATGCTCATGTTAAATTATTTATTATGTGCCTTATTCAAGCTATCATTACCCTGAAGACCTAAATCTGCTGATGTCATTCTACCATTTCTGCTACACAAGAAAACTTCCCCGACCAAAGCAAATGAAAGTAGTTGAATTGTGGGAAGTACCGAGAAAAGAAGAAAAATAGTTTCTATTTCTTTATTGGATGATGTGAATCCTACCAAGAGACTGCTACAAATCCCTCCCAAAGCCATGCGGACCAGGACAGGAACTAGAGCCTAGAGGTCACCAGAAAATACTGCGCTAATAAATTACACTTGAGATTAGCATTATAAATAATGATATGTTGGACTTAAGGGAATGCCCAGAAAGGTTTTATCATTCAGATCCAATGGCCTCCACAATCATTGAATCCATAACTACAGCAGTCATTGCATAGCCAAAGTTTTGTAGGGTCGTGAAAGTGGTTAAAAGGATGTGTGAGTCCCTTGGGGATGAGATTATACCAAGGAGAAGCCAAGGGAAAAAAGACAAAATGGTTGCTATCTCTAAATATGGTTCTTGCTTTCTCCCTCCGATAAATACACAATCTGACAATATCCTGCAAAAACATCAATAATTTACCAAGAATATAAAATCAGTAATCCATGATACAAAGTGCCAAAATATCTTATTTAGTGATTCATCAATCCACATTGCATCATATAAGAAATACCAAAGCAAGTTATCCAGAATTCTCAAAAGTATGCCCTATGCTTGATCAGTTAAATATTGATTCTCACCCTCAAAATGTTGAGGGCTAGTCACACCATTGCTGCAGGTCATTTCTTTGTAGAGCAAGCCAATAAGCTGCATTTTCAAACACATAACAATAAGCGAAAGAAAATAAGCTAGTGGAGCTTCCATTACCTAATAGTAATGTTGATGAAAGAAAAGAAAGACCCGTTATTACATAATAGGGTCAAGACTCATTTCCTACATAACTTCATGATTGCAAGAATCAAATTTCAAGATTCTCCAACATATGCCTGAACTTTTTTTCTGATTGTTCCCTCACTACGTGTCCCATGAGTTCCGACTCCCAATTTTCTCAACTCATAGTTGGAAAGTCCTGTGATTCCTACTCTTTTCTGTTTGAATTTAAGAATTTCCAGTGAAGCAATTTGCGGAAAGTCACTGTTGCCTTATAGACATCATATATGTACAATCAACTTGAAGAAAGTGTTCATGTGCCTTATGTTGGTGATATCATATTCCTAGAATTACTCAAGTTTATGCTAACTTTTAGAGGTCATGTCTCTTCCTTCTTCTGATTAACTATGATAACATTACGAAGAGACATGTTGTAGCAAAAGGGAAAAAAAAGAAACGGAGGTTAATCACTTCTTTGGACCCACCGTATCTTACCATTGTTAAACATCACTTGACCTTTATATTCATAGATCAAGTAATATATTATGAGCTAGACCAAGACAAGTCAGACAAGCAATAACATAAAAACTGCATAAACCAAAGTGGACCCAGGATATATTGTCTTTTCCTTTCCCTGATTAACTCTATTTTCATTGAGTAGAGATAGGCTTTAGCACAAGAGAAAACTGAAATGGAGTTTACTCTCTTCTATGGACTCACCATATATATATATATATTGTATCAATGTGAAATGTCGCTTGATCTTTTTATGCATAGACAAATAATATATTGTGAGCTAGACCAAGACAAGTCTAACCAGCTATAAAATAGCAACTACACCAACAAATATGATTAAGTAAACCTAAGTAGACACAGCACCTTGAAAAAGAAAATGAGCATTTCAGGTATGCATGCCAAACTGCCAGAGAACAAACCAAGTACTTGAAAGAAAGCCTTCACCCTCGAATCAACATTTGACAATCCATGCTCATTTTGCCAGATAAGCCACCCAGCAATTAGAGCGGCACGGCAGATTTTGCATATATGGTCATGAAGACTTCTGTTTGCTCCCGGAACAGTTCAATATGATGTTTCGTTGCTTTTTGCTTGTGCCATTTTCATGTCCGAAAGGATTAAATAGAGAGGAATTCTCAAGTTGCTCAAATGAAATCTACCCAGCAGAATGGTAAAAGAAGGTCATATTTTAAAAATAATTTTAAATTGTGTTAATTTAAAAAAATTTCGTGCTTACCTAGAGGCTAGAGCCCAGTAAGGTATGGGGGCTGGACACCTAAATGAGGGCAGTTTACTGCTGCAGGGGTATTGTGCCGGCGAAGAAGTAGAAGTCGAGCACCCCGCCGATGACCTCGTAGGTGAGGGAGGTGCCCCTGTACGCCACGTCCAAGGCATTGCTGTTAAGTAGCAGGACCCCCACCCCCCGGGCGGAACCCTTGCCATCGCTCACCTATCGGAGGTCCATGTAGAAGGAATGTGATCTGTAGAGGCTCGTATTGAGGTTGATGGCGGAAATATGGGTGGTGTAGAGGGTGTACAGATCGTTCGAGCACAGGCGCCCGGGCTGGGTGTTCTCACCGAGGTCGTGGAGGAAGGCATTCCTTGGCAGCCTAGTAGATATCTCCAAGAACCGGCCCTTGAACACCAGGCTGCCGTAGCCGTAGGGATTGGAGGGGTGGGGAGTTCATGTTGAAGAGATTCTGGCCGTCGGACTTTCTTCGCGCTACGACCGGCGGCGGAGTCCAAAGCGTGATTGGTAGGGCATCACAACGCTTTCGTCTGAAAACGGTCTCGCGCTTCAAAGCCTCACCCTCCCGCGCGTGTAGACGTAGACCCATCCAGAAATTTCTAAATTCGTTACGATAAAAGTTCACTGTTTGGTTCAATCCGAAGAAGCAAATCAAATCACTAATTTGGTTGGTTTAAAATATCGATCGATTCGATTTTTGAAACTTTTCAAATTAAATCTAACTGATAAATTAAATAATTTGAATTGAGTTAAATATTTTATTATTATTAAAATAAACTTGTTTTACAAATTTTTAAATTAAATTAATAAACACATTAAATTATAATATAATATAATTTAAAAAATAAAATAAAATTATATATTAACGTATTTATTCTATTTTGATAAAATATGAATTGAATCGGACTAAATCAAATCAATTCGAATTAATTTAATTCAGACTAATTTAATTTGGAAGATAGTTTGACTTGATTTGATTTAAGAAAAAATACTCAAATATCAAGCCAAACCACACCACGAACACCCATATTACTATACCTTATAATCATGATCGAATATTCTAAATTTCTCAATTTTTTTCTATTTATACATTTTTTATAAAAAATATAGGCATATATAAATAAAATTAAATAATATAAAATTAAATAAATTATTTAATATGGTATATTAAGTGATAAAAATGTACAAATAAATTTTTTAAAATATTTATACTAAATTTAGTAATTATATGTAAATTATTAATTTATTTTTATCTTTTAATTTTTTTAAAAAAAATTACATGTTTATTAAGATTGTATCAAGTTTTAAGAAAGTAACTGAATCATCGGAATATCCAATTTCACTTTCGATACTCTCCTTCGTAGGGGTGAAATTAAATCAAATATTAAGATACTGTTTTGATAAAAACCAACCGATTTTAAAACATATTTTTCAATAATAAATCATACAAAAACATAAAAATTAACATTATAATAAATAAAATATATATAATTATAATACGTAGAAGTTAAAGTGCTAAAAATTATGTTTCATACATATTACATAAAATTGATTATAAAATAAGATTATTTTTTTTAATAAAATTGTTATATATTTTAAATTTTAAAAATTAACAAATTATTTTAATTTTGATAACAAAATTGAAATCGAAACGACATTAAAATATCATAGTTATAATTTAATTAGTTTGAATCGAAATTAGAAATCCCTTACCGATATCTAAATTTTCTAGTGAAGGTCACTCGTTTGTTCTCTACCCAGAAGTATTCAACATAACAACAATAAAAATATATAATTATGATAAATAAATGTTAAAGAGCTAAAAAATTATGTTTAACACATATTATATAAAATTGATGATAAAATCAAATTTAATCTTATTTTTAATAAAAATGATACGTATATTACAAATTTTAAAATTATCAAATTATTTTAATTATGATAATGAGATCAAAATCGAAACATCATTAAAATATCGTGACCGTTGAGAATGATCGACAAATACTCTGTTGTTTTTATCCACCAGATAGATCAGCCTATGCTTCCAAAGAGCAAAAGCTACCACGTATGGAATTTGGCACTTACAATGCTAGCTTCTGAGTCGTGAACAACATCCATGGGACTATGGGAGACAAGGGGGCTACGGCATAGAGAAGCCATTTTGTTTATAAAGAATCTAAGCAGAAGTTAGTTCTGTCGAAGTGTCAAGGGTAACAAAAAGGTTGAGCAATTTCTTACATGTACCACCAATCTGCTCCAATATAACAGAGGGCTATTAGATCAAACCAAGGAAGCCAAGTTGGGGCCCGGCCCGGGGTCGGTCAATCTCAAATCCGACCCAATTGGACCAGGTAAGACTTATAATTTTTTAAAAAATATATAAAAATTTACATGAAAATAAGAAAAAATAGAAAAAATATCCAAAAGTTCTGAAAAAATTGAGAAATATGATTATAAAAATATTTCATTCAAATATTACATTGTACTGTTACTTTATATACTGTATGTATACTCTTCATGACATTTGAAAAGAATACAAGACATTAAATATATATGCATACTGATTATACTCATCACTATCTCATATAATCATTTTAAAATAAAATCTAAAAGATCCACCATAGTTATCGTATGTGGACTGTATAGAAATATCAAATGATGTTCTCATATCCCTCTTGGTGATATACATAGTTATCAAGGTGACAAGACACCCAAATATATTAAACGGTGCCAAAACTACTTAAGCAACAAGACGGCCACTTAAATGTCGCCTAAATGGTCAAGGCGGTAGTGTTAGATGTATATATATATAATTAGATTTAAATACAATATATATTTACGTATACATAAAAATATATATACATAAACATAATAATAATTTATGTTATAATTGAAAATGTGTTTATGTCTGTAAACAATAAATATGATTTTTTGTGATTATGTTGTATTAGTATATGTTGGGAAAGACCTAATATCAAGTGAGATGATAAAGAGGGTTAAGAAACATTTATAAGTTTTAAATATGTGTCATATATTTATAATCACAAATATTAATTATTTGTAATAGTATAAGTGATAATGAAATATTGTTATAATATCAATAAATGAGCACTCACAAATCACGGATTGTTGGTGACCTAGTGAACCAATTGACAGACTGGGCCATGTGACCCCATTCCAGGGCTAGACGAGGTTGGTCAAACCTCACGGACGGACCGATCAACTATAAAACTGACCGGGTCAGCCGACCCAGTCCGGCCCGAGACCGACCCAGTGCACTATGGATCAAACGATGAAGACATTATAAAGAAAGAGGTGGCTTTTCCAGATAAAATGAAATAATTGATTCATGTAATAAGAGAACTATTTCTCATTCCTTATCAATAAAGACGTGTAGCCATGAAAACAATCAAATTAAACAAAATTGGCTGGGTGGTTGAGTTGTTAAAACACTTATTTAGTACATTTTTATCTTATTCCCTTGGAACAATATGTTACCATTCAATCGAAAATTTTCAGTGTTAGATCAAAATACTATAAATGATATGAACTACTAAACAAAAAATCTTAAATGATGAACTAGCCTATTGTTTACTATATCAAATAATTTCTATTAATGAAACCATGTAAATCAACTGAAAAAATACATGCCTAAAGAAATAGTAGTAGCTAGCTACTACAATAACAAACTTTTTTATTTTGTACCCTTTGCTCAACATGAAAATTGGTCAAATTCTATATGAACTAAACTATGAGACCTAAGAAATTATGGAAGGGAAAGAGAACATAAAGGGAAAGACAAACGATCAAAATAAAATACAATAAAATAAGTGTAAGTAGAACCAAATTCGAATTAAACAAGTTCAATTCAAAAAGGATCTTTCGAGAATGAGGAACAAAAGATTGATCAAGCAAAATCCATTGTTCTTAATATAAGTGGTGAGGACACCAGATTTACAAGATAAATTCATTTTTTTTTCAGAAGGTCTTCAAGAGACGGCCACGACATTTAGGGTCCATATTGATGAATGAGTTTAGCAAGTCTTTAAGCAACATTATTTTTTTAAGAACATTTCAAACAATTGGCTGAAAATTAGTGGTTTTATAGTTTCAATTAGGCTATTAGAGTCCTCTTTTGTTTGCTAAGGCATTTTTCAAGTGGGACGATACATTCATAGAATCGTTGCAATTCATAGTCAATCACAAGAGAAGGAAGATATATATCTTCCCATGAAAGGTGGATGAAGGAGAATGGTAGGGTAGTTCTAGTATGGTAAATCTAAAGCATTTATTTATATCTTAATTAACTTCTAAATTTATTTCTTATATTTTGATAAAACTCTTTAAAATAAGGATAAAGTTTAGTTTTTTATGTTATCAAACATAAACTCTCTATTAGAAATAAAAAGAATATATATGATAAAACTTAACACTAAATTGATTAATATATATAAATATCTTAATCAATTTAAGTATTTAATTTTATCACAAACTAAAAGATTAGATATGACATCAAAACTTCAGATTTTAGATTAAGCTAAAACAAATGTCATCCACCCTTTAATTCTAATGTTTCTCATGCCGAGTCTAAGTACATGAGGTGACCTTCCACCATGCCAATAATTTTTCTTGGAAGATTAAAAGGATTCTTCTCTTCTGCAACTATTCTCTTGCGAGGCATGCAAATAGTGTCTACTAGAGATGTCAACGGGTCCGGGGGATCCGGCAACCCAACCTAAATTCAAGTCTCCAATTAGGTATCCAACATTGTATATGCTACCCGATGTTGTTATTATCAGGTATGGGTGGAGATCGAATCTAGGGGTCATTCTTGACTTACCGTTGAGTCATAGTTCAAATGGGAACAAAACCCCAATTTGGTGTGCAATCGTGTAGTAGTGATTGCCCTTGTCCACAACCATAGCCACCATAATGTAATCGTGTGGAGCACGCCAATGTGGAACTACCCTAGTCGATAGCGGGTAGCTGGCAACCTCATCCACAATGTAAGCATGCCCTAGCATGAATGGTGGAAGCAAGACTGATGCGGTCATTCCCACTTCCCCTTCAATAGGCAGTCCATCAACCACTTTGTCGACACATCCACCTTCAATGAGTACACCATCGTCCATGTTGGATGCCTGGCCAAGATCACAGTTGCATCCTTAGATGACACATCTCCACCTTCAGCCCATGGACAAGGTCTACATCCTTAGCTGTGGCATCTTCATAGGTATGTGTGATCTAATAGCATGCAACATCTTCAATTTGGAGATTTTCTTGACTGGACATGTTCTTTTTGGCCATGCAAGGTCTTGGTGCCACTAATTCTCACAAAGCCAAAGAAGGGTTCCACCGTTGACATCTTCAAACTTGGAGCTAAGGGCCCTACCGCCAATCTCCCTTTCTCACCCTAACACCCCTTCTAGCTCTTGACTTTGTTGGGTGGTAAGGTAATGGGTTTGTCTTCTAACATGCAAAGAAAGGGGAGAGGATTGTAGGGGCTTCCAGGGTCATCAACGTAGACTTCAACTCTACCAGATTCGAGGAAGTTATGTTGTTGCATTTCAAAATTTTACCAGATTCGAGGAACATCTATTGTTGCATTTCAGATGTGTTCTCCTACTTAGATTATAGCCATGAAAGCCTTTACGTTGCTTTGATTCAGCCCTTGTCAGCTAAGAACTTAGGTGTTACTGAGTTGGCTTCTTTTATTAAGAGATAGTGTAATATCTTTTTTCAACTATTCTATGTGCTTCACTCACCTAATTTATCATTTATTTTCATACCAATATACTTATGATTTCAAAGTTGCTATCATCTAGTTTTCATTGTGAAAAAGATTACAAAAATTCTTTGTACCATAGATTTTATTTAGCATAAAAGTTTTGGTGTATATTTAATTCTTAGATTTGTTGATGGCTCTATTTTTCATTTATTAAAGCTTTTTTCTCTTATATAGCCTAATTGTTTCTATTATTTAACAGGAACTTTTAAATATGTAGATATTTTATCTCTTTTTCTAAACAAAGCACATAGATGTAAATTAAAAAGCATAAGTTTGTATAAAAATTTATTTAGTTTTAGATAATTAGAGGCATATAGATATTTTACCTCTCTTTCTTTATTATGTTTGATGGTTTATATCAATTATCTCTCTCTATAGCATCTTTAATTTTATGTAATATAGGAACTAAAAAAGATATCAATGTGAAAGAATATCAGAGTGCTTAATAAACGAAATCTTAGAATACTAGATCTTTATCATCTTTTATAGGGATATTATTATTGTGCTAAAGGGTAAGCTTTGAAGAAAACTACACCTTTGTTAGTTTGCCGAAATATAACATAAGATTTTCTAACTTTAACTTTTGCTTCTTGTTAGGACCAATATATTTTCCATTGAATTAGTTTAGTTTTTTGAGTTTGAATATCATTTGTCTATGGTAAGCTTTTTAGATAGTGCTAACTTCATTGTTGATGAGATAGAAACAAGTGCTACCCAAACACTTAAAGAAAGAAAGTTGAGATCCAAAGTTTGGTTATATTTTGAAAGAATAGTAAATGAGGATGGCAATATTGTGGCTATTTGTCAATATTGTGAAAAAAAATTAGTGGAAAACAATACTAGAGGGATCAAACACTTGAAAAATCATACATTACGATGTCCTATTTAGCATGCATTTTTTTTAAATTATTTTAAAAGTAGTAACCAAGAATTTTCATTGGTCTCTTGTAATACAATAAAATCAAATTGTACGAAGAACTTTTATCACTAAGCGTAGGCTTAAGCTATAGAGTTAGTCTTACATGTGGACATCTATTGGTAATATTGGCTATTTATGTTTAACATGACATTATATTAATGATGGTTGAATATTGAGAAAAAAAATTCTCAATTTTGAGTATGTTGAAGCACCACATGGTCATAGAGAGATAAAAAATATTTTACTTGACAAAATACATGAGTGGGATATTGGAAAAAAATTATTTTCGATTGTGTTAGATAATGCTAGTGCAAATAACAAGATGGTCAAGGAGTTAATAGTTTATCGAACTTTTGAAAAGAAGTTGCTTCTTGATGACTCATTGTTTCATATACGTTGTAGTAGTACTCATATATTGAAATTGATTGTTCAAAGTGCTTTGAAGACAATTGATGACATTTTTTTCAACATTCAAGAAATTGTGAAACATGTAAAATCTTCTCAATTTAGAACCGAGAGCTTTTCAAAAAGGCAATTACAAATGAGAAAGATCCTAAAAAGTCTTTACTCTTAGATTGAGTTACCGTCATTAACCATTGATTCTATTCGCCTTTATGGGCTGAAAATTGTTTTCAACGAGTCTGCAGCCCTAGGAAACCACATTGTTCAGGGACAGAAGTCGATTGATCATCATGCACTTGATCATATTCCCAAGAGAACTTATCTTTTGCAAAAAGCAAGAAATTGTCTTAACATATTTTTGGTAGAAATAGAAGTGATAACTTGAGACTTGTTGGAGTAAAGTTTCTTTTTTTCTCTGAAACTAACTTCATCTCTAGGTCTCAAAACAAACATTGCTACAAATATTAGGGTATTTAGGGTTCAACTTAGCTTTATTTCATACCAATTATGTTGAAACCAAATGGATAGGTGAACCAAACTGAAATGAATGTTCTGTTGGCTCAACATAAATGTATTTATAAAATAAATATTATATTAAAATAATAAAATATAAAATCAAGTCAAAATAAAATAACTTTCTTCGATAACAATATTATATATCTCTATCACAGCCAATTGTGAAATTGATATCGATTAATTTTAAAATTAATATTATTAACAATCATCAAGAGGTGTGGCTAATAATATCAATTTTAAAATTTTTAATACAAAAAACATGTTAAATAATAGAAATATCTTACTTCTATCAATTTTGATATTGATATTTTAATCTCTAAAAATATTGACATTAAAAATTAATTCTCTAACCAAACAGGACATGTCAACACCTATGTTTCACATTTTATTTGTAGTAAAGAATCATCTCTCATACAAAATGAACTAGGCCAACAGTTGATCAATTCAACTCCGATCAAAGACGGTGTAAGCTGAAATGGCATAATTATTATATAATGGTTTAATTTAATTCAAGAAAATGAACAAGTAACCTTCTAAATGGTTTAGTTTGATTTGACTTACCAGTTTCACGGCTTTGGATGAACACCCCTGGGCCAAGTTAAATGTCTATTATGTCTTTACTGCGTTCTCTGAGTGAGCTCGGCCATAGTTAAATGTTTCAAAGATTGCATCTTACGGAATTTAGGCTTTGAAACTAAAATAAGGATGAATGGGTTTTCGGCACCGAGAGAAATCAAATCTGGACCTCTCTACGAGCCTCAAATAATTTCTGAAATCACCCTAGTTCGACACTTCTTGCGTCTTTTCTTACGTGTGGACGCCATTTAGCTTCACATAACCTGGTTCTATTACGTGAGTATGGACTTGAGCACTCAGGCAAATGCGCCGTTTTGAATTCTAAAATCTGAGCCCAACCTCTTCACGGTGTACCTTGTATTAATCAACTCATAGGTAGTTTAAAGAGAATTCGATATATCCAAATCAATAGACTTGGCCCCGCTCCAATATCAATATTGACAGACGTCACAAACATTAAAAATTAGAATCAGAAACGGTTTCAAACATTTTCTAGATCCTGTAAACAGGCATAAAAACACATTCTTAACGTGACGCGATGCATAGAGAATGATCGGACAGAATGGTAAAACATACATAGAGGGCCAAGGGCGAGGCAGTAGCGTGGATCTTTGAAAAAAAACGAACCGATAATGTTGAAGGCTATTGAAAAAAAAAACAATAGTAAACATCCAGCCCTCACAGATTGCCAAAGGATAAGGACATGATACAAACTGCGAATAAGAAGAGAATCGAAGACATTGCAGCAATCAAATGCATGGAAATACCCATTCCCCGTGCATAGAGGGCAAAGGGCAAGGCAATAGCATGGATCTTTGAGCCCATCGAATATGCAGCAAGCAACTCATCTTCCCATCAGTGCAACTCGGTCCTTCTGAACCACTTGAGAGAGGTTAATGTCGAACAGTTCACAGCGGATTGGCATTTCCATCTCATAGAAAGGGTTCTTCAGCACATAGTCAGTGTACAGCTCATAGATGAGCTTGAGAAGAGTTTCCATATGTTGTCTCCCTGGCTCACAGACGACAAAAAACTTCGTCCCTATGACAAGGGCAGGAAAGTTCAATTCCCCTAGTCTGCCCACGCATAGAAGGTAATAAAACCATGATTTTACAGAAGGAACAGGAAACACAACAGTATAAGTGGAAAAACGGGTTCGTCAATATGAGGCAACGGGTCATCAAAGAAACAAGAGAAGAAATTGAATACAAAGAATAACAAATTAACAAAGAAAAACAATAAGGAACAAGGAAGCAACAACAGATAATGATCATCCTAGCCATTAAATAATTAATGTGGTGAAAGAAAAAGATAATCATTACTCGATTAGCTAACAACACTCAAAACAAAAGTCCAGTTTCATGCTTCTCTTGGTACTCAAGACTGTTGAGAATGATCGACAAATACTCTGCTGTTTTATCCACCAGATAGACCAGCCTACGCTTCCAAAGAGCAAAAGCTACCACGTATGGAATTTGGCACTTACAATGCTAGCTTCTGAGTCGTGAACAACATCCATGGGACTATGGGAGACAAGGGGCTACGGCATAGAGAAGCCATTTTGTTTCTAAAGAATCTAAGCAGAAGTTAGTTCTGTCGAAGTGTCAAGGGTAACAAAAAAGTTGATGCAATTTCTTACATGTACCACCAATCTGCTCCAATATAACAGAGGGCTATTAGATCAAACCAAGGAAGCCAAGTCGGGGCCCGGCCCGGGGTCGGTCAATCTCAAATCCGACCCAATCGGACCAAGTAAGACTTATTATTTTTTAAAATATATATAAAAAGTACATGAAAATAGGAAAAAATAGAAAAATTATCCAAAAGTTCTGAAAAATTGAGAAATATGATTAGAAAAATATTTCATTCAAATATTACATTTTATTGTTACTTTATATATTGTATGTATTCTCCTGATGACATTTGAAAAGAATACAAGATATTAAATATATATGCATACTGATTATACTCATCACTATCTCATATAATCATTTTAAAATAAAATCTAAAAGATCCACCATAGCTATCATATGTGGACTGTATAGAAATATCAAATGATGTTCTCATATCCCTCTTGGTGATATACATAGTTGTCAAGGTGACAAGACACCCATTATATTAAACGGTGCCAAAACTACTTAGGCAACAAGACAACTATGTATATCAAATATTTTGTTAAACAACTATGTATATTAAACAAAAGTATCCAGCATGAATTGCATGAATTTGAATTTGTAGTTTTAGGACTTTCATCCAGGTTTCAGATTTCGATACTTTTGTTTCCAATTTCAAATTTAAAACATTTATTCAAAGCCCCAGTTTTCGGATTTCTAATTTCTTTGTGTTAAAGAATTGGCTTTGAGGAGCATAGTTGGAAGATTCAACCAATCCGGATTGGAATTGACCAATTCTTGGATTGGGTAGACACTGCAGATCTGATTCACCAAGTGGGCAACCGATCCAAGTTTGATTCCCAAAGGAATTGGCTTGGATCGACAAAATCAACCATACATTGGCCGATTCTCCTGGATCGGATTGAGAACGGGCCAATCCCTCGAAAAATTGGAAAATCTTGAATCTAAACCCGATTCCGATCTGAGTTCCCCCACAATAAGGGAGGAAATAGAGCAATCCTCCCTACCTCCACAAATTCCACCACAATTCCCCTCTTCCATGGCCCCCTCCCGATCTAGGGCTCCCCTCCCCTTTGGCAGCCCCCTTCAGCATCCCCTCTAGCAAGCTCAAGAAACCCCCATTCAAATGTAATTTTTTCTCTCTTTTTTCTCCTCCCCTCTCCCCCTATCCTTCTACGGTCTGGATTCTCCCCCCTCCCCCACCCGGACAGTTGGCCTTAAAACTTAAGGGAGGGATTTTCGATATGATGTGGGGTTCCCCTGAAGGAAGCCTACGGCATAGGCACCCCCTGCCCATTTGAGAGGAAATCATTTGCCCCGAGGGTGACTGTGTAGGAGTGACTACCCCTACACAGTCACCCATGACTAGCACCCTCAAGTGAATGTCAGTGCAGCCACCCTTAGGATGACTACATAGCCACCCCTCAAGTCAACCCAACGGTGGCTTTAAACCTTGTCTAAGCATTCCGATTGCCTAGACCATCCGATTGTCCAATTCAACCATGATAGTTAGACTGTCTCACCACTATCAAATATATTTATTTAATATAAACTAAATTCTTTTGTCGGAGTAGAAAAAAATATTGAACAAGGAATGCTGTGTTGTTGTCCTTGCACATCGTGACATTAGATGACAACACGGACATATGTTAGATGTTGACAAGAAGAGAATAAAATGTAAGTGGTGTGAGAAAAAAATGAATGAAGATATTCATCACCTTAAACAACATATTGGTGGAATGAGTGAAAATGTCAAGAAGTGCGACAAGGTATTGGCAAAGTTGAGAGAGAAGACAAAAACATATTTAACTGGGGGAGCATCATAGAGGAAGATACAAATTAAGCAAAGAGTCAGCTTGCACGAATAGTTACTTGAATGTTGAGACACAAATTTTATGTTTGAAAGTACAAACAAAGAAAAATCGTGTGCTCGCATTGAGGTGTCTTCATTAAGTTTAGATGATGATGAAAAAGCATAAGTAAAAAAAAAATAATGCATGCAAATAAGACTCAAGCCCACGAAGATGAGAAGAGGAGAAGAGGGGAAGGAGGATCTATCGCCAAACATTCATGATATGAATCAAGGCACTCACCTTACACCTTAGGAATGTTGAGATAATGAGTTTTATCAGTCACAATCAGTTGGACCGATGGATATCCCAATGTATAGGCAAAGTCATAGAGGTTAAATGACAATCAAGTAGGCCTTAAAAAGAATGAATACAAAAAGGGCGGCAAAGAAAGCAATCAAACACATGTGCAAATATTTTTTTTGTACAAGTATATAAAAACTTGACTTATTTTAAATGTATATTACATCTTTTTAAAACAATTTGATTAATAAATGTATGTTCTCGTTGATGTAGGTGCCTGTTGACACCCATTTTTGTTCATATTAAAGATTTGGAAAAGATAAAATGTCTATGGCAAGTCAAAAAAAAAGAAAAAAAAAAGAAAAAAGGGGGAAGACAGGGCTGAAGCCCATTTGGAGCGGCCAGCACATGGGCATCCTAGGCCCAATTCGTGACTACAGTGTTTCCAGCGGCTGGAGACGGGATTAGGAAAGGTTTTTGGTCGATTCTCATACTATAGAAGCAGATAAATTGCCTAAACAAGTTTTCCGGAGCCGTTGAGGGCGAGGGAAACCGAATCCCGTGAGCTACGGATCCGCTCAAGCCAGCCTCGGAGCAGAATCCTACTGTACAAGGATCTCCCACGCGATAGGAAGGATGGGAAGAAGAAGGGAGTTAATCCCGCAAGTCACGGACCCCTCCTAGTCCGGCTCGAAACCGGAAAATGCATTGTTCGGCAGGTTTCCTACGGAGGAAAGGAGAGCAGAATCCTCTCTGATGGAAACGGAGTTGGAGAGGAAAATGGAAGTCGATCCCGCAAATCCTGGATCTCCCCAAGTCTGCCTCGGAGTGGGAGGCATTGTCCGGTAAGCTTCCTAATAGGGAAGGGAGAGCGGGTAGCCTATAAAAGACCCCGGAGGCAGTCGCGCAAGGGGAAGAGGGATTTGGAGTGGCCGTGAGGTCGAAAAGAGAGAGAGGAGAAGAGCATTGGGCAGGAGAAGATTTACCGGAGCCGCGGAGCATCCCGTTCTTCCTCCACTGGTTTCTGCTTCCGCCGGGCGCCGTAGCCTCCACCGCACACCGCAGAAGGCACCGTAGAAGTCCAAGCCTCCTCCTGTGACCACCGGTGAGGGCCTCTTCTCCTTCCCCTAGGGCCGACAGCCTCCCCTCCCTCCTCTACCGGCGCTGTTGCTGCCGAATGACGCCGGAGTCCGCCGGGAGAGACCGTCGTTGCCGTCGGGTGCCGGAAGGGGTCGAAAGGGCACTGTAGCAACCGGAGGGAAGGGGGAAATAATGTCAGGAGGACTTTAGTCCACGGTGGAAATGGGCGGTGGGGCCCACATAGAAAAATTAAAAAAAAAAGGAAAAGAGAAGAAGGAGAAGAAAGGAGGCCGCGGCTGCGCGCGGGTTGGCCGTGTGAGGCCTGTTGACCCTCGGGTCAACAGGTCAACAGGACGGTGGGGCCCACCTTCAAAAATTGTGAAAAAAAAAGAAGATGAAGAGGAGGGGGAGCTGCGCAGGGCCAGGCCCATGAAGCCCAGTTGCTGCCGATGAACAGTGCTTCGACAATAAAAATTTAAATTTCCAAATCAATTTAATTTAAACAAACCGAGGCAAGCATAAGGCCGGTTCTAAACCCACCTCATGGCTTCGGCATTATCTAAAAAAAATAATTGGGCAAGCAGAGGCCGGTTCTAAACCCACCTCCTGACCCATGATTAATCCAAAAATAATAAATAAAACAAACAATCAATTTAAATTAAATAAAAATCAATTTAATTCAAACAAACCGAGGCAAGCATAAGGCCGGTTCTAAACCCACCTCATGGCCTCGGCTCAACTTAAAAGAATTCAAAACAAAGGGAAACCAGGAGGCCGGTTCTAAACCCACCTCCTGACCCTCTTCTTAAGGTGAGCATACAAAGGTCTAGTTAAAAGACCCCAATGTCTTACCATCCCTCACGAGGGAGTTATTTTGCACATTATGCCATGGAGAGGCTGTGCATGATCAACATGTCAACATGCCCAAACCATAGGCTAATGAGGATGACCAACCATGGGATGAGTGCCCACAAGCTTATCAAAAGCCGGGTATGCTCAATTTCAAATCAGTGAGTTGAGTGCCCACAAGCTTTTCAAAAGCCGGGTATGCTCAACCTTGAACCGGTTGGGAGAAGACTGCATGTGCCTATCAAAGGCAGGACCATGCTCAAATTTCTGAAAAAGACAAGGCAGGATTTCCAGATGCCTATCAAAGACTGGAATGTGTTCAAGACTACACTCAAGACCGACATATACTTCATCCCGAATTGAGGGGATGTCACAGTTGTTGTAAAAGAGAGAAAGCTGGAGGACTTGTGAACTTCAAACAATGAAGAATTCAATGAGCAATGCAAGGAGAAAACAGTCCCTGCCGGACTGAATGGATGCAAGCACATTAAAAAACTGAACTTAAATCTGAAATTTCAATAAAAAATTAAAACATTTAAGAAATCTGAAATTCTGTTAATGGCTAAGGACCTGCCTGGCTCAAAATCAGAACCGATAGGATCAGAACTGAATTCTCTGAAATTCTAAAATCCAGAGATTAAAAAATCTGAAAATTTGAACCAAGTCCGAAATCTGTTTTGGTGCAGAAATCTCTGAAAATCTGTTTTTCTGGAAATTGGAGCTTAAAAATCTGAATTTCGGGAGTTTCAAAGTCTGAACTCCACGTTTTTCTGAAATCTGAAACATACAGCAAAGAACTGAAATCCGTGAGAAATCTGGGGTCTCAAAATCTGAACAGAAGTCTGAAATTTGAAGTCAGTGAGAAATCTGAAGTTTGAATTGGTACAGAAAGCCTGCAAATCTGAAAAATGCAGGAATCTGGAGTTTGGAATTTGAAGAAATCAGGAAAACTGAATTTTGCAGGGTCCGAAATCCGAAAACTGTGCATTACAAAGTCTGAAAATGCAGAATCCATTTCAAGTCTGAATTTCAGTGGTCTGTAGGCAAATCTGAAATCTGAATTCAATCCATTTAAATATCAAAATCTGAACTTTGCATCTAAAACAAAGAACCGAGAGTTTGAGAACCTGCAGTGCGCAGAATTTGTAAGAAGTCTGAAATTCAGGTTAGGTCCGAGAAATCTGAAAACAAAAGTGTGAAATCTGCCGACCTGTAGAACCCAGAAACAGAAATCAGAAGTCACAACATTCATTGAAAATCAACTCCACCCAGTTCCGAACTCAATTAGAATTCTGAATCTCATCCAATTCGGTCATCTTTGAGCCAGGCAGTTCATAAATTATGAAATGGGTTAACCCTAAGCTTAATTAAAACATAAGCCAACATTAATAAAAGATGCTCAAGCAAATCAGAAATCTATAAGTTTCAAGGAAATCTGAATTCCCAAACCAGAAGATCAACAAATTGTAAATCATTAAATCTTAACTCAAGAACATTAAACCAAATTGAAAACAAATCTGTTAAAAGAAATTTCAGGTTCCAAGCAATCTGTCAAATTCAATTTCAATTAACTAAACTCAAGTGAATTCTAATAAAATAAAATTCAATTCAAATTAAATAATCCACCGAACACATGCCCAAATTAAATTCACCAGGTTCAAAACAAATCCAAACGATTTCAAACTCAATCAAATTAACTCAAATACAAATTAAATCAAAATTCAGACTCAATAAAATAAACCCAAATTAATCAAAACAAAATTCAAATTCAACTCCAATCAAATTGAAGATTAATCAATAAGCAAACTGTCTAAAACTCAAGTCAAACTTAAATCAATCAACAAATTTAATTTGAACCAAACTTAAATCAATAAACAACTGTCTCAAATTCAAACCAAATTTAATTCAACCAATTAAATTCAATTCAAACTAATTCAACTCAAATTAAATCAAGCCAATTCAATCCAATTTAAATTCAAACTAAACCCAAATTCAAATTAAAATTGAGTGCTTGCATTCCATCAATTGCATGGGATCGTTTTCTCCTATGTCCATATGTGTGTGAATGTTTATTTTTGTGGATGCATGTTTTCTACTTCAATGGATTGCTATGACGATAATCAAGGGTATTCGAGAAATCTCGATGTAATTAACGTCGGATCTTCGCACCATCCGACGGGGAGAGGTCAAAACAAATTTTCAAAGAACCTAACAACCTCAACACATAATTTTGACCCTAGTTAGTACTCTTATGAAATATCATCTATTTTCTTACAAAGTCAATGCTAAGGTCAAACCTAATTCAAATTCAAAAGGAAAATGAATTTCCGAAACAAAAGAATAAATCTTTTTGAGATTTTTGAGGTTACATCAATTGGCATGCCCGGTGGGACCTCTCCTTCCCTTCATCTTTCCGTCATAGCAATTCAAGAAGACATACATCCCAAATTTCATATATATCTAACACATGCTTCTTTCCTTTTTGTGCGAGGAGGAGGCGGAAAATGTCAAAGGATGAGACCCGGTGGGGTCCAATGATCCCGCCATGAAGACTTCATCCCGAAGTTGAAAGCATCTCAAGAAGCCGTTCTCGGAGTTCATCCAACACCGAGAATATTTCAAGGGTTAAACAACTTGACCCTATTTTCAGAGAGCTTACCACGGAAGCTCCCCAACAAACAACTCCGGGGGCAGGTGGTCGTGGATTCTGCCATCACCAACCCTCAAAGAAGTCAAAGAGGCGTCAAGCATGCCGTCTCAAGACCCATGCAGCTATATACCAGAGCCGGTCTTTCATAACCAACCAAGACAAAAGGAGGATGATGTCAAGGCAAAGTCCAATTCCTCTATCTCCAACGGGTGCATGGCACCGGGGCAACCCCAACAAAAGAAGGTTGACCTCGAATACAAAAAAAAGAAGAAGATTGCTGGCCAACCGGCAAAGAAAGCTCCCGGATTCAAGCTGACAATAATGCCATTCAGCAGGGAACAAATCCCTTGGTCCAAGTGAACTTTATCAACCAAATGGGGGCAAGGAACAAATCCTTCACCCAAAAGTCATAGCTGATCAAGCAATGACCAAGCCAAATGACATGTCAAGAAAGAATCAGTTCTCAACTCATGAAACTATCATGGCTGACCTACCAGAGGCTCGGCATATTCAAAGGACAAGGAATCAATCCTATGTTTCCAAAATAGAAGCACACTTCGGCCGACCGGATATCAGTTTGGCTCCAAACAAATGCTACTTGGGTAAGGAACAAATCCATCACCCGAGTGGAAGATGTTGAGACTGATTGGTGGCCCGCATTTCATTGAGGTGCCGTCTCTCAATTCACTATGTCACCATGGTTGGTTAAATTGAGGGCTCAAATCATGAGGCATTTCAATTGGGTAAGGGATTAACCCTTAACCCAAGAAAATAGTGTGGCTTCAGTTTACCCCATATGCACTTGGGTACAGAACAAATCTTATGCCCAAGGAAACAAAAAGCATCAAAGCATGGCTGCCCAGTCAACGGCATATGCCAAAGTTGTTCTAAGGAGGGATTAACCCTCAAATCCAGGGGATTACCATGGTTCTTGGTCAATGGCCCATGCCAAAGCTGCTTCAAGAAGGGAGCAACCCTCAATTCACAATGTTGTCATTGCCAGCCTTCGTCCACAACACGTAATGGGAAGCCTGACAACGGCGCATGCCACATGAATGCCAATTCCATGAGGAATCAATCCTCACTCCATGACATGAAGTCTTTATGGCTGGCTAATCAAGTAGGGGAGTCAATCTCTGGATTCTCTGCTCTTGAAATGCTAAGGGCTACCAATCATGGGCTTAGTCTCGAGATGCCATGCATTATGGCTGCCTAGCCGATGAACAACATCAAAGCTATGTGAGGGATCAGCCCTCCAATCCGAAAATTGACAACTTGGGCCAAGCAATAGCCCGCCATATTGCTGCCAGGGTAAGGGATCAACCCTCAACCCGCAATCTCAACCAAGCTTGATTGACCAGCAATTCAGGCTCCTTATACTCCTCTTCAAATTGGGAACTAATCCCATACTTGTGCCATGGCCCAGGCTGTTCGGTTAGTGGCACAACTCCAAGATATCCCTCGGGCTAGAAATAAATCCGATGCTCACATTAAAACTTGCATATGCAAGGCATCATCACACTCTACTCGGGTGCGGAATCAATCCACCACCTGGTATGCAGTAGCCATTCTCCAGACCACTGGATAGGATCTGCATGTCAACTATCCAGCCGGGCGGCAAGATGCTCATTTATACATGTCATGTTAATTTGACAACAAGACAACTTGAACAACTACCACCAAGATGAGGGGGCAGCCCTCTGCTCCTCGTTCCAAGGATGGCAGGCCGATCAACGGTCCGCGAAGTTAGCTCGATACTCCAACAAGTCACGCCGACCAACGGCTTGGTTAATTTATGCCTTCCCTCGGACAAGGAATCAATCCTTTGTCTGCTCATATGTCAGGGTCAACTAATTCTCAGTTGAGTCCAGAAAAATTTTGGGCAAAGCAAAAATCAGGTGCCCATGCTGCAGCCAACTTGATGGAAGGCTCACCAAACTCAAAAAAAAAAATCAGAATTTTATATTTGGCTGGGGGCAATTGCCCAACTGCACCACAACAGCATAGGCCAAGGATAAACCCTGTGTGTTAACAAAATGATGAGGGAGGAAGCAATCCTCCACCTCAAAGGGAGAGCTAGTACGGGTTCCAACATCTCTTATTGCTAACCGTTATGCCACTCTGGCCCGGTTGGAGAAAAAGATAAGGCTGCTCCCCAACCTTCCACCAACACTGCTGCAAGGCACACTCGGGGGGAAGAAGAAATCTTTCACCCGTCAAGTTATTCATGGCCGGTCGGTGGTCCTAATTACTATAGGAGAGAGGGAACATGCCTCTTTTCCTAAAGATCAGCAATTCTGGCCGATCAACGGCCCATCAGGCTATGGTTCGGGTGGGGGATCAACCCATAATTCAAATAGGGGTAACCGATCAACGGTTTCATCCCCCACATGCTACCTTCAAGTGAGGGGTCAACCTTCAACAGGGATGACCGATCAACGGTCCTATCCCCCAATGTTGCTTGATGGGCTAGGAATCAATCATAGGCTCACCAATTGAAACATGCTGCCCGGTTATCGGTGCAACTCTAGAACATCCTTCGGTCTAGGAACAAATCCGATGACCACATCAAACTTGCCCGGATGTGGCACCTTTCTATTATGCTAAGGCAGATAAAGGTGAAGCTCACCATCCAACATTTAACCAATCATTTCGCCACTCTGACCCGATTGGATGAAAAGGAAAAGGCTATTGCCCAGCCTTTTTGCTGGCATTGCTGCAGCTGCACGGGGAAAGAAGAAATCTTTCACCCGTCAATTCATTTCTGACCAATCAATGGTCCCAACTGCTAATGGAAAGAGGGATCAGTCCTCTCGTCTGAAAGTCAATAAATCTGGCCAATCAATGGCTAGCCATGATATTTCTTGGGTAAGGGACCAGCCCTTGACCCGTGACTTCAACTGGGGCAGCCGAACAACAGTTCCGCCCCAAACACCATCTTTCGGGTAAGGGAGCAACCCTCGACTCGTCAGTTCAAGTAGGACAACTGATCAACGGTTTTGTCCAACTAGACAACTCGACAGGCTAAGGAATCAATCCTATGCTCGCCAGATTGCAAGAATGCTGCCCGATTATCGGTGCAACTTCAAAGTACTCCTTGGTCCTGGAACAAATCCTATGACCACAGCAAAATGGCCCAGATGTGGTGCCTTTTTCATACTCGGGTTCGGAATCAATCCGTCACCCGATATGCATAAGATACTGATCGATTTGTCCCGCAAATTCATTCATCTGACCGGGGGCAGGCCTCCGAGACACTCCAGTACAGCTTGGGCTAAGGATCAACCAGACGCCCATCATACTGGTAAAGAGCAAGGAAGAAATCCTTTGCGTACGAAAGGAATACATTCAACCAAAGTGACCGGTCCTCTGGCCACCAAGTGAGGAAGCAATCCTCCATATTTTAACAAAGTCTGGACAATCAATGGTCGAAAACATGGCTTTCAGTGAAGCAGGGGATCAACCCTATATTCTTCAGTTAGAAGGAGCCAGCCGATCAACGGCCTATGATGCTACAGAGAGATCAGCCTTTTGCCCTTTCTCTCAACCAAGATGACCAACCAATGGTCCGGTCTTCCAATTTTTGCTTGCAAGTGAGGATTCAATCCTCTATCGAGCAAATGGATGCAACTGCCATGATACCAGTTTGGTAGTCGCGTGTCAATTGGGCTCGGCACAAATCTTAGGCCCTCACTGAATGATGTCTATATGGCATCACCTGATAAGGTTATGCTTGGGAGAGAAAGCAATTCTCGACCCATTATGCATCAAAAAATCAGGTAGTTTCTTGATTCTGGGAGCTACTCATCCGGCCGGGGGCATCCCCCTAGGCCATGTCATACCAAGCGGGTGTGAAGGAGAACTCTCCACCTAAAAAGGTAACAGGGGGGCAAGAGGACCAACCTCTACAAGTGAAGCCCCAGAAAAATCGCCAATCTGCGCTAACTACAAAGGGAGACAAAGGAGAAATCATTGTCTCAACAGGAGACTACATGAAGTCAGTCCTATTATCATGATGAGGAAGCAACCCTCCATCCTTCAAGTTAGCATATCAGGCTGGACAACGGCCCCCAAGGCTACAATTCAGTGAGGGACCAACCCTCAACTCAACATTTCAAATCAGTCTTGCTGGTCAACAGCTTGACCCAATTATGCCTTTTGACAAGCATGTCAACATGCCAGGGCCAGCCACTAGTCCACTACAAAGCATAAAACTTGGGCAAGGAAGAAATCCAACACCCACCACAAAATTGAGCTAGGGGAACGAAGAGTCCATAGGACAGCCCTCCGCAGACCCCTCACGTCAAATACAAAACAAGTCATCAACGTGCCCTCGAATATCCCCAAAGCAATCTCCTATATGCTCTCACATACCACAAAAGAAACAGTCTTCATGGCCTCCGACACGCCCATGTACAAAAAAAAACCTCCATGGCCTCTGACATGCCTAAATCCCAACTCATGCTAATGGCTGTGACATGCCTATGCCCACATACCAGCCATCCCCAAGGCCCCCAATATTCCTATGATCAGCCCTACACAGTTCCCCTGTGTGGACTCCAAAGGAATTTCAAAAAAAAAAGAAGGGAGAGAAAAAAAAAGAGAAAACAGGTTGAATGGAGAAGATACTCCCAACTCAAGCAATGGGAGAAATGCATTCTCAAATTGACACTATACAGCTCTCAGAAGGGAAGAAATCTCTAAACTGAGCTGGACATGCAATCTCAGGCAACTGTTTGTTGATCGAGAAAAGGAAATCTCTAAGGAGGTTAGCATGGGATCAGTTTGCCCTCACTTAAACCACCCCAGAGAAGACAAGATATACTGAGGACACAAGGCAACATGCTGGTTAGTACTTGTCATGCCTCAAATGTCAACAATCAAAGAATGTACATGAGGAGGTCAAGAGCTTGAGGTGTCCATCTTGTGCCACTCTCTTCACCTACACGTCAAGCATCCACATTGATGGTGGAATAATGACTAGGTGGATTATGACCAAAGCTCATATGGCTTGAGAGAAACCTGAATTCCCTTGTGAAAAAAAAAGAAAAAAGAAAGAAAGAAAGAAAACGAAATACCTCGACGGACTTGGTTAGTCACATCATTGATTAGCCAAGGACAAAAATATGTCGAGGAAAAATCCAGTTGAGGTGATGACCCGATGAGGGCACCCCAGGCAAAAATGGATCACCCTGCTGTATGAAAACCCTGCAAAAGGGCATACAGGCAAAAGAAAGGAGGGGACTAGCTTGGGTGAAAACCTTGCAGAAGGCGGTCAAGCTAGTTTGAAAAGAAAAAAGAAAAAAAAAGAGTGAGAAACTCTGGAAATTCAAAGTTCAAAAAAGAGGGGACTCACCTCTTCTCTAAACATGTCAAATTTCATGTCATCATGACTTGCATGTCCACATGGCTTCAAACAATTTCATACCATTATGACCAGCCAGGTCTACATGGTTTTCATAAATTCATACCATCATGACCCTCCAGGTCTATATGGTTTTCAAACATTTATACCATCATGGCCTCTCAGGTCTTTATGGTTTTCAAATCTCCGTGCCATCATGACCCTTTCGGTCTACATGGTCCCCAAGTTCTTACGTCATCATGACCAGCAAGGTCCATGTGACTGTCAAATCTATACCAGCATGACCCTCTCGGTCTATATGGTTTTCATAAATCCCATACCACCATGGTCTTTTGGTCTAAATGTTGTTTGGATCCTATGCCACCAAGGCTGGACATGGAACCATTCTCATGTCCCAAGTCCCACCGGCAACATCTAAGCCTTGAGCCTTTAAGCATGGGTTTTACCCTAAATTCATACTTCACGGGCTGAGCATGATCACCTCATACTCGCATGTCCCACAACTCTTCAAGCGGCAGCAAGCCATCCCATATTTCATCTTTTGGATCGAATGCGACTCCTTCACATTCATAAGTCTTTAAATTCAGTGGCATTAAGCCATCATGTCACTTTTCGGCATCAAGCCACCACATTCGGCATTAAGCCATCACCTCCTCTTTGGCATCAAGCCATAATATTCTTTTTGGCACCAAGCCAGCATACCTCTTTTGGCACCAAGCCACTACATTCGGCATCAAGCCATCATGTCCTTTTGGCATCAAGCCATGATACTGCTTTGATATTAAGCTATATCTTTTGGCACCAAGCCACTATATTCGGCATCAAGCCGTCATGTCCTTTTGGCATCAAACCATGGTACTGCTTTGACATTAAGCTGTATCTTTCAGCATTAAGCCATCACATTCGGCATGGAGTCATTCCATGCCACAACATCTTTTTTGGCATCAAGCCACCAAATCATTTTGGCATCAAGCCACAATACCTCGTCACGGCATCAAGCTGTCAACTCCTTTTGGCATCAAGCCACAACACCCTATTTTCTGGCATTAAGCCACCATAACCAAACTGGCATCAAGCCATCATCTCACTTTTTGGCATCAAGCCACCACAACACATTCGGCATTAAGCCATCACAAACCATATTCTCTTGGCATCAAGCCAACATATTCCTTCGGCATCAAGCCACTATCCCTTTTTGGCATCAAGCCACAAATTCATACCCAAGAGGTCGAGTGTGACTTCTTCACACTCACATGTCCTATGGGTCCATCTTGGCATCAAGCCACAATGTGTTGGCATCAAGCCACAAAAATTTATACCCAACAGGCCGAATACGATTCCTTCGTGTTCAAATGTCCTATGGGTCCATCTTGGCATCAAGCCGCAATATCTTGGCATCAAGCCACAAAAACTCATACCCAATAAGGCTGAGTATGACTTCCTCGTGCTCATATGTCCTATGGGTTCATCTTGGCATTAAGCCATCAAACTCATACCCAATAGGCCGAGTATGACTTCTTCATGCTCATATGTCCTACGGGTCCTCTTTGACATCAAGTCACCAAATTTTACCTAACAGGCCGAGTGTGATTTCTTTACGCTCACATGTCTTATAGGTCCTTTCGGCAACAAGCCACCCAATATTTTATACTCCATAGACCGAGTGTGACCTTTTCATGCTCACAAGTCTGCGAGTTCTAATGGCACAAAGCCACCCCAAAATTGATACCTTAATGCTCATATGGACCAAGTGTGACTTCTTCACGCTCATATGTCCAACAAATCATTTTGGTATCAAACGACCATATCCTTTCAGCATGAAGCCATCATACTTTGCCCAACAAGACGAGTGTGGCCTCTCCATACTCACATGTCTTATTGGTTTCTTGGCATCAAGCCATCCCAAACTTACACTCCATGGGCCGAGTATGACTTCGTTATGCTCGTATGTCCTATAAGCCACCACTCTCATACCCAAGAGACTGAGTATAACCTTCCCATACTCACATGTCTCATGGGCTCTGTCGGCATCAAGCCACCCCAAACTCAAACCCTATGGGCCGGGCATGATCATTTCATACCCAAATGTCCCACAGATTCCTACAGCACAAAGTCACCCCAATACCATACACTATGGACCGGATGCGGCCTCTCCACATTCATAAGTCTACGGGCCAAGCGGCAGCATGCCACCTCAAAACACATCCCATAGCCTAATACAATGTTCATGTACCCAAACTCCATACCCTATAGACCGAGTGTGACTTATTCATACTCACAAGTCTACAAATCCACCGGCACAAAGCCACCAAAGCCCATGGCCCAGGGGAAGCCTCAATTCCTCACCGCCCCAAAAAAACTTCATGGCTTGAGGGAGGCCTTAATTTCCTACAAAAAAAGTGGGCTAAAAATAGAGATACCCGACGGACTTAGCTGATCTGATCTCATTGGTCGGTTGAGAGTAAGAATGTCAAAAGAAAACCTGGCTAGAGTGAAAACCTGAAAAGGCGCTCTAGGCAAAATTGGGTAACCCTGCTACATGAAAACCTCTCTTGAGGCGTGTAGGCAAAAAGCAAAAGGGAGCTGATCCAGGTGAAAACCCGAAAGGGGCAGTCGGATCAGTAAAAAAAAAAAGGAAAATAAGGAGAAGAAAAAAATGAAAGAAAAGTTCTGACCAGACCACAAGAGTCACCTGACTGGGAGTCCTATGCAAACCTATCAAAGGATGATTTGCAGTTGAGCTCCCTTAGAAGCACCGGAATGGCAGGCAAGCCTAGCATGTAGAAAGGCCTTCAAAGAGTCGACAAAAAGGGCCCAAGCCCTTCTCAACCCTAAAGATGCACAATCAACGAAAGAACAACGCAAACAGAGGGCAATAAGCAACAACATCATGGAGCAACAAGCAGTGATAGAGAGAAATGATGCAACTATGTTTGCGCAAACAATTCAAAAATTTACAGTCATACAGCAGCAAGCAAGTGACAGAAAGAAAATCATTCAAGTATGCCTACATGGTTGAATCCCAAAAGTTTTTCAGCCAATTGAAGAAAGGAAGAAGTCACGACCATGTTTGCAACGAACAATTCAAGGAATTTTCAGTCATGGAGCAACCAGCAGTGATTGAAAGAAAATGCATGCAAGAACAATTCAGCAATTACCAGTCAAGCAACAAGCAAAACGACTCAAGAAAGGAAAGGGCAATGGCTATATCTGCACGGGCAATTCCCCAACGACTCCCGTCTCTGGGAAACTACCCATGGGGGGCACTTGTTGACACCCATTTTTGTTCATATTAAAGATTTGGAAAAGATAAAATGTCTATGGCAAGTCAAAAAAAAAAGAAAAAGGGGGAAGACAGGGCTGAAGCCCATTTGGAGCGGCCAGCACATGGGCATCCTAGGCCCAATTCGTGACTACAGTGTTTCCAGCGGCTGGAGACGGGATTAGGAAAGGTTTTTGGTCGATTCTCATACTATAGAAGCAGATAAATTGCCTAAACAAGTTTTCCGGAGCCGTTGAGGGCGAGGGAAACCGAATCCCGTGAGCTACGGATCCGCTCAAGCCAGCCTCGGAGCAGAATCCTACTGTACAAGGATCTCCCACGCGATAGGAAGGATGGGAAGAAGAAGGGAGTTAATCCCGCAAGTCACGGACCCCTCCTAGTTCGGCTCGAAACCGGAAAATGCATTGTTCGGCAGGTTTCCTACGGAGGAAAGGAGAGCAGAATCCTCTCTGATGGAAACGGAGTTGGAGAGGAAAATGGAAGTCGATCCCGCAAATCCTGGATCTCCCCAAGTCTGCCTCGGAGTGGGAGGCATTGTCCGGTAAGCTTCCTAACAGGGGAGGGAGAGCGAGGAGCCTATAAAAGACCCCGGAGGCAGTCGCGCAAGGGGAAGAGGGATTTGGAGTGGTCGTGAGGTCGAAAAGAGAGAGAGGAGAAGAGCATTGGGCAGGAGAAGATTTACCGGAGCCGCGGAGCATCCCGTTCTTCCTCCACTAGTTTCTCCTTCCGCCGGGCGCCGTAGCCTCCACCGCACACCGCAGAAGGCACCGTAGAAGTCCAAGCCTCCTCCTGTGACCACCGGTGAGGGCCTCTACTCCTTCCCCTAGGGCCGACAGCCTCCCCTCCCTCCTCTGTCGGCGCTGTTGCTGCCGAATGATGCCGGAGTCCGCCGGGAGAGACCGTCGTTGCCGTCGGGTGCCGGAAGGGGTCGAAAGGGCACTGTAGCAACCGGAGGGAAGGGGAAAATAATGTCAGGAGGACTTTAGTCCACGGTGGAAATGGGCGGTGGGGCCCACATAGAAAAATGTTAAAAAAAAAGGAAAAGAGAAGAAGGAGAAGAAAGGAGGCCGCGGCTGCGCGCGGGTTGGCTGTGTGAGGCCTGTTGACCCTCGGGTCAACAGGACGGTGGGGCCCACCTTCAAAAATTGTGAAAAAAAAAGAAGATGAAGAGGAGGAGGGGGAGCTGCGCAGGGCCAGGCCCATGAAGCCCAGTTGCTGCCGATGAACAGTGCTTCGACAATAAAAATTTAAATTTCCAAATCAATTTAATTTAAACAAACCAAGGCAAGCATAAGGCCGGTTCTAAACCCACCTCATGGCTTCGGCATAATCTAAAAGAAAACAATTGGGCAAGCAGAGGCCGGTTCTAAACCCACCTCCTGACCCATGATTAATCCAAAAATAATAAATAAAACAAACAATCAATTTAAATTAAATAAAAATCCATTTAATTTAAACAAACCGAGGCAAGCATAAGGCCGGTTCTAAACCCACCTCATGGCCTCGGCTCAACTTAAAAGAATTCAAAACAAAGGGAAACCGGGAGGCCGGTTCTAAACCCACCTCCTGACCCTCTTCTTAAGGTGGGCATACAAAGGTCTAGTTAAAAGACCCCAATGTCTTACCATCCCTCACGAGGGAGTTATTTTGCACATTATGCCATGGAGAGGCTGTGCATGATCAACATGTCAACATGCCCAAACCATAGGCTAATGAGGATGACCAACCATGGGATGAGTGCCCACAAGCTTATCAAAAGCCGGGTATGCTCAATTTCAAATCAGTGAGTTGAGTGCCCACAAGCTTTTCAAAAGCCGGGTATGCTCAACCTTGAACCGGTTGGGAGAAGACTGCATGTGCCTATCAAAGGCAGGACCATGCTCAAATTTCTGAAAAAGACAAGGCAGGATTTCCAGATGCCTATCAAAGACTGGAATGTGTTCAAGACTACACTCAAGACCGACATATACTTCATCCCGAATTGAGGGGATGTCACAGTTGTTGTAAAAGAGAGAAAGCTGGAGGACTTGTGAACTTCAAACAATGAAGAATTCAATGAGCAATGCAAGGAGAAAACAGTCCCTGCCGGACTGAATGGATGCAAGCACATTAAAAAACTGAACTTAAATCTGAAATTTTAATAAAAAATTAAAACATTTAAGAAATCTGAAATTCTGTTAATGGCTAAGGACCTGCCTGGCTCAAAATCAGAACCGATAGGATCAGAACTGAATTCTCTGAAATTCTAAAATCCAGAGATTAAAAAATCTGAAAATTTGAACTAAGTCCGAAATCTGTTTTGGTGCAGAAATCTCTGAAAATCTGTTTTTCTGGAAATTGGAGCTTAAAAATCTGAATTTCGGGAGTTTCAAAGTCTGAACTCCACGTTTTTCTGAAATCTGAAACATACAGCAAAGAACTGAAATCCGTGAGAAATCTGGGGTCTCAAAATCTGAACAGAAGTCTGAAATTTGAAGTCAGTGAGAAATCTGAAGTTTGAATTGGTACAGAAAGCCTGCAAATCTGAAAAATGCAGGAATCTGGAGTTTGGAATTTGAAGAAATCAGGAAAACTGAATTTTGCAGGGTCCGAAATCCGAAAACTGTGCATTACAAAGTCTGAAAATGCAGAATCCATTTCAAGTCCGAATTTCAGTGGTCTGTAGGCAAATCTGAAATCTGAATTCAATCCATTTAAATATCAAAATCTGAACTTTGCATCTAAAACAAAGAACCGAGAGTTTGAGAGCCTGCAGTGCGCAGAATTTGTAAGAAGTCTGAAATTCAGGTTAGGTCCGAGAAATCTGAAAACAAAAGTGTGAAATCTGCCGACCTGTAGAACCCAGAAACAGAAATCAGAAGTCACAACATTCATTGAAAATCAACTCCACCCAGTTCCGAACTCAATTAGAATTCTGAATCTCATCCAATTCGGTCATCTTTGAGCCAGGCAGTTCATAAATTATGAAATGGGTTAACCCTAAGCTTAATTAAAACATAAGCCAACATTAATAAAAGATGCTCAAGCAAATCAGAAATCTATAAGTTTCAAGGAAATCTGAATTCCCAAACCAGAAGATCAACAAATTGTAAATCATTAAATCTTAACTCAAGAACATTAAACCAAATTGAAAACAAATCTGTTAAAAGAAATTTCAGGTTCCAAGCAATCTGTCAAATTCAATTTCAATTAACTAAACTCAAGTGAATTCTAATAAAATAAAATTCAATTCAAATTAAATAATCCACCGAACACATGCCCAAATTAAATTCACCAGGTTCAAAACAAATCCAAACGATTTCAAACTCAATCAAATTAACTCAAATACAAATTAAATCAAAATTCAGACTCAATAAAATAAACCCAAATTAATCAAAACAAAATTCAAATTCAACTCCAATCAAATTGAAGATTAATCAATAAGCAAACTGTCTAAAACTCAAGTCAAACTTAAATCAATCAACAAATTTAATTTGAACCAAACTTAAATCAATAAACAACTGTCTCAAATTCAAACCAAATTTAATTCAACCAATTAAATTCAATTCAAACTAATTCAACTCAAATTAAATCAAGCCAATTCAATCCAATTTAAATTCAAACTAAACCCAAATTCAAATTAAAATTGAGTGCTTGCATTCCATCAATTGCATGGGATCGTTTTCTCCTATGTCCATATGTGTGTGAATGTTTATTTTTGTGGATGCATGTTTTCTACTTCAATGGATTGCTATGACGATAATCAAGGGTATTCGAGAAATCTCGATGTAATTAACGTCGGATCTTCGCACCATCCGACGGGGAGAGGTCAAAACAAATTTTCAAAGAACCTAACAACCTCAACACATAATTTTGACCCTAGTTAGTACTCTTATGAAATATCATCTATTTTCTTACAAAGTCAATGCTAAGGTCAAACCTAATTCAAATTCAAAAGGAAAATGAATTTCCGAAACAAAAGAATAAATCTTTTTGAGATTTTTGAGGTTACATCAGTGCCCAGTCTATGCAGCCACCGGTCTATACTTTCAGACGATGATTGATGATATTGATGAGACTAGACCACGATTAAAAATCCCAACTTTAAAATACATCTATGTAGGTGGGTTGGATGTAGAGTTAGATAAATTAATATCATGGATAGATAATTTTAAGACTATATGAAAGAAAAAAGAATTATACCATAATGTGCGATAGATGGACAAGAATCATAAGGAGATCGATAATTAACCTTCATGTCTACTCTTTGGCACCACACTTTCTTGAAAACTGTTGATGCATCGGGCCACAAAAAAAGTTGATTATTTATTTAGTCTTATGAAAAGTGTTGTTGAGAAAATAGTTGAAAACAACATTGTGCAATTTGTCACTAATAAAAAAACATCTTATAATGTTGCAGGAAGAAAGCTGATGGAGGCCGACCACTTTTGTTTTGGTGCCCTGTGCTGCACACTATATAGACTTAATGTTGAAGGACATAGAGAAGAAGCCATTTGTCAAGTCCTAGGAGAATATATCGGCATCTTAGACTCCTACACATCATGAGAGAATATACCGATGGTTGTGATCTGGTGCGGCCTAATCACACGAGATTTACCACACATTTCATTAAGTTAGAAAACATGCTAAGACAATAAGAAGGCTTGAAAAGATTCATACTTTCATCGACATACATCGATTACATAATTAACATGCATGACAGAATGAACCAGCTTGAAATCTTAGTTAAAATTGAGCATATTATGGAAGACTACGTGGCGGGAAAAAATGCAAATGGAGCATATTATGGAGGACAATACGTGGCGGGAAAAATGCAATTTTATTTGTCTGTGATAGTTACTTAGTACGTGTGCTGAGATTGGTGAATTCCAATGATAAAAACCAAAAGAGGTACATGTATGATGTAATGGACAAAGCAAAAAAATAATAATAAAAAACATCAAAAAAGTTATAAGAAATGGTGGAAGATTATAGACAATAGATAAGATAAGGCACTTTACCATGATATTTATACTGTAGGTACTTGTTGGACCTCAAATTCTATATACAAGGTACCCCAATGTAATCAATTGAGACACAAGCACCACCGGCCAGTATGCAGTCATAGCTAAGGTAGGACCTCGGTATACACTTAAAATCAGAAATTACACATGCCTTACATGAGCCGAGACCCTCCTTAGCATGGGCAGGACATCATGGTGCCAGCAGAGGGGAAAAAGGATGGCCAAAAGAAAGGAGAATAGATCATAAAAAAAAGAGAAGGGGAGGAAACCGCACCTTCTGCAGCAGAATATCATTAAGATTAAGCAAAAAAGAAGGCAAAGAAAAAGGGAATGAAGGATAGGTACAAGCCTGTTAATATTAACCCAAGAGGGCTATATACTTGAGCCTTGCAATGGTGGCAGCGGTGAGGGCCTTAGCTGGTCGCAAGGGCACCTGCAACCCCTAGTCAGACAGGTCCAATGGCAGCAACAGCACCATGGGCAGGACTGTTCGATGGCAGCAGCAGCACCTAATGGCGGGAGGGAGAAGAAGAGGAAGAAGAGGGAGTCCGGCAGCAGGCCTGTTGGCGGCAGAATCTCCTTCAAAACAGGATGGTCCCGATAGAGAGACCAAGCGGGTCTTCTAAGAGAGAGAAGCAGCTGGTCGTGAGGTGAACTCCCCAAATATATGCAGGCTAGGGTAAGATTGATCCGATGGACAAGATTGGCCAACGGGTAAGTCAATTGGATCTAACCATATCGGGTCCTTGGTAAGATCAATATCCAATTGCAATCCTATTAGATCCTTATTAGGATCAATATCCAATAAGGTAAGAAAGGGGCGAGACCAAGAGGACACCAAATCAATGGATGAGATTTATACTTATTGTACGGTGGACCCATGGTTGGATGATCTCATCCAATGGACTTAGATCACATCCATCAAATGGAGATCATGACTCATCTAATCAATGGATGGGATTTATACTTATTGTACGGTGGACCCATAGTAAGATGGTCTCATCAAATGGACTTAGATCACATCCATCAAATGGAGATCAAGACTCATCTAATCAATGGATAGGATTCATACTTATTCTACGGTGGACCCTGGCTAGGTGGACTTTGATCACATCCGTCTGTTACTATCTAGAATGCTCTCATATATAAAAAAAAAGAGAAGCAAGGGGGAAATAAATCTGGACGCCCCATCCCCTCCAGGGGGCTTGCTCGGTCAAAGCAGCCACTCCCCACGTCCCAAGAAAACGTGGCCCCACTCCCAAGAGAGCATGAGCAGCACGTAGGAAGGTCTCTCCATTGACATCCTTCCACCCAACAGTCTATAAAAAGGCCTCTCCACGGAATATGAAAAGGTTGGCTGGAGCATTCTCACGTGAAGAGGAGAAGCACCTGTGTGAAGAAGAGGAAGAAAGGTGACAGGCTTAAGGCTGCTGCGCACTGCTGCTGAGGAGCCAAGGAAGGTGAAGAAGAGGAGGAAAAAGGTAAGGTTAAAGGGTTCGGTCACATCCTCTCTCCCTCTTCAAGCCCTCTCTTTAAGCCCTTCTTTAAAACCCCTCTGGACAAGCCTTCCAACCATGCCATTCGACCCCCTTTAATACCCCATCCAGATTCCATGAATCTGTCCATATATCAGTCCCCTCAAATCCTAAAACCACCCCTATACCGAAATTCTGTTCAGGCTAGGTATACTTCCTATATAATGCCACATAAACACCTTGTTCAGGCCTCTAATCCAGTCCTAAATCCCCTGAAATAGCATCCCGTTAGGCTGTCAAAACAGGTCTTTAGGTATCCCAAAAAAAGTCATGCCAAAACACCCTGTTCAGAAGCCCTTAAAACAGACCTTGAGCAGACAGCCGCCAGAGTCTATCTTCTTCCTTAAATCAGTCCCCCAAGCTCACCTCTAAACAGTCCCTCAATCTCCCAATCCGGTCCCATTTTTCTGAATCAAAGGGGAGCCAAGTGCTGCGGATCCTTTTAAGGACAATCAGAGCTCAGTTTTCTGGCTGAGATCAATCAGGCCGCCAGGGCCTTATTTCAGCAAGTCACCAAGCCCAATTTCAGGTCAGAATCAGAGAGGCCACCAGGGCCAAGAGAGCTGGCCGACAGGGCCTAGATGAAGCCCAAACAGGCCTTTAAGGCCCAATAAGAACAGTTTGGCCGCCAGGGCCTTCAAAGCTTCAAGTGGTCACCTTGGCCCAATGAGGATTGAACCGGCCATCAAGGCCTTTAAAAAAAAACTTAATCAAAATTTGAGAAAAGAAGTTCAATTAAGAGCTAGTCTATTCCATATAGGCTACCTCAAAGGACGGGCACTCGGGCATGTCCCCGGTGTGCTTGATCCTGGACGGGGAAATGGGCAAGCTCCCATCTTCCACCGATCCTTTCCCCCCAAAGTAGGGAGTATCAAACTCCACCTACTAAGAGGGGTATGTCTCAACAATTGGAGGGAAAGGGGTCATGCCAAAATTTCTTATGATCCCATGTGTAATATGTATTCAGATATGCCAATAAATGGAAGTTCTGAATTTTGCATATCATCGTTGTCATTGGGGCTTATAGAACGGCCCATGAAATTGAAGGAATGCAAGTCTAAAGTTGACATTGTAAAAAAAAAAATTACAACATTTAGATTTCAATAATTCTGTAAGATTTTGAAAAGACTTAAAAAATTCTGAAACCTGTAAGTCTAAAAATCTGAATTTTCATACAACCAAATCCCCAAATCAAAACACCCTCAAACAAATCACAAACTTGATTGAATTCATAAGTAAGAGAATCTAAATTATGGATCTGTACATCAAATCCGATTTCTCAAACCTTTAAGGCCAGACATAGGTTTGTGACCCAAATCTGCAACAAACCAAAACCAGAAATTAGAGCCTGGGCGCCAGAGGCCAGAACCCATCTCAAAATCTGAAATCTGGGAGATCTGAAATGTTGAAATATAAAGTCTGCGATTAAAAATCCGAAATCTGCAAGATTGAGGTTCTGAAAATCTGTTTTGGTGCAGAAATCCATTTAAGGAAACCTGCAATTAGAAAAGATGAAGGATCCGCAGGGAGTTTGGAATTTGGAGAAATCAAAAAATCTGGACTTTACAAAGAGCCGAGGGCTGTGAAAATGTGCAGAATATAAGATCTATAAATTTGAAATTTGAAATTTGGGGTTTGTAGGTGTAGAAATCTGACAGTCTGAGGTTTAATGAATCTGAATTTGTGCAGAGCATAAAAAAATTCAAAATCTGAAGTTTAAATTGATAAATTTTGGAGTTTGGTGATTGAAGAGGTCAGAATTTGAGCTTTGCGTCCAAACAAGGAGCAGAGGGTTGAGCAGAATTTAGAATATAGAAGTTTGGGGACTGAAAGTGCAGAATTTGAACCCCAAAAATCTGAAATCCAGGTCAACTTCGAAACCTATATGAACTTGATGATTGCTAGCTAAAAATCTGAGAATTGCATAAGAGAACCCAGAAGCTGTCAAAAACCCGCAGGTTTAACTGAAATCTAACAAAATTGAACTCAAATCAAATTCAACTCTCATTTCACTAAGTAAGCCTGGAACAGTAAAAATCCGGACTTGGAAGCATTCAATTAAATTTCTCTCCAACTAAACCAAATTCATATCAAGTTTAAAATCAACCAACCCAACTTAAACTGAATCCCCCAGATCAAATAAATTTCAGCTGAATTCTAACAGATTTAACAAATTTAAATTGAATCAAATCCGATATAACCCAGAATTTCTCAAATTAAACCCTTTCCAACAAACTATATTTCATAGGTCAAACAAACTGTCCAAAACTCAAATTAAACTTAAAATCAACTAACCAATTCAAACTGAATTAAACGTAATTCAATTTCCAAGCTCAAACCCAAATCATTTTAAAAGTCTGAAATCTACATAAGCCTACAGAGCATCAAATTCATCCAAAAACAAATTCAACTTAGATCAATTTTACCCAAACCAAACCAAAATTTAAACTCAATTCCAACAAAGTTCATTCCAAACAAACTTAAATCAATTAATTAATTCAAATTAAATTAAATCAAATCAAATCAAATTAAAATTCACACCAAATCTAAATCTCAGTCAATTTAACAAACTCAAATTCAAACTAAAATCACGCTTTCAAAAAATCAAAAAAAATCCAAGTCAAACTTAATCAATCAGATTCAAATAAAAAATCAATTCAAATCAAAGTCAAAACCAAATTAAGTTCTTGCATTCCACTGATTTCATGGGGTTGTTCTCTCCTATGTGTGAATGTTTATTTTTGTGGATGTATGTCCTTTGCTTCAATGAATTGCTATGGCGATAATCAAGGGTATTCGAGAAATCTCGATGTAATTAACGTCGGATCTTCGCACCATCCGACGGGGAGAGGTCAAAATAAATTTCAAAGAACCTAACAACCTCAAATTGTAATTTTGGCCATAGTTAGTACTTTTATGGAATACCATCTATTTTCCTAAGAAGTCAATACTAGGGTCTAATCCAAATGCAAATGGAAAATGAATTTCCAAAACAAAAGAAATAAACTCTTTTGAGATTTTTGAGGTTCCAACAGTACTTAACTACATCTTGTTATCCATTTAAGTCTCAAAGTAATGTGTTACTGTCATTAAGGGTTGTCTTCCACTTTTAGCAAGATATTTATTGAAACCAAGGATATAATACGGCAAACAAGTACTTAATGATGTCAAAGTTATATGTGATACATTGTTAGTAATACAATGTTTAACTACAACTCCACAAGATAAAACAAAAAATAGAAATTAAAGTAAGTTGTTGCATGAAATTTCTATTTCATATCATATTTCAAATGTCAGCATATAAACATAGAATTGGATTGTATAAAGATCCCGAGCTATGGTATTTGATGACAAGATTTCTCCTAGTATGTTTGATAACATTTAGTATATGTTAAATATTTTTACAAGGTTACACACTGTACTACCTGCCTTTTTTGCAGCTAAGTGGTAGATCAAGTGAACACCAAAAACTAATGAAATCCACTAGCTGCTATTGTAGTACATCTAGAGTCAAAACACTAGTTCATCACAGTGAGAGGAACTATAACACCTTCAGCCTAATACACACAAAAAAGAAAAAAAATAAGCTTAAGAGTGAGATTAAAAAATATAGTGTTTTGAGATTACAATATACAGTTAAAAATTAAGAACATTAAGAACCGGCAAAAACTTTACGAAGAAAGGTTTTCAAGATAACAAAAATCCTTATAAGCAAAGATACAATACAAGTGGTCATAGATTGTCACAAGACGTTGACTTGGAATATCTCTTCCAAGAAGAACATCAACTTTTAGCATGGATAGATAATAAGAATGTCATATCAGCTCCAGAGTTCGACCTCAATGATCATCCATAGGCCAAAGGAGAGTTTGACAATGTAATCGATGAGGATGAACAAATGCAAGAAAAAGATAGTACTCAGGTTCTTTGTATAATTCCAGTCTAGGATCCACCTCACATCACACCTCCAGCCACAAATCAAGATTCAGCTTCTCCTTACGATGGTTCAACTACTTCTCCTTTTATACAAAAGATTCACAAAGGATAGAAAGATTTTGTAGATTTAAATCACTGAAGAATGTATACCAACAAAATATTGGCCACGATACAGAAGAAGAAAAAGAAGTGACAAAAAGAAGTAAGCTTCTCGCAAGGCGAATGCCAGTGAGTTCCACAAGTAGTACCTAAGCATCTTCCTCGGATAATGAAGAGGAAGAGTTCATTCCACCTACATAACATCGAGATGTAGGTACTTCAGGTGGAGATGAAGGTGGAGATAGAGGTAGAGGTGGAGGAGAAGGTGATTCCGGATCCAACGGTACATGTACAAGTGAAGCATGACTTGATGATTTAGGTCACACGCAACGTTCAAGTGGAAGAAATCCCCATTTGAATCAGATGAGATGTTTGGTACCTAGGACAAATTATCCAAAACTCACTTCAGACTTCGAGCCATGTTATCCACCCACACCTCTAGCTCCAGCATCGGATAGTGTGTGATTTTAGTCGGATGGCCGACTCATTATTTTCATATTGATACGAGCCAATCATAACTTATCAATCTCAATGGAGCATTCAGGAGAGTCAAAAGAACGGAGATAATGAAGAGCAATTGTTCTTTATATCAACTTGTTATAAAATGTCTCTTAGAGTTAGTCACATGAAAGTGTGTGAGATGTCATATTTATATTTTTAACATTTTTAAAGAATTTTCATTTTTTTAAATTTACCAGGATTTTTTTGAATTTTAAGAAAAAAATCCCAATTCAAATCGATTCTTGGTTGGGGGTCTCTTGGAGAATCGGTTCAAATCGGGACCCACCGATCCAAGTCCCAATTCCAATCCTGCTATCCTTGGAGAATTGACTTTAAAGAGCCATGAAGATAAAAATTTCCAAATTATCAAATTACTGATTTCAAATTCTGAAACTTAAGATTTCAAATTTGGGAAACCCTTAATTTAGTTCAAGTTTCAGATTTGATAACCTTGAAGTCCCACACTTCAGTTTTATATTTCAGTTTTGGAGTTTGAGATTTTCAGATTTGAACTTCAACTTAGCAACTTTTGTTTCAGATTTTGGAACCACTAGTCTTGGAATTTAGGGTTGAATGTTTGTGCCCGGTTTGGTAACACTATTAAACATCTCTATCACTATCAATTTTAAAATTGATATTGATAGTAATTACTTAAAGGTGTTTGACTAGTAAATTTTGAAATTTGTAATACAAACAAAACATGTTATATAATATAAATGTCAACTTGTATCAATTTTGAGATTGATACTCTAATTTTTAAAAATATCAATATCAATACTAATATGGTATCATTTTTTATTCTCTAACCAAACAAGCACTTAACTTTGATAATGATAGTTCTCTGATTTGAGAGTCTAAACTTCAAATTTCATGAAATAAAATTTCTTTGATATTTGAGGACTCCAATTCTTCATATTTGGAAGTCACGGTTTGAGACTTAAAGCTTTAGGACTTTCGAGATCACAAAAATTTGATTTGAGTTAATATAACTAAAATTAAACAATTTTAATGTAATAATAGATAAGATTAAATAATTTCATTAATATTTACTAATAGTTAATAAAATTAAATATTAAAACTAACTTCTATTCAGGTTATTTAGTATTTGTAACTATGCAATTGCCATCATTAATTGTTTTATTACTATGCAATTGCCATCATTAATTGTTTTACATGATGTCATAGCTATTTATTATTTTTATGTATTATTTGTCAGTCATTTATTTGTTGTTTTATCAATTTTCCTATAAAAAATGTGTCGTCTAACGTCTTGCCTTGGCTTTATCACCTAAGCAACAAGACAGTACTATGTCACTTTGGTTGTCTTGATCACCTTGAAAACTATACCCCTTTCACAAAGATTGATTCTATATTATCGAAGGATGAAGAGTGGTATGACATTGAGGTCATAACCCTTTACGAGATTAACCTTTGTATGCGACCGTTAAGTTTAATTTCCAGTTTTTTAAGTTTTGCCAAGACGTAGGACTCACAATCCATAAAATCGAACCCCAATTAACTTTGATTGGTTGCTTGTTTGGTATATTTTATTTAAGTTTAACTAAGGCAAAAAAGGGTCTACGACAAAGCTACTCCGGCATGCAGTCTTAGTTGGGAGTTTATTGTTGATTTCTAACTAAGCCAAAAATATCACAAAGCCACTCCGGGGTACAGTCTTAGCTAGATTATTATTTATTTTATATTGTTTTGATGGCCAATCATCACCTGTTCTCATCAGTTTTAGGCCCAAGAGGCTGTTGTCAGTTCTTGACCCTCCAGCAATCAGATTGCCTTGATCTGTTGCATGGCTTTCTGCTTTTGCTCAGACTATCTTCTATACCTACATGCTGCTATCGACGCCCTTCTGAACCTCAGCACAGTCCCCTGCGCCTTGAGCATCCTGTGGAGAGGTCACAAGCCCAGGTTCTGTTTTCTGGGTCTGGGCAGACAAGTGTTCAAATTCTGGATCTTCCGGGTTTCTAATTCATTCTGGTTGCTTCTAGTTCTGGTACAGGGAGCAGATGAATGCTAGGTCAGCAAGGGGCTGTATAAAAGTATTTGGGACTTTGGTTTTTTTTGAAATGTCTATATGCTACACCCATATGACAAGTTTGATACGCTCTGGTGCACCAAGACATGTTTCATGGGGGTGGTTTGATGGCTGAACAAGAAGAATACAAATGTTTTGATAGGGCTGGCTCTGGGTGTTTTCAGACCTAGGTATATGCAGGTTTAGAAGGACCCATGCAGAGGATTTGACAGAGAATGGGCTGCGCAAAGAACAGGATGCCAACCTCTACTTAAGAAGTATGCATGGGTATTTTGGAGTAGTTTCGGCCTTGCATGGGGACTGTTTGCCAGCTAGAATAGGGGGAGTAAGGGGAAGATCGCAGCATGCATGAACTGCATCTAACCTTCTCTTCTCCTTCATCTTTTTCTGTCCATCTTCTCTCTTTAGAGCAGCAGCATGGGATGCCCCTGATGGGTATCCTTCCTTCTTGCTCTTCTTGATATCTCCTTCTCCTTCAAAGCTTTAAATGGGTGCGCAACAATGACAGGCAGCAGCAGGATGAAGGCAATGGCTTCTTCTTCTTCTCCAAATGCTGGTGGCAGCTAGGTCTTCTACAGCAGACTTTCCGAGACCCCCTTCCTAGGACCAAACATGTTGTTTGTATAGAGAGGAGGCCTGACAGCCATCAGAGGGAGTCCTAGCCCACAGGGACTGCTCGGTTGGCAGATCTGGTAAGATCTTGATGCCCCAATGGCATCTCCCTATTTTTTAGAGATTATCGGAGATGGGGAGAGGGTGCGATGCCCCTGTTGCAATCCCGGTAGACTAGAGATGCCCTACTGACATCTTCCTGTCTTTCAGGGCTCACCGGAGACCTTCCTTGCTTCTCGGATGGTCCTTCATGTAGTTGGATCCCCGTGGCAATATTGCTAGAAAGTAGGATGTGCGGGGGCATCTTCTTATGCTAATTCTGGTGAGAAAGGACACATCCAATGGCTAATCCCTATATTTTAGGGACCCCCGGTGGTAAGTTTTGATTTCCAAACAGATGGCAGCCTTGGTGATCTTGGAGATGACTTTTTTTGCCTCTGATGCTCCTGGTTTGTAGAAGATGAACTGGCGGGCTTTGAAGGAGATCTGGCTTGCCTGCTGCTCCCTTGTGACAGTTCTAGTAAGTTGTAGATGACCGATGGGCACCCTCTGATTTTTTAGAAGCCAACGGGTGATCCTTCAAAATGCTGGGACAGGTGGCAGCTTTACTTGACCCCTCTTTGGCATCGAGAGATCCTCATTTACAGGATCTATTGCTAGCATCTTTGGTAACTGCTGGATATAACACCGATGGCCTAATTAAATGGAAATATGGAATATCTTTGGGGATAGGTCCAGATTAACAAATGTAACCACAACCTCTTAAAATAGCAAGGGAAGGCCCCGGATGCCAAGGATTGTTATCTTGGATCTCGGCTTCGTCTCGGAAGACTGAAAGAGAAGAGATCTCGTGAGATTTTCGGAAAAATCTCGAAAGATTAGATCTTGGATTTCATTTGTGTAGGGTATACCTTACACAACGATTGCATCTCACATCTCGATTTTATCTCATGGATACTAAAGAGAAGATTTTAAAAAAAATCTCGGAAGACTAGATCTCAAAAATACCAATCAATGTGCATGTTTAAATGTAAAATATCATGTAATCTCTTCAGAAAAGGCAAAAAAAAAATCATATTAAACATCAAAATAAGATGTGAGAGAATTAAAAGTGAGATATAAAGAGGATGAACTATTGTTAACATAAGAGATCTTATATTAGACCAAAGCTTCATTTTGAACAATATACATAAGAGATTGATGGCATCTAGTCAATTGTACATATATAGTCAAAAAAATATTAAGTTGTATAATTTTATCAAAAATAATATCTAGATGAATATTTGAATAAATTTTATGATAAATTTTGCAATATATGAAACAAACTCAACAAAGCCATCTAAGAAATTAGGGGTAGTGATAGATAGAGGAAATTAAGGTACCAAAGATATCATATAGATATTCTTATTTTGGTGATCTCATTTCTCGAATGTTTCGAGAGAAAGAGATTCTCGAGAGATCTCGAGAGATTTTCAGGAGATTGAACTTCATGTCAAATGCCATTACCAATTGTGGTAGAGAGATACATTTTCAGTCAAAATAAATGGCTGCGTAACTGAGTTAATATGTGGGCCAATTTCAGCAATAAGATGAGTCTGTCTGGGATTAAAAGATAACCCATTAAATAGGGCAGAAATAAACTGCGGAAATGACACAAGGAATGGGCTAATTTCCTTTTGAGTTAGGAATAAGAGTGGGCCTATTTTGAATTGAAAATTTAGCCCATTAACCACAAAAACTGTACGCTGCACAATTGACATCTAAGTGGGGTTATTTCTTCATGAATTGACATTAACGTTTATGCAAAATTTAGGTGTCAATATACACCGCATATGTCCTTTTCAAGCAAACAGAAAACACCTCCCCTTTAATCTAAAAAGGAAAAACGAACCCAGCCGACTTTCCACCAGGATATCAATTGATTCCTCTGTTGGCCACCAAAGTTTCTTCTGATCGACAAACCTCAAGTTGCCGAGAAGTTAAATAATCCTAGCAATGGCAGATTCCAACCAAGCAAACATCGGGAGGCCCAAAACCTTAATCCAAACTAAACAACTACCTCCAGATATGGCTACGGGAGACACTGACTCCTTTCATGGCCAAATAGTAATCTCATGTTCTTCCTTGGCCTTGCCCACAACCACAAACGTCCTGCCTTCGCTAGCAAGCAGCCAATTCTTAAAGGAATTATTCCTTACCATGAAATAACCGTCGACTGAGTCTCTGATCCAGTAGGATTTAGTTTCAGGCCAGTTCGATTTCAGAAAACATTGCAGCAGAGATTTCTTCTCCATCAAACTGTCACTACCTGGGATCACCACAAGTCGACACTGACTCTACTGTGAGCGCAAGTGGAAGATAGTGGAAGAGACATTCCACCTTCCACGCCGCAGGATAAACACCCACTCTCACAAAGGATGGCCGGGCTCTACCACCGTAGGGTACCACAGGGCACCCATGTTCTCAATGGCCAATTCCCCAACACCGCCGGCAAAGCAACCCATTCTTGCATCTAGGCGTAGCATGGTCAGAGCCATAACATCTTCCATAGGCACAGGATCTCTAACAACTTAGCCATGTTAACGACGACATCGCAGCAAGGCCTCCACAAGGCATGGACAGCCTTCCCCCATGAGGGTTCCAAGGCCTCTTCTCAACCCAAAATTGAAAAGCAACCATGGATTACGGAATCAGCCAGATCGAATTGGAATCGGCCGAATTCTTAATCGGATCGATCAGTTCCGATCCAATTCCGGACTAAAGGGTCGATTTCTCCTGAAATTCTGGAGGAATCGGTAGAATCGGTCAGGATCAATTTGATTCCACCGATTCCAACCTAGAATCAGTTGATCCAACCAATTTCGTCGGAAAGACTTAAGTTCGGATTTTGGATCGATACTGGGCTCAATTCAGACCCGATATCAATATGATTCTGGCCATTTTAGAGCTAGATCGACTATTGCCGTCGATCTCCTACCCTAGTAAGAGACCTCAATCAATTACAGCAAGAAGCATGGAGATCCAGGTGGCGATTCCATCGATTCCGGCCACTGCGGCATCAATCCCGATGATTATGATCGGTCGATTCCAATGGTGATCCAGGCGATTTCAGCAATTCCAGGGCAATTCTAACTATCCAGAAAACGATTCCGACGATCTACATTGGATTCTAGCGATCCAACCATCGATTCTAGCTCCGATCAAGCCATTTATTTATCCTTCTCATCTTCTTGGTAAGATTTCTTTGTCGGAATTCTCATACGCTCATTTCTACACATTTTCGACGACTTCATAATGGTTTAAACATACCAAATAGCCCGTTGACAAGTTGTACTCTTCCCAAACATCCTTAAACTAATTTTATGCATGTTTAACAGCCGTGATAAATTGTTTATGTACGTTTTAGGTGTAAGTAATGGCCGATCACGACGTAGGTGATGTGCTAGCACGTCCATCTGATGTCGGTTGGGATCATGGACACACGGTAGATGTATTCAAAAAGAGCATTAAATACAAGTGATGTGGTAAGAAAATGAACATCCATGTTTTTTAGTTGAAACAACACGTTGTTGAAGTAGATGGCAATGTTAAGAAATGTAATAAAGTGCCTAAGGAGGTGAGCGAAGAGATGAGAGGTTACCTTACTGGAAATGCCTTATAAAATGAGAATAGGATCGGATATAGGGAACAATTGCATGATGAGCTCCTTGAGAGGAGGAAGGGAGAGGTGCCAGCCCACAAAGGGAAAAGAAAAGACAAGACACGAGCCGAACCGGAGCCAAAAAGTGAAGACTCATCCACAAACTCCGAACTCAGGAGAGCTAGACATACAAGCAAGCGTGCAGCAACAATGGAGGAGGAGAGCAGGAGGGTCTAGAGCTGACCCTGTTTTTAGCCGATCAACATTGGCTCGACCAAGCAACACTAAAGGAGAAAGAGAGAAGCCATGCAACAGTCTAGTCGTATGAGATCTACATCGACAGATAAGTATCTTTTTAGGAAACAGAGTGCCTCGTAGATGAACATTAAACAAGTTATGAAAGAGGTGAAGGTAACAGGAATAGTTACAGAGAGAGCAGTGAGGCACATTATAAAGTGATTTTTACATGAAGGTATAAGTCTTAAAATGTGATGTATGTATTTTTTATTTACTTAACATTGTTTATGGCTAATAGATTTTTTTACCTTAATGTAGGCATCCTAACACATGCAACCACCAACCCTTACTTTCAGATTATGATTGATGTTATTATTGCGGTTGAACAGAAAATGTAAATCCCTACCAGCAGGCATATATATGCTGGTGGGCTGAATGAGGAGGATCAAGAGTTGATGCAATAGATAGAAGGTTTCAAATTGGTATGGGAGGAGAGCGGCTACACAGTTATATGTGATGGGTGGACAGATATTCACCAAAAGAAACATGATCAACTTCTTGGTGTATTGCTCAGAGGGTACCACCTTTCTGAAGTCGATTGATGCTTTTAGTCAAATAAAAAATGCCAACTATATATTTTCATTGATGGATGCCGTAGTGGAGAAGATTAGGGAGAACAATGTGATTCAATTTGTGACTAATAATGAACCCTCCTACGAGGCGGCAAGAAATAAATTGATAAAGAAGAGATAGTATCTCTTCTAGATACCTTGAGCAGTGCACTCTATTGACCTCATGTTAGAGGATATATGCATGGGGGCTGCAGTTTCCACACTTATCAGGCAGACGTAGGTTATCACTTCTTTCATTTAATCACATCCCCGTATGTTACACATCATGAGAGAGTACACTGTAGGGTATGATCTTGTCAAGTCAACCCCTATTAGATTTGTCACGAACTTCATTGCACTAGAGAGTTTGCATCAGCACAGGCATACACTGGTCAGGTTCACCTAGTCTGAGAAGTACTATCAATATATGGTGAACTACCTGCATAACAAGGAGGACCAGTTGGAGATTCTTGTCAAGGCTAACAGACAAATCACATACAAGAGATTTTGAGAGAGAATTGCTTACTACTTGACAATCATTAAGCCACTAGTAGTAGTCTTGACATTGGTTGACTCAAATAATAAAAACTAGATAGGCACATTATATGATATAATAGACCGTGCCAAATTAAAAAACAAAGACAAGAATTCCATAGGGTACAAGAAATGGTGGAAGATCATAGATGACTAATGGGATAAGACTTTGCATTATGATATAAAATGTTGCAGGTTAGTGAATATCTTTGTGTTTATTTACCTTCTACTTAGTCAATATTTAGTTTGTTCATAATGTAATATGCTTAAATGATTGCAAGATATTTTTTGAACCACCACATCCAATATGAAGGACAAGTATCCAATGATAATGAAGTGTTGCGGGGTATGCTCAGTTATTCATCGTCTGTGTCGATCTCAGCAAGATAGAACAGAAGCTGAGTTAGAAATAATAAACATTCTAGGAAAGTTGCATTAATAATTGGGAGTCAATAAATAATTGAGAACAACTAATCATTTTATATTTATCAATTTTTAGAAGTAGAACTATAAGATGAGCGTTGGGGTATACTCAGATGTTGATTTAAGATATTCTTATGACAAAGTCTCTCCTAATATGTTTATTTAAAATCATGTTTTTATTATCTTATTTTATAATTTTTAAGTCCATTAATTGCCTAGATAGGGCTGATTGTTTACTCTTTTTACAGCTAAATGGTGGGTGCAAGTCAATGTGAGGAGTGGATGGAATCTACTAGTTGTAGTTGCTATCAGGATATTAAGTCAGAGCACTAGTTCCTCTCATTGTAAGAGGAACTGGAGTACATTCAACTTGATGCATACAAAGAAGAAAAATAAGTTGAGCTATGATTGGCTGGAGAAGTTTGTCTTCTACCATTATAACATGAGGTTACGCATAAAGAACATCAAAGACTGACAAAAGATCTCAAATGAGAGATTTACACGAGTTGTAAGTGGTCCATATAAGTAGAGACAGAGAGCACAGACACCACCTAAGGAGAATAACATAGACCAAATTTTTCAGGAGGAGCATTCACTTACTTATTGGATAGAGGAGAGGGTAACTAGGGATTATCCAACTGAATTTGATCCTGATGACAGTGTATGGGTAGAAGGAGAGTTAGATGATGTTGAGGCTGAAAATGTTTTACTTACTCCTCAGATTGCTCTACCCTCTGCCCTAGCCATACGATAGCTGCCTCTAGCCTTAGCCCTAACTCTAACTCCAACCCCAACTACCTAGCCCATTCACAGTCAAAGGAGAACAAAAACAAAAGTGACAACAAGAAAAATGGGACAATTTGCACACTTGAAAAAACCTTTGAGTTGTAGGTCATTACTTAACATAGTATAAAAAAATTAAGAGAAAGAAACTGGATATCAGGTGACCATAGTTGTCAAGGCAGATGCCTAGGCGCCGCCTAGGCGTGAAGGCGCTCTGCCTTGGCCGCCTGGAGAGATCGCCTACGCAGGGAGCAAAAAGGCGCACGCCTGGTCCACCTCGTCGCTAGCCGGTTCACATTTGTGGTTGAACTGGCACCGGTTCAGCCGAACTTAAGTGCCTGCCCGGTTGTGGGTTTCCTTGTCTGTTCAAATCGAAGCCCCCGACGCCCGACGGTCTCGCCCGCACACTCCGGAGCTTGCGACGCCGCACAGTCGCCGCACCAAGGAACAGGCGACCGCTTGCAGCCGTAAAGGAGCTCCTTTGACGTCGGATTCCATCGTCGGTCGCCGCACAGAGGAAGCTCCAGCACGGTAGCACCTCAACGTCCTGCTCCTCCTTTTTCATCTCCTCTTAGTGACGGTAAGCAAAACCTAATGTTTAAACCTTTTTTTTTACTCCATACCCGATGTGTATTAATTTCTTTGGTCATGTTTAGTCTTCTAAGACCTATTAGACATGTCTGAATAGTCTTCTACATATTCTATGCATCAATACGTAGCAAGTTCTCAATGTCTCTGTGATGGGGACATATTTTGAATATTTTGGGTTTTTCTTTTATTTTTATGTCCATACGTGGACAAGTCTGTAAATAGGGAATTTAGGGGTCTTTTATTAAAATCTGTCCATCCTCTTTATAAGAGGGTCCGATGTACATGGTTCAATAGAAGTGATAGACAATTTTTGGAAGCCCTTCGGGTTGTTCTCCCGTGCAAGGGGGCTGCGGCCCCATTCTCCCCTCTCTCGGCGTGAGGCCGGCTCCTCTTCACCTCCGGGAGGACTCCCGGTCTCCCTTCCACCTTCCAACCGGCGAGGTGCGCCGTCTACCCCTTCCTCCTCATCCTCCGGCCTCCGCGCCGTTCTCCTCTCTTCCCCTTCTCTGTTCGACACCCCACCCAACGATCCCCCTTCCTCCCCGGCGGACGGGACCTGCGGGATCCAACTCCTCCGGCGCTGCAGAGGGACGAGAGAAGACGAAGAAGATGAAGACGGTAAAGCGGGAGGGGAGATCCGGCGATCCCCGGATCTCCTCCTCCTGCCTCGGCGACACGGACCCCCCCCCTGCGGATGTCGACGGCTGGACAGCGCCGTGGACGGCCGAAGATGGCGCAGACGGCCGATGCGGCTTCGGCGGCTCCCTCCGGATGGCGACGAACGGCGAAGATGGCGCGGGACGATCGCTGCGAGCCCGCGAGATTCGCCGGGGGGGGTATTCTTTCCGCCCTGTCACCTGCACGATGCGGCCGCCGGACGAGGCGACGACGACGCCGCGGGCACCCCCGCTCGACCTCGCCTCATACGAGGCGTTTGTCGCGGCGCGCGGCGCACCCGGAGATGGCGCCACGACGACGGACGCGGCGACGGCGTCGATCCGGCCACGCAACCCCGCCGGGGGCTCCCCTCGCGTGCCACGACCCCCCCCCACGCTCGCCTCGCGAGCGCGGCCGACGCGCGCGGCCGGCGCCGGTTCACCCGGTCGCCGGTTCTGCGGCCCAGACCGGCCAACCGGCCGGTCCAATCCGGTTCGACCGGTTCTGACCCGGTTCAAGCCGGTTCAGTGCCTGAACCGGCCGGTTCAGCCCGGTTCAGGGCATTTTGAGCCGGTTCAGGGTGTTGTAGGCCCGGCTCGGTCCTGTCTTGAGCGGTTCGGGCCAATTTGGGCCTATTTTGGGTTCGTTAGGTCCATTTAGCGGCGATTAGCGCCGGTTTAAGTCGTTTTCGGTCGGTTTAACCCGGATTAGCCGGTTTGTCCCGCATCAGTTTGGTATCAGAACCCAGAATCGGCTCGTTCTCACGAGTCGAGTCTTGGGTACGTCCGAACCGGTTTAAAAACTCGAGGTCGAGTTTTCTCCCGGTCGGAGAGAATGATGGGGACATATTTTGAATATTTTGGGTTTTTCTTTTATTTTTATGTCCATACGTGGACAAGTCTGTAAATAGGGAATTTAGGGGTCTTTTATTAAAATCTGTCCATCCTCTTTATAAGAGGGTCCGATGTACATGGTTCAATAGAAGTGATAGACAATTTTTGGAAGCCCTTCGGGTTGTTCTCCCGTGCAAGGGGGCTGCGGCCCCATTCTCCCCCTCTCCGGCATGAGGCCGGCTCCTCTTCACCTCCGGGGAGGACTCCCGGTCTCCCTTCCACCTTCCAACCGGCGAGGTGCGCTGTCTACCCCTTCCTCATCCTCCGGCCTCCGCGCCGTTCTCCTCTCTTCCCCTTCTCTGTTCGACAACCCCAGCCAACGATCCCCCTTCCTCCCCGGCGGACGGGACCTGCGGGATCCAACTCCTCCGGCGCTGCAAAGGGACGAGAGAAGACGAAGAAGATGAAGACGGTGAAGCGGGAGGGGAGATCCGGCGATCCCCGGATCTCCTCCTCCTGCCTCGGCGATGCGGACCCCCCCCTGCGGATGTCGACGGCTGGACAGTGCCGTGGACGGCCGAAGATGGCGCAGACGGCCGATGCGGCTTCGGCGGCTCCCTCCGGATGGCGACGAACGGCGAAGATGGCGCGGGACGATCGCTGCGAGCCCGCGAGATTCGTGGGGGGGGGTATTCTTTCCGCCCTGTCACCTGCACGATGCGGCCGCCGGACGAGGCGCCGACGACGCCGCGGGCACCCCCGCTCGACCTCGCCTCCGGCGAGGCGTTTGTCGCGGCGCGCGGCGCACCCGGAGATGGCGCCACGACGACGGACGCGGCGACGGCGTCGATCCGGCCACGCAACCCCGCCCGGGGCTCCCTCGCGTGCCACGACCCCCACGCTCGCCTGCGCGAGCGCGGCCGACGCGCGCGGCCGACGCGCGCGGCCGGCGCCGGTTCACCCGGCCGCCGGTTCGCGGCCCGGACCGGCCAACCGGCCGGTCCAATCTGTTCGACCGGTTCGACCCGGTTCACCCCGGTTCGAGCCGGTTCAGTGCCTGAACCGGCCGGTTCAGCCCGGTTCAGGGCATTTTGAGCCGGTTCAAGGTGTTGTGGGCCCGGCTCGGTCCTGTCTTGAGCGGTTCGGGCCAATTTGGGCCTATTTTGGGTTCGTTAGGTCCGTTTAGCGGCGATTAGCGCCGGTTTAAGTCGTTTTCGGTCGGTTTAACCCGGATTAGCCGGTTTGTCCCGCATCACTCTGACCCTCTGATACGTCAATGATTTTCGACTTTGCTGTTTTGTTTCTTGTTATATCTTTTTATATTCTACATATAATGGAGGCATTGTTTGACCGTTTGCTCATTTGCTTAACCAATTGTTATATTGTCAGCCGGTGCATCTTTTGTTGGGTTTGGTTTGTTAATGGAATCAGGTTCAGGGTCAGTTAACATGGCGGTTAAAAAAAAGAGAGCCAAGTCTAAGTTGGAAATATGCATATTGGCCCAATGACAATGACAAGAATAGAGTTAAATGTGAGTTGTGTGGATTGGTGACAAATGGTGGGATCAAGAGGCAAAAAGAGCATCTAAGAAGAGAAAAATGACATCTTCCACAACAATAGACACTGAAGATGATTATTCCCAAAGTGTTAAAGAGACTCAAGAGTGTGACAAACATCAATCAGAGAAAGGAAGTGCTAAAGCTACATCTTTACTTCTTTCCGATAAAAGTATGAGAAATAAGGGTCCAATGAGTGCTTTTACAATTATGTCTGTGGAGGATTTTGTTGATGCAAGAAGAAGCAGAAAAAATATCAAAGTACTTTGAATAACAAGTTGAAGAAAGAAGAGCAAGTTTTGTTTGAAAAACATGTAGCAACTTGGTTCTATGAAGTCGGCATTTCTTTTAATGCTGCAAAGTTGAAAGTTTTAAGATCATGTGTGAATATGCAGGTCGAGTTGGACCGGATTGTAAGACTCCTAGTTATCACAGTTTGAGGATGCCTTTGTTAAAAAAAATGGTTGATAAGACTAATGCATTGTGTTCAACTTATGAACAATATTGGAAAGTATATGATTGATCATGTGTGATGGTTGGACTGACAAAAGACATCGAAAATTGATCAACTTTTTGGTCAATTGTCCAGATGGGACCTATTTTTTAAAGTCCATAGATGTCTCCATCCGCAAAGAAGATGCCATCCTTCTTTATGAGCTTTTAAACAAAATGGTTGACAAAGTTGGTGAACAATATGTTGTTCAGATTGTGACGGACAATGCGGCATACAATGTTGCAGCTGGAAAATTATTAATGGACAAAAGAAAACACTTATATTGGACACCTTGTGCAGCTCACTGTCTAGATTTAATGTTGGAGGATATCGGTAAGATGAAAGTTTATGCAACTAATATCTCAAAAGCAAAGAAGATAACTAACTACATGTATAATCACTCACGTTTGCTGGATTTCATGAGAAAGGAAACACAAGAAAAAGAACTTGTAAAATGTGGAGTAACTCGATTTGCTACATCTTTCTTCACTTTGGAGAGATTACATGAAGATGGTGTTAAAAGGGGACTTAAGAGATTATTCTCCTCCGATGCTTGGCATAAAAGTGTGTGGGCCAAGACGAACATGGGAAAAAATGTTTCTTCCTATATTTTTCAAGTTAAGTTTTGGCATGGAGTGGAAGAAATTTTAAGAGCATGTCAGCCTATTCTACAAGTTCAAAGAATAGTGGATGGGGATGAAAAACCAACAATGGGCTATTTGTATGCTGTAATGGAATGTGCAAAGCAAAAAATTGTTAAAAATTTTGCAAGAAATGAAGCAAAATACACTCACATCTTAAAAATTGTAGATCGTCGATGGGAGGTACAAATGCAACATCCCTTACATTTGGCTGGATATTTTCTAAATCCAAAGTTTTACTTTGATGCTAAAGTTAGAGATGCAAGTGCAACTGGAAAGATGAAAAGTTCTTTTTACACTTGTTTGTAAAGAATGGTGGCAAATCTTGATTTACAAGAAAAGATTGATGATCAGCTTTCTGCATATTTGGAATCAAGAGGCACATTTGGCCTCTCCTTTGCTATAAAGGCACGCCACAAAAAACTTCCAAGTAAGGAGATCTTTTATTCTTATTTTTATGTTTCTTATTTGTTTAACTTGTAAGATATTAACTCCATATTATGTTTTTATGCCAACATAGCTGATTGGTGGACACAGTATGGTGAAGAGACTCCAGAGTAGAGGAATTTTGCATTAAGGATTTTAGGCCTTTGTTGTACCTCATCCGGTTGTGAAAGGAATTGGAGTACCTTTGAATTTGTAAGTTTTCTAAAGTTGTGTGGTGAATTACGTGATCTACATTTAATAATTTACTTTTCAATTAACAATCTTGTGTTTTTTTCATTTTCATTCTAAAAAGAGAAACCGCTTGGAACACAAGCGGTTGAATGACTTGGTATATGTTCAATACAATTGTCGTCTTCATGAAAGATTCATAGCACGAAGAAAAGATCCTAAAAGATATGATCATATTTGTTTTGATGACTTAGATTGGGAAAATGAGTGAATGGTAAGGGAAGATACAGATGTGGTTCATGAAGGGGAAGATCTGACATGGAAAGATGTGGATGATGCTACAGGTGCTTCAGAGAGAAGGTCTCAAAGAATAATTAGACAATCAAGTGCACCACGTTCTATGAGAGAGAAAGATGAGGATAGTGATGAAGAGCTTCCAGAACATGAAGATGATGATAATGATGATAATGATGATGGCGGCGCATTATGGGAGGAGACACATGAGGAAGACAATACAAATAAAGAGGATAATCCAAAAGATACTGAGAACCTTGAAAATTCTGTGTTTGGATTTAAGCTTTAAGTTGGTGAAGCTAGATTACTTTTGAACATTTTGTCATTTAAAGTTTATGTGATGTAGTTAAGTTTACTTTGTGATGCTGATACTACATTTTTAGTTGTCTGTTTTGATGTACTCTTAATCTTTTTATGTTATTTTATGTTTTATTTATATTTATGTCTCACTACCTTATTGCATTGTGTTGTGGTAACTTGGATTGCTTAGTATTTGCATTTTGCATATATTTTGAATAATACTTTGCAGGCAAGGATTCCGGAATCGGAATCGGACCGATTCCGATCGGCCGATTCCTGGGAAGGGAATCGATTCCGGATCGGCCCAGAATCGAGTTTTTTTTAAAAAAAAATTCGTCAAAAAAATTCAAAAAAATCAGAAAAAAAATTAAAAAATAGGAAATGAGTTAGAAAAATTTTTAAAAATAACCAATGCATTCATCTACAGGACCACATCGAATAAATACTAATGAACTCCATTTGAAGACTTGAAGTTAAGTACATATTCCAATTCCATTGATTCAAAAATCAAAGAGATGATACATCATGAAAAATAAATAAATTTACATCATATCAATCTACTACCAAAATCTAGGATATAAATATGGGTCTTCCTCCTCTCCCTGCTGCGTTTGATGCTCCTCCCTCGTGCTCAGTATTGTATACTGTCCAGGACCATATCCATATGAAAATAATGCCGATGCCATGCTATCAAGGTCGTACGGACCGGACTGCGGGACGATCGGGACGTAAGTAGAGGATGGTGAAGCTAGTGGTGTAATCCACTGCTGGTCAGCCTGGCCAAATGCTGGATACTGTGGCTCCTGTATATAAGAATCATGTGTATCCGAATCCAGCGTGTAATACGATTTTGGATGCCGTGAATCAGGAGACTTGACTGCTGCTGATGGCTGCGTCGCTGGTATGCACTCCTCGTCATCATCACCTGAGGAGTGAGAAGGAGCCTGCGCGCTGTCATCTGGGCTGACAGGACGCCTGACCTCTAACTTCCTTCTCTTCACCTCTTCAGCCATCTCTGAAGTACCAGAAGGTCCAGAACCCAAAGTTTTTTTCAACTCTGCAAATCCTCTCATTTTCCGTGCAGTCACTTTTGTTTTCGTTTTCCCCGGACTGCGAATAGGCTAGGTAGCGGCTGCTGGGACTGGAGCTGGAGCTGGGGCTAAAGCCGCAGTGGTCGCTCCATAACCGGGGCGAGAAGAAGGCCTGCCGCCCGAGCACGAGAAGTAGATGGAGGTGGAGCCGAGCATCCTCCTCGGCTTCAACACCATCCAACTCTCCTTCGGCCCATACACGGTCATCGGGATCAAACTCACCGTACGATCCCCGGGCTTCCCTCTCCTCGATACAGGAGTCAAGTGCATGCTACTCCTGGATAATCTGGGCCATGTCCACCTCCTCGGTTGGTGGTGTGGCGGAGGAATGCCTCTGCTCGTATGGACCACCTGCGAATCGTGCAAATCGTGCCTCGCTGATCTTCTGTCGATCCTTGATGTTCTTTATGCGCAGCCTCGTGTTGTAATGACAGAAGGCCAGCTTCTCCAGCCGGTCTGAGGTCAACATGTTCCTCATTTTCGTATGTATTAGGTTGAATGTACTCCAGTTCCTCTCACAATGGGAGGAACTGGTGCTCTGGCTGAGTATCCTGATACCGATGGCAGCAAGTGGATTCCATCCACTCCTGGTGTTCACCTGAACCCACCACTCAGTTGCAAGAAAAAAACAAGAAGAGAAAAGGTAAACAATTAGCCCATCATCTACCATAACTTATACGAAAAGAAAATAAAATCTTCATCAAGCTATTACTATACTAGGTGACACTTTGTCAACTGAATAATTCAGATCAGCATCTGAGTATACGCCGACCCTCATCTTATACTTCTGCATCTGAAAATTTTATAAAAAAAAATATTAGTTGCCTGGTAAGGCTACTCCAAGGTATTGAATGAACTCTAACTTACTTCTATCTCAGCCTCTATCATGTCCTGCTGAGATCGGCGCGTACGCTCGAATAACAAAGAAGTGTACCCCGCATCACCTCGTTGTCGTTCACCACCTCGTCCTCCATATTGGATGCGGGGGTTCAAAAAATATCCCGCAAGATTTTATTAGTTAACACCGCGCATAAGACAATTATTCAAAGAAAATAATTTTTTAACCAAGTTACTCGCAGACGTGGACATCGTGGTGCAAGGTCTTGTCCCATCGGTCATCTATGATCTTCCACCACTTTTCGTAACCTCTGGGATTTTTTTCTTTTATTTTCAGCTTTGCCCGGTCCATGGCATCATACAACATGCCCATCTGGTCCCTGTCATCTGAGTCTACCAACCTCAAGACAACTACCAGTGGCTCAATGATTGCCAAGTAGTAGGCAATCCTCTCCCAAAACCTCTTGTCAGTGATCTGCTTCTCAGACCTGACAAGAATCTCCAACTGATCTTTCTTGTCATGTAGGTTGTCCACCATATAGTTAAAATACTCCTGATCGCGCGAACCTAACCAATGCATGCTCGTGCCGGTGTAGACTCTCCAACGCAATGAAATTCGTAGCAAATCGAGTCGGACCGGGCCTAACAAGATCGCGCCCTCCCCGTGTGTGATCTCACGATATGTAACAGCGGGGATGCGAATAAATAAATGATGCGATCGTTCGCGCCTACCTGACAAGTGTGGATACACCCTCCTCCTTGCCTATATCCTCTAATATGAGATCAATGGAATGTGCTGCACAGGGCACCCAGAAGATGTGCTTCCTCTTCTCCATCAACTTCCTCTCAGCCGCCTTATATGATATTTCGTTGTCAGTGACAACCTGAACCACATTGTCCTCCCCGATCTCCTCCACCACCGCATCCATCAGAGAAAAAAAGAAGTCGACATTTTTTATCTTCCCAGAAGCATCTACCGACTTCAAGAATGTTGTCCCCTCAGAACAGTACACCAAGAAGTTTATCATACTCCTCTTGGTGATACATGTCCACACATCGCACATAATTGTGCAACCCCTCTCCTTCCACACCAACTTAAATCCATCCATCCACTCCTTCAACTCCTGGACCTCCTCATCCAGCCCAGCACCGTATATATGTCTGCTGCCCGGGGCTTGCAAACCCGGTCCAGCCTCACCCACGGCATCCACCATCGTCTGGAAGTAGGGGCTGGTGGCTGCATGTGCTGGGATGCCTACATCAAGTTAAAAAAAATTGGGATCGGGCTAAAATTAAGTTTAAGTAAATAAAACACACATAATGTTACTTTTAATTTAAAAAGTGATATCTGCATGTAAAAACCATTTCACAATGTGGCGAACGGCTCTCTTTGCAGCCGTTCCTGTTGCCTTCACCCCTTTCATTGCCTGTTTAATCCCCATCTGCCCAGCACTTTGTTTCCTAAATAAATACTCGTCACTCGGTGTAAATCGAGTGCTGGTAGAAGTAGAACGGCGGTGTGGCTCCTGTCTCCTGGGGTCAGTCTCTCGGTCCCAGCCCGAGGTAGGACGAGCCGATGCTGATCGGCCCAAAGCTGGGTCAACTGCGGACCCGCACCCTCCTCGCTCCCCTCCTCCCCGTCCTCCTCCTCGGCAAACGCACGCTCGCTTGGGCCGTGCCTCAGCACGTCTAAGCTCGGAGTCCGCGGACTCGTCCTCGCTCTCCGGCTCCGGCTCGCCCGGTGTCTTCCCCTTGCCTTTCCCTTTCGAGATAGGCAAATCGCGGTCCCTCCTCCTCTGGAGTAGCTCATCGTGCAACTCCTCCCTCTGCTCGATCCTAACAGCCCGTTGAGAGGCTCTACCTGTCATGTAGCCTCTCATCTCCTCACTCTTCTCCCTGGGCACCTTGTCACATTTCTTAACATTCCCACCTGTTCCGGCAATATATTGTTTCAGCCGGAACTCCCCCCCGTTCATCTCCTTCCCACACCATTTGCACTGTACCCTCTTCCTGACTGGGTCTACCATGTGCTCGTGTTCCCAACCCACGTCAGAAGCACGTGCTGGTGCTGCATCACTTTGATCGGCCATTGCTTATATCTGCAAAAATTGTAAACAATGCACTAAAAATGATTAGATAACATAAAAATTGATTTAGATGTTGTTCGGGAAGCAGACAACCCAAGTAACACACCATTCGGTATGTTTAAAGGGTTACGTATTTGCCGAAAATGGTCGTAAATTAACGTACGAGATATCTGGAATTTTTCCCGTGCAAAATGGACTTAAACGGATAGTTCAAAACTTGGACGGACTTGTTCGGTCGAAAATCACAACGTTTAACAACGCTCGGACTCATCGGAAACGCGTAAGAATGGACGTACGAAGTTTTCGACGAAGAAATCTTACTGAAAACCTTAGAAAGATCGAAGAAGAGGTTGATTCGAGGTCGGTCCGAGCTTGGATCGGCGGAATCCCTTGAAGACGTTGCTTGGAATCGCCGGAATCGCCGGAATCGCCGCCGGAATCGCCGGAATCGGTGGAATCCTTGCTGAAATCGACGGAATCGGCCCGGAATCGATGTTGGTAGCTGGGATCGAGGCCGGAATCGCGCCGGAATCGCCGGATCGAGCTTCTGCCGCCGCGGGTCGATTCCGGCCCTAAAAGGGCCGGAATCGGTTCGATTCCCGGTCCAGAATCGAACCGGGCCAGTTGACCCGGTCTTCCGACGGAATCGGTCGGATCGACCGAGGAATCGCCGCGATTCCGACCGATTCCAGGCGATTCATACCGATTCCGCGGAATTCTTCCCGGAATCGGTCCTTCCGCCTGGAATCAGATCGTAATCCACCAATCCGATTCCGGAATTGGTCGGAATCGGACCGATTCCACCGATTCTGCAATCCATGTTTACAGGTTTTTTTAGAAGAAAAGAAGTTCAAAAAATATTTATATTAATTGGTAAGTCCATTTACTCTACTTTTTCTGAATTTATTCAAAATTTGTTATCAATCTATGTCATTGTTGCAATTAATGTATGCCGATGTTATTAGATTTTATACATGTTATGGTCATACAAATTTACCTTGCCTTCATACCCCGCCTTACCGCCTAGGCGACGCCTAGGCGGATGCCTTGTCACCTAAGCAGAATTGGCACCCTGCAACGCCTTAAGCGCCTTGTCGCCTTGACAACTATGCAGGTGACATCATGTGAGCCCAAATGACAACACGCATGCTCCTTTACATTCCACAGGTGATGATGACGAGGAGTGCATACCTGCCACCCAGCCAGTAGGAGGAGCAAGAGGGGAGATGTACATGGACCAAATGCAAGTGTAGTAGCTCTAGACTCACCTACTTCACGGCGGCCAATGTCATATTTCTATGACGAGTAGCTACTACATCACTATGTAGAGCCAAATTCTCCAACATTGGATGAGCTCCAGTAGCTGGGATTCCTTCTACTAAGTCTACTTTCATGCCACAGTCCGATGCCTATGACTTGACTGACATAGCGGATGCATTCTTTTCATATGGATATGGTTCCGCAATAACAAGAAGAATAGGGACAACTCAGTTGTGACAGGAGTAGGAGGAAGAGGATGAAGACCAATATCATAGATATTAGTGAACATTGAATCATGAAATGTATATTTGTATTATCATATTTTTGTGTTATTATGTTACATCTTATCATACTTTTTACAACTTATCATGTTATCAGCATCTTATCATGTTTATTAGTATGTTGTCGTGTTATCATGTTACCATTATTAGCATCTTATTCTTATCATGTATAGAAAACACTATATACATGTTAAATGTTACATTTCATTTGTTTTATACAAATTTTTAGTAAATTTACTATTTTAATATTATTTTTATAATTTTTTAAAAAAAATATAGAAAAAAAAATGATTCCGAATCAGCCAGAATCAATTTTCCTTCCTAGGAATCGACTGATTCCGGCCATCCGAATCGAATCGGATCGGATTGGTATGGACCGATTCTGATTCCCATTCCGGAATCCCTCGAGGCAATTGGATAGACCACCTTGAGCTCCTCCCTCTCCCTACCTTTAATGATCCTCCCTACAACCTTGGGTGCCACCACCGAAGAAGAACCTACACTAGGTCCTCCACCCCAAAGATGGCCTATATGACAACTCTTCGAAGACCATGGAGAACCAACTCCAACGATCTCGGAGACTCCTCCACACCCAGAGACGCCTCCTCTCTCAGAGGTTTCGAAATCGTTAGAACCTTGCAACCTCACATCGCAACTATTAGCGAGTCAAACAAACTGAAAATTTCCCCAATTGAATTCCAAAAACATAAATATCTAATTTAAAAGACAATAAGTCAAAACAAAACCAAATTAAACAAATTCACAAGGCCTAAAGCAACCCAAAAATGGAAAAATAGAATAAACTCCAAACTAAACTCAAAATCAAAAGCTCACATTCAGACAAGGCCATGAGAATATGTCTCCAATATCTTTTGTGGATGAATAACTTTGGTGCATAAATTACTATACGTCTAATCAAAGGTTTTTGAGTGTTTGCTCAATGTCATTAACATCAAACTATTAAAAGTTCGGTAGAGAGAAGTCAAATTTTCAAAGAACTCAAACTAACCTCATCAAGAGAAAAATGCACTAAGTATTCTAAGTGATTGAGTTCCTATATACTTATACCACACTCTATTAGTCATACTACTATGAAAACACAACTATAGTTATTGGCAATGGTAGGCAGACACTTTTCTGGAAGGACAGATGTGTGAAGCATATATCTTTGATAGATATGATTTCAAAACTCTTCAAATTTTCTGACAATTCTGAAGAAAGAATTCAAGCTGTATGGGACCCAGTATGGAGTGTAACCCTAAGTTCAAATGAAACTTTAAGGAGGAAGAAATTGCAGAGTTCACAAAACTTATAAACTTAATCAAAGATCAAAGATGCTCAGCAGATCAGAAGAATAAGTTCACCTGGTTGAAGAAGAAATACAAAAGGTTCACAGTTAAATCAGCTGGCAGAAAATTAAATTGTGGGTGTGGAGGTGGTCTGGTGAAAGTTTGTTTGGGATCCAAACCTACCAGTTAAGAACAAAATTTTTCTTTGAAAATTTTGTAGAAAAATGTTACCCTCAAAGTCATTGATCCACAGCATTTTTCCTCTAACTTCTCCAACGTGTGTTCTGTGGGTTTTTCTAGGAGAATGTTGATCGCTAGAGTGATGTCGTGTGCTGAAATGGGTCCGAAATGGGCTGACCGGGCATGAACCACGCTGATAATTGACTAAACTGAGCAAAAAGCTGCTGAACCCCACCCGAAATGCCCTGAACCGGACCTGTTTTGGCTGAAGCGGCCATGAACCAGCCTAAAACACAGTAAACCAGGTTGAACCAGTTAGAAGATGGCCTGAACCGCCCTGAACCAAGTTGAACCCGCCTGAACCGCAGGTGAACTGGCCTGAACTGGTTGGAGAGGCTGTGAACCAGAGGTCTGGTTTGGCTGGACCAGTGGCCCAATCGACCAGCTCGACTCCACCCCGATGTGTGTGTGAGGGGGGATTGCGGCTGATCTGCAGTGGGCCACATCCCAGCATCTGGCGGGAGGGGCTGATCGCGTGAGGGGGATGGCGAGACCCCGGCGGGGGTCATGGCGAGCCGACAGTGCACCCAACAGCACACGAAAGACGCTAATGGCCAGCCGGCATAGTCCCATCCTCGCACGGGAGCCCCTTTCACCCTTGCACGGGGTTCGTCCGTATAACAATGAGATGTAGGCAGAGGAGCAAATGGCTGGGGAGCTTCACTGCCAACCTCTTCCCCTCTTCTCATCCCCTTCTTCTTGCTTCGTCCAGTGGAAGGGGGCCTAGTGGGGTGGTCTCATGAGGGTGGGTCCAAAGAAGGGGATGCGGTAGGGGAAGTGCTTCAGAAGTGGTAAAACAAGAAAAAAGAACTGAGGTTGGCGGAGAAAGAGATGACGGCGATGACGTTGATGAAGGAGGGATGGGGTAAGGTGGTCAAGAGGTGTGTGGAATCAAGGATGGATGGAGGGGGCTTGAGAGGGTGGCGTGTTGGCATGTCAAAGGGGAGACCGGAAGAGGTGGGAAACAACGACGGTGGTGGAGGGAAGTAACAGCGTGGGTGAAAGGGGATTTTCGTGGTGCTGTCATGGCCTCATGGGTGCTTAGCGGGAGCTCCTACATATGATAGTGCATTGACGATAACGAACCGGGAAGGGGGACAGGAGGAGAACACACAGAGGCAGAGAGGAGGAAAGGGCAAGGAGCTTGGAGCCGGCCTACACCGGGGGTGAACACATACTGACCTCAGCTGGAGGTGAGAAAGAAGACGGACCTCCCATAGGACAAGGTGAGGGAGCACCTACGAGGGATGCAAGGAGGAGACCCCAAATTATATCTTTCATTCATTCACTATCCTTCTTCAACATGAAAAGATGGGCTCTTATATAGATCCAGACATTTACATAAAGGACCTTCAAAAAAAGACTAAACAAAGACTAGTCGTCTAAAGAACTGAACTATAAAATGACTCAAAAAGGACTATAAAAGGAGTCCAAACATTTAAAATAAAATGCATAAAATTAAAGACCCACTCCTAGATAAAAGGAAGAAAACACGCCGTCTTCTCAGAACCTTGAATGGCATTGTCTCCGAACGATCAAACCATTCGGTCCAACTCAGTCCCCATCACCTCTGTACACATGTTGGGACATTTTTTTGCTAGATTTTCAAAACTCAACCTTATTGCTAGCTCAATGGCACAAGGTCAATCCTTGGAAGGAACCTGTGAATTTTTTGGAAGTCATATTGCTAGAAATGCTTTGGTCCATTTGGAGTGTGCAAAATAGGAGGATCTTTGATATAACTCATTCAAGAACCCATCAAAAATCATTCGATGCATGAGCTACTTTGTTAAAGACTAGGCTTTTACTAATGATGGTTCGTATGAGATTTGGTCTCCTTTTAGAATAATTTCTTCCAATGCAATTTCCCCACATATCAAAAGAGCAAGAATGCACAGTAACCTATGAAACCTAGAAGAAAAAAAATACTCTAGAGCTGAACTGTTAATAGGTTTTTACCAAAACTCATCCATAACCAACAATACATAAGAAGTTGCACAGAGGATTCATCAAAATTATGTCTGACAGACAAGAAAACTTATCGGCGTCAAACCTCCCTAGTCATCCAAGAAAAAATGCATAACAGGATAGCCTGCATGCATGTCTTTGAATGAGAGAGTACAGCCTAGTCAAGTAACCGACATACTTCTGTTACACCACCGTTGTTAATCTTGGCGTTGCTAAATTGGAAATGCCCAAGACCCAAATATCAGCGAAATACAGACACTTTTAAGCTTTCCCAAAACCAAGATCCAAAAGGAAACCGGTCTTACATAGAATAAGGTAATAAACTCAGACGGCACTGACCTTTTTTCCTTAAACAAGAAGGAAACGTCCATCACAGTTAAAGAATGCCAGTTAAAAGTAGTTTTTACCAGATTATTTAGGAGATAAACTTGGTTTATCCCATAAATTTTGGGGATAAATTAATTCTGGTACCAAACAGTCACTAAAGGCTCGCTTGCACTTCAATCAGTTATTAATAGGAGAAGCATGAAACATTGTTAGAATCTCCATCATTGCGTGACTGCCAGATGTTGTCGGATCACCAAAAAACGATACTGGCTGGAATTACTTTACCCGATCAGTTGATGAGCGGAGACGCATTTGCAGACAAGAGATCAGCTAAAAAGGATTTACAATTCGAAAGAAAAACGGGGATGGCATACCGGTAAGGGACTGGAAGCAATGCAGGTCGAAGGTGTCAGCCTGGAGAAGCTCCACGCCGGAACATCCAGAGATGGGCGACAGCTGCTGTGAGATTGCGTGCATCGAGTGCCACAGACTTGCCAGCCGCAGACTGTCGTTCGTGTCCATCCGCCCCGCCGACCCATAGTCCTGCGCGGTGCCACGAAAACATCATAGGAGGCATCACTTATGAAAGGCTTTCTAGGGTTCATGGATGAGGTAGTATTGTCGGAGATGAAGATCATGATGAACCTTATAGAAGATCAACCCGCCAGACTTATTGATGATGAACAGACTGTAGATGGCAGCATTGGCCGCCACGGCAACCGCCATTGCCAATCGACGAAGCGCGTAGATAGAGTGACAGAAGAGCTGTGAGACAGATAGAGGGGAGCGAGGCTGGAACAGGGCCTCCCATGCTACTGGCTTGTCCGAATTTTGATTCGACTAATCTAATATATTTAAGAATAAATAATAAAATATTTTCACATATACTTTCATAAATTTTAAAAGAATAATACATTTTTCCATGTTGTTCTTTGAATAAATTTTTAAATATTATATTTATATTTAATTTTAAAACTATTTTAAATAGTAGCATTTAATATTGGATGGCACAAATACTGTTACTCCCGTAAAAAATTTAGTTATCAATACATATACAGATAAATGGATGGTTAAATTATTTTGAACTTCACAAATCATCTAGAATGTACTTACTTTCACATAATAAAGAAAAAATTTTACCAACCCTACATGGTTATGTTCTCTTTAAATAATTTAACACAAGATGAATTATATAAAAGATATGTTCTAATTTGAAGAATTTTTAAAAAGAAACTATATAACTATGTATGCAACCAATAATAAGGTGTTTGGTTCCACAGTAAGCAAAGTTTTGTACAATTCCATGACAAAAAAGTATATTAAAATCAAACGTAAACTAGTAATGACATGGAATTGTTATCTTCCAAGATGTGATAGCAAAAAGAAAGAATAGGTACCATGGTATATATGACCAAACAAACGCACGTTCTCGCTGAGGAACAGATGTTGTTGTCATGCCAAACTTAACAACGTAGTTACGCTAGTCTTTCTTTTTACTTAGGCCCTGTTTGATAGGGCTTAATCAACCACTTATCTCTGATTCGGTCAGAGATAAGGTATTTGACAGTGTTTGATAAAATGACTGAAATGGTGTCTGAATGAAGATCTGATCTCTTAAAATGCTCTGAGCAATTCAGATCCGTGATCTAGCTTTTTCAGATTCAGACGTTGCCCAGCCTCCTCGACGCGGTCTTGCCCTTCATCCTCGCCGTCCGCGCAGTTGCTCCCCCGCACCATGCGCAAGTGGCGGTGGCCGGCCGCAGCGCACGGAGGAGCCGGCGGTGAGGCGGGTGGCGGCGGGTGACCATCGCCGCGGGGGGAGCTCTAGGGAGGGAGCTCGAGCTCCGCGGAGGGGGCGCCGCGGGGGGAGCTCTCGGGAGGGAGCTCCGGGGAGCTCCGCGGAGGGAAATCCGCGCGGAGGGGGGGAGCTCCGCGGAGGGGGGGGGTGAAGGGGGCGCCGCGGAGGGAAATCCGCGCGCCCGGGCGGAGCCGGAGCGGATGCCGCCGCGGTGCACGCGCGGTTCGCGGAGGCGGAGGCGGGGAGGGGCTTCGAGGGCGTCGGCAACGGGGCCTGCTCGCCGTCACCATCGGGGGCTCCGACGACGTCCTCGCTCTTCGACGGAGGCCGGAGGTCGTGGAGGGAGCTCGCGGAGGGGGGCGTCGCGGGGGGGAGCTCCGCGGAGGGATCCGCTCGCGGGGGGGGGGTGAAGGGGGCGCCGCGGGGGGAAATCCGGGGGCGGGGGGCGGTGCCGCGGAGGGCGGGGGAGCAGGGGGGGAACGGGGGCGTCCGCCGAGGAGGGGGGTGTCCGCGGGAGGGGGGTTGGACCGCCGGGAAGGAAGGGAAGGGGGCGCCGCGGGGGAGCTCCGGAGAGGGAGCTGCGGGAAGGAAGGGGGAGCGGGGGGAAGGGGGGTGTCTTCGGGAGGGGGGGCGGACCGCCGGGAAGGGGTGTCCGCGGGAGGGGGGGAGGGGGGAGGGGGGCGCCGCGGGGGAGCTCCGGGGATACCATCTGTTGCGTCGGCCGGCCCATGCCATTCAGATTTTTTTTATCAAACAACGTAAATCACTTATCTCTTACTCAAATTCAGCACTTTTTCACCACTTGTTAAGAGATTAGATGTGAAATTAAGAGTTAAGATTTTCAGATTAAGTCTAATCAAACACCACCTTACTAAGCAAAATCCGATAAACTAAATTATAATCTCTTTCCCATATTAGTTTAAGAAGCAACAAAAAAAGTTTGTTGAACACGATAATGACCTATACTAAAAGATGAAGTATTACCAAAACCTCAAATATTCAGTAGATTAACTGGTGATGTAAACTCTATTAAAAATTTAAAAAATATACCGATATATATATTTTAGATAAAATTAAATTGAAAAAGAGTTTATTATTCTTGAAATATATATTATTAAATAAGGATTTGGAAATATTCAAACAACTACAATAACAATTATACCACGGACAAAAATTTCTACAAATATCTCAAAGATGAGTTTAAGTAATATTCCAAAATTTATCTTCAACTATAAAGATACATTTAAATTAAAAGGTACGAAACAATTAGAGTTTGTCTAGAATCAAACTTTAAAAAATATTTATAACATGAAGAAATTTTACAGAGTAAGATAAATAACTATTCACTAAATTTAGAACTAATTAATTTAAATGAAATCCAAAAATATTATGATACAAACTATGAAATATTTAAACAATTTAATTTTAAACTAGAATTTAAAGTAAATGAAAATACTATGTTTCAATATTCTATAAAAATAGAAGAAATAGCAAAAATTCTAAATAGCCTTGAAAGCCTTGAAATAAATACGATAGATGAAGTTGTGTAAACTCCTATGATAATAGAATAAGAAGAATCATCTAGAACTTCTACCATTGATCCCAATCAACAGATTCCAAAAACTCGAACATATGGGAAACGATCACCTACTTGGAGATAATATGGATATTATAGTTGGAATGATTATGAAATATCTTATAGAACAAAAAAGAAATACCATTGGGGATTTACTATGTATGATCCAAAATTTAGTGAAAATACCTCTTAAACACAAATTTAAACGATACTTATTTTAATATCGATGACATACCTATTCATGAAATAGCAGAATATATCATACAATGGCGTCATTCAATATTTTCTTTACAATTTTTATATCTAAATTTAACAATAGCAAACTTAATAGATTTTATAATTAAAAAATGAGAGGTTGTACAACCTATGCTTTGATATCTCAAATAGATCAAGAAATATTTAAGCAAATAAGATCATAGCCTATATTTAAACATGCTTTAATGCAACTTCAACTTTTTGTTATAGTTTTTTACATCATGAACTAGACCAGATGTAATAAACATTGAAGATATAGAAAAGGTATTAGAAAAAAATGAACATATGTAACATTTGCTATATAGTAGAATTTTCCACTGATTATTCTAATACAGTATGGAGATTACCTTGAAAATACTAGAATCATTGAGAATTAGAATATTTTAATAAGTTTCCATCACCATGAGATGCTAAACTTAAATAATATTATCATACTTTTCTAACTGAAATCGAAAAAAAATGAGAACAGATCGTTTATCTACCAGAATTAAATATGGCATAACACTTTTTAGATAGTATTCTTGAGAATCATCTCTGATGCAATCTTTTAATAAATCAAAAAAAATATTTCAAATATATAAATATTTTCCAAATCCTCCAAATTGTTGCGAAAATGTTTACCTACATTATTGTATGGATGCAAACATGCACGTAGCAAGCTTGGTGGACGTAAAACAATTGCATATTACAAAAAACCACAGTAAAAAAATAAAAAAATAAAAGTTATTATAAATCTAAATCAAAATATATATAAAAAATTTATGTAAAATATAAATCAAAAACTTTTCAACATAAGGAAAAAATACTTAAAACATAAATTTAATAAAAAATATAAATACTCTAAATGTGGAGAAGACGGACATTATGTCAATATATGTCAAAAATGAAAACAAATAAATACAATTAATATGAATATAATTGAAGAAATTTATGATATTAGAATAGGAGATGATTTATTAGATCCATAAAATTATGAATACAACTTATTTACTAAATAAGAAGATGAAGAAGGAATTGTTTATGAAGAATATTTATTTGGAAATGATGAGCATGAATATGATTACGATAATAGTGAAATTCAAGAATTAATGTATGAGTTTAATCCTTTTCAACAAAATAATATAAAATATGTTTACATGATGACAAACAAAGAATTAATAAATGAAGAAGAATCCACATATGGTATTTCTGATATATATAGAATAGAAAAAAATATAGATTCTAACAAACAATTATTTTTAATAAATCCATTTATGATAAAATACAAAATGCACAACGAGAAATAGATAAAAATAAAGTTTATAAATTAAAATGAAATTTATAGATAAAAGATAAATTACTAATAGAAAGATTTAAACAAACTATAGATTCAATAGAAATTAATAAATCCTTGATAAACATACAAATTATAAATAAATAAAAAATTAATCAAATGGTAAAATTATATAAGATAAAATAAAAAATAAAATGCTTACATTTGAGTGCATAGATATAATTATAAAAGCAAATTTTATAAAAGGAATTTATTCACCAACAATAGCAGATAAAAGTTTATGAATCTTGCACACTCAATAATTGGAATCATACAAAATAATCTATTTTATCAATATTTCAAGTTCAGATTTTTTTACAATATTCAATAAACTTAAGCAATAAAAATATAGATGAAAGATTATATATCATGAATTCTAAAATATTGAAATGATTAATAGAAGCAAACTATTAATAATAATCACCAAACTATTAGCTAGTTTATATGAACATAATGATATATCTACTACACCAATAAATCAAAATATAATAATGTTAGAAGGGCAACAATTGTACTCAAAAAATAATTAAACTTAAAGTAGATAGAATCAATTTACCCAATGATTGATATATAACATTAGAAGAATTTAAACAAAGCAATAAACATCATATTAGTAGAGAATTAATTATAGATAATAAAATGATTATATTAAAATATCGTGGTTATAATTTAATTAGTTGGAGTCCAAATTAGCAAACCCTTGTCGATATTAAATCATCTAGTGAATGTCACTCGTTAGTTCTCTACCCAGAAGTATTCAACATAACAGCTGTCACCTGTTTGAAAAATTATTATTTATTTTGTTAAAAAGTAATATGACTTTTATTTATCGTAATACATAATTTTTTGTATCGCAAGGTGATCAATTTTGGCGATGTCCGTTAAGTGTATGCGTCGAAAGAGAAACCGACGTAGAAGAACATGTTTAAATGTTCAAATTTTATATGATTCTATAATGAATTAAATAAAAGGTTGAGCGCTGGGTGGAGCCTGGCGGAAGACTCTAGGTACGTCCGGAGGTGTCTTGGCGTATCAGGAACTCTTTCTCACTTCCGAAGGAGCTGCGTTTTGGGTGCGAAGCTGCGTTTCGGGTGTGAAGGATCTGTTTCTTGTTTGTCTTCTTGCTCACTACCGCTGCTGTTGACGGCCTCAGTGGTTTGCAAGTCTGGTCCTTTTCAGTAAGGCACAGTTTTGTTGGGGGTAAGGTTTTCGTCTTTTCTTCCGCTGGTCCTTGTGTATGTTGGGATTCTCTGCTTGCAGAATATAAACAACGTTCTTTAGTACCCAACAATCTAGAGCTTGCAAGCGAGACTATCTTTTGGGGAACTATTTCCTTCCTAGTTCCCGGTAAAGTTCATTGGGCATATTTCTTGGTTATAAATGGATAACGGTACAGAGGGACAGTCTTCGGAGGAGATATTACTTATCAGGAAGTTTCAGGAAGCTTTATCTGTACCGTCTAAGTCTACGCCTGTTATTATTTCAGAAATTGATCCTGTAACAGCACAGAAATGGAAACGATCATTAATAGTGTCAGTTCTCACTCAGGACAGGATAAGGCCAGCAGGGTTTAAAGATTGGATAAATAAAGTTTGGGCACCGAGCGTACCTTGGAGTTTGCTAGATTATCCGAATGGGAATTTTCTTTTAAATCTGCAAAGTGAAGAGGAGGCTATTAAGATATATTCTAGAACACCATGGTTTTATAATAATGACTTGATTCTCATTGAAAGAGCTAGACCAAATACCTCTCCTTCTTCTTATACTTTGCTATGTGCTGATTTGTGGATGCGTATATATGATCTCCCGCCGGAATTACTTGGGAAAAGTACGGTCCTACACATTGCGTCACAGGTGGGAGAGCCTTACTTGCCGAGTAATGAAATTGCTGAGACTTGGAGTCAATTCGCTAGAGTTAAAATTTCTTTGAATGTTTCTAAACCACTGCCAACTGAAGTTTTGGTGCAATTACCTACTGGGGAAACAAAAAATTATGAGGTGGCATTCGAAAGGATTGTTAATTTCTGTCATTTCTGCGGATTACTGGGGCATAAATATGCTAGTTGTGAGAAATACAAGAAGCTTCAGTCTATGATTACTCCTTCACTTCCGGGAAGTTTGCAATAGGAACTGAGAGCTCTGCTTAGGTTCAGATATGCTGATTGTCTTTCAGTAAACAATAGACTGGCTAAAAGAGGTTATAAACAGGAAGCACCTTTAATTCAGAACAGAGTGGGTTCTCATATGGATAAGGTGCCACAGTTAAACCAAGTTAAATCAGCCAATGAGACATCTTTAGTGGAGGTTCATGGAGGTGGTAAAGTGCAGGATAGTACTTTATTCTTTCCAATGAGTGATTCTTCTAGGGAGCTATCTGAATTTGGGGCTCAGATCACTAAACTAATGGTTCATTCAGGTCCAACATCTTCTACATTCTTGGTAAATTCTGAATTGTTACCTTCACAGCAACTATTTTGGAATAGTCCGGATTGCACAATTGTGTCTGAGAGACAGGTGGTTGGTGTTAACAAAATTCCTGGAGCAGGTTCAGCGGGGAAGGATGATGTTAAAAGTGGGGTTTCTCAGGAAGGTACCAAATCTGCTAGAGCTTCAAGAGTGCTATCTTCATTGGCAGTCAAGAGATCTTTTTGGGCTGATAAGATGAAAAGAGTGTCTAGAAGAAGGCTGATGTTGGGTGATAATGTGTTTGACCGGATGGAAGATGTTTCAGGGGCTCTGGCAGCTGGCCCGGAACAGCTGCATGATCAACAATGAGAATTATATCTTGGAACTGTCGGGGAGGGAATGGGCACCCGACAGTTCAATTTATTGACAGGTTAGCCCATTCAGTTAAACCGGATATTATGTTCTTGGCAGAGACAAAGTGCACTTTTAACTATGCTATGAAGTTTTTTCAGCGGAGGCATATTAATAATTTTGTTATTGTTCCAGCTGTGGGTAGATCAGGTGGATTGTGGCTTTGGTGGTCTAGTACAGTTCATTTGGAGGTGCTATCTAAGTCTGCTTATTGGATTGCTAGTTTAGTAAAGGATGAAGCTTCTAAACACATGTTTATTTTAGTTACTATCTATGCTCCAACAAAGCATGCGAACAGAAAATACATTTGGCAACAATTATCTATGTTTTTACAAGCTCAAGATATTCCGGTGTGTTTGATAGGGGACTGGAATTGTATACGTTTCAGTTTTGAAAAATGGGGAGGTGCTCATCCTATCCAGTCTCATATCTCAATGTTTGAGCAGTTTATTCAACACAACGGTTTAGTGGAGGTTAGAGTGGAAGGTCCCGCTTTTACTTGGTCTAACAAAAGAAGTTTTACTTTCAATGTTCGTGAAAAGCTTGATCGTTGCTTGGCTTCAATGAATTGGTTTACTTTGTTTCCCAATGCCAAGGTTAGCATACTTCCCTCTTATTACAGTGATCATACACCCCTACTTCTTATTACTGATCCGCTAGTGGGTAGCCATAAGGGGTGGTTTAGAATAGAAGCAGCTTGGTATCATCATGGATCGTTTAAATCAGTTGCTAAGGATGCTTGGCTTAATAGTCCTGACATTTTTATTAACTATGAAAGAAAGATGATATATGTTAGAAAGGAGTTGCTGACTTGGAAGAGGAAAGTGTTGGGTAATATCACTCAACAGATGTCTATTATTAAAACCGAGCTTAGCACTCTTCAGAATGCTCCCAATGGGCAAGATTCTATTGATCAAGAGTTATCTTTACTTAATAAGTTAAATAAATTAGAATTGATGGAAGATGCTTATTGGAAGCAAAGGGCGAAATCTTTTTGGTATAATCTGGGTGATAAAAATACTAAGTTTTTTCATATGAAAGTTTTAAATAGACGAAGGTTTAATAGAATTGTGGGAGTGTATAATAGGGATGGTTGTTGGTCTACTTCTTGGAATGATATTCAACAAGTTTATTGTCATTACTTTGAGAATCTGTTTCATTTAGAACAAACACCTGCTTTGCATTGGTATAATATCTTACCGGTTAAGCAGTTGACTCAGTCACAAAAAGAGGCCTTGCTGATTACTCCTAGTATTTTGGAAATTCAAGAAGCACTGTTTTCTATGCATCCAGATAAGGCTCCAGGTCCGGATGGAATACCGCCAAGTTTCCTCCAGTTACTGTGGAATGACATTAGAAGGGATATAGTTCATCTGGTCTGCTCTATTTTTTCATATCACTCTATTCCTCAAGGATTGAATCATACTATTATTTCCTTGATTCCTAAGAAGGAAAATCCTTTATATCCTGATCATTATCGGCCAATCAGTCTATGCAATGTTCTGTTTAAAATCTTTACAAAAGTCTTGGCTAATAGAATTAAGCCGGTACTGTCAGATCTTATATCAGAAAATCAGGTGGCCTTTATTCCGGGAAGGTTGGGGTTAGATAATATCATTATTGTTAATGAAATTGTTAATGCTTTTCGGTTCAAGGCAGGGAAGGTGGGACAATTCATGATTAAGTTGGACATAAGCAAGGCATATGATAGAATTCATTGGACATTCATTAGATTTATGTTGGAACAGTTTGCTTTTCCAGCAGCTTTTACAAATCTGGTTATGGAATGTGTCTCCTCTGTTACTTATTCTCTTAATTTGAATGGACGAAGATCCAAGATGATAACACCTTTCAGGGGTCTTAGGCAGGGGTGTCCGTTATCTCCTTATCTATATATTATGTGTGCAGAGGCTCTCTCTAGTATTATAAAATTAGCAGTGGATCAGGGAGAATTTAAAGGAATCAGTTTGAGTCGGGGAGGTCCCAGAATTACTCATCTGATGTTTGCCGATGATATAGTTATTTGTGGTATGGCTACTATGGAGGAGGCTCTAGCAATTAAAAACATTTTAAATTTATATCAACATATTTCTGGTCAAACCATCAATGTTGACAAATCAAGTATTATATTTAGCAGAAATGTGTCACCGGAGGTGTCTAAGCAAATTTGTGATGTTATGGGTTTTGCAGTAGCGTCTCCTTATGAAAAGTATTTGGGAATCCCTATTGGTATTTCTGATAATAGAATTAATCATTATCAATGGATAATTGACCGCTTCAGGCAAAGATTAGCAGGATGGAAAAGTTCATGTTTGTCTACAGCAGGGAGAACTCTTCTTATTAAATCGACTTTGAGTCAATTACCGATTCATATTATGTCTTTGAAAAGATTCCCAAGGGCCGTAGTCAGACAATTGGAAGCCCTGGAAAGAAATTTTTGGTGGGGTCAGCAAGATGTATCGAAGAGAAAAATCTGTTTTAAGAGTTGGAACTTTATTAAATTGCCCAAGAGTAGAGGAGGTTTGGGAATTCGTGATCTTATTTCTGTAAATAAAGCTCTTTTGTTAAGGCTAGCTTGGTCTTTTCTTCATGATAAGGATAAATTGTGGGTAAGAATTCTGCGGAGTAGATATCTTAAACATAGGAATTTTTGGGACATCAATATTCAATATAATAGTTCTCAGGTATGGAAAAATATACTTCATACAAGAAAGGATCTGATTGGTGGCTGTTTATGGAAAATAAAAGATGGTACATCTATTAACATATGGAAGCATCACTGGATTTCGGACGGACAGGGACCTCCTATTCCTCTTTCATCTAATGGTGACAATCCAGAAATAGTAAGTGATTTGATAGAAAATGGTCGGTGGAATCATGAATTTCTCAATGCAACTTTTGATTCTTGTTCAGTTGAAAGGATTTTAAGAACTCCCTTATTTAGTGAAGAAAGTCAGGATACCTTAGTGTGGAAGTTTGTTCAAAATGGGTTATATAATACTAAATCAGGTTATTCTTTTTACTCTCAAGTACAGTATCCTCCGGGAGCTTCGGATATGTCAAGTTGGAACAAATTGTGGCATCCATGTATGAATAAAATATTTCCGGCCAAAGTTATAGTTTTTCTTTGGAAAGTTATGGTGAATGCTTTACCAACTAGTCAAGCTATTGCTAAAAGATGCATTTATATATCCAGTACATGTTGTATTTGCCAATCAAATGATGAAAGTACTGAGCATATCCTTTTTACATGCCCCAGAAGTAGGGCTGTATGGTTTGGATCACCTTTAGGATTCAATGAGGAGTGGCTTTATAAGGATTCTCATCAAATCATCTTGTTCTTTATTGATTGGGTGTTGTCAAAGGATAACAATGTCTTCTTTTTAGGGGTGCTGGGAATTTCGATTATTTGGCATATCTGGAAGCAAAGATGTGATTCAGTATTTCAAGCTCTGTATAGAGATCCAACATGGATTTTAAAGAGGGCTATAAATGATGCACATTATTTTACAGCTCGATCTAATGTAGTGATTGAATCCTCAAGTATTAAATGGCAGCCACCGTTACCTTCTTATGTTAAACTGAATGTGGATGCAACAACAGATTCTCACAAGGGGGCAGTTGGTGTGCTGGTGCGAGATTCCTTTGGCCGCGTTCTTGCATGGAAAACACAGATTTCAGTTTATACAGATCCCAAAATTTTGGAGGCGGAAGCAATATTAGAAGCTTGTTCGTGGGAGTTTTTGGACTGTTGGCCGTCTTTGATTGAAAGCCATGCATTACCTGTGATTAAAGCCATCAAGCGAGAGGGACCAGACTTATGGATCGCTGATGCCTTCATTACCAGGTGCCGACGTCGATTGAGCTCATCGCTTTCTACTGTTGTCTTCAGCCCAAGGGAGGCAAATGGCGCTGCTCATGAACTTGCGCAGTGGGCATTACGTTCCTCTAGGGCTCAGATGTGGACTTCTTCACTGGCTTACTTGCCGGAAGGGGTTTTTAACTGCATTTTGTCTGATGTGCCCGCAGTAGTTAGTCCGGGTTGAGTTACTGTACTGTGTATATTTTTTTGTTTAATATAATGATCCTGTTTTTCGTGTTCCAAAAAAAAATAATGAATTAAATAAAAGGTCGAGAGAGAGAGAGAGGATAGCCAGAGAGGGAGGCTACAGGCCAAAGCGTGATGTCCCAATCACGCTGTGGCCTGTGGGGAAAGCGTCCTGAACTGGGTTACGATGCCAAAATCGAGAGGAAATGTGTTAGATTAAGTTTTTGTATTATTTTTTTTATTTTTTAAACTGTGTTATATTTAAAGAAAAGCTGGCCGATGGGGTCCGCCGCGAGGTGTAGCCGGATGCCTACTTGTGGGTACACGTGGCGGAAGATGGAGGGCTCGAGGCGGGGGACGTTGGGACCGGGTGCGCGGTGGTTTGCTTCGCTGGGGAGAGCGGATCACCTCAGTTCCCGGGTGGAGGGAGCTCCCGCAGTCCTCTGAGAACACCTGGTGTCGCGGAAAACGAAGCGTCAGTACGCTTTAAATAGGGCTACAATAGATATGATGTCGCTCGGTAGTGGATCCTTGAAACCTCGGTAGCTCGGTAGCGAGTTGATAAGCGGTCGGTAGTGGATTCTCAAGGCTCGGTAGTGGGTAAATAGAGGGTCGGTAGTGGGTCTTTGAAATCTCGGTAGCTCGGTAGCGAGTTGATAAGCGGTCGGTAGTGGATTCTCAAAGCTCGGTAGTGGGTAAATAGAGTGTCGGTAGTGGGTATTTGAAATCTCGGTAGCTCGGTAGCGAGTTGATAAGCGGTCGGTAGTGGATTCTCAAGGCTCGGTAGTGGGTTAATAGAGACTCGGTAGTGGGTATTTGAAGTCTCGGTAGCAAGTGTAACAGGTCTCGGTAGCGAGTCTTTAAAAACTCGGTAGCAAGTTAAACTAGGCTCGGTAGTGGATTAATAGAGGGTACTACCGAGCTACCGAGGCTCCAAAGACTCACTGCCGAGCCTCTATTTACCCACTACCGAGTTACCGAGGCTTCAAAGACCCACTACCGACCCTCTATTTACCCACTACCGAGCTACCGAGGCTTCAAAGACTCACTACTGAGTCTCTATTAACCCACTACCGAGCCTTGAGACCCACTACTGACCCTCTATTTATCCACTACCGAGCTACCGAGGCTTCAAAGACCCACTACCGACCCTCTATTTACCCACTACCGAGCTACCGAGGCTTCAAAGACCCACTACCGAGTCTCTATTAACCCACTAACGAGCCTTGAGACCCACTACCGACCCTCTATTTACCCACTACTGAGCTACCGAGGCTTCAAATACCCACTACCGACCCTCTATTTACCCACTACCGAGCGACGTCATATCTACTTTACGCCCTATTTAAAGCGCACTGACGCTTCGTTTTCTGCGACACCAGGTGTCCTCATGTCATTGAGGACTGCGGGAGCTCCCTCCACCCGGGAACTGAGGTGATCCGCTCTCTTCACTGGGAGGTAGCCCAGCAGGCCATCGCCGTCGGGGCTTTTGGCGATGGACACCAGACGGCCTTGTCCGATCGATCTTCTGGCCGGACGCGGGAAAGCAGAGCTGATGGGGGCGAACGCGAGGAGAGCTGCAATGTGCAGGAGGACAAGAGAGGGAGACCGGAAGACAGAAAAGGAGGTATTCTTCTCTATCTTTTCCCTTCTCCCTGTCATTGCAACTCCGGACTCTCCCGAACGGGAGCTCAAACACTCGAAATAACAAGGAAGAAAGTGCGACGTTTGAAATAAGAGTTAGGATGGCTTGAGACGTCCAAAAGAGAAAATATCTCAATTTTTAATAAAAAATGTTCACAATCCCTAATCACTTAAGTGACTATTTAGGATGAAATCAGTATGAATTAGTATGAATTAATATTGAATCAGATTTCGAAAAATGTTATGTTGTCGTTAATAACAAGTTATACCGTAGTTTATAATGTTTTAATATAGTTTGTAAACGAGTTACACTGTAATTTATAATGATTATGTGATTTATAATATTTTAGTCTAATTTGTAATCAGTTACTGAATCGTTACAAATCACAGTGTAATATGTTACGAATGACAATGTAATTTATTATAAAATTTGTTTTAGTAATAATTCATATCGGGTTACTTTTGAACTGTCACTTAAGTGACGAAATGGTTATGACCATTTCTGATTAGAGACTAAGATTATTCCTCCCTTCTAATGTTTGAGACGATTCAAACTCTTGAAATAAATGATCACTAATGTGCCCATGGTTGGCGATTTTGTTTGTAAAGTCATCCCTTGTACAGCAAATAATAATGAACATGGACCGAAGCTGTTGTCGACAAAACAAGAATTTTTCTTATTTTAATAGATAAGTTATAAATATATATTATGAAATTTAAATTTAAAATTATTATTTAAAAAATATTTTAAAAATTTGTTAGCAATATCAATTTCAAATTTGTCAGTGATAAAATACCTAATAATTAATGTGACCATATTGAATATCATGGAAAATATTTCGACTTTTAGGACATGTTTGGCACTATAAAATTTTGAGGATAAATATGATTTATCTTTTAAATTTTGGGGATAAATTAAAATTATCTCCAAGTTATTCCCATACCAAACAAGTCCTCAGGGTTACCATTTTTTAGTAACATTCAAGAAGTCATAGAGCATAATATAAAGATGGGATATGTAAATTATAATATTTCTATTTTTATATGATCAAATACCAAAGTTCACAACTTGGTTAATGCCGAAAGCAAAAGCTAGGTTGGTGTTACCAAGATAACTTTTTTGTGAAAAGATGTTACCAAGAGAGCTTCATTAACAAAGATTATACGTCAGCAATCACATAATAAAAAAGTATGCACTTGAAAGAAACTAGCAATAAGCCTCAGATGTGGACGAAAGTAAGAATGTTTAAGTTATTCAGACAAATAGCAATTAAGATTATCAATTTTCAAGGTAGCAAATACAACGAGACAGTTAGTGTCCGTTTGGTTTGACGTAAAACTTAATTCAAAGAAAAAATTTTACGTTGCATCCACTTTTCAAGGAAATTGAAAAGGTCAAGCTCACATTTGGTTGTCTGTAATTATTTTCCTATGATTTTGTTGGTTACGGTATCATCTACAAGTAAATATAACAAAAAAGTGATAACTTTTTATAAGATATTAATTATTTTTTAAAAAATATTTTTATTTATGACAAAAAGTGTTAACTTGTCTAAATTATTTTAAATAAAAATATTTTATTTAATAAAATAAATTTTTTTACTATTATGATTAACAGGTAATGTAAAATATTCTTTTCTTAACAATAAGATTTTTTTCTACGTACAAAAATAACTTTTATTTGAAATTGAAAATTTTGCACACATATATATATATTAATCTACTATTTTTATGACTATAGTGCACTTGTTAGTTAGTTTGATCCATGCAAAATAAAATCTAAGTGAAAATCATTTTACACAACAACTTTTCCGATGAAATTAAAATAGTATATATTATTTGGTAATACATAAATCATTTGTTTGAGAACACATTTTTTTATCCAAATGTATATATATTTAAATATTTTCGGTTATTTTATTTTTTAAAATTAGTTTTGATAATTTTATGTTTTAAATTTTGATCTATGTAAAGTAACATATAATTTAACTAAATTATTTTTTATAACTTTTATCATATTCATTACTTTAAAATATTATATTATTTTTTAAAATTAAATTTTTATAATTTTACAATTTTAAATTTTAAATTATATTAATTACTAAATTTTTGAGTATTAAAAAAATGGTTTACGTACGTTCCGTCCAGAAAACGGCCTCCGGATTAAAAATGGGGATGCCAAAATCCATCATTTTTGGAGTCAACGGAGGGACATTTCGTTGACATGCCAATTTACAGACATCCAAATAAATTGCATAATCAAGTTTTCCGGAAAAGATGATCCGGCAGCCCATTTTCCAGCCAAACAAATGGACCCTTAGTATCGCATTGATTATTAGACTTATGAAAAAAAACACACATTCACCAAGTACATATTGCCTTCGATTATTGCCGAGGTTATTGATTTCTAAGTTTTTTTTTGTTTTATGCCCCGGTAGCCAAACCGAAGGCGCAGCTCCGCTGCGCTCCATCCCCACTAGATGCCACCTCCCCATGCCACCTCCCCATGGGGAGGTGGTCCCGGCGGTAACACACCGAGATCGAACCCCCGCCACCCCCCCGCGTTGTGCCAACCGCGCCACGCGCGGCCGACTATTGATTTCTAAATTCTAAGTCATGAATTATATATAAATTTAAAAATAATTTTTAAGTTATATTCTCCCTTCGTTCATTGACTATGTATGCAAGGGTTTCTTGCACGGAACTGAGATAGGCGGAACGGAGGCGGACGTTAATCGACTCGGAGAACAATATCCCCGTCGCTTCCAATACCTGCTGCTTTCCTACGCGTCGTCTGCGTTCTCTCTCCAGCTCTACGTCATCGCCGTCCGCAGCGAAGAATCAGGGACCAGCTACCTCATCTTCTCTCCCCCATGACGAGTATGGACTGGTGGGCGCTGACCGCTGGGAACCGGGGTTCCTTATTCTCTTTAAACACTGTCAGCCGGCGTTCGGGGGAAAAGGCAATTTCTTTCCGGGTCGAGCGCCCTTCTGGCGCTCGCCCGGTGTGTGCTTGGGGAAGATAAGGACTGCCTTGTTCTGTTTTTCTGTGGAAAGCGGGCGTTGGGATGGCTTAGCACGTTAGCTAAATACATCTCCGAGCTCCATATATAGGAGGGCCTGGTTGTCAGGGAGTTTCGGTGCGGTTAGCGTGCATCCTCTACGTGACCCTGTCCGATTCTCCCTCTCTTCTACCTCCTTCGAAGAGGAGGAAGAACGAAGAGGTCGTGCTGGGGAATTGGGCGGAATCGAAGTTCTAGATTTTGCTCGTGTTTCGCATCTATGGGTTTTGAGGAGGGCAGTGGGAGAGGGTGGCTCTCATGGGGATTCCGCAGTTTGACGAGGCGGAAACAGGTGGATTCTAACAGGGTGCTTGTGCAGGGAGGGCATCATCAGCTCGCCAAGGAACTATCTATTGTGCAGCTCATTGCTATTGGTAATTGGCTTAGTTGGACATTTTTGTTACTTCTCCCCTTCTGCTCAATCGACTGTTTTTTCGCTGGAGTGCGTTACTTGAACGTTGGAGGCCTTTCTTACGTGTACTCTTTCTCTTAACTTGTTACTGTTATATGTGAGATACATGAGAGACCTTCCGGAATTGTTAATTACTGTTCCCTACCTACAATAGTCATAGTTGGTGCAGCTGTTTTCGGTTTTCCTCTTCCTTGATTGCAGTTCAATAATCCGTTCCCCCCTTTTTAGATGACGAACATAACCATCTTCTTATCTACGGGCTCGTTAATTCTGTTCTTAGCCTACCCTTTACCTCTTGTCGTTACATTTTTTTTTGTGTGTGGAATATATTATATCTGTGTTATCCAGAAACTTTCCGCTCCCTTTTCCTCCCTTCCTGCATACATGTAAATGAGGAGAAAGTTCCTCACTTGTGTTGTCAGGTGTCGTCCAACCACCTCAGGTCATCATGGTGGTTTCTAATATGACCTCTATCAGACTAGTACACAACAAATTACTGTGCGGGATATGTGAATCTCCTGTTCGATGTGAAATTGGTTTTTTTCTGATGGGTTGAGCCCAAGGTCTCTGCTTCATTTGTGAATCATGTACCTTCTCGCTATCCATGAAATTTTTTCTTATAAAAGGTTTTGTTTGGCACTTGCAACCTTCTGATTTGATATTTCTACTGCTTATTTTGGCCTCTCTACTCTTCTGTTGGTTGGTCCCAGGATTTATTCATGCTTGAAAGAGAAACTTTCATGATCTTTTTTCTTGTTGCATATTTATTAATTATTTTGTGGTATGTGGTGACAATTATTTATCAATTGCATCTCACTAGTTGGCAGTGCATCTTTCAAAACTAAGTATGTGCAACATCAATTTCTTTCATTATGCACCATAATGACTTTATGTTTATTTAACCATACCTTTCCTTGTCAGATTATAACCCTCCTATGGTAATGTGATATGTTTGTCATGCATATCTTCATTAATTTCTTGAAGGCGGCCCCTTTTACGTATATTATCTTTCTCTCAGTTGTACCACTTCAAATCCTAATTCCATTTATAACCTTATCTGTGATAACTTTATCTTGAACATCTTCAGTGGTGTTTTGAAGGCCTCTTTTATGCATATACAGATGTAATCCTTGAGGCTTGACAAAGCGCAATCCTGAAAATTTGCATGGTACTATGTTTTTAGGAAGTAACATCTCTTATGTTATTCATTCAGCTAACCATCCATGTTTTGACACCATAAAAAATTGTCTATGTATCATTCAAATATCATCACAATATTTTCTCGTGTTTTCAAAGTTTCACCTCACGAGTTCATATACTTTATATGCAGGTGTTGGATCTACCATTGGAGCTGGTGTTTATGTTCTCGTTGGAACAGTTGCCCGTGAACACTCTGGGCCAGCCTTAACCATTTCCTTTCTGATAGCTGGAATTGCAGCTGCTCTTTCAGCCTTCTGCTATGCAGAGCTTGCAAGCCGTTGTCCATCTGCTGGCAGTGCTTATCACTATTCATACATTTGTGTTGGAGAAGGGTAATCTATTATTCCAGTCTCACATGTCCATCCTACTTGAGAATCAAATTTAATAATCTGGTTACAGGTCATTTATGGTTAGAGGTTTCCAACTGTTGGTGTGACCTTTTCCTATCATGTTGATAATAAGAGCACAATACTAGATTTTTTGAGAGAAATGAACTGCAAACCTTACCAAAGCACATGCATATAATATATTTTTCACATTGGACAGATGCTACCTTTTTAGTTTATAGCTTGCAGCTTGATGCATTCCTTGCTATATTTAAATGTAAATGGAAATGGTGAATACATGGAAAAGGTCATATAGTATTGAAATTAGCACTTAGACAAACATGGCATGCATGACTTTCGGTTTAGTTTAGTTGCTGTGGCACATTGGATTAAAATAAAGTCTTTTAGGGCTCTTTTCAGCTAACCATTTACGTAGACATCATTAGGGGTGGGCACGGTTCGGTTCGGTCCGGTTTGGACCATTTTTTTTCCAAACCGAACCAAACCGAATCACCCTCCCAAACCGAACCGAACCAAAGCGAATCAATTCAGTTTGGTTCGGTTTGGTTCGGTTTAAACCGAAAATAAATAAAAATATTTAAATTAATTATTTTTTACATATATATACTAATTTTTATGTTAAAAATAATGAAAATAAATATTGTTTTATTATAAAATTTATAAAAATATCATTTTTATTAATACTATAATAGTTTTTTTATATTTTTTGATTAAATCGGTTTAAACGGTTTGGTTTGGTTTAAATCGGTTTGGAGTTTTTCCAAACCGAACCAAACCGAACCAAACCGAACCGAATGGGCTGGTTCGGTTTGGTTTCTCGGTTTGAACCGTTTTGTGCCCACCCCTAGACATCATGGCATGATAAATCAATTTTATTTTTAATTTTAATGCTTTCTTCTAAGTATTCAAGAGGAACCAATGTCTACCCAAGTGGAATTATCTGGAATTTTCAACATGAATATGGGTTTTGTCTGTCAAGAAAATAATCATGTAGTGGAGGTCCTAGCAATCAACTTCAGGACACAAATAAGAGGTTTAAGGATTGTGATCATCAGTCAAGAAAATAATTATGTAATGCCGGTCCTAGCAGTCAACTTCAGGACACAAATAAGAGGTATAAGGATTGTGATCATACTACTGACATGAGCATTGTGTTAGTAATTGCATTACAGTTTTGTGTTTATGATTCTGAAGTCATCAACTACCTTTTTACTTTTTTCAGTGTTGCCTGGGTTATTGGTTGGGCCTTAATACTGGAGTATACAATTGGAGGCTCAGCAGTAGCACGTGGAATATCCCCAAACTTGGTGCGTTTGCAGTTGAAGGGAATCTATTCCATCCCTCCATTTCTCTCTTTGTTTCTGACTTCTTTTTCATGCTTCTCATTTCTCCATTGAGATTTGTTTATTGCTTTATCCCACCTTTGTTTTCATATTGGTAACTAGGGTATGTAGAAATATGTTTCTTTAATGTTCTTCTCTGCTTCTAAACTAGAACCTTCCTATCTAATTTTTTTGATGGGAATGGACACCTTAGATTGCTGAGGTACTTGTTCACTGCATTGTATGAGTTACAATAAACGAAATTTTGTATTAGATAGTTTTCTTTTGTGGCTAAACTAATTCTCTTAGAACCTGCCTTTTAGAAAGCCATCAAAAACTAGATTGCTCTCAAAAGTTTGTCAGTAGTGGCCATTTGGTTATATACAAGCAATTTGATGTTTTATTTATTGGTACTTGATAACTGGTATATGACAATTTACTTGTTCATGTTTGCATAAGCATTCGATCAGTACTTTTTGCACGTAAATTTCACTACATTACTAATAATGATGATCAAATCATCTTGATGAGATTCAAGTGTGAAGTGGGCTGAAAGATCCAATCATCCAAAGAAAAGTGGTGAAAAGGATAGAGCTACAAGGTAGTCTTTATGCTGTCTGTAAACCCCCATATGTTGAATAGAAAACTCATCAAAATGTGTTGGGTGGTATTTTCGTTGATTTAAGAAAGAGCCAAACATCTTATACTCCAATTTCAATAATGAAAGGAAAGCAAATTAAGTGGATACATCCTCTATGCGAAAGAAATTCCCAAGGCTCTACGAGGGTCAAAGGAATTTATTTCAGAATTTATTAGAGGGAGTTTATCACTTTACATGCCTCCCACTTTTGTAAAGTTGTAAAAATCCTCAGATAAATGAAAATTTCATCTTCTGAATGTTTTTAAGTTGTATAAAGCAATTGGAAATCCCCATGACCTTAGAGGAATACAACAAAAAAGAGGAGAGAAAAAATTTAATTAGTTTATCTGAAAAATAAATTTCTGGTCAAATAAAGTGAACCAATTTTTTTGGACTTAAAACAAGTCATGAATTAATTTTAAGATAATTAAATAATTTAATATTATTTTTATGAATCAAATAATCAATAAAAACAAAATAAATTAAAGACAGTGAATTAAACATAAAATAAAAGGAAAAAACCAAAAAACATACCAAAAATTAGTGAAAAACAGAAAAACTTGAAACAGATAAAAATACACAAAATATTTAAAATTTTTAATTTCTTACCCCAATCTAAAAGTAAACATCTCAAAATAAAAATAAAACAAAAACCATAAAATAAATGAAAATTTAACAGAAAAAAAGAAAACAGAAAACTGGAAGGTAAAAGAAGAGAAAACGTAAAAAATATCAAAAGCAGGTAAAAAATGACTCACACATCAGAAACAAGTGATATAACGTGGAAAACAGAAAATATCTGAAAATGAAAAAAACAGAAACTAAAGTTGAAATCTCCAAAGTTTAGAAACTTAAACCTGAAAACTGGAAGCATAAATTTCCACAATTGTGAAATCCCAGGACTGAAATAAAAAATTTACAGGTCTAAAAATGCCCACAATTGTGAAATCCCAAATTCTAAATTCAAAATGCCAAATCCAAGAAATCTGAAAATTTAAGACTTCAATAAGCAAACTGAAAATCAAATTTGGAACTTTTCAAATTGGAATTCAAAACCAATTTCACTCTAAACTAAAGGGTCTATGCCCAAAGCATTCCCAAATGAAATGCACCAAGCCAAAAATAATTCAGAAATCCAAGACCAAGATCCAAGATGCAAATATCAAATTCAAATATGTGACAAGTCAAAGCAAAACAAACATAAAAGAATCCCGAAACCCAAAGCAACTCAAAACAGAAATAAACAAAATTTCAAACAAAACTTAAAATTCATAGAAAAGCAACTTCTTGTAAGGTTATGGGGATGTCTCCAAGTTTTTTTATAGATGAATGACTTTGGTGTGAGTGTTACAATAGTTAATCGAGGATGTTTTTAGTAGTTGGTTGATGTAATTAACATTGAAATATTAAAAATTCAGTGGGAAGAGGTCAATCTTTCAAAGAATTCAAATATCTTAGTTAAAAATGTGGTTTGAATTTTTTAAGTCATAGGGTTTTCTTTATGTCAACACTTGGAATATTTTTGAACCCAAGTTGTAAATTTCTATATATCGATACCACGCTGATGTAACCTCAAAAATTCACATCTTAACCTTTTTGGTAAGGAAGCTTTAATTTTTTTTGACAACTATGAAATTGTGATATTTTATAGGAGTATTGACTAATTCATGATATGTAAAAAGCATGTATTGAGATTGTTGGCTTCTTTGAAATTTTTTATTTTTGACCTCTCCCCGTTGGACTTGCGAAGTTCTAATGTTAGTTACATTTAGCAATGACTCAAATACTCTTGATTATTCATCATAACAATCCATTTGCAGAAGACATACATTCACAAAATGAACACACGGGAGCAATGACTCCATGAACTTAATGGAATGCAAAACTTAGTGTTTTGAATTCTTGATTTGATTTGGGTTGATTTGAGGTTTGATTTGTTTTGGGTTAAGACTTGGTGTCTTTTATGTTTAAGATCATTTTGGATTCAATTTAAGTTGGTTAAAGTTTATTTTGGGGATTTGGCTTGTTTTGGATTGGTTGTTTTTTTATCAAGACTTGACGTCTTTTAGTTTGAGAATTTGTTTTTAGATTTGATTGATTTTATGTTTTGATTTTGGTTTTGAGTTGATTGGACTTTATTTGAGATGTGTTTTCTTCAGTTTTGTTGTTTTAGTCAAGACTTGATGTCTTTTAACTTTTAGGTTTGTTTTAAGTTTTAGTTTCTCTTATGTTTGGCTTAATGCCTTTATAATTTGAGATGTTTTGGTTTTCATCTTACTTAACTTGTTGTCTTTCAGATATGATGTATTTTTGAGAGGTTTCAATTTGGATTTGGGATTTAGTGAATTTTTAGATTTTGAAACTTTCATATTTTAGATTTTCGGATCTGAAAATGAGGTTTGTCAAGATTTGGATTGCATTGGTTCGGGTTTGTTATTTGAAGAACTTCAATCCCGGCTTCAGATTTTTGATACTTGTTTTAGTTTCAAGTTCATATATATATATTTTATATTCAGCACTCCAATTTTCATATTTATGATTTTCTTTGAATTGTGGTTTTGCATTCAAGGACTTTGACATTGGATTTTTCAAATTGCCAATTTTCTGATGTTTTACAGTTTTGAGATTTGGAATTTGGAAATTTGAAATTTCAAGTGTTTGATTAATTGATTAAGACATGATGTTTTCTTTTGGATTTCTTTGATTTAAAGTTTTTGACACTTGCTGTTCCAATTTGAGATTTTTTTTGTTTGAAGCTTCCAGTTTAAGTCTTCTGATTCATGTTTGTTTCTATTTTTAAAAGAGCTCAAGAATTTCTGTATTTCTTTGAGGACTTAGTATTATTATTTTTTTGGAATGTGGGTCTTGGGTGCTCATGTTTAGATTTGTTTTTTATTTGCCTTCATCCATTCATCATTTTTTTTTTCAGTTTCAGCTTGACACTTTCTATTCTGGTTCTGAGTTTGAAGCCTTTGATTTGGGATTTTCAGGTTCAGACTTTAATTGCTGATTTTTTATTTTTTGTTTTTGATGAATTTTGTCTCTAATTTATCTTGGGTTAAGATTTTGTTCGGAGGACTTCGATTTATCTATGCTTGTGTTAGACTTTCCTTCCCATTTTCAATTTTAGGTTAATGTTTCAGATTAGATGTTTTTTTGTGTTTTGACATTTAAGCTTGGGATGTCTCCTTCATGTTTCCTTTTTGAACTTGGCGACTTTGGACCTGGAGTCTTGGATCCAGAATTTCGGGCTTCAAGGTAGGGAAGTTTGAATCTTGGGATTTCAGAATTGGGGATTCAAGATTTCTTCAAGTATTCAGTTTTGAGTTTCATGGTTTCAGTTTCAACTTTCAAGGGGTTTAACATGATGGTTTTCTTCTTGAACCTTAAGCTTTCGGATTCAAACAGTTTTGAATTTGAGAATTTATATGTTTGCTTCGGATCTTGAAGTCCCATTTTATAAGAATTTAAGATTTCTCTTCCTTGTCTTGATTTGGATTCCACAGTTTCATGCTTAAGGATCTCCTTTTGGAGGTTTGGTTTATTGGACTTCAGACTTGAGGTTTAAGCTTTTGAGTCTCAAGAGATTCAAGTTTCAGATTTGAAGTTTTATTTGGGATTTTGACTTCTTAAGTTTTAAGCTTAAAATTTGCAGGTTTTAAACTTTGAGATTTGAATACAGTTTTAACGAGTGTTTCAAGTTTGGGATTTTGGGTTTTGTGCTTTCAGTTTTTGGGGACTGGGCATTTCTGATTTCTGACTTTTGTTTGTAGCCCTCTGATGATAGTTTTTAGAGTTCTTGATTCTTCAGATCTGCGTATTTTTATGCAGACTTTGATGTTTTCTTCGGATTTTTGTGTGCGTGCAGATCTGCTGATTTGCAGACTTCTGGGATACTCCGAAGTTCCTTTGTTATCAGACTTTGGATAATCAGAGTTTTTTGATTTCTGGTCTTCTAGTATTCCAAATCATATCAACCATTATGTTTCTTTAACCTGTAAAGTCACCGAATTTTGGAATCTCATATTTTCTTTTCTTCTTTTTGGTTCACATTCTTTCAAGCTCATTGAGTTGTTTGTATTCCCTTAGCATTGACAGTAGCATTGAACATAGGTTCCTTCTCATTGCCTGCATCACTTGAATGTACATGTACATTGAGGGAGGCATGAATACCATTGTTCCTTTGATTGAATTAGGATAGAACCCTTCTAGACTATGATTGGCATCAGGAAATTTTTCCTATTGATTGATTGGAATTAGGAACCCTTTTTATTTAAGCTTAAATAATACAAAATGGCCTAGCATAAAGCTACTACCGCATACAGTCTTAATTGGGGGTTTTTTGTTGCTCAATTTTTTTTTTTTTACAATGAAGAGCAAATATTTTCTTATCTTGTAATACTTTTACATGTTTTGACATTTCAGGCACTTTTCTTTGGTGGTTCGGACAGTTTACCTTTTTTTCTTGCACGTACTCAAATACCTGGGCTTAATGTTGTTGTTGATCCTTGTGCTGCTATTCTTGTCTTCATTGTTACTATGCTTCTTTGTGTGGGAATAAAGGAGGTAATAATGCATTTAAAATGTTGAATTTTAAATGTTTGCCTTATAATTTTATGTGTTGATACCGCCTGCAGAGTTCATTTGTGCAAGCAATTGTGACAACGGCAAATGTGGTTGTCATGATCTTTGTCATTATTGCTGGGACATATCTCGGCTTTAAGACTGGCTGGGTTGGATACTCTGTTACTAACGGGTAATGGCAATTTTTGTGGTGTTAAGTTGCATTGATATTGACATCTGGTCGCCTAATCCTCTGTTGTTCTTTTGGCTTCCAGATATTTTCCTTATGGGGTTGATGGCATGCTTTCAGGAGCTGCAACAGTTTTCTTTGCGTACATTGGCTTTGACTCTGTTGCCAGCACTGCTGAGGAGGTATTTGGCAATTACGAGTACTGTTGTCAAAATTAAATCTTAATGCCAACTTTTCTCATCTTGAGATATTTTTAGCAATTTTTTTGGCTATTTTACATATTTTGCAGGTTAAAAATCCTCAGCGCGATTTACCTTGGGGGATAGGCTTGGCTTTGTCCACATGTTGCTTGCTTTATATGCTTGTTTCTGTGGTTATTGTTGGCCTCGTACCATATTTTGCAATGGATCCGGACACCCCTATTTCTTCTGCATTTGCCAGTCATGGAATGCAGTGGGCAATGTATGTTGCTATTGTATCTGAAAGTTAGTGCATCACTTTCATTCTTGCTGTTCTTGCCACAGTTGCTTTCCTTTTTATGCATTTTTATGAACTCTTTTGCATTAACTTTTTTAATTTGTAAATGTAGGTACGTGATCACAGCAGGAGCTGTTCTTGCCCTTTGTTCAACTTTAATGGGTTCTCTTCTGCCTCAGGTATAATGTTATCTTATACCTGAGTAAACAGGACTTACTTTTCCATATAAGTACGAAGGTGAACTATGGAGTCATACCACTTATTGTTATGTAAATGGCAAAAGAAGGTATCAAGAACATCATAATAGTAGTAGTATTCCTTTTTCTCATCAATTATACTGAAATGTCCTGGAAAAACAAACAAGCATAAAGCAGTTTTCATGGATTATGCACTGGCTATGTTGAGTGCTGATTTTTTATTTCTAGTTTCTGTGATCTGTCTACAGAGATGATCTCATGAGCTCATGTCAGATTATGGTGATTCTGGATTTTGTTAGATGTTGAGTATAATAATGGGTCACTTATGAAAAGAGGAAAATATGTATTGTATTGCAAATCAAGAAGTGTAAAATTTTGAGTTTTGAGAATTCAAGTGATATGTTGATGCGGGACAAAATCGGTTAAACCCGAACTTAAATGATTAAATGCTCAAAAACCATCTGAAAACGGATAAATACCAACTAAAATTCCTAAATCGAAATTAAAGCAAACAAATCAAGTTTATTTTGCCGCACTGGGACCGATCAGCGTTCTTTAGGCCCATACGGACACTTTGTCGAGCCAACTCCAAGAGGAATCGCGGCATGTCAGGAGGTTGCGGAGGTGGCTGCCTGTGAGGATGGAGTGAAACAGCTTCCAGGGGAGTTGTGGACACAGTCCCGAGATCCACGCAGCCAAGCTTGTATTGGCGGTGGCTATTGAGGTTCGTGGCTGAAGCAAGCCGTGTGAAAGGGTCACGCGGAGGTCGCCGCTGAGCCTTCTGGAGACGGTCTCGCGAATGCGGGATTCGCTGAACAAGACAGGGGAGCATCACAGAGGAGGAGGGATGTGCGCGCGTGAAGAGGTTGCGCAGGCCAGTGGAAGTTGGACAGCGCATTCGAGGCTCTGCATACGTCCCTATAGCACCAGGACAGGGTAGATTGGGGCGGATCGTCCGAGGTTGAAGCTGCTGATGCTGTTGGCGCTGCGAGAGTCCAGGGATCGCCGGAATCTCCCCTGTCCAGGTGCAGGAGCGTGATGGTGAGAATGCCCACGTGTCGCTCCGTTTAGTTGCTGACTGAGGAATGCTGGGATGATGAACAGCAATTGCAGCGACGTGAAGATCTGTTGAGAGAATTGCCTTCCAGAGGACAGATTCTGGGGTTCGCCGGGTTCATCCTCCTTTGTTGTGCCCCAGATCTGACGATGCCGAGGAGGTCTTCACACGTTTGAAGTAGTCAAGGATCGCGGGATCGGAATCGGCCACCGGATCGGTGGGTACCGATCCGATCCGGATCGGATCGGATCGGTCCGATTCTGAGCGATCCGCCGGAAGAAACAACGATCTGGAATCGTTCCAGATTGGTCCTTCAAACAGTGGTAAAACCTAAAAAAATACAAAAATAACACTCTTTGCAGGATTCCGATCCATCCTAGAGCATTTTGGGGGCGAAATCGGCCTGAAATCGCCCCCAAAATGGTGCCGCGGCGGTCATCTTCCCCGCCCTTTCGGGCGGGGAAGACGGGGCTACCGGGTCCATCGGGACCGGTCCGACCGGTCCGGTCCGGTGACTAAGTCATCGGTCCGGTGACTTAAGTCACCGGATCCAGGCTACCGGGTCCATCGGGACCCGGTAGCCCCGTCTTCCCTGCCCAATAGGGCGGGGAAGACGACCGGCGCGGCAGGTTGGCCGCCGCGGCGGTCTGTGGGTCGATTCCGGCGAGGGAATCGCCGGAATCGATCCAGAATCGACCATTTTAAAAAAACCAACTAATTTGGCTATATACAAAAAAGGACTAAACAGTAAAGAAATTACTAAAATTTCAATGCACTCTGAAAGTCGTCCCCATCATATGTAATACATACAAACCTACATATGTGGCACATCTAAAATATGTTGTGTTGAATTTGAGTATCAACATCTATTTGCTATGTCAACATCCATGTTTCCTGTAAGTATATAAATATGTAAAGAAGTTTGTTTAGTTGCTATGTCAACATTCCTTCGGTACCAACTCAGTTTTAAAAGCATAATTCAAGATAGCTGCTGATTCATTCTGAACATTCTGGAGAAATGTTCACAAATAGTCCTCAGTAATGGCTGCAAGCTTTATGTCAAAATTTTCTGTCAACAAAGGCAACATATTTTTTCCTGTGGTTTGGTAGATGTGTCCGGTAAACAACTGAGCTTTTGAGAACCCTTAATCTACAATAAGTACACTAATTTTTAGTCTGCAAAAGGAGGGGGAGGTGTGGGAATTACCATATAAAAATTTGTAACACATCAAAAGTATCCATCTTTGTAGAGATGCTTAGTTTACAGATTAGCTTATCATTTATGTGGTCTTGAAAATTATTTCATTCTTCTAGCAGATACAGATAATATATATTTAAGGGCTTCTTTCTGATTCATTCATTGACAGCATTGCATGGATTAATTTACTACAAAAGTTACCAGTTGAACACATATTACTTGAATAGCTTCAACTGTTTGTCATAGGGTCTGGATTGATTTGAAACTTTGCTTTTACTTAATTAGCCAAGGATACTGATGGCCATGTCTAGAGATGGACTGTTGCCACCGTTCTTCTCCGAGGTCAACAAGAAAACTCAAGTTCCTGTTAAGAGCACAATTTTGACTGGTTGCTGTGCAGCATCTCTATCCTTTTTTATGGATGTGTCTCAATTAGCAGGAATGGTAAGACTAGCACTTTGTAGCACTTTCATTGTTCTAAATTAATGAAGAAATGCTTCATTTTCTTTTTTATACGACAAGATTGGTTGTTGTTACTTTCTGTTAAACATTTGATATAAATGTTGCCTTCTGCAGGTTAGCGTAGGCACGCTCCTTGCATTCACCATTGTTGCCATATCCATCTTGATCCTCAGATATGTTCCTCCCGATGAGGTACCATTGCCATCATCCTTCCAAGAAGCAATTGATTCAGTAGCATCACGGTTTAACTCTTTGGAGAATGGAGGTGACACTTCTAAGAGTAAAGAAACTTCTGGTATAACGGATCTTGAAGAGTTGGAGTATCCTCTTTTTTTGAAGGAACATGTTCATGGTAAAGATGAAACATGTGCAGATATTTTTAGCTACAAATGTCATATCAACTTGTAAAATGTTCTTTACAAGTGCAACATGTCTTCCTGCCTTAGGTAAAGCAGCTTACGAAGAAAGGCGAAAGAAGGCAGCTGCGAGCATAGCATTTGTCTGCATCGGAGTGGTCATCCTCACATCTGCAGCTTCAGCGGCATTCCTTCCAATGTAAGTCATATAGGTGTTATTTTTCCAATCGGGATCTCTGGGCATACAATAGAATTCTTTCATGTAGTAATGCATAAAAAACATGAGGTAGCCATTTTCATTTTTATTCCCTAATTATTTCTTTTAGCCATGGAATGCCGGATCGGGATCCGGGTCGCGACCTTGGCCCGATCCGGTCGGATTTTGGGCCGACCGGTCCGATCGGGATCCGGCTGGCCCGACCCAAGCGGGGGATCCCCTCGGGTCGCGACCCGATCGCCAGGTCGTGCGACCCAGTGACTGGATTGCGCGACCCCATGATCCCGCAGGGAATCCTTGCCCCCCACGGGAAGCAATGATTGCTTCCCGTGGGGGGCAAGCAAGGGGGGTTCTTGATGCCCCCCTTGCGCCTGATTGCTTCCCGTGGGGGGAAAGGAAGGGGGGGTTCTTGATGCCCCCCTTGCGCCCCTTGGGGGCCTTAGGAGGCCCTCATACCCACCCCTCCCCCCTCATGATAAGCCCTCTAAGCCTTACGTTTTAAGGCTAATTTCCATTCCCCAAGGTAGGGGTGGGCACGGATCGGTTTGGTCCGGTTTTGACCGTTTTTTTCCAAACCAATCCAAACCGAATCACCCTCCCAAACCGAACCAAACCAAACCGAATCAATTCAGTTTGGTTCGGTTTAAACCGGAAATAAATAAAAATATTTAAATTAATTATTTTTTACATATATATACTGATTTTTATGTTAAAAATAATGAAAATAAATATTATTTTATTATAAAATTTATAAAAATATCTTTTTTATTAATACTATAATAGTTTTTTTATAATTTTTTTGAATAAATTAGTTTAAACGGTTTGGTTTAGTTTAAATCGGTTTGGAGATTTTCCAAACCGAACCAAACCGAAAGGGGGTCCAAACCGAACCAAACCGAACCGAATGGGCTGGTTCGGTTTGGTTTCTCGGTTTGAACCGTTTTGTGCCCACCCCTACCCCAAGGCCCTTATTTTATTTAGTGAAGGTTAACTTGTTTAGTTGTTCTTCTCCTTGTTGTTTGCTTTGGTTCACCATGGCTTCTCCAATTGGTGACACCGAAGTTACTAGTTCAACCCGAAATGATTTGGCTTGGCTATATTGCATTTTGCTGTCCATGACGGCTAGGAAAGTGCAATGTAAATACTGTGATAAAGTTATGCACGGTGGTATTTTTAGATTAAAACACCACCTTGCCGGAATGAAGAGCAACGTGCTCCCGTGCTCTCATGCTCCACCATAGGTAAGAGCACAATTCCGACGACATCTACTAGAATTAGAAGCGACGAAGGAAACTTTAAAGCGGTATAAGGATACAATTCGGGAAGACATTGCCGAACCGGCAAGACATTCAGTACATATATATGAGACCGGACAAGAGCGTTCGGACATTCGTCGTGATATAGGCCTGGAAGATGGCATGTACTATGTATTATTTATCTCTTACCCTAATAAGTTTATTACCTTCTTTACTTCTATGTTTGAAAATTAGAGGATCTGTACCGAGCTATGGAGGCAAGTCAGAAGTCATTCACCGAAGACGTTTTGCGCCGCACCGGCCGATCAATTAATGAATGGAAATATTTCTATTGTTATACTTCTTAATTTTCAGTTTTTTTTCGAATTTTTTTTCGATTTTTTTGAATTATCAAAAAAATATATTAAAAAATTTGGATCCAGCCTTTTTTGCTTTTAGCTGATGATTTTACTGTTTGCTAGTCAAGGTGAAATCGCTTAATTGGCAGATAGAGGAGTGTTAAACTTGAACTTTCTTATTAAAGTTCATCTATGAAACTTTTTGGTTAAATATGTCATGATGTCAATTGGCATTTATATGCCTTGGTCAGCTGTCTATAGGCGTCCTTGATTCCAGTCCATGTACTGGTCCAATGATTGCTGTTTAAGCTTAACAACAATCCTGACTTTGCTCCACATGCTGATCCTTATAGGACCTTTGTGAATTGTTTAGGGCTTAGATGTTCAATATATTTAAATATTTTCTTAAAGAAGCTGATACCCCCTGTGGCCATAGAAGGAAAGAAGGAAGACTTAGGCCAACTCGGTTGCACTTCTTGACTGGCGAAGAAGGAAAACTGGAAGGAGAGAGGCGAACTGAGCCACACCAAGAAAGAAAGAAAAGAGATAAGAGGCCAAAGACAAAAAGCCTGCACACAAAGATGAAGGGAAGATCAACTGCCTCTGTGCACCTAATGGGAGGAGCAAAGGCTCCAGGTTCTTGGATGCCCTTTGCACCAGGCAGCTCACTCTGCAGTGCAGAGGAAGATGGCCGTGCAAGACAACCCCATCATTGAGGTAGCCAAAATCATCAAAGAGATGAGCATCACAGCCAGAGGACCACAGAAAAAAAAAACATGAAGAAGAAGAAAAACCTCAAGAAGAAGACTGTAAGGAGGGGTGCCAAAACCCCTTGTGTAGCTGGCTGGCTGCTAGCAGAGGAAACAAACAAAAAAGGTAAAAAGAAGACCCACTTTGGCAAAAAGATGAGCAACCACTGGTTGTCCGTTCTTCTTTGTAGTTTCTGCCACCATGCCGCAAAGAGAAGAAAATAGGAGGAAGGGAGCGCCAAAGCCCCTGAGCACTGGGCAAGAAGAGGAAAATGGAGGGGAGAAGATTGGACCCCATGTGCCGGCAAAAAGAAAATTGAAAAAACAAAGAAGATGTTGGCTGTGCTTTCGTGCCGTGAGTGGAAGCAGAAACTGGAGAAAGAAGGCCCGATAATCCCTGCACAAGCTGGAGAAGGATGAGGACTGATGCTAGAGGGAAGGAGAAGACCCGAGGATGCACTGAAATCCTCTGCTTGCAGTAATAGGGGGGAAGAAGAATGCTGGAATTAGGGGAGCATGGCCTGCCCGAACAGCTTGCTGTGCCTTTTGCATCAAAAAGAAATAAGAAGAAATTCAGGAAGATTAGGAGGGTATCAAGCTCTTGCATCCATAGGTTCCCCCACTTGGGAAGGAAGAAAAATGAAGGGAGGAGCTGGTGTCTCTTTGCATACTAAGCAATGTTTAAAAAAATGCCTCCTCAGGGTTATGAGGCATATGTCCTGAGACGAGACATTTAAATTTCTTGTGAGGCTTATGTTTTTGGGTGTCAATTTGAGGCGTAGGCCTAGGAAAGGGACTTTTAGGCACCGAGGTGTTGAGGTGAGAGAAGAGGCCTGATATGTTGTGAGTCGTGACTGTCCACTCCAGTCTGTTTGTCAGAGAAAGAACTGATGAGAAACAGAAGTGTGCATGACATATCGGGCACCGAAGAAGAGGCGGGTAACACCGCAACAAAGAAGGGCCAGAGGAGAAGTTGTCGGACATGTCGAAGAAAGGCCAGGCTGCCGGAGAAAGAGCACGTCTTCCCATGATCTGTTGAGCAGCCGGAGAAGAAGTGGACAGCAAAGAAGAAATGGAGGAATGGCTGAATCCATCATAATAGAAGAACTGGTGAACTGGTAGGATATCTAAGAAGGACCTGCCTGCTGGAGCAGAGCTGTCAGAGAAGAGGTTCATGACTGCGATGCTGCTAGTTGTGGTCGTGCAGCCATGCTTCTGCTTCCTGTCTGTTGGACTTTGGAACTGGAGAAAGGAAATCACTGAGTCCCCAACCTCAAACACGTCATATGTGGGAGAGGTAAGTTAAGTGGCTTCGTTAAATATGTTTATATGTTATTATGTTTATATGTTAATTTAAGGGCTTTGTTAACTTTTTTATCTACTTTCCTGCAAGCATCTAATTAAGTATGTTAATATGATAAAATAATTTAATAAAATTAATTTAATCCTGCTGATTTTAATAAATATGTTAAAGTTATACTTTAGAATTATATTTTAATTTAAGAAGTTATAACTAATGTTAAGGTATCATATATTTAATATGAACATAGACATTTAATTACTTTAACATCTAAACAGTAAGTTAATACTTAATATTTAAAATTACACTTAACTTATATAATTAGAGCTAAAAGTATATATATACTTTATATATAGTTAATGTGCACATGTCTCTTTAAGTATGTTGAAGTTTAACTTTGAAACAGCAACTTAAACACGTATACAGTTAACTTGTATTTAACGTATAATGTTAAGTATATATGCGTTTATACACTAGTTCTTACATTAAGTAAAGCATATACATTAAGTAAATGCATTAACCAAAGTTACACATTACGTAACAATAACAGTATGTACATGAACAGAATTTACTTAAATATTCATGGATTATCTACTTTCTTTCTAAAATTAGGCTTACGTCTCAAAACTATTATCGTTTTAATTATTTTGAAGTTTGAACTTTGAAACAATAACTTAAACACTTAACATATAAAGTTAAGTATATCTTAAGATAAATTTAATACTAAAGTTACACTTAATTTATATAGTAATAGTTAATACATTAAGCAAAGTATAGACATTAAGTAAATGCATTAAGTAAAGTTATATATCACGTAACAGTAAAGGTATATACATTAACAGAATTTACTTAAATATTCATGAATTATACTTTTCTTTTTAAAATCGAGACTTATGCCTTGTAAGTTTTGAGGTTTACACCTTGTGAGGTGACGTGCTCTTTCTCCGGCAGCCAGCCTGGCCTTTCTCCAATGAGTCCGACCACTTCTCTTTTAGCCCTTCTTTGTTGCGATGTTGCCTGCCTCTTCTTTGGCTGCCCGATATGTCCACACACTTATGTTTCTCCTCAGCTCTTTCTTTGACAAACAAACTGGAGTGGATAGTCATGACTCAAGTCTTTACAAACATTGGCACTGAAGAAAGGAGAAGGGGGGTTGGGCTACTCCTACACACCGAGCTAAGAAGGAAGATGGAGGCCTTGCCTGCACGCTAGTGGAGGAAGGAGGGGGGAGATGACTTCTTCTGTGCCCGATGGCTCCAGCAGCAAGAATTAGACAACTTAAAAGAAGAAAAGGGTGTGTGTGAGAGAGAGAGAGAGAGAGAGAGAGAGAGAGAGAGAGAGAGAGAGTCATCTCACCGCCTTGACCCTCCCAATGGTCAGAAAAAAAAGTGGGTGGTGAGCTCACCTTCTCTAAGTTCCATCAAATGGGTCTTACAAAAAGGCCATCTTACCACCAAAATTAAGGAATCAGTGCGATATTCTTTTTGTCCAAAATACTTTTAAAAAATAAGGAATTGGTGGGATATTTTTTTGGACCATATTACCCTTACACCTATTCAAAAAGAAAGAATTGGTTGGTCATTTTTTGTGGACTAAAATGCCCCTCCACCATTCTATGCAAGACCCCATGGCCCCCAGTTTGAAAGGTGAAGAGGGGTGAAGCTCCTACTTTCAGTTACCTTCCAAGGGGAAATCTAGCCTCTTAGGGAGGCCATACCCAAGGGGAAGGAGGAAGCTTCTAAGGGAGGAACCAAAGAAAAGGAGAAGAAACCAAGGGAGAAAAGAGAAGAAGCCAAGGGAGGAAGAGAGCCTCCAAGAGGCCATCTCTCAAGGAAAACAAGGACCCCCCTCCAATTGAAGGCAATATCCAAGAAGACGACAAGAAAAAGAAATCAATTAAAGTTAATTATTCAATGTTATGGCCATGATCATCTACACAATGATATGCAAGGCCTCAAGAAGAGAAGCAATCAAGCAAATATTAACTAGGGTCAATTAAGCAAGGTTTTTGACATGATGTTGATGTATAATGATATGCAAGACCTCAAGAAGAGAACCAAAGATCAACTAAGGTCTATTAATCAAAGTTATTGACATGTTCATATGCATATGATGATGTGCATGAACTTGAGAGTTGATGTCCATAAGTATATAATCTATATGAACTAATTCAATATGACATAGAATCAAAATTTATGGGGTGAGGTGACCCTAAATCAATAAGTTACATTATATATGTATGGTGATATGCAAGACCTCAAGAAGAGAACCAAAGATCAACTAAGGTCTATTAATCAAAGTTATTGACATGTTCATATGCATATGATGATGTGCATGAACTTGAGAGTTGATGTCCATAAGTATGTAATCTATATGAACTAATTCAATATGACATAGAATCAAAATTTATGGGGTGAGGTGACTCTAAATCAGTAAGTTACATTCCATATGTATGGTAATATGCAATATGCCAATACCTCAAGAAGAGAAGCAAAGATCTACTAAGGTCAATTAATCAAAGTTATTGATATGATCATATATATATACGATGATGTGCGTGGAAGAGTTAATGTCCTTAAGTGTATAATCTATATGAACTAGTTCAACATGTCATAGAATCAAACTTATGTGATATGTGATGATGTGACCCTAAATAATTATGTTTCATTCTATATGATGGTGACTCATGTTGGTAACTGATTGGCGACTGAAGTTGAGAGTTGATGAGTCATTTATGTTGTGAACCGACTAGCCACTCAAGTAATAAACCAACCGGTCAGCATTCAAGTCAAGAAATGACTGACCTTCAAGTCAGGAACTGATGGACAACTCAAATCAAGAACTAACAAGCTATTCAAGTCTAGAACTGACTAGACACCAAAGCTGGGAGTCAAGCCAACCAAAACAAAGTTGGGAGATGATCGAGTACTTAAGCCTGTTGTTGAGCTGACTAGGATGAAGCTATAAGTCCAAGAGCACCAAATTGGTAGTTGATCAGCCCAAATGTTGAGCTGATCGGTCACTCAAGTGAAGAGCCAACTAGACATCAAAGTCTGGAACTTTGATTGGACATTCAAGTTGGGAGTTGAGTTGACCATGACCAAGCAAAAGCTGACTGTGCACCAAGTTGGGAGCTAACCAGATAGGCAGATACTCAAGTTGGGAGAGTCGATCAAACATTCAAGCTGGGGCCAACATCAGAAGAAAGGGGCCTATGTCAAAAAAATTCTTAACATGAAGACCAACCAACGACAAGTCATTGGGTGTTAACAGGGTGTATGGCCTTTAACTTACTCAACATTAGTTCAACTTACCTTCAACATCTTCAAACACGAAGGATCATTGAGGATTCATTCACCGGGTGTTAGGGGGTGTATGCTTAAGTCCTTTAATGTCACTTGGTCATGTCTTGATCGATGTTGATCAATAGATGCTTGTCAACCAATGACAAACTCAACTAGATAATGATGGAATATGTAGGAGGTACAACCTTCATGGATTTTGGCCTCTTATGCTTGTGAGAGTCCTTGTCTCTTCTCAAGATGGGAAAATACAAATCTTTCATGCATCTCTGATTTTGTGTGTTCCATTTTCAATTGGATTTCCTGCAACTGTTATGTACATCATGGAATGTTAGGTTGGGGTTGGGTCGGCTTATTCAGCCCAATCATGTCAGATTTAGGCCTAATCTACCCGATTGGGACCCAAATCAGCCGATCCAGCCTGGGTTGGACGAGTTGGCCTCGAGTAGCCCAATGGCTCCATATCATCTTGGCTAACCCGCTCCAATCCAGGTCTACCTAGGTCATCAACACCGGGTGACCTATGTCGGTTGGGCCCCAACTGATCTGCGACTCGGCCTGCCTTGATCTACATTGTGTAACCTGTGACCTTAGAAAGTGAAAATTAATGTCTTGAAATGATATACCACTTGTATGATCAACACTTCCATGTCCTTCTCTTTTTTTTTCAAATAGAAGATAATATTTCTAAATAAAATGCTCAAATAAAGTTAAGTAGGACTATATTAAATAAATAATGCCCTCAAGTAGAAAAATGACAGAGAAGAGATAGTAAAAAGAAGATAATAAATAGAATAATTTATCAATTAATCAAACAATAAGCTTAAACCTTAACGAAGTTCAACAAAAATAAAATATATGATAGAAAAAACTTAATAGAAAACTAAAAATAAATCACAACTAACAGGAACTGGATTAACTAAATAAATCACTAAAATAACATGCACATTGAAAATAAATAATAAATTTTGAAATGATAAGAAAACAAGATTCCAACCCTAAGAAATTTAATCAAGCAAAGTACTTAATCAATAAACAGAAGGCAAAGTGCTTGATTAATGAAGGAAAAATGGGGAAATTACTAATCAACAAAGATCGCCATAATATAAAAATAAGGTCAAATCAATACAAAGTAAAAAATTGATAAAATAAATAAAAATGTGTTCGAACCTCGCGATTATTGTTGTTATTATTGCCTCCGCGTCTCTTTTATTTAAAACTCTCTTGTTCGGCGGAAATTGTGGTTAATCCTTGTTGAAAATTATTTGAGGGAAAAAATAAAATATTATATTGCGCGGGTGCGACAACCTTTCTCTCGTTTATCGTTTTGGCACGAAAATCCTCAACAACGATGATGACAAGATTCTCGCTCTACCTCTTTCGGTATTAAAAAATTAATTTGATGATTATTAGAGTTATTATAAATAACATAGCGAGGTTATGGTGTGGGTTCTTTAAACTATGGTTTGACCTCTCTCCATCAATCCACGAATGGATTCGATGTTAATTACACTGAGCGGCGGCTCAGTAACCCCTGATTAACTGCCATGGTAACACATTCAAGACGGGACAAATGTAAGGAAAAAGAAATGTGTTTATTTTTTGAATATAAATAATGAAATAACAAGCAGGAGTATTGGCACTGCCTCCCCTCTCCCATTATTTCTTTTTTTTCATGTTTCCTTTCTGCTTCCCTCTTCTTTTTTTTGGGACTAGATCCGGGGCTAGAAGGCGGCATCTGCCTTGAATCTAGCCTCACGGTCTCCTCCTTTTTTTTGATCCAATGCTTTGTGATTCCACATCCAGCAAGCGGTATTTTCCCGATCGGGGATTAACCGACTTGCTAGGTCTTGGACATGATACCCATGACCCGGCATTTCCTTTCAGGGATTGGCCGGGCCGATGGGCGTTGGAGATTTTCATCCATTATCCGGTATTTCCCGATCGGGGATTAACCGGATTAATGGGGTTTGGAATTTTCATCCATTACCCGGTATTTCCCGATCGGGGATTAACCAGATTAATGGGGTTTAGAATTTTCATCCATTACCCGGTATTTCCCGATCGGGGATTAACCAGATTAATGGGCCTTAAAATTTGTTCGTCGGCATCACCCGTTTGGGAGCGAGCCGAGTTGATGAATTTGGGGTTTTCGTCCATTACCCGGTATTTTCCCGATCGGGGATTAACCGGATTAATGGGTCTTGGACTCTTGTTCGTCGGCATTGCTCGTTTGGGAGCGAGCCGAGTTGATGAATTTGGGATTTTTCATCCATTACCCGGTATTTTCCCGATCGGGGATTAACCGGATTAATGGGGCTTGGAATTTGTTCGTCGGCATTGCTCGTTTGGGAGCGAGCCGATTTGATGAATTTGGGATTTTTTCATCCATTACCCGGTATTTCCCGATCGGGGATTAACCGGATTAATGGGTCTTGGACTTTTTTTGTTTCTCGGCATTGCCCGTTTTGGGGGTGAGCCGAGTTGATGGAATTTAAGATTTTTTTTGAGTGAGCCGTTGGGGCTTTCTCTCTCATCCGCAAGTCGGTATCTCCCGATCAGGGATTAACCGAGCTGACGGGCCTTGATGGTCCGTTGGGGGTTTTCTCTTTCATCCACCAACCGTTGGGTTTTCTTTTTCCAACCGTTGGGGGTGTTCTTCTTCCAATCGTTGGGGTTTTCTTTTTCCAACCGTTGGGGTTTTTCTCTTTCTTCCACCAACCGTTGGGGGTGTTCTCTTTCCTAGTGGAGTTGGATTTTTGTTTATGTTGGTTCAATTGGAGTTTGATCATCATGGACTTAATGGGCCCACTTTCCATGTTAATGGGCCTTGAGTCGATCTCTTGTTCATCTCGGTTAAGACCGGATTGGGTCTTAGTGGACCGAGTTTGATGTGCTTGGAATGGAGTCACATGGCATTGGGCTTCCTTTAAAAATGGTTAATTGGGCCTTGTAGACCTTAATGGGCCTAAGTCCCGCCTTAATGGGCCATGGATTGATTTTTTGTCCATGTTGGTTAAGGCCTAATTGGGCCTTAGTTGATTGGACTTGGTTCATTTGAAATGGGAGCACATGGTCTTGCACTTCACTTGAAGATGGTCAATTGGGCCTTGGGAGCCTTAATGGGTTTTGATGAATGATTTTTCTCCTTAGGGCCTTAGTTAATTGAACTTGATTTACTTGAGATGAGGTCACATGATCTTGATCCACATTGATGATGGCCAATTGGGCTTTGAGAGCCTTAATGGGCCTTGATGAATTGGGTGATGTTCCTCTTTGCCTTATAGGCCATTGATTACTTGATGCTCCAACATGCTATCATGGTGTGAGATGATGTGATTGAGCCCATGGTATACCTTGGGACTTAGCCATTTCCATGAGAAATGAAACTTGGACCTCTTCTTCCTCCTCACACTCTCTTGGGCGATGGAACAAAGGGGGGAGCCTTGTGCTTTGCGTAGGAATGCCTTGGGGAATGTTGCCTCTCTCATCTCCAAGAGGATTTCATGACTTTTTATATGCCAAAAGAGAGGGGCATTTTGGTCCACAAAATGCCCCAACTTCTCCTTGTTTTTGAGGGTGTGAGGAGAGGGGAGGGTAACTTTGGAAATATTTCATTATGCCTTTTGCTTTATGGTAGGTGTGAGGGGAAAAGGTGGGGGCATTTTGGGCTTTGGTGGTCACCTTTATGGAGGGTTGGGGTGGCCAATTACATAAATTGTCCCTCAAATCATTTTTCAAGAGGATTTTCGGATCTCCCATTTGGGACAGATTTTGGGCCTCCTCATTTTAAAAATTTGAGGCCCAAATGGCCAAAATAAAGGCCCAAATGTATGTGCATGGGTCCAATGAACCAATTGGGGCTATTTAAGCCCATTTAAGAGCTATTAGGGGGTTTTATTCCCTCTTAACAAATTTAAATTTACTAATGAATAGTTTAATGTTATAATTTAATGGGAGGAATTTCTCACCTTCTATTCCTTCCTCTTCTTTTTTTTTCTTTTCTCTGATTTTATTTTCTTCTTTCTCTCACTTTTTCTTCTTTTTTTCGCTAACATAAATCATCTCCCTTTTCGTTTCTCTTTTTTTTTATTCCTTCATCTTCTTTTCTCTTCTCTCTCTTTCTTCTTTTTTTTAACTGAACGATCTCATCACCTATCCATTTTCATTTGCCCTCCTTTTTTTTGAACGTGATCATCACTCTCCTTTTTTTTATTCACTTTCTTCCCCTTTTTCACTTTCTTGTATTATCATTTTTTCTTTTTTGACCTCACAGTTGAATAAGAATGAACGTTAAACAAGTATCCCCTGCTATTTTAGTTAAATGGGCCGGGGGTTAGAGTCGCTTGGCTCGATTTTGACCGAGTCAAAATCAGAAGAGCCCTCAAATGTACACCGCCAAGGGGGCTTATTTCACACATTCTTTAGTTAATCAGGGGGCGGCCTCGCCTTTCCCCGCGAACACACCCGATTTTGACCGGAGTCAAAATGGTCCAGCCGGCGGAGCTCCTACGTCGCGACAGAGCGCGGGCGCGACAAGTTCCCGGTGGAGAAGCTTCGCGAAGGGGGGGGGCAGCTCGGTCATTCCGCCCCCCTGGCGTTCGACCCCGACCTGCAGCAGCTAGCAGGCGCAGGTGCGCAGGACGGCGGTAGCCTCGGCGGCGTCCGACGCTCAGGGGGGGATCTTCTTCGTCCGGCTGGCAGGGGCGTCCGGCGGTGGCAGTGGCCTTCTTCGCCGGAACAGGGGCCTTCGCGGCGGCTTTCTTCCCAGGGGTGTCCTTGGCCGACGTCTTCGCGGCCTTCGCCGGCTGGGCGGCCTTCGCCTTAGGCTTCGGCTTCGGCTTCGGCTTGGCGACCGCCTTGGGTTTGACAGGGGATGCGGGCTTGGGCTTGGCCGCAGGCTTGGGCTGGGCTACCACCTTCGGCTTGGGGGAAGGCTTCGGCTTCGCAGCCTTGGGCTTGGCGGCAGCCTTCGGCTTGGAGGGCTTGGGCTTGGCAGCAGCCTTGGGCTTGGGAGCAGCAGCAGGTTTTGCCTTCGGCTTGGGCTTCGGCTGGGGAGGAGCGGCGGGGACGACGGGCTTAGGATGTGCAGGCGGCAGCTTGTAGGAATTCTTCACCTTGATGAGTTTGCCGGCTGCGGCAAACTTCTTCAGCTGAACAAAGAGGATCTTCTTAAAGTTGGGAGGCAAATGCCCCTTCTGCCTGTCCTCGATGAACTTGGTGATGGCATGGACACTCGACCCGGTCCAGTCCTTCAAGGTCGAAATCGCCTCACTGATCATCTTGAAGTAAGGAGGATGAGTGGGGACTCGAGACTTCCTAGGTGCCGCGGGCTTCTTGGACTTTGGCTCCTTGGGAGCCTTCGCTTTCTTCGCCCTGCCGGCAATTCACGTCAGGCTTCTCCTCCGCCGCCGGCTCCGGAGCCTTGTGCAAGGCTTTGCTCAGCGGCATCCGGTGGCAAAGGGAACTTTTTCCTTCACGCGGCCTCGGTTTTTCAAGCCCCCGCGGCGACTGGTGCGAAGGCGCTCTCCGTCCTGCCCGAATCAGCAGGTTGACGCTGGCGCGAGTGCGACCGGACTGCTACAGCTGCAGCCGGGGGGCGACGACGGCTCCCCTTCTTCCATTTCTGTCTGGGGCCCTTGCTGCGAACGGGCTCTTCCGAGCTGGTTGTCACTCCTCCGACGGCTTCGCGGCTCCTTCCTCTTCTTCACCAGGTATCCTCGGTCCCAAACGTCCTCCTGGTTGTGTTGAAGGTCCTCCCTCACGGCCCTTTCCCTTTCTATATCCAGCAACTCCGGCCGTTGATTGGCTCGCTCGGAGTTCCGTGAGGCCGTGGCGGCGCGAGAAGGCGCGGCGCACCCTCGTCGCGTGAGCACCCTTCCAGGTAAGGGCCTTCCCTTCCTCCCTCTCGAGCTCTGGTGACTCCACGACAGAGTCCATCTTACTCTTTCTCCGCAGCGGCTTTATTCACTTGCTGCGGGGCCCGTTTAACCATCACACCGTCAGGGCAGGAGGTAACGGTGGGGAGAGGGTGACGAAGGGAGCTCTCAATCAACGTCTGGGTATCAGATCGCCGCATTTGGCCTCCTCTTCGCTCGGTCACCGCGGCGATTGCTTAAGGTATTTCACTCCTCGTTCCGTTGCGTCATGACCTTCCTCTTCTTTTTTTTGGTTTACTGTGCGAATAAGCTCCCTGTCGTGGGTGGCATGCTCGGCTGTGGCCGAGGGTTTGACGCAAGTGGTGCTTGCAATCGCAACCTGCAGGTCGGGCTTGTCTGCTTCGTGAATATTTTTTTTTGGGCAGCCAAGCGGAGTTGCGAGGGATTCTTCCGGGATCCCCTTGGCACCGGGACCTGTTACATTCCTTGCTGTAAGTCTCTGTTGCTCATGTTTTTTTTTTCTGTTCTTTTTGCATCGGACTACCGCACCTCCCATTTTTTGTGCGCATTAAACTTGTTTACAGAACGTTGGATAGCATGTTTAACCGTGTGCTTGAGACCGGTTGGCTTAAAAAATAGTTATGATAATATTCATTGGAAAAGGCAGTCGTCGACCCCTCCATTGGAGGATCGTTGGCGTTCGGCCTATCAAAAGATGACATGTGCCGTCGGCCACCTCTTTGGAGGATCATGGTCGATCGGCTTAATGAATAAACCATAAACATGAGTTGCCCATCTGGTTGTGTGCTTAGCGACCATTTTTTTTTATGACAATTGCTTCGCTTGTAGTCGCTTTTTTTTTTTTCAATTCTCACGTTGTGCATAGATTTCTCATTTTTCTGTCTCATAGCACCATGCTAATTCAAGCTGATCAAACCTAATCACTTCAATATACGCTGCATTTTTTTCTTTTGCCTTTTGCCAGAGTACTTTGGTCAGCTTCCTTTTTTTTGCGGGGCTAACAAAATGCAAAACAAATGAATAATAAAGATAAAAATAATGAAATGTAAAATCTCATAAAAATAAAATGCCATTGAAAATCATAAAAATTCAAAAGTCAAGGATCTTAATAAATAGATAAATAATTTAAAAAAATTATAAACTAGGAAACATGAATCTCATAAAAAAACTTCTGAATTGGGAATTATGGGAAGATAAAATTTGTTCTTGCATTGTTATGCATGTATTCAAAACCATTTACAACTTCCGATTGTTGTTTTGTGTTGTATTGTTATGATGGTTAATCAAGGATTATCCAATCACTGCTCGTATTTTCAAACATAAAATACTCCTCCTTCCTAAAGTAGAAAAGACATCAATTTCTATAATGGAAAAGAGAAAAATAAACAAAATAAGTAAATATTTTATAATAATTTGATGTTTCAACAAAGTGATCATGCAGCTTATAGGGTGTTTGGATGCTATTTTCTTATTTGTACAATTTTACTTTTAAATTTTATATTTTCTTTCAAGCTAATATAACTTTTAAAATTGAGAAAATGATTACCTGATCTGTTTGCAAAAGCAACAAAAATTTCTAATTTTATATGCATCTGTTTGGAAATTTCCTAATTTAAATATTTACATATCACTATAAAATTTTTGATATCACCTGAAATAGTTGAGTTCTTTAAAATTATAGCAATATAGTTAAAATAGTGGGCATACTTTTTTTGTGCATCGATGAATAATGAAATCGAGTGATTTTGATATTGGTAATAGCTTTAAAATAATTATGGAAGACGGAGTTAGGTAATTTTGATATTTTACCATAAATACAAGGTGACCATGGATGATATGATGTAAGCACATAAAAATAGGATTTATCCAGTCATAGAGAAACAATGCTCAAATTCAATACAGGCATCCCCTTGTGGTCTTCCGTGTTTACCTCAAGAAAATACAGGTCCTCAAATTTTGTTTTAAAGAAGTTGTCAATGAATAAATAAGGGTGCTCTTAAAAACGGGTGAGAACTCCCGAACGCCTTTTCTTCCGTCTCTTTATCGTATTTTTATTTTTAGATGATAAAATTTTAGAAAAAACATAACAAACCTTATTAGCCATGTCATCAAAGGGAAGTACTTGTACACAAGGTAGGGAACGAAGTGTAGATGCCAACACCGTGCACAATATCCATTCACTTGAGTGCATCATATACTGAGTGATCTTGAGAAAACTGAGACAAGGGCAGCTCACGAGTGAATTGTTTCTCTATTGTCTTTTAGTTCTCTACGCAAAATAATTGTCTATACTTCTTTCAGAAAATGTTGATTAGTTAGAACGAGGGTAAAATAAACTGAAAACGGGTCAATAGAGCAGAAGTATAAGCTTAAACCATCAGAAGCCAATTCCAGAAAAATAAGAACAGACTGGATGCTTATTTTTGTAGGATAAAATTGCAATAGGTGAAGCTTTCTTATGATATGATCACCTTTGGTAGAGTTATACATCGCCGACCGTGCGTAGCACGGTTGGCGCGGGTCCCTCCGCCTGGGGGCGGAGGGCGTCTGTTCGCTTCTCGGCAGCGCCGAGCCGGGCACCCCCGTGGGGTGGGGTGACAGGTGGGGTTCGAGCGGGAGCTCGAACCCCCGTTGCCTGCTACGCTGCAGGTGTAGCTGGCCACCGGGCCACGTGATCCAAAAAAAAAGGTAGAGTTATACATCAAAGTGCTCGTGTTGGCCAATCTACCTTGACTTATTTTTACAGTTTACACACTTTTGTATTGCCTCTTCTTACCACTGTATTTAGGTTAATGCTGTTTTCAAGGATATGTAAGCAGGTATTTCTGGTCATTTATATACCTAAGAAAAATAGATCATAGATATTTGTAACCGATATGTATTGTTTTGGAAAAGATTAAATGTATCCCGTTACTACTAATATGGATTATTTAAAAAGTAATAAGATATGTTATTTAAATATATCTCTTCAACTCTGAGGAATTCTTTATGTGATGCTTCAATATGAATAGTGTAGTAGATCCTCTGAAGAGAAGATTATTGGAGTGTGTGAGGAACTATTGATTGAGCTATATGTGGGTACATGATTTTTTTTACCACCACATCGGAGTTAACAACCAAATCTCTCCATATCCAATCACGACGCGTGTCACCTGTAGGAAAAATACGGGCTATTCTCAATAGGGTATCAAAATTGTTTTCTAATTTGAATAATTTTATATAAGATTTTGAGAAAGGTACATCTTTACTTGCTAAAGCTAGCATATGCAAAGTAATTTGTCACATCGTCATCATGTGCATTTAAGTTGTTCATTTGTATGTGGTGCTATTATCTACGAAGAAATTCTTTTAATGCACAACAAGGGCTTTAATGAATACCTTTCTTTCTCTAACTTGTTTGGCTAATGAATGTAAATTGCTTCTCTCATGGATAGCCTCATAAGGTACTCAGTATGCGCGGCTGGTGGCCTGCTTCTTCTGTGTGGTCTTGGTATCCTTTCCTGGATTGATCAAGATGATGGTCGCCACAACTTTGGACATGCCGGAGGTGCCGTGGCTATTGTTTTCTCTTCTCAAGTTGCTTGCTCCTGGTGACTGTTCGTATTCTGCTTCTATATTGTTTTCCTTTGCTAATGTCATGGTTTCTCTTGTGCACAGGCTTTATCTGCCCTTTAGTTCCGCTTCTGCCCATCTGTTCGGTTCTTATAAATGTGTACCTGCTAATAAATCTCGGGTAGTTGGCAAACCTTTATGGCTTTATCTATTCGTTCATCTTTGCAGTTATATAACTTGAAGACCGTTGATCTAACATATTTTGGAGAACTAACTGCTTTTTCACTTTGGTCAGTTCTGGTACATGGATCCGAGTCTCCCTTTGGCTTGTGGTTGGAGTTCTCGTCTATATCTTCTACGGCAGAACACACAGCTCATTAACAGATGTTGTCTATGTGTCAAGTGCTCACGCTGATGAAATATACGGAAGCTCTTCCAACTCACTTGCGGATGGTCTTCGCATGATGTTTTAGATAAACAGATTCCGGCCCCTGTTTCACTCATGTGGGAAGCTACCTCCTCTGGTTAGATATGCGGAAGCGTTGAAGCAGTAAAATGAACGACGGTATCACAATGTTGTTTGTCTTGTGACAGCATTTGATGCAGCTCAGCGCCTCGGCGAACGTCTCTACCCTGCCAGCCGTACATATACAAGCTATTGTTCTATTGCCTTGGCGGAATACCTACCTCATTTGTATACTTTTCATTCTGCTTAACGTTCTGCTCTCGTCGTTGGACACAACCTTTGCTATGGGCAGCATCTGAGATGAGCTCTGCATCGTGTGTACATAGCAAGCGTTCTGCATGTTAATCTCTGTAATTATCTATGTTCGAGAATATATTTCTGTGATGTTAAAATTTATCTCGTGTTGACTTTTCTCTGCATATATTCTAGTTCTGATATAGAGATAATGGTGAAGCGTATTATCTCCATATAAATCAGAAATATCAAGATATCATATTTTGTGTTGTTCCCGAGAGAATCCAAAGGACGAGGGTGGGAGAATCAGAGAGATGCTCTTAGCTAGGAATGGTTTGTTCTGTCTGTTTGGCACCAAATTTTTTTGGGAATAAATCATGTTTATCCCCTAAATTTAGGGGATAAACCTGATTTATTCTCAAGTTATCCTCATACCAAACATGGCTAGGTGTTGTTTGACATGGGGATAATTTGCCGATAAACTTAATTTATCTCTAAAATTTTGAGGATAAACTAAATTTATTCTCAAGTTATCTTCGTATCAAACAGCACTTCAATTCTCGTTGATTTGTAATATAAATATATTACATGAAGTTTACGTAGAAAGGCACTGATCCATTTATCACATGGGGGAAAGAACTTGATGTCCTGCTTGGTTTGAGTATCAAAAATAACATTTTATGAATTTTGATATTGATATTTATTTTTAAATGAGAAATATCAATATCAAAATTGACATGAGTGGATACTTGTATCATTTGTAATGTTCTGTTTGGTTTGTACTAATAGTTTGAGAGTCGAACACTCAAGATTTCTATCACCGTCTATTTCAAAATTAATAGTGATTGTTTGAGGTGGTCAACATGTTACCAAAGACGGCCCAAGGTTATTACCATTCATTAATTAGATCAGCTTTATAATTATGTATTGAATTTACAAAATAAATAAAGAAAGTTCATATTTTAACAACTTGAAATAAAAGTATGAACATTTTTTTTTGGAATTGGAAAACCGTTGTCAGAATTATATCACAATCGGCTTCATTACTTGTATATTTTTATAGAAAAGAATTTGAATGCCAAATAGCAACAACAAAAAAAGTTGCTTTAAATATGGACTAATTGGAATCAATCAAGGATACATTTCTTACGCTTCTTTTCACAAAAAAAGTAGTTGAAAAACGTTTATGCTTCTATGTAGCAGAGAGACAATGCATCCTTAATCCGCGATGAGTGGCTCTGAAAGCCATCGCAACAAAATATTGGTGACGAAAGTTGGCATGTTGGCGACGGCTTGCAGCCGTCGTCATTGGGCCTTTTTCTTGTAGGGATATATCTCATATCTAACAAAACATCATTGTTGTCTTAAGTTTAACAACTAGTCAACCACAAAATTACTATCTAACAATTGAATATCATATAATCCTATAGTATTTCAAAGATGGATCAAGCTACTAAACTCATTCTCTGCTGAGCACTTGTATTGTATTCATAGTATCTCCATACGGATGGCTACTTGATTAATTGTCTTGATATCCATTTTAGGTAACCGTATAGTGTTTTGAAAGCCGATCAATTGAATAAAATAAATCATTATCTAATAAGCATATGCATTGTATCTCTCATATCTTTACATAAGCAATTATGAGACCATTACCTCCACATATGTCAAAGCAAACATTGCATTAATTTTTATTATTACCTCGATGTCTTTCTCTAGTGGCATGTGACCAAGAATATTTATAATCTATATTTATAAATAATGTATCATTATCATGATAATATCTTGATCCAACTAGGGGTGCCAATAGGTTAGAATCCCCAACATGCTTAATACCTAGTCCAAAATAAGTCTGGCATGCCTAACCTCGCTGTTATTATATTGTTGGCTACCCACAACAATTATTAACTTGTCTAGACATGGCCTAACCCAATTTTTTATTTTACAATGGTGACGTCTTAAGAGAAGCCATCACCCATATGTTATTGGCAATTGCTTCGGCTGTCGCGAGTAAGGGTTAGTCGTCGCTAAACCTTATAATGGCGTTGGTTGAGGAGCAGACGCCAATAAGTTTTGTGAATAAAAAATAATTTAATCTAATTTAAAATAAAAATTTATGCAATAACAATCATGCTTGAATGTACAACCTATAATTCTTATTTACATTTTCATTTACAAAATAAAATTGTTCATAAATAAAATCAAAACTCATAAAAATTATCATATGCTCCACATTTGACACACCGGAATCACATTTCACAAACCACACAAATTACGAACCAATGCAATTCACACACTAAACATTTCATAAGCACAACCACAAATTGATTCGCAAACCAAATATCACACACACAATTTTTGAAATAACAATCATATTTTGATATAACTCAAAAATTAAATGTATAAAGAATTCATGACAACTTTAGAAGAAAATACAACAAAAAGGTCACTCATTCATCCTCTCCAAGGGATGCCTCATCCTTATTAATGTCCTCTCCATCATCCTCTCTCTCAGTCTTGAAGGTGGTTTCAAACTCAATGGATCATCTAGTTTTTTTTCTTTTCTGTTCTCCACTTTTTTTTCTTCTCTCTTTTTTTTTGCCGATAAATTTTCATGGTCCTTTTTTCTTTTTTTCTCTTTACCTTTTTTTTGTTCTCTTTTTTTCTTCTTTCTATTTCTCATCCCTTTTTTTTCTTCTCTTCTTTCTTGTCCATCCCTCTTCTTTTTTTCCCTTTTTTATTTATTCTATGCCTTCTTTCATCTCTCTCTCTTCTCATTTTTTTCTTTCTTTTTTCTTTCTTTCTTCTTCTCTTTTTATTCATCATTTTTTAATTTGATACCAAGATGAACTCGCAAAACATGTGAACATGACATCGTCATTCTCGGTTTATTGGATGTAATATGGTGGTTTGGTGTTAAGAAAATTCTTATGACATATTAACATCGGGGACAAACTTATACTTTGGGATATCAATTTTAATTGGCTTAATGCTAAAAGGGGCCCGTGAGATATATGAATGTGACAAAGTCGCATGCAGCTCTTTGGGTATAAAACTTGGGTGGTTTAATGTCAAAAATAACCTTTAAGGCATATGAATGTGAAGAAGTAGCATTCGGCTTATTAGGTTTGAATTTTGGGTGGCTTATTGCTGGATGAACCTGTGGGACCATGAATGCGAAGGAGTTGCATGCGGTCCATTGGTTATAAAATTTGGATGGCTTGATTGCAATAAAACCCTTAAGACATGTGAACGTAAAGAAGTAATATTCGGTCTATGGGGTTTGAATTTTGGATGGCTTACTGTCAAAGGAACCCATGGGACATATGTATGCGAAGGAGTCGCATCCGGCCCATTGGGAATAAAATTTAGGTAGCTTGATGCCAACATAATCCTTAAAACATGTGAATGTAAAGAAGTAACATTTTGTCTATAGGTTTTGAATTTTGGGTGGCTTTGATGCCTAAAAAGATTTATCAGCTTGATGCTGAAAACATATATTGGCTTGATGCCTAAAATGATTTGTTAGCTTAATGCCAAAAATATACGTTGTTTTAATACCAAAAATATGTGTTGGCTTGATGCTGAAAAGCTATACTGGCTTAATGCCGAATATATGTTAGCTTAATGCCGAAATGATATATTGGCTTAATGCCGAAATAGAATGATAAGAAACGCCTTGCTGACATTGAATCTGAAAACTTTTGAATATCAAAAGATCACATTCGGCCTTGTAAAATCGACGAAGTGGCTTGTTGTTGTTTATACTCGTGAGACATATGATCATGAAATAATCATGCTCGGCTCATGGAGTATGAATTTAAGATAAAAGTTATTTTTGGAGGATCAGATCTTGTCTCCAAACCCTAAATTTCAAATATTTCTAGGGACTTGGAAAAAAGTGAATGGCTTTGTGTCCAAATTGAATGACGTGAAAATTAAAAGAAACATATAGACCAGCGTGGTCATGATGATGTAGGGTTTGTGAAAAGGCCATGAAGACCCAAAATCACATATACCAAGAGGGTTATGATGGTATACATTTGAAAACATGAAGATTCTTCAACCATGAAGATTTTTTTTTACCTTAATTGGATTTTTTTATTCATCATCGTCTTTTCTTCCCTTTTTTCTTGCATTGAATTGCATCAACCTTCATTTGCTGGCCAATTTCTACAGAATTCATGCTCCGGAACATAGTATTTCTTGATATGCTTGCCATTTAGTGGGGGACATAGGAGTTTCCCTTTGTTGTCCACCACTGTATATGCACCACCCTCAAACACTCTATCAATAATGTAGGGGCCGAGCCAATTTGGGAGAAACTTGTTCTTTGGTCGACCTGCTATTGCATCTTTTTGCTTGACCATGACTAGATCTCCTTTTTGAAACATTCTCTCTTTCACCAATTTGTCATAAGCTTGAGACATTCTGGCTTGACAGACTTTAAGGTGTTCATAGGCTTTCAACCTTTCACCCTCCAGCTTATCCAACTCCATGAGCCGCCTTTGCATTTCGTCGGGCTCATCAGTTGGAAGACCGTGGTGGACTGCTACTCTATATGAAGCCAACTCCACCTCTACTGATATGACTGCTTCGCTCCCATACACCAGGGAAAATGAAGAATATCCAGTTGAGGTTTTGTATATGGTGTGGTATGCCCAAAGAGCTTCATACATCTTCTCATCCCAACTTCGCTTCTTATCTCCAACCACTTTGACTAGAAGTTTACAAAGGGTCTTGTTGAAAGCTTTTGCCAATCCATTTGCTTGCGGGTTATAAACAGTGGACGTCCTCCACTCAATATGAAATTTAGTAGCCATCTTGTAGACCACTTGGTTTCTGAATGATGTATCACTATCTAATAAGATGCAACTTGGCACTCCATATTTGTATATAATATGTTGCCAGACAAACCAAGCAACGACCTCACCAGTGACTTCCCTTGCTGGTATAGCCTCTGCCCATCTGGAAAAATAATCAATAGCTACGAGTATGAGCTTGCACTCTCTAGAAGATGGTTTGAAAGGACCCACAATGTCCATTCCCCATTCGGCAAAAGGCCAAGTTGGGGTAGTAGGATGTAACTGCATTTGAGGACGCCTGGGGACAGGTCCAAAAGCTTGGCATTCATGACATTCCTTTGAATTTTTTTTCGCAATCGGCGAACATGGTAGGCCAATAATACCCCTTGAGTTTAATCGCTATCTTCATTTTGGGCCCGGAATGATGTGCTCCGCATAACCCACTATGAACTTCTTTCATAACTTAAACTGCTTCCTTTTTGGACAAACATCTAGCTAGAACAACCCTTTCTTTTTATGGGACCAAACGGTATAATTCTCCACCAATCAACTGGTAGGAGGCCACTCTTCGTGTCATTTGAACACGCTCAGCCCGTTGTTCAGGCAGAATCCCATTTTTAACATTAATGATTGGTTGCCTCCAATCAACTTCTTCTGGGTGATCATCTTCACCTTCTTCAATGACATTAGCTTCCCAGGATGTAGGACCGCTATCATTTGTGACAGAAATTGGGAACAACCTCCTGTGTTTGACCACAATTTCTAGCATTCTAGCTGGTGGTAACTTGATCATCGAGGCTAGTTTTGCTAAGGCATCTGCCTATGAATTTTGCCTTCTCTTGACATGTTGTATGCTAAAAATATAAAATCTTTCAACCAGCCGAGTGGCCATTGCATGATATGCCATCAGCTCCTCCTTTCAGACTTCAAAACCCCGAGCATTTGTTGCACGACCATCATTGAATCCTTGAATGCCTGGAGGCACCGAATTCCCATTTCTAATGCCATTTCTAGGCCGATGATGAGGGCTTCATAAACAACCCCCTCTTTTTCATGAATACTGACCATATTTGTTGCATAGTGCACAATGGGCTCATAGTCTAAGCTATATCCCAACCCATAATTTTTATTCTTCTTTTCTTGCTCACTTTGAAGGTGCCACATTTGCCTGAACATTCTATCTCTTTCATGAGACTGCCTTTGAGGGATTTCATGTTTTCGACACAACTGTAGTGTCTGAAATGTCATGCTTGCTATTGGCTCCACTGGCACTGTACATTGTCAACTCCAGAAATAGGTTCCGAATTGGCACCTCAGGAGAAGGTGAAAGATAGATGGAATAGGGGAAAAGTGAGTGAATCAAAAAACACTCGGAAAGCGGTAAAAAGTCCTCACCTCGGTTCCACACTCACATTGATCCTCGAACTTTCATCTCATGGCGTCGCTTGAGCACCGGAGATGGTTCGGGTCATGTGGGGGGAGAGTGAGGAGGAGATGAACTTAAAGCATAAATAAAAAGGTGGTTGCCAGGAGCCGTGGGCTTCACTTTATGGAATGTAAATCAAGAGATGAGTTGACCGTGTGTACCTTAGCACGGGAGAGAATGTGTGTAGGTTCAACCTTCTTCTTCTTCGGCCGGCTGATGAAGAAGAGTCCAACCGATGCTAGCTTGATCAACTTATGCAACTAGAATAATAAACCAAGTGAAAGAAGCCGATTAGAACTATGAGAAGTGTAGAAACTATAGAAGAATAGATGAAACAAAGAAGCAATTGGAATAGAACTCACTGGATCGGGGCGAGCCCTAACCCCTTTTTTGTATTTTTGGTTATGTAAAATGATGCAAACTAAGTGAAATATGCTATAACAATTAAATGAACTAAGTTAAGAGAAACTTATAGAATGAAATGGCTTGAGTTGAAGCCGAGATGAGTAAAACAAGCCAGTTCGGGTAGCTTTCCACCCTTCTAGCGCGACTTTGGTGCAGAGAATGCTATGGACGACTCCAATGTTAGAATCGAGTGCCGTTTATTGCAGTAGAAATAAGACTTGGAGAGGAAGAGTTCTTATGTTGATGACTTCTCCGAAATCCTCCTGTAGAAGTTTGTAAAAATTTTGAAAGTGGACGTATGTGGAAAATAGAACCTGGATGCACGCCCTCAGTGCAGCAATCACCACGAACAGATGGCAAGTTGGAATTGAGTGACGTTGGTTGCAAATGAAAGTGGACGAAGAGAGAAAAAATTCCTCTATTAAATAATTTTGCAGCAGGAGCCCCAAATTTTCTACCGAAGCCGATGAAGACGGTTGCTGCAGAACGCATAGATCGGGCTTCTCCTTCGCCTCGGGATCGATCTCTCGACGTCGGATCGCCTTTGGACATTAGGACGGCTTTGGAAAAGATCTTGGATGACCTCAGGATGAGCTAGGCATGGGGGATTAACCTTGGGTCATTGAGAATAGCCCTCAATTTATAGAGAATGGAAACCGGTGCAAAACATGAAAATTGGACCGACCGCGCCCCCATCTTTCAAAGGAGGGGAGGGCGCGCAGGGTGCGCCCTCAAGCCAGGGGCGCGCAGGGCACGCCCTCAACCCGGGGGCGCGGTCTGCGCGTCCCCCTGTTTCAAGGGAAGCGGGGGCGCGTTACGCGTCTCACTGCTAAACATCGATGGAATCTTCCGAAAATTGCTAAAAAATCGACTTGACAAACGTAACGCGCCCCCGACCCGGGGGGCATAGTATAAATAATAAAAAATTAACAATAATAACCTTCCAAAAATCGGGTTTCAAAGGAAACTGACCGCGCCCCCGCGTTTCAAAGGAAGCGGGGACGCATAGGGCGCGCCCCCAGTTTGAGGGCGTGCAGAGCGCGCCCTCCCATTTCAAGGGGAGCGGGGGTGCGGTACACTCTCTCTCCTACGCACGTGTTCCGTGAGCTGTAACTTGCAAACGGGGTGTCCGATTCGGCTCTCGTTTGTTGCGTTGGAAAGGGGGCCTTCAACCGCACATCCACAAGTCAGTAAACTAGCCGGCATGACTCCCAAGACGTTCACACGGGGCTTTCTACCGGTTTACCCTTTTGCGAAAAGTTAAAACCGCAGCGGAGATACGAAAAGACACGATTCTGGTCGAAGAATCTCGGGTCAACTCGGGATGACTTAAAATGATGACTGAATAAGTCCGGTATGGTCAGAACACCCAAAATCATCTAAAAATATGAGATTAACCCGGTAAACATGAACCGAAACTCGGAAAAGCCATAAAACCCTAAAATCGACCGAAATGTCCATATGGCCCCGGTTGATGAAATATACGGCTAGGATCGACCTGGATGACTCAACAAGACCCGGTGATGACCGGAAAGGTCTGACGCATTGTTTAGGATAGCCGTGTCCATACAGATCGAAAAGCCATAACGAAGAAACTCTTATAGACTAACACCCACCGAAATGACTTGTCGGAAACCCCAAATGTTACGGAACACACGCGGGACTCCCGAGACCTTCAATTAAGTACTATTCAAGGTCGGTCATCGAGAAAGCTCCGTGTTTTCACAATTCACGTGTGCCTCTCACTTGAAGGTTACGACACTGTTCCCGAAATCATTGGTTCATTCCCAACTCATAAGGGGCTCCACCAGCGTCCTTAGCTCATCTCCACGAGGTAATCTGAATCAGATAATCATTCAAATAAAGGATATTGCCCATGGAATAAGAGTCTGGGGCTCTGAATCAGGCCAATTTGGCGTGTCTATAGCTTGCCTCACCTTGATGCCAGCTTTGCAAGGAAATGACATGTAGCGGAGCGGAGTGAAACGTAGAGAAAGCATAGTGAAGCGAGATGGATCGTAGTGGAATGTAGTGGAGTGAAATGGTGATGGACTGAAAAGGTGGCATCAAGGTGTAGATATAGACACGTTCAATGACCAGATTCGGCAAGATGAATCTTCTCAAGTCTCCTGGTTAACCGCCATGTTTCATCAAGTCTTCTTATGTTCGATTGGTAAGAGATGTGCCATTGACACGAGGGAAGAATAGCCAACCCCCAATGCGTTGGGGAGTCCTTGAAACATGGGTTCGTAAGTTCATCATCAGCCGGTAACCCGATCTATGCGGTGTTCCTGTACTGTAATGAGCTAAAATTTTAAAAAGACATTTGTTTTAAAAAAGTAAAAGAATACCAATCGAGAACATTCAGGCTCTCAGATTCATTTAAGTCTTCCAAGAGACAAGATTTGATTCGGAATAGAATGATCTTAGATTCCAAAAGGCAAATGTTGAAGCACAGACCATGAAGATAGTGACGATGCAAGTTTTGATCAAATAGGAGGCCCTTAGCGGGATAAGTTGACTGCCACAGTGGGATGAATAGCAAGAAAGTTGTTGTAATGGCCACAACGGTGATAGAAATGAAATAGTTGGAGGCACAAGGTGACTACCGAACACGATGGGGTTCATAGACACGGTGGGATATTAGAAAGGTCGGTGGGATTAGAAAACACGGTGGGATTCAGAATGATCAGAATTAGGATACATGATTTAGAGATTAGGGTGAGAAGGTGAAGATTATGAAAGGATGTACGTGATAACAAAACAAAATGTAATGCAACTAACGCTACATGATGCATGCTGGGCTCAAGAAAACAAAACAAAACTTGTATAACAAATAGTTGAAGATATAGATTGTCTATGAGGTCAAGATACCTATTCGGGCACCATCGTCCATCATAGCACAACTTTGACTTATCCGTGAGTACAAAGAATAACCCGACCGTTGTGGATTTTGATGAAGGGGATCTCGGGCCTGGTCTTCTTTGCATTCACGGTCTTCAACATCAATGCATAAAATAAATAATAATGCACCTAATATATGCGAAGAAAGGAAATGATAACGGTGAGTTTGCGGTGTGATTACATGTATTTTCACAAAAGAGTTCATGTGTCCTAATGAGTGCACAGAGCAAAAGCTTCTCGGCAAAGTTGAGACCGAGGTAATGATGACACCTCCTCCTGAGAATCCTCAAGAGAGGGAAGTGGCAAGTGTCGCCTGCAAAAAGTTTCTCGGCAAAGTTAAGGCCGAGGTTATGGTGACACCTCCTCCTAAGAATCCTCAGGGGAAGGAAGTTGCGAGCATTGCCTTGTTGTGCAGTTCTCTTTGTTTGTTTTTCGTGCATAAAACACTTGAAAAACGAGATTAGAACGCCAGTATGGCTTATCCCCCTTACAAGTTGTAGTCTTCCTTGACCTTTGTCAAGGGGTGATAAGTTCTCCTTATGCCTGAAACACTTAGAAGGAAGAGATTAGAACAACAATGTGGCTTATCCCACCTTGCAAGTTGCAGTATGCCTTGACCTTTGTCAAGGGGTAATAGCCTTCTTAAGGGTGTAAAAATAAAGCAACAAATATACAATGAATGTAAGGATAAGAATTCAAACCAAGCATGGTGATGAAATTTTTTCTGAAAATTTTGTTGAAATTTGAAAATGTAGTTTTCTTTTTTTTGAAAAGATTCAAATTTTTTGAGATTTTTGAAAATATTCTTTTTTGAGTTTTTTTAAAATATTTAAATTTTTTTGGAGTTTTTTGAAAATATTCAAATTTTTTGGAGTTTTTTTTGAAAATATTTTTTTGGGAGAGAAAAATCAGTATTGACACAAGTTCTCATCACTTGGTTGTTCTTCTAGGTTCGTTAGTAGACACCATGTGCAAAATGGGGTTCCTTGCCCAGAATCTTTCTAACCTTCAACCTCTGATCGGCTAGAGTTTAGCTTTGATTTGGTTGGTCCACCCACACCTTGGGGGGTTAAGAATGAAGAATTGATAAGGAAGTCCTTGATAAGCTTTGGAGATGTTGAGAGGGATTTCTCTACTCACACCTAATTGCCTATTGGGGTTCGGCCTCTTCAGGTCTTTTCTATATGTGGCACTCACTTAGACAAGTCTTTGACCTATGGGGTCATTGCTCATCTTTTGGTGCCTTTTTTCATTTTCTACTTTTTTGGGTACTCATTCAGACAGGCCCATATTTGTTTAAACCTGTGGGGTTCATTGCCCATCTTTCGGCACCCTTTTCTTTTGAGAAGTTGGACCTTTCGAGACGGCCTCCTACTAAGGAGGTGGATGCTTTCGATACTCTCCCCCTCTAGTCCCCTTTGCCTATCTTAGACTGAACAGAAGAGAGTAGGGTGAGGGTTTTCCTTCCACCTTGTCGACTCTGAAAATTCGACGGGGTCCTCTCCTTTCCAGGGAAGTCCGTGAACCCAGATCGCCACCTCAAGAGGGGATGAGAAAAGAAAGAAATAAAACTTGGAAAGCAAATCTCACCTCGGTCCCACACTCACATTGATCCCCGAACTTTCATCCCTTGGCGTCGCTCGATCACCAAAGAGACGGTTCGGGTCATGTGGGAGGAGTATGAGAAGAAAGAAATGTGGTCGCCAGGAACCGTGGGTTCCGATTTATAGAATTAAAATGGTCGTGTGTATTTTAGCGTGAAGAATGTGAGTTAAAGCTTCTTCTTCTTCGGCCGGCCGATGAAGAAGAGTCCTCAACGTGTGGGTGCTTTATATTCTATGAAACTAGACAAAAAACAAGTGAAATAGACAATTAGAACTAGACAAAGTGGAGTATATGTAAAGAGAATGACATGAAACACACAACTGACTAGAAACTGACCGGATTCGGGTTATCTCTAACCCCTTTTTTCTATTTTCGGATTAACAGAGTAAAAGTAATGCAAAAAAATGTAAAAAAAATAATGGGGGGATGGATATTCACAAAACAAAGAGATAGGAAAAAAACAGAAAGATTCTGAGTTGAATAGAGAAAAATATAGCCAAATCTGGGTTGTCGAAAAGGCCGAGCAGCAGTCCAGGATCTGCCGGGCGCGACTTTGCTTCTGCGCTCGTCACGACCAGCCCCGACCTCAGAATCAAGTGTCGTCGATGAAGAACTTTGATGAAGAGAGCTCTGGCAGCAGACGTCCACACACTTCTGTAGAGGCCTAAGAAGAGAGACCTGGCAGATCACCTGCAGAACAGCCTTCCTCTCTCTTGAACCGGATTTTCTCTCTCTAAAAATCTAAATTCTCTCTCTAAAAATAACAAAATCAATGCAGGATGGAGGTTGGACGTCTTGAGATGCCTGGGGGTCGTGCTCATGCCTTTGGAACGACCGGAATCAGAGTTTATTTATAGGAGAACGAACGGCGCGGTCAATACTAAAAAATAGGGCTCCTTGCGTCCTACCCCTGGGCGCATGCGCCCTGGTGCAGGGCGCATGCACCCCACTGAGGGGCGCATGTGCCTCCCAGTGGGGGCGCATGGCACTGTTCCCGAAAAAAATGGTCTTATCCTGTCGATCGGTTTAGTGGTAGAGTCTCGGTGAAAAACTAGTTCCCTCGTGCCTCAAGGGTAGGGCGCATGTGCCCTCAAGTGAGGGCACGAGGTCACGTGCCTCACTGGTAGGGTGCATGGGCACGTGCCCTGGGTCCCGGGCGCATGTGACCAGGAACCCGGGCGCATGGGACTATTTTTGCGCGTCCTTCTTCCGGAAGCCATTGCGAACACTCCCGAACTCGGAATTCGATGCCGTTTGTTGCGTTGGAAAGATAACAGGCCGAAGAATATTTCTATAGCATAGGATAAGCCATAACACCATCCAAAATTTCATAATTTTTTCCGGAAGTTAGGGCAGTGAACAGAAGATCCGATACAGGTCGAAATGACTCCGACAGCAAACCGGAAAGGCACGGTATGCAACAAAACTTGTCCGGGGTGTGAATATGATCATAACCTTAAATGCATGATAATTAGGCATTGGTCATTCAACTAATTTCCATGTTTACACAATTTACGTGTGGCTTTCGCTTGGAAATTACGGCTTTTTGCAGAAAACTTCGGAAAACATCCGATTTCGTTTGGCGAAGCTCCAAATCAAATTTAAAAGACCCAGCATCATTATAAGGTCAATCGCACATGTTACCTTATAAAACATGAGTTTTATGCTCCGAATTAGGCGAATTTCGCGTGTCTACAGCTTGCCTCACCTTGATGTCGGCTTTGTAAGGGAATGGCATGTAATGAAGCGGAGTGATTCGTAGCGAACTGTAATGGAATGCAAGTGAGTGTAGACGAATGTAGAGGAATGGAATGGTGATAGACTGAAAAGGTGGCATCAAGGTGTAGATATAGACACGCTTATCTACCCGATCCAGCAAAAATGAATCTCTTTGAGTATTCTAGATCACTTTCATGTTCTATCAAAACCTCACATAATTGATTGGTAAAAGACATGCCCTTGGCACGAGAGATGAAAAAGTAAATGATAAAGGATAAAAGGATGTAGCCAACCCTCAGCGTGGTGAGGAGTCTTCGAATTCGTAGGTTCATCATCAACCAGCAACCCGAACTTTGCGGTGTTCTTGTACTGTGATGGGCTAAAGTTTTTAAAAGAGAAATTGATCTTAAAATGAAAAGAGTACCAATCCATCATATTTGGAATCTCAAGTTCATTCAAGTTTCACCAAAATACTCAGTTTAATTCTGAGTGGAATAATCTCAAATTCTAAAAGGGTTCATTTTAAGCATAACAAAATTGCTCAGGTATCGTGAAAACCATGAATCACGCTCTAGCAGAAAATCAAGTATTCGGAAAACGACAAAACAAACTTAAGCCATAGTGAGATTGAAAGATAATGGTGGGACAAACATAGAATGATGGGAAAGAAGAAACAATGGCATGACAAATATGACATGGTGGGTAAAATAAAAGACACGGTGGGATAAAAGAAAGGAAAGAATAAAACATGGTGGAATAAAAAGAAAGGAATAAAACAAGAAGAGATAAAATTGGTAATGATAAGAATAAAAAAGGAGATGAATATGAAAACATAGAAAATTATGTAGAAAATAGTTGAAGATATATATTGTCTATTGGAGGTCAAGACACTTGATTAGGAACCATCGTCCCTCCAATGTTCAATTTTGGCTTATCCGTGATTGTGAAGAAATGACCATGCCGTCGTAGATTTTGTTGAAGGGGACCTCGGGCCCGGTCATCTTCACGCTCAAGGTCTTCAACATTAATGCATATAATATGGATCAAATGGAACTAACATAACTAGGTGACAGATAGCAGGAGTGATGTGAAGTGCAAAAAAAATGAAGTGATGGTGATGATGTGAGATTGATGAGAATGTGGATTTGAGTGAAGTCTTCAGGCGTGGTCTATCGACCGCCTGATTCATCAGCATCTCTGGTCCATCCTTGTCTTACCTTCTAATGGAATACAGCACCACGATAATGTTCAGTTGGGTGGCGCTTCCTCTCTTTTCGCCATAGGGTTGGTATGTCGTTCCTTCTGGAACACCAATCTCACCACTTCACCTGTTGGACTTAAAAGGTTGCCTGATGGCCCTTCTCTTTTGCTTCTTTAGCTCCTAAAAACACTTAACAAAGATGATTAAATTTTCATCATGACTCATCCCTTTGCCTGTTTATCGTTTGCCTTGATTTTGAGTCGAAGGGAGGAGCCCTCTTAACAAGGTAGAATAAAATAAATGACCTGAATGAAATGGGGGTAAGGGTTGAGAGAACTTACCTGTCGTGGTGTGAATCCTCTCTTCTCCTACATTGAAATGCCTGAAACACTTGATAAAAGGGGATTAGATCTTCACCACGACTCATTCCTTTGCCCATTATGGTCAACTTTGACTTAGGTCAAAGGGAAGAGCCTTCTTAACAAAGTAATTAAAGTAAAAAAAATGGATATGCAATACAGAAATGGAAATATGCTTGACAGTCAAATAAACATGGATGCAACTAAGGCAATGATCATGACTGAGCATTTTTTTTGGTTTTCTTAGAAATATCATTTTTTGTGGATTTTTGAAATATTCATTTTTTTGGATTTTTGAAATATGCATTTTTTGGGGTTTTTGAAATATACTTTTTTTTTGGGTTTTTGAAATATGCAAATTTTTTTTAGGGTTTTTGAAATATGCAAATTTTTTTGGACTTTTGAAATATGCATTTTTGGGTTTTTGAAATATGCATTTTTTTGGTTTTTTGAAATATGCAAATTTTTTAGATTTTTGAAATATTCAACTTTTGTGTGTGGAGAAAATGCTAGTATTTGAGACAAGTCATCGGTCTTTGGGGTTTGTCAAGACTCAAGTGGTAGATGCCACGTGCAAAAATAAAGTTCCCTACCTAGAATCCTTCTAACCTTCTTCCTTTGATCGGCTTGGGTTCCACTTGGATTTGGTCAGTTTACCCTACCCAAGGGGTTTAAGGAGGAAGAGTATAGAAGAAGTCCTTGATAGGGTTTGAAGATGTTGAGAGGGATTTCTCTCACTCAAATTACCCATTGGGGTTCGGCCTCTTTGGCTTTTTATTTCTTTTTTTGCTCTTTTCTATGTGGCACATATTTGGACAGGTTTTTGACCCGCGGGGACATTGCCCATCTTTTAGTGCCTTTTGCCTTGACTATCATTCTGGGTACTCATTCAGACAGGTTGATCATTTTTATTTTTCTAACCTGAGGGGTTCAATGCCCATCTTTTGGCACCCTTTTGTACCCTCTGAGATGGCCTCCTACTAGGGTGGCGAGTGTTTTCGATACTACCCCTCTCTAATCTTCTCTCCCTATCTTGGGCCGAGTAGAAGAGAATAGGGTAAGGGTACTCCTTCCATTTCTAGATTTCTGCCTTGCCTTTCGCAAGTGTCGGGTTGTCTAGATTCTAGGATCGGGAAGTGTTGTGTGTGTAGGATGGTACCTACCCTTGACTTCTCACGAACAACCTAGGATCGATGACTTGAAATTATACCAGTGGTTTCTCCATTTTTATGGAAAGTACTTTTTGAGGTAAACTCCATTCCAATGATGATTCAATTTTTCTCCATCTGCATTAGTCAATTCATATGCATTACCTGGATACTTTTCAGTGATTACAAAAGGTCCTTCCCAGTTAGGTTGCAACTTGGAGCGGGGACCCCCTGGCTTAACGAATATACGTTTGACTACCATCTCACCGATTTCGAATTTTCTCTCGACCACCCTCTTTTGATAAAACCTTTTGAGTCTATTCTGATAAGTCTGGGCATGCTCGGCGGAGGCTAGCCTTCTTTCATCCAAGAGTTCAAGCTGTGAAAGGAGAGATTCTCGTCTCTCCTCAACAGGAATATCCCTGTCGAGCTGAACTCGGAGAGATGGAAGTAATACTTCGTAAGGGACCACTGCTTCCATCCCATATGCCAAAGCATACGAGGTTTGTCCAGTGGGAGTCCTTACAGAAGTACTATAAGCCCATAGAGCATCTACAAGCTTATCAGGCCAGTCGACAAACTTGCTAGACTTACAAGATTTCTTGATGATTTTGATTAAGGTTTTATTGGTGACTTCTGCTTGACCATTGCCTTGAGGATAGTATGGTGATGAATGATGCAATGAAATGCGATACCTGTTGCAAAGATCACGCAGATCTTGAGAAAGGAATTGTGGCCCATTATCGGTGACGATGTCACTGGGGATCCCGAACCTTGCTAGGATGTTGTGCTTGATGAAGGAGCAGACTGTTGACTCTTTAATCTCCACGAATGCTTCCGCTTCAGCCCACTTTGTGAAGTATTCCGTTGCCGTCAGAATGAATGATTTTGAGCGCATTTCGGAGTTGAGGTCACTCAAGGGGCCAATGATATCAAAAACCCACATGGCGAAAAGCCATGGGGCATGAATTGGATGAAGGGAAGATGCGGGAGAGTGAATCTTGTCGGCATGGAGTTGACATGAATGACAATGCCGGACAAAGATGGAGCAGTCTTCTTCTAGAGTTGGCCAATAATACCCTTGTCGGATGATTTTCTTAGCAAGGGCTTGGGCATTCACATGACCACCACAAACTCCAGAATGTGCTTCCTTCAGCACCAACTCAGCTTCTTCTTCATCAAGACATCTGAGTAAGATTCCACTTAGGCTTCTCTTATAGAGCACTCCTCCTAGGATTGTATACCTCTGGGATACTTTTCTAATTGCCTTATTTTCCTTGGTGGTTGATCCAGGTGGCTATGACTGATCTTGGCAATACCTCGCAATCTCGTCATACCAAGGTCTCTCACCTTCTTCGAATTCTTCCAACTCAATTAAGGATATTTCTTCTTTATGTTCCAAGTATTCCTTTCTGTTGAACCTCTCCTTAACCTTTAGAAAACGTCCATCCTCAATTGCTGGAATTGTCCTCTTACAAATGTGGATAGTTCGCACTTGCCTGCCTAGCGGGACAGATAGAGATGAAGCTAGTGAAGCTAAGGCATCGGCGAGGATATTCTGAGAACGGGGAACATGGACAAAAGGTGAGTTTGAAGAATAGCTTGATGTAGTAGGTGGTGAGCTCCTGGTAGGGTTTGAGGTTTGGATGAGAAGTTCGGTACTTGGATAGGACTTGGCATAGGATCAATTGACTATCACCTATCACCCTCAGTACGGTGGAACCATGGAAATGAGCGGCCTCCAACCCGGTCAGCAAGGCTTCATACTCAGCTATGTTGTTGGTTGCTGGAAAGTTAAGCTGAAAAGCCTGTGAAATGGTGACACCTTCAGGTGACAGAAAAACAATACCTATCCCTCTACCATGAGAGTTCAGAGCCCCGTCAAAATATAATGTCCAAAGATTGGAAGATCGGACTGACATTAGTTCGTCATCTGGGAACTCCGACCGGACTAGGTCAAAGACGGGTATGGGATGATGGACAAGGTGTTCAGCAATAGCATAACCCTTGATTGCCTTCTGTGGGACATAAGTGATATCAAATTGGGATAAGAAACTCTGCCATCGCCCTAACCGATCAGTCAAAACTGTCTTCTCTAACATAAACTTAATGGGATTGATACGAGCAATGAGCTTGACTTGGTGAGCAAGGAAATAGTGTTTGAGTTTCTGAACAACCCAAACAAGAGCAGCACATGTCTTTTCTACCACAGTGTGCTTCATCTCACAAGCATCAAACATCTTAGACAAGTAGTAAGTAGCTCGTTCTTTCCCTTCTTCATCAACTTGTGCAAGGACTGCCTCAAGAGAGTTCTCAAGAACTGAAATGTAGAGGACCAAGGGCTTGTCGGGAATTGGTGGTCTAGGTACAGGGGGACTTGCCAGGTATGTTTTCAACCCATTAAACGCCTCCTGGCACTTCGAATCCCATTTAAACTCGCCCCCACCTTGGTTAACTCATAGAAAGGTTTATACCTTTGAGAATGTTGTGAGATAAACCGATGGACAAATTGTAGCCTCCCAATCAATCCTCGAAGCTCTTTCATATTCTTCGGAGGAGGCATACCAATAATTGCTTTGGCCTTGTTTGGGTCGATCTCTATGCCCCTTTTGCTTACTATGAACCCAAGTAACTTTCCTGATGAAACACCAAATGTGCACTTCTTAGGGTTCATTTTCAGCTTATATTCTCTAGCTCGTTGCAAAACTTTCCTTAGCACTTCAGAATGATCTTCCCGACTCTTGGACTTGATAACCAAATCATCCACATATACCTCTACAAGGGTGTGCATCATGTCATGAAAGATAGCCATCATAGCCCTCTGATATGTAGCACCAACATTCTTTAACCCAAAGGGCATGACAACATAGCAATATGTTCCCCAAGGTGTAGTGAACAAGGTCTTCTCTTGGTCCTCCTCAGCTAACCGAATCTGATTGTATCCCGAATAGCCATCCATGAATGAAAGCATTTCAAATCCAGCTGTGTTATCAACCAAAACATCGATATGAGGTAAAAGAAAATCATCCTTAGGACACGCTCGGTTCAAGTCCCTGAAGTCTTTGCAAATTCGAATTCGTCCATCCTTCTTCATAACAGAGACTATGTTAGCCACCCATTGCGGATATAGGACAACTTTAATAAATTTTGCTTGGTGTAGTTTGTCGACCTCTTCTTTCATTTTGAGTGCAATATCAGGGTGGAATTTCCTGAGCTTTTGTTTAACCGGGGTAGTTCCAGGTTTCAAGGTTAATCTATGTTCGCATGTCTTCATATGTCCATGCGAACGTGTCCTAATATTCTTCCAAAACTTTGATCAAGCGTTGTTCTTTTGAGGGAGTGAGGTTTGCACTAATGAGGATAGTCTTAGGATCTTCCAGGGTTCCTAAATTCAGTTCCTTGGTCGGTTCATTCCCTGTGGCTGATGGTTCCTCAAATCTTCTAAGTCCAGATGCATATGCATAAGCCAAGTCCTCGATTTCATCCTCAGATTCAGGATCCTTCTCTGATACCACCTCATATACTCCCAAAGTATGATCTATGTTATGCTCATCCTCATATCGAATTTCATCTAGATGGATGGTATTGTCTAAAAAGTTTGGCAGCCTTGCACACTATACGCATTTCTGTACCAATTGTTGCAGATACCTATTTGGAACTCGCTTATCTCTGACTTTCCTATTTCCTAACCTAACTTGACCTACTGAAGATAAAGCTGGAAAGGTGGTATTTACAGTGGAGGGAGAATCGAGTAAATCGATCAATGATTCAGAAAAGGGGGATCCCTGATTAGGAGCACCCTCTGGGATGAGTAGAGATGTCTCCTCGATGGAAATGTAAGTTTCAGAGAAGACATTTTTTTTTGGAATTTCAAGTAAAAAGATAGAATGAGTCAGCATGACTCGAGGTTTGCTGGAAACTGACTGAATTACCAGAGAAAAAAACTTAAGAATAAAAGGGAAAAATGGGCTCGTGGGCCCAATGGTAACAGAAAGTGGACACATGGGTCCAAAACTGATGAAAAAAGTAAATGGGTACGTGGACCCGATCTTAAAAATAAATGGGCATGTAAGCCCCTGTTGGGAAAAGCCCTCAATTCTGAAGTTGATGAGGGAAGCAAATGGGCAAGCTGGCCCAGTAAGCCCGGAAGCCCATCCAAAAGATTTAGAAACAATGGTACGAGGTTTAAACATGGCATTGTTGTATTTGGGCCTCGTGAAATGGTTTTGACTTGGGTAACATACTTAACTAGATGATTCAAGATTGGTCTGCCCTTGAGTGGTTCTTGGTGCTCTTCCCCACTTGAAAACAAATGAGTTAAAGATAAGCATAGGTCTTCCAAGTCTTCTTCTTCATCTGGAGCCTTCCTTCTCTTGACAACTGTAATGAAACTCTTGTCATCTTCAGCCATCATCATGGTGTCCACTTTGATAAAGAAGTTGTGGAGTCCCATGGCATATCCTGGCTGGAAGATCCTCCTTGGGATGAAATCCTCTTCGTATCCCAACCCCTTCCTACGTAGCCTTTTCATAGTTTGAATCGGCTGAGTGATTCCTTGAAGATCCTTGCCTAAACCTCTTCCAAGCTGATAGCCTAGTTTCATCATCATCCGTCATCCCACTGTGTCAGGTAGAGAGGTGGTCATGCATCTAACTTCTGGTAAATCTCCCACTGAGATCTGGGGTTGTAATGACAAACCAAGGGGTGTAAAAGTAGGATCATTCATCTCATCCCTTATAGGCATGCTAGTCACTTTGACCACTTGTCCTTTAAAAGGAAACTTTATGCACTGGTGGTTTGTTGAAGCCACAACTCCTATTGCCTCCAAGTATGGCCTCCCAAGTATAGCCCGAAAAGTTGGATCCAATTCTATAACATGAAAATCTGTTGTGACCGTACATGGTCCGAGTTTGACTTCTAGAGTGACCACTCCACGTGTAGACTTCTTGGAGTTGTCATAGGCCGTCACCATGACACAAGATGGCTTAATTTCTTGTTCAGAAATACCGCACAACTGCAAAGTTTCTGGTGGCATAACGTTGATAGAAGCTCCAGTGTCAACCAAACATGATTTCACTTCGACATTGCAGATGATAACAGCCACATGCAAAGCATATCTCCTAAATTATGGATCTGCTAATTCTTCCTGAGAGAAAGTGAGTGTTGGGTGCTCACTTCTAGGGGCTAACACTGTAGTTATCTTTTCAGGTGGGAGATCTTCACTCACCATGACTCTTTGAAAGTACTGCTATAGAATCTCCTGGTGCACCTTTGATCTTTTGATCAACTCAAGTATGGAAATACGAGCCGGTGTCTTATCTAAATGTTTCAATAGATCATAGGCCGTGCCCGGCAATGGTTCTTCTACTTGTTCCTCCTCCACTGGATCCTGCGGTTGAGTATCGGCTTGGGGAAAGAGTCGCTGGAACATCCTCCCACTCTAACGCACCGGGCTATTTGGCGGTCGGGTAGAGGTGACGGGTTAACTGGGGTGGATTGTGGTGGAACAGGTGGTGTAGGTGCAGGTATGATAGGTAATGAGATCGATGGTTCTGAGATGATGGGGTTAGTTGGTAGAGGGGTAGGATTTGGAGGTGGTAGTGATGGTGATACCGGTGGCTTAATAAGAAGAGGCTGGGGTGCAGAAGTGGTTGATGAGTTTAATGAAGGTGTAGGTTGTGGGATTGGTTGTGGTGTTGGTGGTATGATAGGTTGGGGGTTTGGAGTGGTAGAGCTCGTATGGTGGGGGTTCAGGTTTGGTGGTGATTGTGGTGGTCGTATGAGCGAGGGCCGGTGTGTAACAATGGTTGAAGGAGGTGTAGTTAGAGAGGGGGCTGGCCTAATGATGGGTCGGCGAGAAGAAGTGGTGGCCAGTGGTTGGGTTATTGAGCTTTGTGGTAGTTGTGGAGTAGAAGGTGCACGAATTATTTGTCTAGGAGGGTTCCTAGCAGGAGACCTAGGCGGGTTGGATCGGCATGGTTGCATTTTGGTTTTCTAGTTGCCAACCTTGAGCACGGTGGCATCTCCCTGGACAATAGAGTGTACTAGACCAATTCCTGGGTTTGGATGTCTTGGTGCCGGTCTTTGGAGCGGGAGCATGTAATGGGAGCGGATTACGAACAATCCCCAAGCCAGGTTGTTGTTGAGGTTGAGCCGGTGGACGCTGCCGCTGCTGCTGCCTAGCCTTCATAGCTTGTATGCATTCCCCCATTTGAACCCAATCAATGCTGCCTTGGTCATTCAGATCGTGGATGTAATCCTCGAATTGAAAGCACACTTCTACAGTGTGAACAAGGCACCGGTGGTAAGCACAGTATCGGGACATATCTGCGTTTGTTGGCCAAACCTCTCTTTCCTTGGGCAATTCCAACTGTTTCTCTGCCATGAGTACATTGAAGATGTCGGTAAAGAAGTAAGAGAGTTGTTGTTAGTTCTCTCTCCTAGGACCTCCCCTTCATGGTGCCTGATTGGGTGGTGGCGGTGCCCTATTATAGGTAGGTTGACGAGGTTGCTGGGGTTGTGCTACTGGTTGAGGGGGTTGTTGTGGTTGTAGTGGTTGTGGTGGCCTAATCTGTTGTTGAGGTGGGTAATAGGAATGGTTTTGTGGTGGGTTTCTGAACTAGTTTTGACGGTTCCCTCCCTGGTTCCCCATAATGTTTATAGCTTCGTTGTTGACCACTCCTTCGGTTGTAGGCCCAACTGGTGCAGAGGGGGTTTTCCTGAAGTTTCTAGGTTTAGCATCAAAAGGGTTTATCATGGTGGCATCCTTGAAGTGGGCTTGCAAGTATCGGGCACTGTCATAGAGTTCATTCATGGTGGTAGGACGGTGCATGATCAAGACATTTCTCAAGGCAGGTGTAGTGTTGCCAATACACATCTTTACTTGTTCCCCTTCAAAAATCACATCTGTCAGTTTTTCTGCCATTCCCCTCCAGCAATCAGCAAACTTTATGAAGTCCTCTTCGGGCTTCATCTTTTCAGCAATCAAGTCTGTAATGGAGCATGCTGGTGCCACCCGGTCTCTGTATCTTTGCAAGAATTTGGTCTTCACAATATCGAAGTCTCCTGCCTCAAAGGAGTCGAGCGAGTAGAACCATTCCAATGCAGACCCTTCTAATGATCGACGGAACAAGAAGGTAAGAACCCTACGATCATTTTTCCAGAATGAGGACTCGTAAAGAAAATCTTTTAAGTGGAGAAAAGGATTGCCAGTACCATTGTAGCGGCGATAAACTGGTAGCTCAGAAGGTGGCAGGTGTAGGACTGGCAGAGAAGGAATAGAGATCTCAGGAACTGACTTGGAGTCCATGCGACATCTAAGCTCTTCATAACGTTCATTCATCTGGGTGAGTTGATCCATGATTGCCTGGGTGAGAGCAGGTTCTTGGTTTACTGGTTGGGGTATGTGGTTAGAGACATGATTTTGGAATTCAGGAGCATGACTTGGCAAATTTACTGAAGATTGTCCCATGACTTGATGGGTCAAGGGAGCAACATGATTGAAATAAGATGGCTGAACAAATGAGGGTTGAACCACAGATGGTTGAACTATAGATGGTTGAACTACAGATGGTTGCACTAGTGATGGTTGAATCACAGATTGTTAAACAATAGGTGGTTGAATGAGTGGTGGTCGAACTAGAGGACAAGGAGATGAGGCAACTTGGTTAACTTCAGCCAGATCTGAGGCCATTTTTCCCTTCACCATGGATTGTATGCGGACATAGGTTTCTGGGTCGGTATAGAGAGACAACTCCCTAAAGAGTTGTTCAACATCACGAGGAGCAGATGGTTGAGGGACCTCTTGCGCTTCTGACTCAAACAATGGATTAACAAGACCGTCTGATGGAATTGGTTGGTGACCCATCTCGCGCTCTGGATGTTCAGCTTGTTCCGCCATTCCAACGTGCCTTCCAGTCCTTAATTGCATTGAACAAGTTGGCAAAATAAACAAAGAACTTTTTTCTGGTTTTTAATATCTTGCAAAAAATGTTAGGAGTTTGAATTTTTGTTTGACAAACAAGTGATGCAAAGACTTGAAAGCAAAATTACGCAATGATTTTGATTAAACCTTAGGTTTATGAATTTTGTTAAGAATTGTTCTCTCAACAAATGGGTTAGGATCCTAACTCCAATCTCCAATGACCTAGGTTTCACACAATCTCACCACGTGTAGGTAACATAGGATGCTTCGGGTTTTAGAGAGTGGTACAACCAACCCGATAGTGAAGAGGAATACTCCACGTATGAGGAATTACGGAGGCCTTGATGAAAGCCTACCAAGTCAACTAGGAAGGAATATCCCAGAAGAGAGGTCAGAATCCACCAAGAGGGTGTTTTGGATGGGAGGGGTAAATGGGAGAATGAGCTCCCGCCTCAAAAAAGTGTAAAAGAAGGAGGTAGAGAGAAGAAGTAGAGAATGCAATCAAGTAATAAAACAAGTAATGAGCAAAATATGAACTTAATAAACAAGCAATGACACAAGACAAGCAATTAGAAACTGGATAAGCAACTAGAAACTAGAATCCAGACCTTGTTTCTTATGTGAGCCAAATGGAGATAGTGAAAAGGTGATGGAAAGAAGAGGGTTCAGATCTGATAGCCAAGCAAAAGGGTGGTCCACGTGGGGACCGATGTAAGAATAAGCTGGTTCACGTGGGAACCGGGGTAAAAAGTAAAGGTGGTTCACGTGAGAACTGGTTTTGGGTAAAAAAGGGTGGTTCACGTGGGAACCGGTTTGAATGATTGAAAGAAGGCCACATTGGGCCAATTAAAGGTGAATAAGGATCTGATCCAAGTTGGGATAGATCTGACAAAAAGTGGTTTGGTTCACGTGGGAACCAAAGTAAAGAAAGAGATTGGTTCACGCGGGAACCGGTTTATAAGGAAAAGGGTGGTTCACATGGGAACCGGTTTAAATAAAATGACAGAAATTAAATGGCATACTTGGCACTTCAGATCTGATGAAAGATGGGTAAAATCAAAAATTTTGAGATGGCATGAAGTTTAAGAAAGGTAAAAAGAAGGAAAGGCTCACGTGGGAACCGGTCTAGAACTAGAACTAGTTGCAAACAAAACACTAAGCACCCACGGTTGAAGACATTGCTTGTCCCACCGTGGTCGCCACAAAGCTGTCGACTCTAAAAATTTGACGGGGTCCTCTCCTTTTTAGGGAATTCCGTGAACCCAGATCGTCACCTCAAGAGGGGATGAGAAAAGAAAGAAATAAAACTCGGAAAGCAAATCTCACCTCGGTCCCACACTCACATTGATCCCCGAACTTTCATCCCTTGGCGTCACTCGATCACCAAAGAGACGGTTCGGGTCATGTGGGAGGAGTATGAGAAGAAAGAAATGTGGTCTCCAGGAACCGTGGGTTCCGATTTATAGAATTAAAATGACCGTGTGTAACGACCAGAATCAGAATCAGAATCAGTGCTGGGGGGTCGTGCTGATGCCTTTGGAACGACCAGAATCAGTGTTTATTTATAGGAGAACGAATGGCGCGATCAATACTAAAAAATAGGGCTCCTTGCGCCCTACCCCTGGGCGCATGTGCCCTGGTGCAGGGCGCATGTGCCCCACTGAGGGGCGCATGTGCCTCCTAGTGGGGGCGCATGGCACTGTTCCTAGAAAAAAATGGTCTTATCCTGTCGATCGGTTCAGTGGTAGTCCCGGTGAAAAATTGGTTCCCTCGTGCCTCAAGGGTAGGGCGCATGTGCCCTCAAGTGAGGGCACGAGGTCACGTGCCTCACTGGTAGGGCACATGGGCACGTGCCCTGGGTCCCGGGCGCATGTGACCAGGAACCCGGGCGAATGGGACTATTTTTGCGCGTCCTTCTTCTGGAAGCCATTGCGAACACTCCCGAACTCGGAATTCGACGCCGTTTGTTGCATTGGAAAGATAACAGGCCTAAGAATATTTATATGGAATAGGATTAGACATCACACCCTCCAAAACTTCAGAATTTTTCCGGAAGTTAGGGCAGTGAAAATAAGATCCGATACAGGTCGAAATGACTCCGACGGCAAACCGGAAAGGCACGATATGCAACAAAACTTGTCCGGGGTGTGAATATGACCATAAAATTCAATGCATGATCATTATGCATTGGTCATTCAACTAATTTCCGTGTCTACACGATTTACGTGTGGCTTTCGCTCGAAAATTACGGCTTTTTGCAGAAAACTTCGGAAAACATCCGATTTCATTCGGCGAAGCTCCAAATTAACTTTAAAAGACCCGGAATCATTATAAGGTCAATCGCACATGTTACCCTATAAAACATGAGTTTTGTGCTCTGAAATAGGCGAATTTTGCGTGTCTACACACCTCTGAGCCTTGACTAGCTTCTCTCGGGTGTTGGGTCTTCCGGATTTTTGGATCAGGATGTGTTGTGTGTGTAGAATGGTATCTACCCTCGACTCCTATACAACAATATAGAACATGTGGACTTAAGTCATACTAGTAGTTCTCTCCATTTTTTTGAGGTAGATTACATTCCATAGGTGAATCAATTGAAAACATGCCTTGCAATGTAAAGAATTTGTTTAATAAGAACAAGGTAGCTACAAATATCGTCAATCATGAATTTCTCTCAATTAAAATGTCATGTGAAATTCAAAATCATTTTTTTAAAAAATATTGCTTTGCAGATGACATAATGATGATGAATGCAATTTTATGTAATACCTGAGAGAAGAAGAAGTTCATTGCTGATGACGGCTTTGCTTATGCTTGCCTTGCCTTGTTTGCCATGCCTTTCCTTGCCTTGCCCAACTGCTTCCACTGTTGATATGCACCATTTTGCATTGGATTGAAGAATCATAGTCATAGGATGAAGTGAAAATGTGGAGGATTTGATTTAGCATGGCGGAGTCAAAATTAATGATGTAAAAGGCAAAGATTGTGGTATCACCCAGGAAATTTCTCTACCTTGATTTTTTTGTTGAAAGTAAAAATTAGAGAATGAAAGAGAATCTGAAAGGAAATAAACATGCTTGGAAACAAAAGTGAGTTAAAATGGGCTCTTGGGCCTGTGAGTTGAAAGTGGGCTTGAAGGCTTGGGAGTAGTTGGAATCAAGAGGCACGTGAGCCCAAGATTTGAATGTGGGATAGAGGGCCTGGTTGATGTTGATGGGTATGAGGGCCCGATTGGAGGTTGATCCCGAGGGACTCAATTGAAAAGAGTGGGCACATGGACCCGATTTAAATGGTTGGGAGCAAGATTGTGATTTGTGATGGGCTCGCTGGTGCCATTGAGGAGTATGGGTGCGTAATCCCAAAGTTGAAGAAGTGAGGGCACGGGGGTCCGATTTCGAAGAAGTTTGGGCATGCGGGCTCGATGGTGAAAAAATGGGGGCATACAGGCCCAAAGTTGAAGGAGTGTGGTCATGTGTGCCCGAGTTTGTTGGAAGGTGGGCACGTGGGCCCTATTTAGAAGAAATTTGGGGACATGGGCCCGGTTTTAGAAAAACATGGGCATGTGAGACCGGTCGAGGTGAATTGCGGGCATGTGGGCCCGATTTAGAAAAATTAAGGGTACATGGGCCCGATTGGAGAGAATTATGGGCACGTGGGCCTGATGGAAGGAAAGGGGCACGTAGGCCCAGTTGGGGAAAAGGGGTATATGGGCCCAGTTGAAGGAAAGGGGCATGCAAGCCCGATTGATTAAAAGGGGCACGTGGGCCCGGTTGAAGAAAAGGGGCATAAGAGCCCGGTTGATTAAAAGGGGCACATGGGCTTGGTTGGATAAAGGGGGCACGTGGGCCCGGTTGATGGAAATGGGCACATGGGCCCAGTTGATGGAAAGGGGCATGAGTCCGATTGACGAAAAGGGGCATAAGTGCCTGAAAATGGGGCATAAGGGCCCAAAATAAGGCATATGGGTCCAATTGAGTGGGATGGTGTGTGGGCCATGGCCCTAAGATTGATAGATTTTGGACCCATGGGCCTGATTGATGGTTGTAAGAAGGATAAAGAAAGAGCAATGACCCTAAGATTGAGGAATTGTGTGCCTATGGACCCAATCGTTGATTTGGAGGAGAATAAAGAAAGGGTCGTGGCCCTAAGATTGATTGATCATGGGCCCATGGGCCGGATTGTTGCTTAGGAGAAGAATGGGGTAAGGGTTGTGGACCTAAGATTGATGCTAACGGATTTTCCTTCCTATCTGGAGGAGGTCCCAGTATCCCTTTGTCTATGCCCTTATGGAGGCTTGTCGATTCATTTTCCATTTCATTGACCAATTCTATCCCTTTATTTTTTCGTTCAGGGGTCAATTCTATCTTCCCAACTTCAGGGATCAATTCTAATGATGGCAACATTTGATCTATACCTGGAAAATCCTTGCCTAGTCCTTGACAATCAACTAAATTTGTGATCCTCTCACCTAAGCTCCTTACAGTAGGCTTCTTCTTAGGTTGTTCTGGGGAAGAGGGCATGCCTAGTTTAGGGGATTCTAGAATGATAGAAGAGATTAATTCAACCTCCCCTAATGGCTGACTTTGATCTTGAGAGAAAGCAAGGATATGTTGAGGAGTGGATTCCTCTGCCAGGGCAGGAGCACAAATGGTTGGAGTGATTGATTCCTCTGCCAGGGCAGGAGCTTGAAGGGTTGAAGTGTCTGAATCTTCTACTACAGCAGGAGCATGGATGATCGGAGTGATTGATTCCTCTACCATGGCAGGAGCAATAGACGAAACAAGTGGTTTGACTGATTGAGGGGGAACCCTATGTTGAGGGATTGATTGAAGTGGTGCTGGTATAGAAGTCGGTTCAGGCTGAAGAGCTATTGGTGTAATTAGTTGAGGAGTCATGGCTTGGATGGTTGGCTGAGGAGTTGTTGGTGGAATAGGCTGAGAAGCCAAGGGCCGGATGATTGGCCGAGGGGTTGTTGGTGGAATAGGTTGAGAAGCCAAGGACCGGATGATTGGCCGAGGAGTTGTTGGTGAAATAGGCTAAGAATTCTATTTTGAAAATGAGGTGTTGGAACAATTGACATGAGGAGCTTGATTGTGCACAATTGATTGTGCCATTGACATGGGTTGCATGTCCGGCCAAGATTGTGGCATGGGTGGCCTAATCAACTGGCGTCGAGGAGTCGGCTGAAGATGATGATCTAAATGAGGTTGGAGAGGGCTCCTAGGTTGGTGCATAGCATCAATGCTTCTCTCAAGCCTTTGTCTCAATTCATCAGAATATTGCATCAATTCCACATCTTCTTTTACTTCCCCAATTGTTGAATAGCCTGGCCCATATCGCTTCAAGAATTTAACCTTGACAATTTCGAAATCCTATATCTCTACTTCGTTCAATGAAAAAAACCAATCTAGGGCTGCACCCTCTAAAGATCTTTTAAAAAGAAAGGCAAGGGTCTTTCTATCATTCTACCACCGAGATGATTTGCTCAGAAAATCATTGACATGGGTGAAGGGATCACTTGAGCCATTGTAGCGATGGTAGGTTGGCATTTGTGATTGGGGGATGTAGATAGTATAGAGGGGAAATTCAAGGGTTTCTTGATCCTTGGCAACAGGTGGGGAGGGATTCACCAGGGGGTGTGCATGTGGCACTTGGATAGGAGGGGGGGTGAGTTGGTGTGCAAGTTAAAGAATGACCCACAATGGGCTGAGTAGATGAAGTAACATGGCAGGACTGCTCAGGTGGGGTTATGGTAAGAGGTCGAACAGCCAATTGTGGAGGTGAGGCAGCTCGGTTGACTTTGGCTGGACCTTGATCGACATACATCTTATTCTTCACTAGAGATTGTATGATTGACACTGCCTTGGGATCAAGATGAAAATATAGTTCCTTAAAGAGTTGCTCCAAACTGTATGGAGCAGACTGATGGGCAACCCCTTGTACTTTGGGTTCCATAGCAACATTGACATGGCTCTTTGGTTGGACTATGGGTTGTTGTTGAAGCTTGTATAAACCCAGCTTGTACTCTTGTTGCTCATAGTAGTCCAACCTCCCAACGTGGCTTTTAGACCTTAGCATCATGGGCATCATGTCGATCTTTCTACAAGGATGGTTAAAAAAAGAGCAAGCAAAGCACACAATTAAAGATTTTTTGTTATGTTTTGTTTTTTTTGTTTTTTTGTTTCAATTTGGTTGTTTGAAAAACAAGTTGAACATAAAATTAAAGAGGTTTTTTTATTTTGTTTTTTAGGTGTTTTGCAATAAGAAATTTTTGGTTGTTTTCAATTTTTGGTGAGCAAACAAGTTATGCAAACAAGGTTTTAAAATGACTACTCGACAATATTTGGGTTGAAACCTTAGATTAGATAGATTGTTAGCAATTGTTCACTCAAATGGGTATGGTTCCTATTGCTTCAATCTTCAAGACCTAAGGTTGTCACTCAATCACCACGAGTAGGTACTTGGGTTCTTCGGGTTTTGAGAAAGTGGTACAACCGGCCCAATCATGCGGAGAGGAATACTCCATGGATGGGGACCTATGGAGGTCTTGATGGAAACCACCAAATCAACTAGGAAGGAATATCCTAGAAGAGAGGTAAGAATCCACCAAGAAGGTGTTTGGAGGGTGAGGGTGTGTTGGGAGAGAGAGCCCCTGCCTCGAATGCCCTACGGATCGGAGCAAGTCCGGTACCCGATGCAAAAGCTAATGCAAAAATGAAAAATGGAGGGTAGGAGGAGAAAAAGCAATCAATATGCAAACATGAATGAAAGCTATTAAATAAATCAAACAAGTGAATGAAAGCAAGACAAGCAATGATAAAGTAAAACAAATAACTAGCAACTAGCAACTAAAGGTGGTTCGTGCGGGAACCGGCTTGTGATGGAGTGTCCAAGTGGGGACAAATATGAAGTAAAGGTAAAAGGATAGTCCATGCGGGGACCAATTTGAAAATAAAGTGGCCCACGCAGGAGCCAAGTTTTGGAAAAGTAGGTGGTTCACGCGGGAACCGGTTTTTGAAGGAAAATGGGTGATTCACGCGGGAACCGGTTTGTTTGATTGGAAAAATGAAGAAGGGCCACTTGGGGCCAATTTAAAGTGGTGCAAAAAGGTGGTCCACGCGGGGACCGATCTGAAAGTGGGTTGGTTCACGTGGGAACCGGTTTATAAGAAGAAAAGAGTGGTTCACGCGGGAACCGGGTTGAAATTAAAGATAAGTAAGTCAAGTCCACATGGAGGACAATCTTAAAGAAAGAGTAAACAACAAGTTTAAAAGTAAATTGACATGGAAAAGGTAAAGGACAAGCCAGTTTGTGCGGGAACCAAGTTGGAAAACAACTAGTTGCACGATCAATCAAGCTAGCATAGTTGAAAACATTGGTTATCCCACCATGGTCACTAAAAAGTTGTCGACTCCAGAAACGGGTTCCGGATCGAGCACCAGAGACGGTTCAGGTCATGTGGGTGGAGAGTGAGGAATAGAATAACTTAGAACATGATAAGAGAAATTGTGGTCGACAGGAGCTGCAGGCACCGCTTTATGGAATGTAAATGAAGAGATGAGTTTACCATGTGTACCTTAGCGCGGGAGATGATATGTTGGTTAAACCTTCTTCCTCGTCGGCCGGCCGATGAGGGAGAGTCCAACCAATGCCAGCTTGATCAATCTGTGCAACTTAAGATAATAAAACAAATGAAGAGTTTGATTAGATTTATGAGAAGTGTAGTAACTGTTGAGAGAAGATGAGAAAGAAGCAATTGGAATCGAACTCACCGGCTTTGGGGTGAGCCTTAACCCCTTTTTTGTAAATTTTTTGTGATATAAAATTATGCAAAAAACTAAATAAAAATGATGCTAAAATGATTATGGATGAATGACGAAGACATAGAAACTTGAACGGCTCAAATCGGAGCTAAAACGGAGAAGATATCACCAATATGGCCGGACAGCGCACTGGACTGAACGTGCCCTGGGTTTAAGGGTGTGGTGGGCACGCCCTAGGTGTGAGGGCGCAGTCTGCGCGCCCTTGGTTCGGGGGCGCGTTGCACTATCTGGCGCAACGTCGGTGCAGAGCTTGCCACAGGCAGTCCTGATGTTGGAATTGAGTGCCGTTTGTTGTACTAGACAGAAAACTCGGAGAGGAAGTGTTCTTATGTTGATGACCTCTCCAGAATCTTCCTATAGAAGTCTGCAAAAATTATGAAAGTGGACGGATGTGAAAAGTAAAACCTGGATGCGCGCCCTTGGTGCAGCAATCGCCATGGACAAATGGCAAGTCGAAATAAAATGCTGTCAGTTGAAAATGAAAGAGGAAGAAGAGAGGAACAATACTCTGTTAAATACTTTTGCAGTAGGAGCCCTAGATGTTCTACAGAAGCCGATGAAGTTAGTTGATGCAGAACGCACAGATCGGGCTTCTCCTTCGCCTTGGGATCGATCTCTTGACGTCGGATCGGCTTCGAACGTCGGGACAGCCTTGGAAGAGAGTTTGGATGACCTCAGGATGAGCTAGGCATGGGGAATTAACCTTGGATCGTTGAGAATGACCCTCAATTTATAGAGAATAGAAATCAGTGCAAAACATGAAAACTGGATCGACCGCGCCCCCACCTTTCAAAGGAGGGGAGGGCGCGCACTCAAACCAGGGGCGCACAGGGCGCACCCTCAACCCGGGGGTGCGGTCTGCACGCCCCCCTGTTTCAAGGAAAGCGGGGGCGCGTTACACGTCTCACTGCTAAAAATCGACAGAATCTTCCAGAAATTGCTAAAAAATCGACTTGACAAACGTAACGCGTCCCGACCTGGGGGCATGGTACAAATAATCAAAAATTAATGATGGTAACCTTCTAAAATTCCGGCTTGGAAGGTGTAAATCAGGGTAATTTATGATTTTTGGAAACTGACCGTGCCCCCGCATTTCAAAGGAAGCGGGGGCGCGCAGAGCGCGCCCTCCCATTTCAAGGGGAGCGGGGGCGCGGTACACTCTCTCTCTTGCGCACATGTTCCGCAAGCTGTAACTTGCAAACGGGATGTCCGATTCGGCTCTCGTTTGTTACGTTGGAAAGAGGGCCTTCAACCACACCTCTGCAAGTCAGTAAACCAGCTGGCATGACTCCCGAGATGTTTACACGGGGCTTTCTACCGGTTTACCCTTTTGCGAAAAGCCAAAAACGGCAACGGAGATCCGAAAAGACATGGTTCAGGTCGAAGAATCTCGTGTCAACTCGGGCTGACTTAAAATGATGACCGAACAAGTCTGGTACGGTCAAAAAACCTGAAATCATCGAAAAATTTGAGATTAACCCGATAAACGTGAACCGAAACTCGAAAAAGCCGTAAAACCCTAAAATCGATCGAAATGGTCGTATGGCCCCGCTTGATGAAATATAAGGCTAGGATCGACCTGGATGACTCAAAAAGACCCGGTGATGACCGGAAAGGCCTGACACATTGTGCGGGATAGTCGTGTCCGTACAGATAGAAAAGCCATAACGAAGAAACCGTTATAGACTAATGCCCACCGAAATGACTTGTCAGAAACCTCGAATGTTACAGAACACACGCGGGACTCCTGAGACCTTCAATTAAGGAATATTCAAGGTTAGTCATCGAGCAAGCTCCGTGTTTTCACAATTCACGTGTGCCTCTCGCTTGAAGGTTACGGCATTGTTCCGAAAATCATCGGTCCATTCCCAACTCATAAGGGGCTCCACCAGCGTCTTTAGCTCATCTCCACGAGATAATCCAAATCAGATAATCGGTCAAATAAAGGATATTGCCCATGGAATAAGAGTCTGGGGCTCCGAATCAGGCCAATTTGGCGTGTCTACATACATGAATTAGGGTCCATTGACCAATCAAAATTATATTCTGAAATTTGTCTTGGAATCTAGCCTTCTCAATGATACACTAGCAATCGACCGAGGAGCAGGACCTTGAAGGTTTATAGCTTCTCAACAGTCTGGAGTTCACACTCCTCTACTAACCATATCAATTCTGGGGGCATAAATACACTGACATCGAATACTTTAGTGGCTGAATTGGCATTAAAAGTAATCGGATGCCACTCTTTCCTGTCGACCTTGATATAGGACTTACGTGCATTTATCATCATACTATGCATCTTTGCTTTGACTTCATTAATAAATATCTCTTCATCTGAAAAATTGTTGACCACTTTTTGTTTTTCCCGATTGGAGCTAACTTTGGAAGTTTCTATTTCAAAGTACAAATGTGCATTTGAAAGATGATATTCTGCAACTTCAAAAGGGGCTTGATCAGCATAAATCTTGCATTGCACTCCCTCCTTGTTATATTTGATGCATTGATGGAGTGTAGAGGGCACAACCCAATTTGCATGCAACCATGGGCATCCCAGCAAGGCTTTATAAGTGGTGTTCGAGTCAATGACATAAAATGTAGCTTTAGTCACAAAGTCACCTAAGACAATATCCACTTTGACTTTCCCCAGTGCTTCTTCAGAATTTTGATTAAACCCGGATATGGTGACTCCCGAGACCTTTTGAAGATGTGGCATTAAATACAACGACCTAAAGGTCTTAAAAGAGAGTATATTCACAGACGATCCCGAGTCAACCATAATTCTAGTTATCTCATGCCCATTGATTGACCCCTTCATATACAAAGGCCGGTTATGAAATGTGGTGGGTAACATCATGTAATCCTCGGTAAATGAAACCGACGCTGCATATGCCTTATACTCCCCCAACTCGGTCAACTGTGCTTTATAAATTTATGGCTCTGTGAGCGCTATAAGAGCTTCACGAAACTCTTTACTCAAGGATATAACTTCCCATAGGCTGAGACGCACAGGAAGCCTCCTCAATTTCAAAAGAACCTTCTTATCCACCATCTCTTTCATCTCTTTCAATGGAGGGAGAGTTTCTGGTGGAGGAGGAACCACCTGTTGCATGATTTGTTCCACCAAGTCAGAATCTACTAAGCTTTGTGCTGTATCTGTCTGAAGTTGCTGCTGTAAGGTGCTTGCCTGAGCATTCTTGTTCACTACAGTCTTCTCTTGAACTGGTTCTGACTCTGGGCAAACTTTAGAAGGAGCACCTTCTGCATTATTATCCTCCTCGTAATCTGAAGAAGACTGGAACCGGATGACACGCCTAGAGGGTTGTTTTACCAATGGCGGGAGCACTATCCTAGGTTCTTTATCCCTGAAGTAAATGATTTTATTATTATATTGGTCCTGACCCCGGCCTCCATGCCTTCCACGCGAATTCTTGTCATTATGCCTTTGATATGTAACTAGAGGTCGGTTCTTCTATCCTCATCCTCTTGTTCCATTATACAAATCAGATAGTGGTGGAATAATCTCCATATTGCAAGATAAATTTTGAAAATGGGACATGACATCGTGCACATCTAGCTCATCTTCATCATTGCCCCAGAAATTTGCTACTTCATTTGCCGATGGTTCATCACCCTCTGCCACTCTCTTTCTGAATTCCCATAACCATTCTTTAAATTTTACGTATTTTTCTCACTCACCCCAAGGGACATATGCATCAAGAGGAACTGGACTCGTAGGTTGTTTTGGTTCATAGTCCTCGAGTTGATTAATCAGTGCCTACAACTTCTGCAAAGGAGTGAGATTCTTTGAGTGAGCTTCCATTGCTTGCAGCTTCTCTTCTTGGAGTTTTGCCCTTCTTTTGTTTTCTTTTTTTATTCTTGATCCACTTCCTTCATTGAGCAAGGTCAACAGATTTTTTGTATGACGCTGACTGTGGGGCTTCTTTAGCTTGAACGGCCTATGAGGCTTGTGCTTCTGCTTTCTCACGAGCTATCTCTGCCCTGGCTTGGACTTTTTCTTCTCGAGTAGGGATTCTCTGCCATGGTTGCTTTGACTCTTCAGACACAACTTCTTCAACCTTTTCTTGGTAGAATTTAGCAACTGCCTCAATATTCTTATCAACCATCTCTTGTGGGAGTTTTTGATACGTAGAATAAGTCCTAGGATGTGCCTACCTCTGAGTGCTGCTCCCTGGTTGATGCCCTCTCTAAATGCTAGCTTCTGAGGTGACATGTATGACATTAGCTGAAAAATTTTGTACATTGGCACCATGCGGTCTTGGTTGCCGAATCAAATGGTCACCCACATCAATAACCCCATCTCTTATGAGGAGTTCAATTTGCCCCCTGGCAGCTCTACAATTTTCTAATGTATGCTCCATAGTAAGGTGGTACATACATCCTGCCCAGGGGAACACAAGATGTGCCTTTTCAAATCGGGGGTGTAGGGTTACCAAACCCGCTCTAATGCAACCTATATATATTGGATAGGTCATGTGTTGTGAGAATGAGTATTGGACATAATGAGGGATATGCTGGCGCCTTTCTGCTTCCTACTCCCCTAGCCCCAAATTAGGACTCTCTGATGAATGTGCACTGAACACTCCTTGATCTCTATTGCTTCTTTCTGGTGCTGCTCGGCGCACTTCTAGTTGGCCCACTGTGTCTTCATCAGACTATGGATTTGATCCCACACTCAGTGGTCTTTGAGGTTGTTCATGAGTTGGGCATACATCTTCAAATGTCATTCTACCCGCCAAAAGTTCTAGCAAATGAGACATGGTGATCTCAAAGTCTCGTTCAAGAGACGAACATCTCTGTCGGAATCTTTTCAAAATGGAGCATATTCTGGCAACCACATCATAAACTCTAGGACATTCAAGCCCAGCTTGGACATGCTGACATTGTGGAGCTCGGGATGAACCAGCACCTGGAGCTACTCTCTGTTGATGTATCACATTGGCACTGAAATTAACCTGTTGCTTTGGCCTTGCATGGTGTTGGGGTGGGTAAACTATATGCTTGGACATGTCAATGGTCCCATCTCGAATAAGAGCTTCCACCAAATCTTTAAACAAATAACAATCTTTAAGAGGGTGACCAAGCATCCGGTGAAAGGACAAAAGTTGGGATCTCCAGCTTTATTTGCATCCTCAGGTCGCTTAGGCTATGGAAGGTTAACCAAATTCTCTTTTATACACATATCAAACAACCTTTTAGTATGCTTATAGTGGAAAGAATATGGCTTCTTCAAGCATTCGGCCAATGTGATCGTGGAACTAGGTTGATTAACATTTTTGGGTGCTGTCACTGATGCTAATGCGTCTTTTTTGCCCCCATTATCATTTTTTGCTAGAGAAAAGTCCACTGTAAAAGCTTCCTTGGTTGCCGGTTGCTTGTCCTTAGACATTCTTGGCTTGGCTGCAAGCACTGCCGAGTTATCTGCATAGAACAGCTCCAATTCAGAGACTATCCTATTAAGCTCATCAAAGGTGCGAATGTTGGCAATCAACAACTTCTCCAACACCTCAGGCCATAGTCCCCTCTTGCATAAACCCACTGCTTCTTCATCTACCGGTGGGTTGGAACATTTCATACAAAGATTTTGCCACCTCTTGATATACTCCAAAGCTGACTCATCTCTGCTTTGACTCAATGAGGCTAGCTCAACAAGAGTGAACAGTCTTTCAGTCAACAATAAACTTCTTTTGCAGATCATCCCAACTAGTTATTGACCCTGTTTTCAACTTAGAATACCACTCGAAGGCAGTCCCTGTCAAAGTGGTAGCAAAATATCAGAGGAGATAAGACTCCTCAAGTGCAAGATCGCCTATATGTGTAACATAAAAGGCTAAATGTTCTTTTGGGGAGCCACGCCCATCAAATCTTGGACACTTGGGAATTTTGGTGACTTCAGCAGGCAACATCCTGAATTGATGATGGATGGGGTAAGGAACCCGGTACAAGTCCACTGTCTGTGGACATGCCAAATTGGCCTAATTTGGAGCCTTAGACTCCTATTCTATTGGCGATACCCATTATTTGACCGATTATCTGATCCGGATTGCCTCGTTGAGATAAGCTAAGAACATTGGTGGAGCCTCTTGTAAGTTGGGAATGGACCAATGATTTCCGGAATAATACCGTAACCTTCAAGCGAGAGCCATGCGTGAACCATGAAAACATGAAGCCTGCTCGATGACCGACCTTGAATGGTCCATACTTGAACATCTCGGGAGTCCTACATGTGTTCCGTGACATTCGGGGTTTCCGACAAGTCATTTCGGTAGGCGTTAGTCTATAACGGTTTCTTCATTATGGCTTTTCGATCTGTACTAACACGGCTATCCTGGACCACGTGTTAGGCCTTTCCGGTCATCACCAGGTCTTTTCGGGTCATCCAGGTCGATCCTAGCCGAATATTTTCATCAACCGGGGCCGTATGGCCATTTCGGTCAATTTTACGGTTTCTCGGCTTTTTCGAGCTTCGGTTCACGTTTACCAGGTTAAATCTCAGATTTTCGATGATTTTGAGTTTTCTGATTGTACCAGACTTGTTCAATCATCATTTTATGTCATCCCGAGTTGACCTAAGATTCCTCGACCGAAACCGCACCCTTTCGAATCTTCGCCACAGTTTTTGGCTTTTCGCATAAGAGTAAACTGGTAGAAAGCCATGTGTGAACATCTCGAGAGTCATGCCAGCTGGTTTACCAACTTGAGGAGGTGTGGTTGAAGGCCCTCTTTCCAACGCAACAAATGGGAGCCGAATCGGACATCCCGTTTGCAAGTTATGGCTCGCGGAACACGCGTGTAGGAGAGAGAGTGTAACGCAAGCCCGCTCCCCTTGAAAGGATAGGGCGCGCCCTTAGCGCCCTCACCCTGGGGGCGTGCCCTGTATGCCCTCAGTTAGGGGGCGCACCCTGTGCTCCCCCGCTTCCTTTGAAACGCGGGGTGCGGTGCATTTTTGGAAACCGGAAATTACCCCGATTTACACCTTCTAAACCGGATTTTTAGAAGGTTTCCCCCGCTAATTATCGTTTATTTTGACAGCACCCCCAGATCGGGGGCGCATTCATCTTATCAAGTTGATTTTTAGCAATTTTCATAAGAGTCTGGTAATTTTTAGCAATAAGACGCATAACGCGCCCCCATTTAGGGGATGCGCAGACCGTGCCCCCAGTGTGAGGGCGTGCCCTGCGCGCCCTCATCTCCTTTGAAAAGAGGGGGTGCAGTCGGTCCAGTTTTCATATTTTGCACCGGTTTCCATTCTCTATAAATTGAGGGCCATTCTCAACGACCCAAGGTCGATCCCCCATGCCTAGCTCATCCTGAGGTCGTCCAAGCTCTCTCCCAAGGCCGTCACGACGTCCAAAGCCGATCCGACGTCGAGAGATCGATTCCAAAGTGAAGAAGAAGGCTCAATCCATGCGTTCTGCATCAACTGACTTCATCAGCTGATGTAAAAAATTTGGGGCTTCATCTGCCAAAGTCTTCAATAGAAGAGTTGTTCCTATACTCGTTCCCTTTCATTTTCAACCAACAACACTTGATTCTGACTTGCCGTCTGTCTGTGGTGATTGCTGCATTGAGGGCGCGCATGCAGGTTCTGTTTTTACACATCCATCCACTTTCAGAATTTTTACAGACTTTTACAGGCATATTTTTGAGAAGTCATCAACAGAAGATCTATTCCTCTCCAAGTTCTCCATCCATATAAACAAACGGAACTCGATTCCATCATCAGGGTCGTCTGTAGCATTCTATAAACTAAAGTCACGTCAGGAGGGTGCAAGGCTACCCGAACCGGCTTGTTTCAACTCAAGCCGATTCACTCCATAAGCTTCCTCAACCCAGTTCATTTAGTCTATTTATCATTTTAGAACATCTTTTAGTTTAGTTTGCATCATTTTTACATAACTAAAAACACAAAAAAGGGGTTAAGGCTCACCCCGAAGCCGGTGAGTTTAATTTCAATTGCTAATTTCACATCTTCTTATTTCAGTTACTACACTTCACTCAAGTCTAATTCATTCTTTATCTTGTTTTCATTGTCTTTAAGTTGCATAGATCATTCAAACTAGCACCGGTTGGACTCTTCTTCATCGGCCGGCCGAAGAAGAAGGTCGAACTCACATCCCAATCTCCCACGCTAAGGTACACACGGTCAATTCAACTTAATCTTGTCTTTTATTTCATAAAGCGGAGCCCGCGGCTCCTAGTAACCACCTTTTTATTCATGTTCTAAGTTCATCTCCTCCTCACTCTCCTCCCATATGACCCGAACCGTCTCCGGTGCTCGAGCGATGCTGTGAGATGAAAGTTCGGGGATCAATGTGAGTGTGGGACCAAGGTGAGGACTTTTTACCGCTTTCCGAGTGTTTTCCAATTCACTCCCTTTTCCCAATTCTATCTTTCACATTCTCTTGAGGTGCCGATCCGAAACCCATTTTAGGAGTTGACAGCTTTTTGGCGACCATGGTGGGACAACCAATGTCTTCAACCGTGCTAGCTTGATTGCTTCGTGCAACTAGTTGTTTTCCAATTTGGTTCCCGCGTGAACCGGCTTGTCCTTTACCTTTTCCATGTCAATTTCCCTTTAAACTTTCTGTTTAATCTTTCTTTAAGATTGTCCCCCATGTGGACTTGACTTTCTTGTCTTTAATTTCAACCCGGCCATGATGGCTATCTTTTACGACATGATGCATACCCATGTAGAGGTGTACGTGGATGACCTGGTCGAAAGCCGAGAAGATCATTCTAAAGTGTTAAGAAGGGTCTTGCAGAGGGCTAGGGAATATAAATTGAAAATGAACCCAAAGAAATATACATTCAGAGTATCCTCAAGAAAATTGTTGGGGTTCATAGTGAGCAAAAGGGGCATAGAGATCGACCCAAACAAGGCCAAAGCAATCATTTGTATGCCTCCTCCAAAAAATATGAAAGAACTTCGAGGATTAATCGGAAAGCTACAGTTTGTCTGCCAGTTCATCTCACAACACTCCCAAAGGTGTAAACCTTTCTATGAGTTGACCAAGGAGGGGGCGGAGTTCAAATGGGATTCGAAGTGCCATGATGCATTCGATGGTTTGAAAAGATACCTGGCTAGTCCCCCTATGCTTAGACCACCAGTCCCTAGCAAGCCCTTAGTTCTATATATGTCAATTTTGGAGAATTCTCTTGGGGCAGTCCTTGCACAAGTGGATGAAGAAGGGAAAGATAGGGCAACTTACTATTTGTCAAAGATTTTTGATCCATGTGAGCAGAAGTACACTGTAGTGGAGAAGACCTGTGCTGCACTAGTTTGGATAGTGTAGAAACTTCAACACTATTTTTTAGCTCATGAGGCCAATCTTATTGGCCGTATCAATCCCATTAAATTTCTTCTGAAGAAAACTGTTCTAACTGATCAGTTAGGTCGTTGGCAGAGTTTCCTTTCACAGTTTGATATCACCTATGTCCCCCAGATGGCAATTAAGGGCTATGCCATTGCCGAACATCTAGCCCATCACCCTATACCCCTCTTTGACCTGGTACAGTCGGAGTTCCCTGATGATGAACTAATGTTGATCCGATCTTCCAACCTTTGGACATTATATTTTGACGGGGCTCTGAATTCACATGATAAGGGAATAGGAATCGTCCTTCTATCACCCAAGGGTGTCACCATTCCACAAACATTTCAGCTTAACTTCCTAGCAACCAAAAATATAGCTGAATACAAAGCTTTGCTGGCCGGGCTGGAGGCCGCTCATCTCTATGGTGCCATGGAATTGAGGGTGATAGGTGGGACAACCAATGTCTTCAACCGTGCTAGCTTGATTGATCCGTGCAACTAGTTGTTTTCCGATTTGGTTCCCGCGCGAACCGGCTTGTCCTTTACCTTTTCCATGTCAATTTACCTTTAAACTTGCTGTTTACTCTTTCTTTAAGATTTTCCCCCATGTGTACTTGACTTACTTATCTTTAATTTCAACCTGGTTCCCGCATGAACCACCCTTTTCTTCACAAAAAAACCGGTTCTCGCGTGAACCAACCCCTTTTATAAACCGGTTCCCGCGTGAACCAATACACTTTCAGATCGGTCCCTGCGTGGACCACCCTTTTGCACCACTTTAAATTGGACCCAAGTGGCCCTTCTTCATTTTTCCAATCAAACAAACCGGTTTCTGCGTGAACCACCCCTTTTCCTTCAAAAACTAGTTCCCGCGTGAACCACCTACCTTTCCAAAACCCGGCTCCCGTGTGAGCCACTTTATTTTTAAATCGGTCCCCACATGGTCCATCCTTTTACCTTTACTTCATATTTGTCCCTACTTGGACACTCCAACACAAGCCGGTTCCCGTGCGAACCACCTTTTAGTTGCTAGTTGCTAGTTACTTGTTTACTTTATCATTGCTTGTCTTGATTGCATTCACTTGCTTGATTTATTTAATAGCTTTCATTCATGTTTGCATATTGATTGCTTCTTCTCCTCCTACCCTCCATTTTTACTTTTGCATTAGCTTTTGCATCGGGTATCGGACATGCTCCGATCCGTAGGGCATTTGAGGCAGGGGATCTCTCTCCCAACACACCCTCACCCTCTAAACACCTTCTTGGTGGATTCTTACCTCTCTTCTGGAATATTCCTTCCTAGTTGATTTGGTTGTTTCCATCAAGACCTCCGTAAGTCCCCATCCGTGGAGTATTCCTCTCCGCATAATTGGGCCGGTTGTACCACTTTCCCAAAACCCGAAGAACCCAAGTACCTACTTGTGGTGATTGAATGACAACCTTAGGTCTTGAAGATTGAAGCAATAGGAATCATAACCATACCTAGTTGAGTGAACAATTGCTAACAATCTATCTAATCTAAGGTTTCAACCCAAATATTGTCGAGTAGTCATTTTAAAAACCTTGTTTGCATAACTTACTTGTTCACTAAAAATTGAAAACAACCAAAAATTTCTTCTTTCAAAACACCTAAAAAAAACAAAAACCTTTTTAATTTTGTGTTCAAACTTTTTTTCCAAACAACCAAATTGAAACAAAAAAATTCAAACAAAACAAAAACATAACAAAAAATCTTCAATTGTGTGCTTTGCTTGCCCTCTTTTTTAACCATCTTTGTAGAAAGATCGACATGAAGACCATGATATTGAGGTCTGGAAACAACGTTGGGAGGTGGGACTACTACAAGCAACAAGAGTATGAGCCGGGTCTCTACAAGCTCCAACAACAACCCGAGAGCCATGTCATTGCTGCTATGGAACCTGAAGTGCAAGGGGATGCTCATCAGTCCTCTTCATTTAGTATAGAACAAGCTCCTAAGGATCTATCTTTTCATCTTGATCCCAATACCTTGTCATTCATATAATCTTTAGTGAAGGGCAAGATGCCTACTAATCAAGGTCCAGCCAAAGTCAACCGAGCTGCTTCATCTCCCCAATCGGCAGTTTGACCTCTTACCATAACCTCACTTGGGAAGTCTTGCCATGTTACTTCATCTACTCAGCCCATTGTGGGTCATTCTTTAGCTTGCACACCAACCCACCTCCCTCCCATCCAGGTGCCACATGCACACCCCGTGGTGAATTCCTGCCCACTTGTTGCCAAGGATCAGGAAACCCTTGAATCCCCCCTTTATACTATCTACATCCCCCAATCACAAATGCCAACCTACCATTGCTACAATGGCTCAGGTGATCCCTTCACCCATGTCAATGATTTTCTGAGCAAATCATCTCGATGGAAGTATGATAGAAAGACCCTTGCCTTTCTTTTTAGGAGATCTTTAGAGGGTGCAGCCCTAGATTGGTTTTTTTCATTAAACAAAGTAGAGATATGGAATTTTGAAATTGTCAAGGACAAATTCTTGAAACGATATGGGCCAGGCTATTCAATAAATGGGGAAGCAAGAGAAGATGTGGAATTAATGCAATATTTTGATGAATTAAGGCCCATGGACGAGAGGAGCATTCATGCTATGAACAAACCTAGGAGCCCTCTCCAACCCCATCTAGATCATCATCTTCAGCCAACTCCTCGACGTCAGTTGATTAGGCCACCCATGCCCCAATCTCAGCCGGTCATGCGACCCGTGCTAATGGCAAAACCAACTGTGCACAATCAAGTTCCTCTTGTCGTTTGTGCAAATACTTCATTACTTCAACCGGCTCCCCAGCCTGAACCGACTTCTATGCTAACACCACTTCAATCAATCCCTAAACATAGGGTTCCCCCTCAGTCAGTCAAACCACTTGTTTCTTCTGTTGCTCCTGCCATGGTAGAGGAACCAGTTACTCCGACCATTCATGCTCCTGCTATGGTATATGATTTAGTCACTCCGACCCCTCAAGCTCCTACCTTGGCAGAGGAATTAATAACTCCAACCATTTGTGCTCCTGCCATGGCAGAAGAATCAGCTTCTCATCATGTCATTGCTATATCTCAAGATCAAAGTCAATTAGTAGGGGAGGTCGAACCAAACCATTCTACCTTTTTGGAATCCCCTAGACTAGGCATGCCCTCTTCCATAGAACATCCTGAGGAGAAGCCTGCTATAGGGAGCTTAGATGAAGGAATCATAAACTTAGTTGATTGTCAATCCAATGATGGACTAGTCAAGGAATTGTCAGGCATTGATCAACTGTTACCATCACTGGAATTGATCAATGAAGATGGTCAGATTGAATTGACCCCTGATCTAGGAAGTAAGGAGACCGAATTGGTTAGTGAAATGGGAAATGAATCGACAAGCCTCCTGAAAGATGTAGACCTTAACAAAGGGATACTGGGACCTCCTCCAGATAGGCAGGCAAATCCCTTAGCATCAATCTTTGGGCCATGACTCTTACCCCATTCTTCTCCTAAGCAACAATCCGGTCCATGGGCCCACGATCAATCAATATTAGGGCCACAACCCTTTCTTTATTCGCCTCCAAATCAACGATCGGGCCCATGGGCCCACAATTCTTCTATCTTAGGGCAACCACCTTTTCTTTGTCATGCCCACAACCATCAAATGGACCTATGGCCCCCCTATTCTTCAATATTAGGGCCACCACCCATACTTCATCCTATTCGATTGGGCTCTTATGCCCCTCTTCTACAATCGGGCCCTTATGCCCCACTTCTGCAATCAGGCCCTTATGACCCATTTTCAAGCACTTATGCCCCTTTTCGTCAATCGGGCTCTTATGCCCCTTTTCATCAACTGGGCCCACGTGCCCCTTTTAATCAACCGGGCTCTTATGCCCCTTTTCTTCAACTGGGCCCACGTGCCCCTTTTAATCAATCGGGCTTGCATGCCCCTTTCCTTCAACTGGGCCCATATGCCCCTTTTCCCCAACTGGGCCTACGTGCCCCTTTCCTTTCATCGAGCCCACGTGCCCATAATTCTCCCCAATCGGGCCTTTGTGCCCTTAATTTTTTTAAATCTGGCCCACGTGCCCGCAATTCACCTCAACCGGGCTCACATGCCCATGTTTTTCTACAACCGGGCCCATGTGCCCAAATTTCTTCTAAATCGGGCCCACGTGCCCACCTTCCAACAAACTCGGGCACACATGCCCACACTCCTTCAACTTTGGGCCTGCATGCCCCCATTTCTTCACCATAGGGCCCGCGTGCCCAAACTTCTTCGAAATTGGGCCCACGTGCTTGCAATTCACCTCAACCGGGCTCACACGCCCATGTTTTTCTACAACTGGGCCCATGTGCCCAAATTTCTTCTAAATAGGGTCCACGTGCCCACCTTCCAACAAACTCGGGCACACATGCCCACACTCCTTCAACTTTGGGCATGTATGCCCCCATTTCTTCACCATCGGGCCCACGTGCCCAAACTTCTTCGAAATCAGGCCCCCGTGCACCCACTTCTTCAACTTTGGGATTACGCACCCCATACTCTTCAATGGCGCCAGCGAGCCCATCACAAATTACAATCTTGCTCCCAACCATTTAAATCGGGTCCATGTGCCCACTCTTTTCATTGGGTCCCTCAGGCTCAACCTCCAATCGGGCCCTCATGCCCATCAACATCAACAGGGCCCTCTGGCCCGCATTCAAATCTTGGGCTCACGTGCCTCTTGATTCCAACTACTCCCAGGCCTTCAAGCCCACTTTCAACTCACGGGCCCAAGAGCCCATTTTAACTCACTTTTGTTTCCAAGCATGTTTATTTCCTTTCAAATTCTCTTTCATTCTCTAAATTTTACTTTCAACAAAAAAAATCAAGGTAGAGAAATTTCCTAGGTAATACCACAATGTTTGCCTTTTACATCATTAATTTTGACTCCGCCATGCTGAATCAGATCCTCCACATCTTTCACTTCATCATATGACTCTGAATCTTCAATCCAATGCAATATGGTGCATATCAACAGTGGAAGCAGTTGGGCAAGGCAAGGCAAGGCATGGCAGACAAGGCAAGGCAAGCACAAACAAAGTCGTCATTAGCAATGAGCTTCTTCTTCTCTCAAGTATTACATTGCGTTCATCATCATTATGTCATCCGTAAGGCAATATTTTTTTGAAATGATTTTAAACTTCACAATTTTAATGAAGAGAAATTCATGATTGACGATATTTGTAGCTACCTTGTTTTTATTAAACACATTCTTTACATTGCAAGGCATGCGAACAATTGATTCATGTCTGGAATGTAATCTACCTCAAAAAAATGGAGAGAACTACTAGTATGACTTAAGTTCACATGCTCTAGATTGTTGTCTAGGAGTTGAGGGAAGATACCATTCTACACACACAACACGTCCTGATCTCAGAATTCGGATGACCCAACACCCGAGAGAAGCTAGCAAAGCTTAGAGATGGAAGGAAAACCCTCACCCTACTCTCTTCTGTTCGGTCCAAGATAGGCAAAAAGGACTAGAGGGGGAGAGTATCAAAAGCATCCACCACCTTAGTAGGAGGCTGTCTCGAAAGGTCCAACTTCTCAAAAGAAAAGGGTGCTGAAAGATGGGCAATGAATCCCACATGTTTAAACAAATATGAGCCTGTTTGAATGAGTACCCAGAAAAGTAGAAAATGAAAAAAGGCACCAAAAGATGGGCAATGACCCCACAGGTCAAAGACTTGTCTAAGTGAGTGCCACATGTAGAAAAGACCCGAAGAGGCCGAACCCCAACAGACAATTAGGTGCAAGTAGAGAAATCCCTCTCAACATCTTCAAAGCTTATCAAGGACTTCCTTATCAATTCTTCAATCTTAACCTTCCAAGGTGTGGGTGGACCAACCAAATCAAAGCTAAACTCTAGGCGACCAGAGGTTGAAGGTCGGAAAGATTATGGGTAAGGAACCCCATTTTGCACATGGTATCTACTGGTGAACCTAGAAAAAACAACCAAGTGATGAGAACTTGTGTCAATACTAAATTTTCTCTCCAAAAGAATATTCTAAAAAAAAACTCCAAAAAAAGCTGAATATCTTCAAAACAAAAAATCTCAAAACTCTAAAAAAATGAATATTTTCAATACCCAGAATTTTTTTTTGAATCTTTTTACAAAACTTCTTTATCAAATTCCAACAAAATTTTCAAAACAAAAAACATATTTCACCATGCTTGGTTTGAATTCTTGTCTTTACATTCATTCTTAGTCTCTCATGTTTCAAATTTTTCATTACGTATTTGCTGCTTTATTTTTTTTACACCCTTAAGAAAGCTATTACCCCTTGACAAAGGTCAAGGCATACTGCAACTTGCAAGGGGGATAAGCTGCATTGTTGTTCTAATCTTTTCCTTCTAAGTGTTTCAGGCACAAGAAAAACTTTACACCCCTTGATAAAGGTCAAGGCATACCTCAACTTGCAAGGGGGATAAGCCATCTTGTCATTCTAATCTCCTTTTCTGAGTGTTTCAGGAATGAAGAACAAACAAGGAGAACTGCACAACAAGGCGATGCTCGCCACTTCTCTCCCCCAAGGATTCTTAGGAGGAGGTGTCACCATGACCTCGGCCCCAACTTTCACTACTAGAAAAGTTAGTATTTGCTGCGAATAATTATGCAACAAAAATTGATAATTTTGCAGTAAATTACTTTTTACAGCAACAAATATTTTTGCTGCATGTCGCTGTATAAAGTTCTCTCACAATATATTTTTAACTGCAACAAATATATTTTGCTATAAAAAGTAGTATTTGCAGCAAACACAATTTCGCAGTAAAATATCATTATTATGACAAAATTAAAGTTGCAGTAAAAATATATTCACCGCATAATTGATGTTGCAGTAAAATCATTTTTACTGCTAATTAAAAATTGCACCAAAATCTTATTTACTACGGATTAGATGTTGCAGTAAAATAATTAATATGACAAAATTAAATTTGCAGCAAAAATATATTCACCGCATAATTAATGTTGCAGTAAAATCATTTTTACTGCTAATTAAAAATTGTACTAAAATCTTATTTACTACGAATTTGATGTTGCAGTAAATACTAATTTTTTAGATCTATGAGCATTAAGCTTAAAAAGTTAAAAACATGTAAGATACGAAGATATTCATAACTTGAACTTGAAAGACTGAAATTGGCAAACATTCATTTGGGATATAACACCTGGATAAAAAATTTGAATCATATAAAGAATTTTCAAAGTAGGACCGAGTCATTCCATCTACACCCTTTTAACAAGTTCTTGTCATACAATGTTTGAGACAAGGGAAATATCTATTAGCCATTCGTAGAGCATTTCAAGATAGATCTCATGAAAAAGTTGTCATCACAAAATGTTATTTTATCGTGCCTGTTAGACATCATCCGCATGTGCAACGTGGCATCGGGCTCTTGTCCATCACTAAGAACCCAACTAACTCCTTCCTCGACAGCTTTTGAAGGAGAGATAAGTATTCGCAATAACTCCCCAAATACATTAGGCCTTGACTGGAAAGATCCTGGATCCCCGAAAATATTTAAAGCGGCTTTCTTCATCCCAGGATGGATATTCTTTAAGAAAAACTGGCCTGCAACGGCATCTGTAGTACTTTGGAACCTGAAATGAAGCATCAAAGACAACAGGATACATAAATAGATAGTCCATAGTGTTGTTTCCAGACAAAGTAGTATCAGAATACTCCAAGGGCAAACATTATGTAAAAAGATGCCAAAACAAATTCATAGAAACTTTACCCAGAAAGCAACAAAGTTCTTATAGTCTGGACTCCCAACATTTCAGGGCCGGATGTCTCCTTCATATTAACAATTAACTGGACAATTTAAATAAGTAAAACAAAGAAACAAAAAAACAATACAGTATATAAAGCATAATTAAATTGCTAACCTGTGCAGCTTGAAGGTATTTGGACCATAACGACGAGTAGTATCCTTATCCAAGTCCTTGGGCAAGTTGATGATTTGAATCGCTTCAAAGGGACATTTCTACGTAAAAAAAAGAGTTAAAACCGAGAATTATAGCGCAATGCAATGAGAAACCAAAAGGAAAAAAATAGGAAACGCCAATACCTTGACACAGATACCACATCCGATGCACAGCTCCTCTGAGATAAAAGCAATTTTTGACGTAGGATTAACCTCGATGCACAATTTTCCTGGCCATAAAGACAGCCGTGCAGAAGATGAGTGAAAACCAAAGCTAAGACAGCCGGCGGATGGATAAAATCATACATTACAATTCATTTTGTCAAGTGACAAGATCCTTTGAAAAGTGACATATGATTGCCTAAAATCAATACCAAGAGAATGTCATAAGACTTACCTTTCTTCTATACAAAATGATGATCTATTATTAAAAATGACAATGACAAGATTAAAAACACCAACTATAAAGTTTTGAAAAGTCAAAGACCAATAAAAGATAGTATGTGTTGAACAATCCAGATTCATCTACTATGATGCCAAGTTAGAATGTGCATTCATGTGAGGTATGCATGCTGCTTTGATTGCAATAATCTCTGCTTGAAATTCTTCTCTCATTTTCTGTATTTCTTCTCGCATCTGTGTCATCATATCATCTTTCACTTTTAGCTGAGATTGTAAACCACTTATCGTTGAAGCCATGGCTGAAGATTTGGAAGGTGGCTTTGGACCATAACCACGACCTCGAACATATCCAGACTTCTCACCAAGCACAGATGTCATTGCCTCTTGTGGAGTAAGAGTTTGTGATTCATCTATCTCAAATGAGTCATCTAGTCCAGCTTGTAATTTTTCTTGTACATCATCCTATAAAAATGTAAAAGATTGATTATTGCAAAATATTTAACATTATTGTAAAAATAACACAATATGCATGCATGGAGTAAAGGACCTTACATAGACAATCCTTGATTGCTCACTCCCCCAAGATCCATTCTTTTTCTGTGTGTCAATCGCCATAGCTCATGAGCTTCTGGCTCGCGACCATCCTCATCTCGCTACATGTAAAATAAATAATAAATTAACATTGATTCATATTCACAAAACAATCAAAATGCCAAGTAGTTTTACCTCAGCCCAACTAACCTGTTTAAATGATCTTCGACCTGTGATATGGCTAATGGTTTGCTTGGATCGATTATTTTTGTTTCTCGCACTCATGGCCTTAAAATAATACTAAGTGTAAATTAATCATGACAATAAACATAAAGATAAAATATGATTACATACACGATATTTTTACGATCCAAAATATTCAACTAACCATGCCCATTCATACTGATTTAACCCCAATAGGAGGATTTTGCAGACGAGTTTGATCATCTTGAAATTTACAATAATGTTCATGCATCTTGTGTCTATGATCCCGATACCTATCAAAAACAGGATTACATGGATCATAAATTTCTAAATGTATAAAAACAAACTCAAAAATTTTAAATTTCATAAAACATTCTTAAAACCTATTTTCAGCAATGACATTAAGTATTGCACGAATCTCATCATCATTTCGAATCTCATTCTCAACTTTTAGCTCAAACTTATCCTGAAATAAATTAAATTAAATAATTAATAACGAAAACTAAATAACTAAGAACCAATATGGTTACAAACAAAAGAGATTACCAAGATTCTTTCAAAAATTTTTGATCTATCTTCATCTGTAAGATTTTTCCAGGAAGACACATTTATAGGAAGGCAAAGCTTCACAAGTCGTCCAATCTCACTAACCAAAATTTACGCATTTGCCCCAAATGGTCTCCTCGAATCAATATCAATCTGTACGGTAGCTTTTGATTTTCATATGCTTGCAATTTCTTGTATATCTCAATGCCTTTAAATTTTCCACGTCCTCGTTTACGCATACCACCTAAGGGAGTATCTGATGAATTAACAAGACATGATATAGAAAAAAACATCTAGCTAGACAGTTATAACAGTTATTCTCCGAGAAAGAAAAAAACAACAATACATTAAATTTACCATTAGATGAGGATCCTTGTGATGTTCCTGAATTAATTTGCTTTGAACTAGCCATTACTTTTGAAAATCTGCAAAATAACCAATTTAAAGGTTAAACAAACAACCAACTGCAAAATAAATGAACTTACTGTAACAGGTCATGTTTGATTCCAAATCAGGTCGGAATCTGCCAATTCCAAGCTAGAATTATTCTGTCCAGAGTTTGGATTGTCTGATCTTATTCAATACCATCATGCGGTATAATAATTTTGCTTTAAGATAATGTCTATGCAGTCCTGATTGCTAACTTATTCAGCCTCTGGAAGTGGAACAGATAAGCTGTTGACTGACGCTTTTGTGGAATCATGGTTATTACTTTTTTATTGATTGAGCTGCTTCTCTGCTTAAAATCTGTAGGATGAATGCATGAAAGGAGCTGCAACAAAACATCTGGGATCAAATGGCTCGTGTAGAAGTTCCCAAAGTCCATGGCATTGCACCTCTTGGATGTTATGGCTGGTAGAGAACTGCATGTTACCATTGCAGAAAGGAAAAAATTCTGGTTCGTGATAATAATGAGATATGGTTGATGTGGGTTATGTACAGTTTCAAGAACTCTTGGTTAAGATAACATGCAGAATGTGGTGACTTTTATTTTGAAGGTGACAAGGGCATGTCAGTTGTCACAATTCATTAACCGCAAACTTCAAAATACAAACATGAGGTACAAGACAAAAAGCTAAGTAAACAAAGAAGGATACTCAAAATACAACACTAGAAAAGGAGAGTGCTGCCCAACTAACTACCAATATGTAGATTTCCAGATTTTGTTGAGAGGCGTTCCCAGAATGCAATCCTCTGGTCTGGTGAGAGATTCCGCACACCAATCTTTTCATACAAAAAGAAAAGCGTTCATGTTGAAGCATGTATTCATCGATGCTGCAAAGTAACAAGCTTTTTTTTTCTCAAGATGACTGTTTTATAACAGGAAATCTAGTAAAATCATTTCTCACTGCATACATATATTCAAGCAAAGTATGATCAACAAGCATGAATATGTATTTCAGAGGGTACATAATGATCTTTTCAAAACTCCATCTGGTGAGAACCTGTTTCTAGATAGAGCAAGTATTGGCCTATTTGTTCTTTATTTGATGTATTCTTGCCTGGTGTAAGATCAGAAACAAGGAGACATTGGAGAATACGCTAAGACCATACAAAGTTCAAAAAAATAACCATAGTGCAAAATAAAAACTTAGGCAAGCAAAGAAGAACACAATTATTATGTTTCAAAAGGGTAATTAAAAATGAAAATAATACAATCAATCATCATCGTCGATGAATTCAGTGATATTGTCATCATAATCTGTGTCCATGTCATCTTCTGTCAGCCAATCTTCTTCAACATTTTCAGAAGCTCCTTCATCACAAAATGTTGCTACTTCTAAATTGTCATCGTCTATATCACACCTAGATAAAGATGTCGGCTTTCTCCATGAAAATCCCAAATGACATACCTCAAATCAATACCATGTCTTAAAAGATGAAATTTCACAATATTACGCACTTGATATTCACTGTTCAGACAATATAGACAAGGACAAAGGATTTTATCTTGTATAGCAACTCTTGAAAAGGCAAAATCTAAAAACTCATCCACTCCCTTCTCATACTCATCAGTATTTCTCATAGAAGACATCCACGACTTATCTATCGTCATATCAGTAGAAACGTCCTAGAAGGAATTAAAAAGAAATGAGATAAAAAATTAAATTTCAGTTATACATTAACTTGACCAAATAACAAGTCAATTACCTCAGAAGTTTAATCAATAGCTTTCATTAGATCTGCTGATAGAAAAGAATAAATTCCAAAGTGCAGATCTTGATCAATTTAAATTGATCATGTAATACCATGTAAAAAGAAAAAATAAAACCGTTAATACTTTTAATAATTGTGCAGATCTTGATTTGGTATATATGAACAGCCTGTCCAAAAAAAAAAACTAAAAAACTTTTCTAAATCACATCAGCTGATCGGGCCATCGGGCCACGTTGTCCAAAAAAAAAACTTTTCTGCTCTCACATCAGCTGATCGGGCCAAATTTGATTTCGATCCAGAACTAATTGGTTCATAAATCATGCAATATGCAGACATAGGATGCCAACATGTAAGTGCAGGCACGGTTCATCGAGTCTTGGTCGGTTCACGCTGCCGGATCATCCCATCTGGCTGATTTTGTCTGCAATTGACCCGACCCTGACCCCGACCCAAGTGACCTGACCTACCTTGGATTACAGATAGCACGCAAGCAAGAAAACGGAAAACGCACTCCGCTTGCTCTTTACCGGTTCCCTCCCCCTTTCCCTCCCTCTCGTTTAGGAGCAGGATCTTGAAGCTACCCACGTTTGATGCTACGTGCGTGATTAGCATGTAAATGCTGCCGACTAAATAAAATAAAATAAATTCTGCTGTGTGCTACGGACCTACAATCCAATGCATCCTCTCTTGTAACAATACGTTTCACCGAGAGAAAAAAACTTGGACGATTTCATGTGGACTTCGGCAATCGTAGGTCCTAGGGTCTTCCTATCACCGACCTATGAATGGTTGAAATCACGAGGTTTCGGGACACAAACCAAACGAAAGATACTAACTTTGAAAAGAATGAACCGATTTCCTCTATAAAACGAGGTCATCGATTTACGAAATTCAATATTTGACATCAGTCAATCGTAAGGAATCCTTCTACAGGTGACCTCTAAAATGAGCCCTCCAAATAGTGAAGAAAAGCACCACCATCAAGACTGCATAGCACAACACAAATAAACGGGCAATTCTTGCAGATTATTTTTTTTGCATTTAATCATCAAACAAGTGTTTTATTCTCCAAGTCCAAGACCAAGTGCTCTCTAGATTTTGTTTTAAGTTTCCTTTATTGTTCTTGAAGGCTGCTTTCCTTTGTAAATGGCTGATGGCTTGCTCCAAGTCTTACCAAAGGTAAAAGTTTACATAAACTTGGTATTTTAAGATTTCAAATAAAGAAAACACTTATTGATTCATCTTGAAGGCGATGAAAAATAATCGAGGTAGACACGGATATTGCTTCTCTTTCTTTGTCTTATACGAAATAAGGTGTTGGTGGAGTAGAGGTGCAAATGAGCCTAGAAAAGCCTAGCGAAATGATGGCTGAGTTTTGCTCGTTTAACTTATTCCATCTAGAAATCAGCTTGATACTTAATGAGCAGACAAGGTCCCCATTCAAAGTTGGTCTGTTTAAAGCTCGTTATGTTTTAACTTGGCTTGTCAAGATGCACACTTATTTTATCGAGTTTAGTTTGAGCTAGAACTCAGTCAAGAGCTCGACATGTTAATACTTGATCAGAACTTGTTTATGAAAGCACAAGCTCAATTTAAGCTCCTTGAGCTTGGCTCACAATGAAGGTTAAAATGCAAATAATTTTAATTAAATTTAAACTTAGAACAAGTTTCGTAAATAAGTTAAAGTTAAAATTTCGCATATAACTTTTGATTGATTTTGAACCTTTTATCCAAATCTATAAGGATTTTGAGCTTGAGTTAAACTTGAGTTGACATGTATTCGAGCTCGAGCTCAACTCAAATAAGTAACAAACAAGCTTGAACATCATCATGCCAATCACTTGGCTCATTTGCATCCCCAGCCAAAATTCAGGGGAGATGCTGTTGTGTACAGTCTCGTAGAGGCTGTACAAGACTCATCAAGATTTAAACCAAACACAAACTAAGAGGTGGTAAGGTGCTTGCCTGGTGGTACTTATCATAAAACCAGTACCCCTTTCCACCTTGTAAACTTAAATTATATATTATTTTAACATGAAATTAAGTCCATGGATGCCAAACACCTTTCCATGTATCTATCTCTTTTTTTAGTAGATACCAAATTATAGTTGTTTAGTTTATCAGGTGTGACAGAAGCAGGTTTAGAAAAAAAAATCTCCAGTTGATGCTACCTACTTACAGAATAGTTAACAGTTATTAATATGGATTCTGGAGCACTGTTGAACCGAATTTCATGTAGATACGAACTGTTCAAACTACCCCCTGGTTTTTAAGATGAGTTTAGAGAGGACTGATTCCTAGAATTCAGATTCAGTCTAGATTTGATGTGTAGTCTTGAAGGACCTTGGTATCCCCTTTGAGGTTCACCATGAAATGGGCATTTATTTGAGTCACTACAGGGTCTGGCATATGAAGAAAGCTTTGAGACTAACGGGAAGTTTATATTACTAGATTTATGTGTTGGTGCAGGCGACAAAACACGGGATGCTGAATGCTGATATACTATGAACTGCATATCTAACCAACTTTTCTTTAGGATTCACACACCCAAAACCATACAAGGACTTCGAGTGATGCACCCACCTCTACATTATGTAAACTTACACCAAAGATGAAGCTGTATGACACTAAAATATTGAATGGCTAGCTGTAACCTTAGAAGCTACTCTGGCAGTATATTTACGTATATATGATACATTCTTGCAAAGGCAATGGTGGCCATTGTTTAGGTGGCCTTTGACCCTCCCTGTGTTAGTTGAATTAATTAGGGGGCCTCACCAGCCCATAGACAAGATCCTTTGCTCCACTTGTAGAGCGAGGGACACATTTGAGGGTGTCTTATATCGCAACTAGTTTAGTTGTAAAGAGAGATTTAAGATGTTATTCTTGTGTTTTACGTGTTGCTAATACAAGAAATTGGGTTACACAAAACAAACAAAGGAAATAGGGATTGAAGATCGGGGTTCGATCTGCCCCATACGATCGAACACCATCGATCGATTGATCTTAGAAACAGATCCCATGAAGGAAGTCTACACTAGATCTAGTGTCAGACGAGGGAGTCAACTATTTGAACGAGAGGCAAAGTTTACGGAAGATACCTACGATGCCGACGAGATGATCCCTAGGCTGTGTGGATGATGTTCCTCTGGAAGCTTCACTAATCACGATCTCCCTTGCCTTGAATGTCACGATCTCCCTTGCGATGTTCCTCCGGAGGCTTCACGGCGGAATCTATAAAGGAGCGGATGAAGATCATCATATCCAGGTGGGATCGTACAAAGGGGGAATCGGAGAGATAGAACTAGATAGGGAGGAACATGAGGTTGTGTGGGTAGCGGATTTTACCTGGAGAGCCAGATAGAGAGCGGAGCGATCGCCAAGCTGCCTCACGTTCTCGTCGTCCTCGTCGGCGTCCCTTGCAACATGCCCTATTTCAGACTTCGAGAGAGCACATCGCAACGTCTGCTTTGTGCTCGGCGTCGAGCTGTGTTCGCCGTATTAAACGGCGTACGCACAACATATATTAACGGCACATGTTCCTTTGTATTGATGAGTTAAATAATAAATTAAACATACGTATAATAAAGATACATGGTTTAGCAATTAAAGTGATAAAAGAGGATTAAAAATATTTAAAAAAATTACTGAAACTAATTAAATATTTAACTTCAATATCTTTACCATTTTCTTCAAAAAAATATTTTTACTATTGACAAATATAAATTTTTATATTGTTTAACTATACACATATACATTTTGAATTACATTGAAATATTAAAAATAATAAATTGTACAGTTATATTATATTATATTATTTATGACAAAATTTATGTTTACGGTAAATAAATATATTTTTTTTGGCAACTAACTAAAATTACTATTTTAAGTTAATTTTTTATCGTAACATTTTGAGTTGCGGTAAATAAATATATTTTTTGTGGCAACTAACTAAAGTTGCTATTTTAAGTTAATTTTTTATAACAACATTTTGAGTTGCGGTAAATAAATATAGTTTTTGTGGCAACTAACTAAAGTTGCTATTTTAAGTTAATTTTTTATAACAATATTTTTGGTTGCTGCAAAAAAATTGCTGTAAAAACATCAATTTCTTGTAGTGTTTGCCAAGGAGCCTTTTTTCAAAATTTCAATAAGTCAATGCTCACCGCTTCCCTCCCCTGAGGATTCTCAGGAGGAGGTGTCATCATTTCCTCGGCCTTAACTTTGCCGAGAAGCTTTTACTCTATGTCCTCATTAGGACACATGAACTCTTTTGTGAGAATGCATATCATCACACCGCAAACTCACCGTTATCATTTCTTTTCTTAGCATATATTAGGTGCATTCCTATTTATTTTATGCATTGATGTTGAAGACCGTGAATGCAAAGAAGACCAGGCCCAAGATCCCCTTTATCAAAATCCACGACGGTTAGGTCATTCTTTGTGCTCACGGATAAGCCCAAAGGTGTCTTTGTGAGGGATGATGGTTCCCGAATGGGTATCTTGACCTCATATACAATCTATATCTTCAACTATTGTTATACAAGTTTCGTTTGGTTTTCTTGAGCCCAACATGCATCATGTAGCATTAGTTACATTACATTTTGTTTTGTCTTTGCATACATCCTTTCATAATCTTCACCTTCTCACCCTAGTCTCTGAATCTTTTATCCTAATTTCGATCATTCCGAACCCCGCCGTGTTTTCTAATCCCACCGTGTTTTCTAGTTCCACTGACCCTTCTAATATCTCACCGTGTCTGTTAATCCCACCGTGTTCGCTAGTCACCTTGTGCCACCAATTATTTCATTTCTATCACCACTGTGGCCATTGCAATAACTTTCTTGCTATTCATCCCACCGTGGCATTGAATTCATCCCGCCAAGGGCCTCCTATTCGATCTGAACTTGCATTATCGCTATCTTCATAGTCTGAGCTTCAATATTTGCCTTTTAAAATTCGAGATCATTCCATTCCGAATTAAATCTTGTCTCTTGGAAGACTTAAATGAATCTAAGAGCCTGAATGTGCTTGATTGGTATTCTTTTACTTTTTCAAAACAAATATCTTTTTAAACTTTAGCCCATCACAGTACAGGAACACCGCAAAGATCGGGTTACCGGCTGATGATGAACCTATGAACCCATGTTTCGGGGACTCCCCACCGCGTTGGGGGTTGGCTAATCTTCTCTCGTGCCAATGGCACATATTTTACCAATCGAACAAAGGAAGACTTGATGAAACATGACTGTTAACTAGGAGACTTGAAGAGATTCGTCTTGCCGAATCTGGTCGTTGAGCGTGTCTATATCTACACATTGATGCCACCTTTTCAGTCCATCACCATTTTGCTCCACTACATTCCACTATGATCCATATCGCTTCGCTATGCTTTCTCTACATTTCACTCTGCTACGCTACATGCCATTCCCTTGCAAAGCCGACATCAAGGCGAGGCAAGCTGTAGACACGCCAATTTGGCTTTATTTAGAGCTTAAACCATTATTCCATTGGCAACATCTCTTTTAGACCATCAAAATCATGATGAACCACCATTTTGGATGAGCCGAGGTGCTTATTAGAAATATGGGGATGATTTGCTAATTTCTAATCAAATTCGTGCTTGCCGAACAAGAGACTCAGTGGTGTGCCAGATTATGCTTTTCCCAGCATATCCTCTACTTGAAATTTTTCACAGGATTATGTGGACGTTCAATGAAGAAGTCTTCAACATGAATAATCTTCCTCTCTGAGTCCTCTTTTCAATTCAACAAACGGCATTCAATTACAATCTACCATTTGTCCTCAGCACCTTTTAGAAGTTAGGTGCGCAGTTCTGTCCGCACGTAGAACCGATCAAGCCCAATTGCATGCAAGCCCAGCCCATTGGTCACATATCTGACCAATTCACAACCTTAACTTCCTTTTTCCTCCTCCATATTACTTTGTATAGTATTTGAAAGCTTCATGGTCGAAATTAGCATCATCTAATGATGGCAATCCAACTTGTTGTCTTATACATCAAAACTTGCCATTTTTGGACCAGATTTGTTTCCTCTTCAAGTGGAGACATATTTTGAACATGGGGAAGGTGATCCACGTTTTAAAATCCCTATCAATTATTTGGGTAAGTTTTTAGATGCCTCAGGATGAAAATTAGCAACATTAAATGGAGGAAATCCAACCTAAGGTCGGATGTATCAAAACTTGCTATATTTTGACCTGCTTCTCATCCCTTATAAAGGGAGACTCATATGAACGACCTAAAAAGGGCATCCCCATCATACAACACTCTTATCATCGTCCTCCAGCCACCCTTGGCTCGTACCAACCTCCCCAAATCGTCCTCTCTTCGTCCTGGTGCCCGCAGATCATCCCAAAGCGAAGAAGAAGCCGGTCTATGCTCCGACGTGCTGCACTGCTGATCATCGGATTCTACAGATCTTTATAGTCATTTTATGGCCATACTTTTTTCATAAGAAGTGTGGGTCATAAAGATATATTTCATATCCAACAAACATAGATCAATTTTGACATTCCCTCGGCTTGTTACGGCTTCAACACCGGTGCTGCACAGACAGATCCGAAGTCTTCTTTTCTAAGTCATCATTTTCTCAGTCAATTTCAGTATATTTAATGGTGGATTCAGCCTATACATCCTTCATAGAAATTGTTCCCTGGTGAGTTATATTTTATCTCCAATAATAATTATTCAATTGAGATATCTGTGGTTCCCATAGCACGTCCTACATCTACATTGTGCTAGGAGTTTCCAGAATTTCACTGTCCAAGATCCGGCTTATCAGGTAAATTTAGATAACTTATCATAAGATTCAAGAAAACTTGTATTCATATAAAACCACCCTAGGTGAGTCCTATTTATTTTGAAACAAACATCACTTTATTCTGACATTGGTGCTATTTTTTACGGTCTTTGCATCAGAGCCGCGCAGTTTACATTGAATCTGTCCAACCCGGTTGCCACTTTGCCTGGGCTGTGTTGTCTTTAACCATTTATATTCTCTTTTCTAACTCTTCATTCATATCATTTAGTTCATATTTAAGCATTTTTTATTCAGTTTTTCATCATTTCATATATCACAAAAAACCAAAAGAAAAGGGGTTAGGGCTAACCCCGAATTCGTTGCACAAATACATCAAGCTAAACATCGGTTGGACTCTTCTTCATCGGCCGGCTGAAGAAGAAGAAGGTTGAACTCACATTCCAATCTCCCACGCTAAGGTACACATGGTCAAATTAACTCAATCCTTTTTTTTATTTCATAAAGTGGAGCCCGCGGCTCCTGGCGACCACTTCTTCAATTTTCTCATGCATTAAGTCATTTATTCCTCTCTCTCCTCCCACATGACCCGAACCATCTCCGGTGCTCGAGCGACGCCATGAGATGAAAGTTCGGGGATCAATGTGAGTGTGGGACCGAGGTGAGGAGTCTTTACTGCTTTCCAAGTGTTTTTCGATTCACTCCCCTTTTTTTCCCATTCCATCTTTCACCTTCTCTTGAGGTGCCGATCCAGAGCCCATTTCTGGAGTCGACAACGTCCACACGCTGCTGTAGAGGCCGAAGAAGAGAGACATGGCAGATCACCTGCAGACCAGCCTTCCTCTCTCTTGAACCAACTTTTATCTCTCTAAAAACTCAAAATTCTCTCTATAAAAATCACAAAATAGATGCAGGAGGGAGCTTGGACATCTTGATATGCCTGGGGGGTCGTGCACATGTCTTTGGAATGACTGGAATCGGAGTTTATTTATAGGAGAATGGACGATGCGATCAACACTACAAAATAGGGTGCCTTGCGCCCTACCCCAGGGCGCATGCGCCCTTGTGCATGGCGCATGCGCCCCACTGAGGGGCGCATGTGCCTCCCAGTGAGGGCATGTCCAATCCTTTTGAAATTTTCGGTCTTATCCGGTCCGATCCATTCAGAGGTAGAGTCCTAGTGAAAAACTGGTTCCCTTGTGCCTCAAGGTCAGAGCGCATGTGCCCTCAAGTCAGGGCACAAGGTCACGTGCCTCAGGGGTAGGGCGCATGGTCACATGCCCTGGGTCCTGGGCGCATGTGACAGGGACCCGGGCGCATGGGACTATTTTGCGCGTCTTTCTTCCGGAAGCAATTATGTACACTCCTGAACTCGGAATTCGACGCCGTTTGTTGCGTTGGAAAGATAACAGGCCGAAAAATATATATAGCATTGGATCAGACATAAAACCCTCCAAAACGTCATAATTTTATCCGGAAGTTAGGACAGTGAACATAAGATCCGATACTGATCGAAATGACTCCGACGGCCAACCGGATAGACACGGCATGAAAAAAAACTTGTCCGGAGTGTGAATCTGATCATAACCTTCAATGCATGATCATTAGGCATTGGTCATTCAGCCAATTTCCATGTCTACATGATTTACATGTGGCTTTTGCTCGGAAATTATGGCTATTTACGGAAAACGTTGAAAAACATTTGATTTCATTCGGGGAAGCTCCAAATGAACTTTAAAAGACCCGGCATAATTTTAAGATTAATCACACATGTTACCTTATAAAACATGAGTTTTATGCTCTGAATTTGGCAAATTTGGCGTGTCTATAGCTTGTCTCGCCTTGATGTCAGCTTTGTAAGGGAATGGCATGAAATGAAGCTGAGTGATTCGGAGTGAACTGTAATGGAATGCAAGTGAGCGTAGATGAATGTAGTGGAATGGAAGGGTGATGGACTGAAAAGGTGGTATCAAGGTGTAGATATAGACACACTTATCTACCTGATCCAGCAAAATGAATCTCTCTAAGTATTCTAGATCACTTTCATGTTCCATCAAAACCTCACATAATTGATTGGTAAAAGACATGCCATTGTCACGAGAGATGAAAAATAAAAGATAAAGGATGTAGCCAACCCTCAGCGCGGTGAGGAGTCCTCGAATTCGTAGGTTCATCATCAGCCAGCAACCCGAACTTTGCGGTGTTCTTGTACTGTGATGGACTAAAGTTTTAAAGAGAAATTTGATCTTAAAATGAAAAGAATACCGATACATCATATTTGGAATCTCAAGTTCATTCAAGTTTCACCAAAATACTTAGTTTAATTCTGAGTGGAATAATCTCAAATTCTAAAAGGATTAATTTAAACATAACAAAATTGCTCAGGTATCATGAAAACCATGAATCATGCTCTGGCATTAAATCGAGCATTCAGAAAATGAAAAAACAGACTTAAGCCATAGTGGGATTGAAAGATAATGGTGGGACTAACATAGAATGATGGGAAAGAAGAAACAATGGCATGACAATTGCCATGGTGGGATAAAATAAAAGACATGGTGGGATAAAAGAAAGGAAAGAATAAAACATGGTAGGATAAAAGAAAGGAAAGAATAAAACATGATGGGATAAAATTGACAATGATGAAGAATGAAAAGGAGATGGATGTAAAAACATAGAAAATTATGTAGAAAATAGTTGAAGATATAGATCTTCTATTGGAGGTCAAGACACCCAATTAGGAACCATCGTCCCTCCAATGTTCAATTTTGGCTTATCCGTGAGTGTGAAGAAATGACCAAGCCGTTGTAGATTTTGTTGAAGGGGACCTCGAGCCCAGTCATCTTCATGCTCAAGGTCTTCAACATTAATGCATATATGGTAGGAGTGAAATGCAAAATGGAATGATGGTGATGATGTGAGATTGATGAGAATGTGGATGAAATCTTCAGGCATGATTTATCAACTTGCATCGACTGCCTGATTCATCAGCATCTCTGGTCCTTCCTTGTCTTGCCTTTTGATGGAATACAACACCACGATAATGTTCAATTGGGTGGCGCTTCCTCTCTTTTGGCCACAAGGTTGGCATGACATTCCTTGGGGAACACTGATCTCACCAATTCACCCGTTAGGACTTAAAAGGTTGCCTGATGGCCCTTCTCTTTTGCTTCTTCAGCTCCTGAAAACACTTAGTAAAGATGATTAAATTTTCATTATGACTCATCCCCTTTCCTGTATATCATTTGTCTTGATTTGAGTCAAAGAGAGGAGCCTTCTTAACAAGGCGGAATAAAACAAATGACTTAAATGAAATAGAGGTAAGGGTTGAGAGAACTTACCTGCCGTGGTGTGAATCCTCTCCTCTCCAACATTGAAATGCCTGAAACACTTGATAAAAGAGGATTAGATCTTCACCATGACTCATTCCTTTGCCAATTACGGTCAACTTTGACTTAGGTCTAAGGGAAGAACCTTCTTAACAAGGTAATTAAAGCAAAAAATGGATATGCAATACAGGAATGGAACTATGCATGATAGTCAAATAAACATGGATGCAACTAAGGCAATGATCATGACTGAGCTAATGAGCATTTCTTTTTTTTGGGTTTTCTTGAAAATAATCATTTTTCTGTATTTTAAAAAATATTTGAGTTTTTAGATTTTTGAAATATGCAATTTTTTTGGATTTTTGAAATATTCATTTTTTGGACTTTTTTTTTGAAATATGCATTTTTTGTGGGGAAAATGCTGGTATTTGAGACAGTTCATCGGTCTTTGGGGTTTGTCAAGACTCAAGTGGTAGATGCCACGTGCAAAAATAAAGTTCCCTACCTAGAATCCTTCTAACCTTGTTTCTTTGATCGGCTTGGATTCCACCTGAATTTAGTCGGTTTACCCTACCCAAGGGGTTTAAGGAGGAAGAGTATAGAGGAAGTCCTTGATAGAGTTTGGAGATGTTGAGAGAGATTTCTCTACTCTCACTCAAATTATCTATTGGGGTTCAGCCTCTTTGGGTCTTTCCTATTTTTTTTTACTCTTTTCTATGTGGCACATATTTAAACAGTTTTTTTGACCCGTGGGGACATTGCCCATCTTTTAGTGTCTTTTGCCTTGACTATCATTCTGGGTACTCATTTAGACATGTTGATCATTTTTCTTTTCCTTGCTAACCTGAGGGGTTCATTGCCCATCTTTTGGCACCCTTTTGCACCCTCCGAGATGGCCTCCTACTTGGGTGGCGAGTGTTTTCGATACTACCCCTCTCTAATCTTCTCTCCCTATCTTGGACAGAGTAGAAGAGAATAGGGTAAGGGTAATCCATCCATTTCTAGATTTCTGCCTTGCCTTTCGCAAGTGTCAGGTTGTCTGGATTCTAGGATCGGGAAGTGTTGTGTATGTAGGATGGTACCTACCCTTGACTTCTCACGAAGAACCTAGAATCGATGACTTGAGATTATACCAGTGGTTTCTCCATTTTTATAAAAAATACTTTTTGAGGTAAACTTCATTCCAAGGATGATTCAATTTTTCTCCATCTGCATTAGTCAATTCATATGCATTGCCTAGATACTTTTCTAGATGGAGCAATCTTCTTCTAGAGTTGGCCAATAATACTCTTGTCGGATGATTTTCTTAGCAAGGGCTTGGGCATTCACATGACCACCACAAACTCCAGAATGTGCTTCCTTCAGCACCAACTCAGCTTCTTCTTCATCTAGACACTTGAGTAAGATTCCACTTAGGCTTCTCTTATAGAGCACTCCTCCTAGGATTGTATACCTTTGGGATACTCTTCTAATTGCCTTATTTTCCTTGGTGGTTGATCCAGGTGGCTATGACTGATCTTGGCAATTCCTCGCAATCTCGTCATACCAAGGTCTCTCACCTTCTTCGAATTCTTCCAACTCAATTAAGGAGATTTCTTCTTTATGTTCCAAGTATTCCTTTCTGTTGAATCTCTCTTTAACCTTCAGAAAACGTCCATCCTCAATTGCTGGAATTGACCTCTTACAAATGTGGATAGTTTGCACTTGCCTGCCTAGCGGGACAGATAGAGATGAAGCTAGTGAAGCTAAGGCATCGGCGAGGATATTCTGAGAGCGGGGGACATGGACAAAGGTGAGTTTGAAGAATAGCTTGATGTAGCAAGTGGTGAGCTCCTGGTAGGGTTTGAGATTTGGATGGGAAGTTCGATACTTGGATATGACTTGGCGTAGGATCAATTGACTATCACCTATCACCCTCAGTTCAGTGGCACCATGGAAATCAGCAGCCTCCAACTCGGCCAGCAAGGCTTCATACTCAGCTATGTTGTTGGTTGCTGGAAAGTTAAGCTGAAAAGCTTGTGGAATGGTGACACCTTTACGTGACAGAAGAACAATACCTATCCCTCTACCATGAGAGTTCAAAGCCCCGTCAAAATATAATGTCCAAAGATTGAAAGATCGGACTGACATTAGTTCATCATCCGGGAACTCCGACCGGATTGTGTCAAAGATGGGTATTGGATGATGGGCAAGGTGTTCAGCAATAGCATACCCCTTGATTACCTTTTGTGGGACATAAGTGATATCAAATTGGGATAAGAAACTCTGCCATCGCCCTAACCAATCAGTCAAGATTGTCTTCTCTAACAGAAACTTAATGGGATTGATACGAGCAATGAGCTTGACTTAGTGAGCAAGAAAATAGTGTTTGAGTTTTTGAACCACCCAAACAAGAGCAGCACAGGTCTTTTCTACCACAGTGTACTTCAGCTCACAAATATCAAACATCTTAGACAAGTAATAAGTAGCTCGTTCTTTTCCTTCTTCATCAACTTGTGCAAGGACTGCCCCAAGAGAGTTCTCGAGAACCGAAATGTAGAGGACTAAGGGCTTGTCGGGAATTGGTGGTCTAAGTATAGGGGAACTTGCCAGGTATGTTTTCAACCCATCAAACGCCTCCTGGCACTTCGAATCCCATTTAAACTCGACCCCCGCCTTGGTTAACTCATAGAAAGATTTACACGTTTGGGAATGTTGTGAGATAAACCGGCGGATAAATTGTAGTCTCCTAATCAATCCTCAAAGCTCCTTCATATTCCTCGGGGGAGGCATACCGATAATTGCTTTGGCCTTGTTTGAGTCGATCTCTATGCCCCTTTTGCTTACTATGAACCCAAGTAGTTTTCTTGATGAAACTCCAAATGTGCACTTCTTAGGGTTCATTTTTAGCTTGTATTCACTAGCTCGTTGCAAAACTTTTCTTAGCACTTCAGAATGATCCTCCCGACTCTTAGACTTGATAACCAAATCATCCACATACACCTCTACAAGGGTGTGCATCATGTCGTGAAAGATATCCATCATAGCCCTTTGATATGTAGCACCAGCATTCTTTAACCCAAAGGGATGACAACATAGCAATATGTTCCCCAAGGTGTAGTGAACGAGGTCTTATCTTGGTCCTCCTCAGCTAACCTGATCTGATTGTATCCAGAATAGCCATCCATGAATGAAAGCATTTCGAATCCAGCTGTGTTATCGACCAAAACATCGATATGAGGTAAATGGAAATCATCCTTAGGACACGCTCGGTTCAAGTCCTTGAAATCTATACAAATCCGAACCCATCCATCCTTCTTCATAACAGGGACTATGTTAGCCACCCATTGCGGATATAGGACAACTTTGATAAATTTTGCCTGGTGTAGTTTGTCGACCTCTTCTTTCATTTTGAGTGCAATATCAGGGTGGAATCTCCTAAGTTTTTGTTTAACCGGGGTAGTTCTAGGTTTCAAGGTTAATCTGTGTTCAACAAATGAATTATCTAATCCCGACATGTCTTCATATGTCCATGCGAACGTGTCCTTATATTCTTCCAAAACATTGATCAAACATTGTTCTTCTGAGGGAGTGAGGTTTGCACTGATGAGGATAGTCTTAGGATCGTCCAGGGTTACTAAATTCAGTTCCTTGGTTGGTTCACTCCCTGTGGTTGATGGTTCCTCAAATCTTCTAAGTCCAGATGCATACGCATCAGCCAAATCCTCGATTTCATCCTCGGATTCAGGATCCTTCTCCGATACCACCTTATATACTCCCAAAGTATGATCTATGTTATGCTCATCCTCATATCAGATTTCATCAAGCTGGATGGTATTCTCTAAAAAGTTTGGCAGGCTTGCACACTCTACGCATTTCTGTGCCAATTGTTGCGTTGGAAAGATAACAGGCCGAAGAAGCTCTCTATAGCATTGGATCAGCTATCACACCCTCAAAAACTTCAGAATTTTATCCGTAAGTTAGGACAATGAACATAAGATCCAATACTGGTCGGAATGACTCCGACGGCCAACCGGAAAGACACGGCATAAAACAAAACTTGTCCGGAGTGTGAATCTGACTGTAACCTTCAATGCATGATCATTAGGCATTGGTCATTCAGTTAATTTCCGTGTCTACATGATTTACATGTGGCTTTCGCTCGGAAATTACAGCTTTTTGTGGAAAACTTCGGAAAACATCTGATTTCATTCGGCGAAGCTCCAAATGAACTTTAAAAGACCCGACATCATTTTAAGATTAATCACACATGTTACCCTATAAAACATGAGTTTTATGCTCTGAATTAGGCAAATTTGGCGTGTCTACAGTCGCTTGCCATTATAGTGCACGGATTGAACGAAGTGACCCATGAGTGATGCACGCTTGTCCGGATGGTCAGGACTAACTGTGCGCAGGCATCCCATCAGCCCGGACACCATTCATTGTAGCAGGCTCGGATGGCGCACGCCTGACTTTCGGTGCATGTGTATTTAATGGCATTTATGGTTTCGCAGGTGACCCGTCAGGCAGGTCGCCTGGCAGACGGGTCATTTCCTGTTTCAGATGATACCTTTTATACCTGAAATGCCCTTGTGGCCTCTTTGCCTACAAAAGAGACCCTTAACCACTTTTTAGGGGGTTGGAAAAGTGTTAGAAGGTTGAGAACGTCCCCAACTCCCAAGAGAGAGAACTAGAGAGCTTCAAACCATCTCCACCCTCTAAGCTTCATTGCTCAAGAGATTGAGAGCTTCTCCATCCCATCCACCTCCGTAAACCACATTCTTCATTCCATTCCTTCATCGACACCCATTTTGAAGCTTCTCAGGCTCCTACATCCGAGGGGAGATCCTCATCTATGTCTTAGGAGCTCCCGAGAGTCGTCATCAAGCTTTGAAGGCCATTCGAAAGCATCGTCGGAGCATCCGGGACAAAATTGATTCCTAGTGCAGGAGGTGACCCATCTGTGGGGTCGCCCAGTGACCCCCCTGCCGAGTCACATGGTGACCCTCCTGCCGAGTCACCCAGGGCTCCATATTGCCATTTTTGAAGCCGAAATCCGTTCTTCTTTCCCTATTTTTCTAGCATTACTTAGTTTCTATGTTTTCCATCATAGATCATCATGTTTATATGCATATTTAGCTTAATCATATCATATATCATCATCCAAAAACATATAAAAGGGGGTTCAGATTCATTCCCAATCTGGTTAGTCCATTTCCATTTGTGTTTTTATTTTATTTCTTTTGCAAGATGCATCACCATTTTAGTTCTAATCCACTTTCACTTATTTTTGTGGCTTACTTATTTTTGTAGGAACAACTAAAGGCGCTTCAAGCTCTTTCTTCTCAGCTGGCCGAAAAGGAAGAAAATGGAACCCATAATCTCCCAACACAATCTCTCTGCCTAGGTATGCTCGGTCATTCCTTGTTAACACTTACATCATCCCTTTTCTTTCTACTCTTGGAGCCTGTGGGTCCTGGTGACCACACACCACATCCACCGGAACCTGAAGCCGAAAGAAGGAAGAGGAGTGGCATTCTTCTAGCCGAGAGGACCGACTTAGGCATCTACATCCCTTGGTGACCACGGTAGGACATCTTATACTTAAAGTTGATAGAAATGTATGCCCTACAAGCCAATCATATATGATATGATTCGACATTTCTAGAAATATCTTATTCAATTAATTAGGCAAATCTTCATTATAAGCTCTTATTAGAAGCGAATATCATAATGAAGTCCTTGATCAAATACAATGATGATTAAATCATGATGAGATCATGATAATGAGATTGATCATCTAGAGGTATTTGATCTAAATGTTCCTAGTCATAGGATACTTGAGACGGGACATCAAGGATCCGGATAGACTAGTGTATGTGATGTCTTCTCATGTGATGAAACGACCGATCTCATTAGTCATTAGTGTGGAGACACTGAGATACACATACAGGTGCTCATTAGTTGAATGAGTTCACTGAACTGACCGAATTAGAAACCCCGAATGGTATCTTACCGAACTGTCTATCAGGGTCTTCTATCATCACGGTTGCATGGTTGGACCTTTGACCTGAGTCGCCAAAGATGCCTTGTTGGGTGGAACTTGTGCTTTGACCATTGACTTATAGATCACAATTTAGATAGTCCTATATAGCGATGGATCGGGTACAAGGAAAATCCGATGGAGGCAATTGAGCGGACAACAAGGGATCGTCCACTCTCGGTAAGTGAGAGTGAATGTCCTATGGGATAGTACTCTAAATCCCTGGCCAGGGGAGATAGGATAATTGGAAAAGGAGTTTTCCAATTGATCCAATTCCGAGTACAGGATCCTATAGAGTCGGTACACTAAGGAGTTGACAGTCGATGCCGTACTCCTTTCCGACCGGGACATTGGATGGATGAGGGTTTATATCCATGTGGTAACTGATGATGGAAAGGCTCAATGGAGATGAGATTATCCCCATAGCCATTTGAGATCATGGGATGTGGCTTGTACCCTTCATGATCGGTAGGCCGATTAATCTATTATCGGATAACGGATTTAATTAAAATTAAATATAATTGTTCTATTTTATTTAGGCCTCAAACAAATAGGTTATTGGGCCTAGTGGGTCACACACAAAAGGACTTATCCACAAGTACAGGGGCAAGGGCGTAATTTATAGAGATTTTGGGTTTTTATGAAAAATTCCATAATTCTCTATAAATACCAATGGTTTCAGCCAAATCCTATCAAGCCAAGGGTGAAAACCACGTCCCAAGCCTCCTCCCTACCTCCTCCTCTCTCAAGAAGGTGTCCATGGTCGATGGAGCTCCGTTCGGGAAGAGTTCTCGAGGCAGGCGCAAAGGGAGAACCTGCTGTGGATGAAGTTCGTGTGGATACTGCTGGAGACCGGACACTTGAACGGTTTGAAGAGCTTGATAAGCTCATCTCCTTCCTCTCCATGGGATTATATGAATCTCTATCAGGTATATTCGAACCCGATTTGATCGGTTTTCGGTTTTCGTCGTTCGGTTCTAATTGAGATGGATTCTAAAGGAACCCATAGGAATCATCGCTTTCGCTGCACCAAATTTTAATGGACGATTCCTTACAGTGGTATCAGAGCCAAGTTCAAGTATCGGTCGAAACCGACGTCGAATCGACATTATTTCATGTTATTTATGTGTTCCCGAATCTGTGCAAACGTCTGTTTTGATGAGGCCACCATATTCTGTGTATGACTCAGATAAAATATTGGTTGGCCTTGGTAGAATCTCGTGATATAGGGCTTTCCAACTCCGCAAACCGTTTGAATTTTGGATCTCTGTAGTGTTCGGGAGAAGCATCAAAATTGGTGTTTCTGTCATGCTCGAATCGACACCCGGATTTGGGGATTTTGTGAAATCTCCGTCCACAGAAGAAATTGAGGCTTGGAAAAGGTTTGGGAGATGTTTAATATGATTACCTAGCCTTTACCTTTGATATCCTGCTTTTGAACGACGGCGGAGGGTGAGAATTTTTGAGTTTTCCAACGAACTAGGGTTCTGCGGAATCTGGCGGCGCCGACTTGTTTCTTCCTTATTTCCCGTTGATAGAGAATTTTTATATGAAGGAATATATATATATTTGGAAACTTCATATGATGAGGATTCTAAATTGTATTTTTGTAGAATATTTGTCTTTCTGGATAAGGAGTTATCCTCGTTGCAAAATAGAGATTTCTGGTACGGAATTTGGGTGACCGCCGCCTCTTCTTCTACATTTTTCGGACTATTGGGATTTTTCCTAGATATTAGGCCGACTGTTTTGGATTCCTTATTTGATAAGGATTCCAACTCATATTTTTTCGGATTTTTTGGAGTCCGGGATAAGGAGATAAATCCGATTCTATAGGATGGATTTTCTCCCGAATGAACAGTGCTTTACGCGGGGAAGTTGGTCGGCGCACGCGCCGGCGCACAGCCGCTGGAGGACGGGCGCACACCGGCCCACGCCGTACGGGCGCAGTGTGCCGCCATGTGCGGCGCATTGCGCCAGACACCATTTAATGATTTTAAAGTGTTTAAATCATAGAAAATTCCGAAAAATTTCCATAAAATTCCATAAAAATTATTAAAAATTCTATAATATTATTTAACATGTTTTAAAGTGTTTAATTACATGTTAGATTTCGTTTAGTTCTATTTACATAGATTCACTCATGGTTAAACTTTAAAATTGCTTTAAAAGTTTAACTTAAATTATTAGTGTCTTAATTAATTCTGTAAAATGAGATTTTACAGAATATAAATTGGGACATTAATTTCTGACCTTGCACAGTATTGGGAATGCATGAATGTTCTAAATAGTTTAGTTTTGTATGTTCATTTCATATAAATTGTTTATATGTTATTGTCATGTTATTTTCATGTTATTTATTTCATGAAAATTCGACATACATGAAATTGAGAATTTCAAAATAAATTATATAATTTTTTGCTGATATATATGATATATCTCATATAATTATCACGTATACGCTCTATGTTCATGTGATGAATGTTAGTGTGTGTATGGAGGTGATCATGGACTTAATTGTGCTTAGCTTGTGATTGCTTTTAATTGTGTTGGTCATGTTATTAAATGGGGCCTGCGTGTGCCTCCTCTCTCTCTATACAATCTGATTGTACATTCTACCTCCCTCCATTAATGTACTCCCCTTGGTTAAAACCAAGGTTTCTTATTGAGTTATGTACATTTGTGGGGTCTACATACCCTTAAGCCGCTTGTAAGAGTTAGAAGCCGGTTTGTTGAAGGTTGGAGAGCGGGACCACTTGGAGAAGCACCCTTCTGAAGTGGGAGCATACCAACTCAAGCATCTGAAGCAAGGATTTTCACCTATAGGGGTGCCTTAGGTGCATGCTTAGGGTTAAGTCCATGATCACCTGATTTTGTGCATATTTGATATGTGGATGTGTGCTACATGTTATACCTTAGATATATGATATTCCAAAGGTATTATATATACTTGGCACATATTATTGATGAGACTAAAATAAAATCCCTCCTTGTCATAGTTAGGTTGATAAACGTGTGACATTAAGAATGACTCACGTAGCCTTCCGTTGTTATGGTCTTGATGAGCCAATCTTAGATTGGATGGGTTTGTTGTGTTTCCCACAAGACTCATTCAGCAAGAGATTGGTGATCATGGCCAAGGCATTTGCCGAACTTTGGGGTGGACCATTGCATGGCTTTGTTGTGTTTCCCACAAGGGCTATGTTAAGAATTCATTCTCATAACGTAACAAGCGGATTTGACCTAACTAGAGTATATAGCTTGTTGTGTTCCCCACAAGGTTATAACTCTAGAGGCTGAATGACTAAGAATTGCAAGGGTTGCAATTGGTAAAAGTTACCTACCTATTAAGTATGGGATGACTTGTTGTGTTTCCCACAAGGTTGTCACCATAAAGTTAATAGGGTCTTAGTCCCCACTAGGATTTCATCGTGATATCCCGTCTTTGCATAATGAGGGTTATGCAAATTCGTCGAAAATTAGTGGGAGCATAAATTAGGATCAAAGACCATATCTTAATTTTAATGAATGTTTGCAATGTTATACTGATAAAATTATATCTCTGTTGTAGAATACGATAATAAACCACTATTAGTATGGCATATTAGATGCCATATAGTTTAATGGATCACACTTCTTAGATTGGTTTAGAACTAAGAGAATTGTTCTCATAGTTGACCAATTAACTATTCTACTTGAGAAGTAGGTGTCTCCTAAATTATCTAGTGATATGAAAGAAAGATAAGATCTTATCTCATAGACAAGATGCATTGTTTGCCTTAAACTAGATGTTAGTCTCTATGAGACATAATTATAGAGACAACATGGATAGATGGATATGAGATCCATCATGGCTCATAGTGATGAGCTAACTAAAGGGCAACTTAGATCAACAATACATCTTAATTACTTCTTTTTGGTGAGACCAATAGTAAGAAGTAAAATCATTAGATAGAAATAGGAGAGAGTTAATAGTAAAAGAAGGTGGTCAAGATAATAAAGCTAGAATAAGACATGATTCTTACACTGTCATGATGATGATATGTGAAAGAGGAAGTACAAAGTGTTTTTGTATATAATGCAAAGGTGGAGCTTGAGAAGCTTCATGTATCCAAGTCATTGGCACTTGTTTTAACTATACACTTAATGGTATTAGATACTATATGTGTATATCATAATATTAGATACTATGGATGCATCTGATGGTATGAGATACCAGATATGCATCTTATATCAACAAGGAGTTGTAGATGATAACAAGTAAATGAAGGCTTAATAAAGAAGATGTTGACCTACATATGAAATGGTGCAAAAGTTGCATCATTATTAGTGGGAGGTGCAATTCTTTAATAGCCTTATCGAGATGTTTTAATAATTAATATTGCTATTATATCCTTCTACAAGAACATTATATGATTTCCTACTTGAATAAATGTTGATTCATTCTAAGTTATGGAATTGATAGATGTTCTAATAGATTGAATGGCAAAGTGTTTGCCAGTGGGAGCTTAATGAATTGTTTAATCATATTTGATATGTTAGCTCTCATGTTATGTGTGAATATTCCTTTTAAGAGGAAATGGGTTGATTTAGATCAATCTACACTTTAGCTTTATATAGACATGGAGAATGGGTTAATGAGTTATTAGAACTCGTACATCTAGATGTATGTTAGCCCATATCTAGTAAGGCTAAATAAGAATATTTCTACTTCATTATTTCAAAGATGATGTCTCTAGTTATGGATACATGTACTTTATGAAGTACAAATCTAAGACCTTTGAGAAATTATTTGAGATTAAGAATGAAGTAGAGATACTAATGTAAAGAGTATTAGAACTCTTTGATGAGATCAAGGAGGGGAATACTTAAGTACATAATTTACATATAATAGAAGGATAATAGAATCTAATGGACATCTCTACACATTTTAGCTTAATTGAGTAGCTAAAAGGAAAAGCCATATTATGTAGGACATAATATGAACAATGACAAGCTTTACAAATTTCCTCTTTGTCTAATTTTGGTTAAGTACTCGTTATAACCACTTGATCTTAATAGGTACCTTCTAAGTCTGTTCTGATTATTCCATATAGGATATGGAAAAGGGGTTAAAACTTGACCTTAAGCAAGTTAAGGTTTCGGAATGTCCGACCTGGTGAAGAAGTATAACTCTAACAAGTTGGAATATAGGACTATAAAGTGTTGGCTTGTGGAATATCCTAAGGAAACTTTTGGATATTAAATATACGACTTTTATGTCAAGGGTATGTGTTGCTCAGCTCACTATATTTCTAAAGGAAAAGTTTCTTCTTAAGAAAGATAGTGGGAGCAAGGTATATATGGAAGATGTTCCAGTCCCACAACCCAATAACACTTCTATTAAGGTGCTAGTTAATAATTACACAAGGACAAATGATAGGTCTTTACTTGTGTCTATTCTACCTAAGAGATATGTGAGACATATCTCTGATAGATGAAATGAGGCATAAGATAATAAGGATATTGATCCTAGGATCTATATAGAACCAATATGAGATATTGATTCATTAATGGGAAGAGACAATAAAATCCGATATAAACTTTATCTATTCTAATCAAGTTTAGAACTTGATAGATCCACCTAAGGATATAGTATCCATAAGGAATAAATGGATCACTAAAGAATAGATTGGAGTGGATTAGAAGGTAGATACCTTCAAAGGTGAGAATAGTTGAAAAGGATATCATTGAAGTCAAATGGTTGACTATGATGAGATCTTTTACCTATTCCATGAATTAATCCATTCGGATTTTGATTGTTACACTCTATGATTATGAGATAAACTAATTAGATGTTAAGATAGTGTTCCTCTAAAGTATTTTAAGGAATAGGTGTATATGATACAACTATAGGGAATCAAGTCCCAATAACATCCAAGAAGAGTGTGTATTAAGTTCGTTTATGGACTAAAGTAAAATTTCCCATAGATCATATATAAGGTTTAATGAGATTAAATCTTATGACTTCGTTAAGAACGAAGAGGAGCCTTGTGTATTCAACAAGATAAGTGGGAGTGCTGTTACTTTCTTGACATTTTATGTTGATGACATACTACCCATTAAGAATGAAGTAGGTGTGTTATCATAAGTGAATCTAGCTGTCAAATTGATCCTCCAAACACAATTTGGGTTTTGAGATCTAAGGAGATAGATCTAAAATCAATGCCCAGTTAATTTACGTAGTCATCATAGTCAAAGGGTTTGACATGATAAACTCCAAGATAGGTTTCTTACCTATGTGGTGTGGAGTTGATCTCTGTAAAGTGTTGTCTTTGTAGACTTCTTGAAAAATAAAGAGATCAAATAAATAGAGTCCTTATGCCTTTGTCATAGGGTCTATCATTTATATGTTGCTACGTACATGATGTGATTAATGCTCTAAGTGTTATGAGCATTCATCAAGAAGATCCAAGTGAGAGTCATTGGATAGTTTAGAGATATATCATTTGGTACTTGAGAAGTACTGAGAATGTATCTCTATACACTAGAGGATAAGACTTGAAGTCTTGTAGTTTAACAAACACAAGCTTCTAATCAAATAAGTTTAATATTAAGTCAGAATTATGGTGGTGCAGTGAGTTGAAAGAGTTCTATGTGATAGAACACTGTAAGTTCTACAACATATGTAAACAAGTTTACATAGTGGTTGCACACTACTTGAGAAGTAGTCTAGATGATGTTTTTCATCTACATATTTGATATGAGATTGTCTCAATTTTCTCTGAAAGTGTTGTCGACTCTGAAAATTTGACGGGGTCCTCTCCTTTTCAGGGAAGTCCGTGAACCCAGATCGTCACCTCAAGAGGGGATGAGAAAAGAAAGGAATAAAGCTCGGAAAGCAATTCTCACCTCGGTCCCACACTCACATTGATCCCCGAACTTTCATCCCTTGGCATCGCTCGATCACCAAAGAGATAGTTCGGGTCATGTGGGAGGAAGGTGAGAAGAAATAAACGTGGTCGCCAGGAACCGTGGGTTCCTATTTATAGAATTAAAATGACCGTGTGTACCTTAGCGTGAAGAATGTGAGTTAAAGCTTCTCCTTCTTCGGCCGGTCGATGAAGAAGAGTCCTCAACGTGTTGGTGCTTGATATTCTGTGCAACTAGAAAAATAAACAAGTGAAAGATACTATTAGAACTAGACAAAGTGGAGTATATGTAAAGAGAATGATATAAAACACACAATTGACTAGCAACTGACCGGATTCGGGTTATCTCTAACCCCTTTTTTTATTTTCGGATTAACAGAGTAAAGTAATGAAAAAAAATTAAAACAATTATAGGAGTATGGAGAATCACTAAAAAAAGAGGTAGGAAAAAGAACTGAAAGATTCTGAGTTGAATAGAGGAAAATATAGTCAAATCTGTGTTGTCGAAAAAGCCGAGCAGCAGTCCAGGATCTGCCAGGCGCGACTTTGCTTCTGCGCTCGTCACGACAATCCCTGACCTCGGAATCAAGTTCCATCAATTGTAAACTCAAGAAGACTTGGAGAGGAAGAACTTTGATGAAGAGAGCTCAGGCAGAAGACGTCTACACACTTCTGTAGAGGCCTAAGAAGAGAGACTTGGCAGATCACCTGCAGAACAGCCTTCCTCTCTCTTGAACCGACTTTTCTCTCTCTAAAAACTCGAAATTCTCTCTCTAAAAATCACAAAATTGATGCAGGAGGGTGGTTGGACGTCTTGAGATGCCTGGGGAGTCGTGCTCATGCCTCTGGAACGACCGGAATCGGATTTAATTTATAGGAGAACAGAAGGCGTTATCAATACTAAAAAAAAGGGGGCCTTGCGCCCCACCCCTGGGCGCATGCGCCCTAGTGCTGGGCGCATGCGCCCCACTGAAGGGCGCATGTGCCCCCAGTGAGGGCGCATGGCACTGTTCCCGAGGATAATGGTCTTATCCGGTCCGGCCGTTCAGTGGTAGAGTCCCGGTGAAAGAATGGGTCCCTTGTGCCTCAAAGGTGGGGCGCATGTGCCCTCAAGTGAGGGCACAAGGTCACGTGCCTCACTGGTAGGGAGCATGGCCATGTGCCCTGGGTCCCGGGCGCATGTGACCAGGAACCCGGGCGCATGGGACTGGTTTCGCGCGTCCTTCTTCCGGAAGCCATTGCGAACACTCCCGAACTCGGAATTCGACGCCGTTTGTTGTGTTGGAAAGATAACAGGCCGAAGAAGCTTTCTATAGCATCGGATAAGCCATCACACCCTCCAAAACTTCAGAATTTTATCCGGAAGTTAGGGCAGTGAACAGAAGATCCGATATAGGTCAAAATGACTCCGACGGCAAACCGGAAATGCACGGTATGCAACAAAACTTGTCCGTGGTGTGAATATGACCATACCCTTCAATGCATGATCATTAGGCATTGGTCATTCAGCCAATTTCCGTATTTACACGACTTACGTGTGGCTTTCGCTCGGAAATTATGGCTTTTTGCGGAAAACTTCGGAAAGCATCCGATTTCGTTCGACGAAGCTCCAAATCGACTTTAAAAGACCCGGCATCATTATAAGGTCAATCACAAATGTTACCCTATAAAACATGAGTTTTATGCTCTGAATTAGGCGAATTTGGCGTGTCTACAGCTTGCCTCGCCTTGATGTCGGCTTTGTAAGGGAGTGGCATGTAATGAAGCGGAGTGATTCGTAGTGAACTGTAATGGAATGCAAGTGAATGCAGATGAATGTAGCGGAATGGAATGGTGATGGACTGAAAAGGTGGCATCAAGGTGTAGATATAGACACGCTTATCTGCCCGATCCAGCAAAATGAATATCTCTGAGTATTCTAGATCGCTTTCATGTTCTATCAAAACCTCATATAATTGACTGGTAAAAGACATGCCCTTGGCACGAGAGATAAAAGGTAAATGATAAAGGATGTAGCCAACCCTCAGCGTGGTGAGGAGTCCTCGAATTCGTAGGTTCATCATCAGCCAGCAACCCGAACTTTGCGGTGTTCTTGTACTGTGATGGGCTAAAGTTTGTAAAAGAGAAGTTGATCTTAAAATGAAAAGAATACCAATCCATCATATTTGGAATCTCAAGTTCATTCAAGTTTCACCAAAATACTCAGTTTAATTCTGAGTGGAATAATCTCAAGTTCTTAAAGGGTTCATTTTAAGCATAACAAAATTGCTCGGGTATAGTGAAAACCATGAATCACGCTCAGGCAGAAAAATCAAGTATTCGGAAAACGACAAGATAGATTTAAGCAATAGTGGGATTGAAAGATAATGGTGGGACTAACACAGAATGATGGGAAAGAAGAAACAATGGCATGACAATTGCCACGGTGGGTAAAAGACACGGTGGGATAAAAGAAAGGAAAGAATAAAACATGGTGGAACAAAAAGAAAGGAATAAAACATGAAGAGATAAAATAAAGAATAAAACATGATGAAATAAAAGAAAGAGAATTGGTAATGATGAAGAAAGAAAAGGAGATGGATGTGAACACATAGAAAATCATGTAGAAAATAGTTGAAGATATAGATTGTCTATTGGAGGTCAAGACACCCGATTAGGAACCATCGTCCCTCCAATGTTCAATTTTGGCTTATCCGTGAGTGTGAAGAAATGACCAAGCTGTCGTAGATTTTGTTGAAGGGGATCTCGGGCCCAGTCATCTTCACTCTCAAGGTCTTCAACATTAATGCATATAATGTGTATCAAATGGACCTAACATAGCTAGGTGACCAAATGGTAAGAGTGATGTAAAGTGCAAAAATAAAGTGATGGTGGTGATGTGATGTGAGATTGATGAGAAGCTGAGGATGAAATCTTCAGGTAAGCTGCATCGACCACCTGGTTCATCAGCATCTCTGGTCCATCCTTGTCTTGCCTTCTGACGGAATACAACACCATAAGGATGTTCAGCTGGGTGGTGCTTCCTTTTCGCTGCAAGGTTGGCATGACATTCCTTGGGGAACATTGATCTCACCAATTCACCTGTTAGGACTAAAAAAGGTTGCATGCACATTTCTGGTTAGTACCCAACAGACAGAATTGTCATATGAAGCAGATTGTTCATGAAATGATCAATTGAAGATTTTACTATTTGAACCATCATTTGGATGTTAAAACAAAGTTGTTAATAATGGTTCCTTTAGCCAAAATGTCAAGTTTAACATTATAGACAATTTCTGAATTTTTGATATTTTTCTGAATTTTTCAAATTTTTTGTCCATGTGCCCCCGATCGGGGGCACCTGGCCATGCGCCCTGGGGTGGGGCACCTGGCCATGTGCCCCCAGATGAGGGCACATGCGCCCTGAGGCCATTTTTTTTTAGAAAAAGATGTACCTGATTATCTTTCTCTTTTTGCTTCTTTAGCTCCTGAAAATACTCAATGAAAATGATTAAATTTTTATCATTACTCATCCCTTTGCCTGTATATCATTTGCCTTGATTTTGAGTCAAAGGGAGGAGCCTTCTTAACAAGGTGGAATAAAACAAATGACTTAAAATGAAATGGAGGGTTGAGAGAACTTACCTGTCATGGTGTGAATCCTCTCCTCTCCTGTATTGAAATGCCTGAAATACTTGACAGAAGGAGATTAGATCTTCATCAGGACTCATCCCTTTGCCCATTATGGTCAACTTTGACTTAGGTCAAGGGGAAGAGTCTTCTTAACAAGGTAATTAAAATAAAAATGGATATGCAATGCAGAAATGAAAATATGCATGACAATCAAATAAGCATGGATGCAACTAAGGCAATGATCATGACTAAGAAAAAAATTTTTTTTTTTTTGGATTTTCTTGAAAACAATCATTTGTATTTTCAAAAGTATTCAATTTTTTTGGATTTTTTTTGAAGTATGTGTTTTTTTTTGAATTTTTGAAATATTCAATTTTTTTGGGTTTTTGAAATATTCAATTTTTTGGGGTTTTTGAAATATGCATTTTTTTGGGTTTTTGAAATATGCATTTTTTGTGGATTTTTGAAATATGCATTTTTTTTGGACTTTTGAAATATGCAATTTTTTTGTGGAGAAAATGCTGGTATTTGAGATAATTCATCGGTCTTTGGGGTTTGTCAAGCTTCAAGTGATAGATGCCACGTGCAAAAATAAAGTTCCCTACCTAGAATCCTTCTAACCTTCTTCCTTTGATCGGCTTGGGTTCCACCTGGATTTGGTCGGTTTACCCTACCCAAGGGGTTTAAGGAGGAAGAGTATAGAGGAAGTCCTTGATAGGGTTTGAAGATGTTGAGAGGGATTTCTCTACTCTCACTCAAATTACCCATTGGGGTTCGGCCTCTTTGGGTTTTTCTTTCTTTTTTTTGCTCTTTTCTATGTGGCACATATTTGGACAGGTTTTTGACCCGTGGGGACATTGCCCATCTTTTAGTGCCTTTTGCCTTGACTATCATTCTGGGTACTCATTCAGACAGGTTGATCATTTTTTTTTCTAACCTGAGGGGTTCATTGCCCATCTCTTGGCACCCTTTTGTACCCTCTGAGATGGCCTCCTACTAGGGTGGCGAGTGTTTTCGATACTACCACTCTCTAATCTTCTCTCCCTATCTTGGACCGAGTAGAAGAGAATAGGGTAAGGGTACTCCTTCCATTTCTAGATTTCTGCCTTGCCTTTCGCAAGTGTCGGGTTGTCTGGATTCTAGGATCGGGAAGTGTCGTGTGTGTAGGATGGTACCTACCCTTGACTTCTCACGAACAACCTAGGATCGATGACTTAAGATTATACCAGTGGTTTCTCCATTTTTATGGAAAGTACTTTTTGAGGTAAACTCCATTCCAAGGATGATTCAATTTTTATCCATCTGCATTAGTCAATTCATATGCATTACCTGGATACTTTTTAGTGATTACAAAAGGCCCTTCCCAGTTAGGTTGCAACTTGGAGCGGGGACCCCCTGGCTTAACGAATATGCGTTTGACTACCATCTCACCGATTTCGAACTTTCTCTTGACCACCCTCTTTTGATAAAACCTTTTGAGTCTATTCTGATAAGTCCGGGCATGCTCGGCGGCGGCTTGCCTTCTTTCATCCAAGAGTTCAAGCTGTGCAAGGAGAGATTCTCTTCTCTCATCAACAGGAATATCCCTGTCGAGCTGAACTCGGAGAGATGGAAGTAATACTTCATAAGGGACCACTGCTTCCATCCCATAAGCCAAAGCATACGGGGTTTGTCCAGTGGGAATCCTTACAGAAGTACGATAAGCCCATAGAGCATCTACAAGCTTATCAGGCCAGTCGGCAAATTTGCTAGACTTACAAGATTTCTTGATTATTTTGATTAAGGTTTTGTTGGTGGCTTCTGCTTGACCATTGCCTTGAGGGTAGTATGGTGATGAATGATGCAATGAAATGTAATACCTGTTGCAAAGATCACGCAGATCTTGAGAGAGAAATTGTGGCCCATTATCGGTGACGATGTCGCTGGGGATCCCGAACCTTGCAATGATGTTGCGCTTGATGAAGGAGCAGACTGTTGACGCTTTAATCTCCACGAATGCTTCCGCTTCAGCCCACTTTGTGAAGTACTCCGTTGCCGTCAGAATGAATGATTTTGAGCGCATTTCGGAGTTGAGGTCACTCAAGGGGCCAATGATATCAAAAGCCCACATGGCGAAAGGCCATGGGGCATGAATTGGATGAAGGGAAGATGCGGGAGAGTGAATCTTGTCGGCATGGAGTTGACATGAATGACAATGCCGGACAAAGATGGAGTAGTCTTCTTCTAGAGTTGGCCAATAATACCCTTGTCGGATGATTTTCTTAGCAAGGGCTTGGGCATTCACGTGACCACCACAAACTCCAGAATGTGCTTCCTTCAGCACCAACTCAGTTTCTTCTTCATCAAGACACCTGAGTAAGATTCCACTTAGGCTTCTCTTGTAGAGCACTCCTCCTAGGATTGTATACCTCTGGGATACTCTTATGATTGCCTTCTTTTCCTTGGTGGTTGATCCAGGCGGATATGACTGATCTTGACAATACCTCGCAATCTCGTCATACCAAGGTCTCTCACCTTCTTCTAATTCTTCGAACTCAATCAAGGAGATTTCTTCCTTATGTTCCAAGTATTCTTTTCTGTTGAACCTCTCCTTAACCTTCAGAAAACGTCCATCCTCAATTGCCGGAATTGTCCTCTTACAGATGTGGATAGTCCGCACTTGCCTGCCTAGCGGGACAGATAGAGATGAAGCTAGTGAAGCTAAGGCATCGGCGAGGATATTCTGAGAGTGGGGGACATGAACAAAGGTGAGTTTGAAGAATAGCTTGATGTAGCAGGTGGTGAGCTCCTGGTAGGGTTTGAGGTTTGGATGGGAAGTTCGGTATTTGGATAAGACTTGGCGTAGCATCAATTGACTATCACCTATCACCCTCAGTTCGGTGGCACCATGGAAATGAGCGGCCTCCAGCCCGGCCAGCAAGGCTTCATACTCAGCTATGTTGTTGGTTGCTGGAAAGTTAAGCTGAAAAGCCTGTGGAATGGTGACACCTTCAGGTGACAGAAGGACAATACCTATCCCTCTACCATGGGAGTTCAGAGCCCCGTCAAAATATAATGTCCAAAGATTGGAAGATCGGACTGACATTAGTTCATCATCCGGGAACTACGACCGGACTGGGTCAAAGATGGGTATGGGATGATGGGCAAGGTGTTCAGCAATAGCATAGCCCTTAATTGCCTTCTGTGGGACATAAGTGATATCAAATTGGGATAAGAAACTCTGCAATCGCCCTAACCGATTAGTTAAGACTGTACACATTTCTATGCCAATTGTTGCAGATATCTGTTTGGAACTCGCTTACCTCTTACTTTCCTATTTCCTAACCTAACTTGACCTACTGAAGACAAAGCTAGAAAGGTGGTATTTACAGTGGAGGGAGGATCGAGCAAATCAATCAATGATTCAGAAAAGGGGGATCCTTGATTGGGAGTACCCTCTGGGATGAGTAGAGACGTCTCCTTGATGGAAATGTGAATTTCAGAGAAGACGTTTTGAAAATTTCAAGTAAAAAGATAGAATGAGTCTGAGTGACTCGAGACTTGCTATAAACTGACTGAATTACCAGGGAGAAAAAACTTAAGAATAAAGGGGAAAAAGGGGCTCGTGGGCCCAATGGTAACAGAAAGTGGACACATGGGTCCAAAACTGATGAAAAAAGTAAACGGGTACGTGGACCCGATCTTAGAAATAAATGGGCATGTGAGCCCATGTTGAGAAAAGCCCTCAGTTCTGAAGTTGATGAGGGAAGCAAATGGGCAAGCAGGCCCAGTAAGAGTGGAAGGTTGAAGAGGGCTCATGGGCCCAAAGTGGGTAAGTGGGCCCTGAAGCCCATCCAAAAGATCTAGAAATAAAGGTACGAGGTTCAAACATGACATTGTTGTATTTGGGCCTCATGGAAAGGTTTTGACTTGGGTGGTATGCTTAACTAGATGATCCAAGATTGGTCTGCCCTTGGGTGGTTCCTGGTGCTCTTCCCCACTTGAGAACAGACGAGTCAAAGATAAGCATAAGTCTTCCATTTCTTCTTCTTCTTCATCTGGAGCCTTTCTTCTCTTGACAGCTATCACGGAACTTTTGCCATCTTCAGCCATCATCATGGTCTCCCCTTTGATAAAGAAGGTGTGGAGTCCCATGGCATATCCTGGCTGGAAGATCCTCCTTGGGATGGAACCCTCTTCATATCCCAACCACACTGCGTGGCCTTTTCGCATTTTCAATTGGCTGAGTGATCCCTTGAAGATCCTTGCCTAAACCTCTTCCAGGCTGATAGCCCAATTTCATCATCATCCGCCATCCCAGTGTGTCTGGTAGAGAGGCGGTCATGCATCTGACTTCTGGCAATTTTCTCACTGAGATATGGGGTTGTATTGATAGACCTAGGGGTAAAGAAGCATCGTTCAGCTCGTCCCTTATAGGCATGCTAGTCACCTTGACCACCTGTCCTTTAAAGGGAAATTTTATGCACTGGTGGTTTGTTGAAGCCACAGCTCCTATTGCCTCCAAGTATGGCCTCCCAAGTATAGCCCGAAAGATTGGATCCAATTCTAGAATATGAAAATCTGTTGTGACCGTACATGGTCCAAGTTTAACTTCTAGAGTGACCACCCCATGTGCAGACTTCTTGGAGTTGTCATAGGCTGTCACCATGGCACAGGATGGCTTGATTTCTTGCTCAGAAATGCCACACAACTGCAAAGTTTCTGGCGGCATAACGTTGATAGAAGCTCCAGTGTCAACCAAACATGATTTCACTTCAACATTACAGATAATCACAGCCACATGCAAAGCATATCTCCCGAAGTACGGATCTGCTAATTCTTCTGAGAGAAAGTGAGTGTTGGGTGCTCACTTCTAGGGGCTAACACCTTGTAGTTATCTTTTCGAGTGGGAGATCTTCACTCACCATGACCCTTTGTAAATCTTGTTGTAGAATCTCCTGGTGCACTTTTGATCTTTTGATCAACTCAAGTATAGAAATACGGGCTGGTGTCTTATCCAAATGTTTTAACGGATCATACGCCGTGCACGGCAATGGTTCTTCCACTTGTTCCTCCTCCACCGGCTCTTGCGGTTGAGTTCCGGCTTGGGGAAAGAGCCTTGGAACATCCTCCCACTCCGAAGCACCGGGGCTATTTGGCGGTCGGGTAGAGGTGACGAGTTAATCGGGGTGGGTTGTGGTGGAACAGGTGGTGTAGGTGCGGTATGATAGGTAATGGGATCGATGGTTACGGGATGATGGGGTTAGTTGGTAGAGGGGTAGGATTTGGAGGTGGTAATGATGGTGATATCGGTGGCCTAATAAGAAGAGGCCGGGGTGCGAAGTGGTTGATGAGTTTAATGAAAGTGTAGGTTGTGCGATTGGTTGTGGTCTGGTGGTATGATATGTTGGGGTTTTGGAGTGGTAGAGCTCGTAGGTGGGGGTTCGAGTTTGGTGATGATTGTGGTGGTCGGATGAGCAAGGGCCGGTGTGTAGCAATGGTTGAAGGAGGCGTAGTTAGAGAGGGGGCTGGCCTAATGATGGGCCGGCGAGAAGAAGTGGCGGCCAGTGGTTGGGTTATTGAGCTTTGTGGTAGTTGTGGAGTAGCAGGTGCACGGATTATCTGTCTAGGAGGGTTCCTAGCAGGAGACCTAGCTGGGTTGACAGGCATGGTTGCATTTTGGTTTTCTAGTTGCCAACCTTGAGCATGGCTGGCATCTCCCTGGACAATGGAGTGTACTAGACCAATTCCTGGGTTTGGATGTGCTGGTGCCAGTGCTGGAGCGGGAGCATGTAATGGAAGCGGATTCTGGACAATCCCCAATCCAGGTTGTTGTTGAGGTTGAGCCGGTGGACGCTGCCACTGCTGCTGCCTAGCCTTCATAGCTTGTATGCATTCCCCCATTTGAGCCCAATCAATGCTTCCTTGGTCATTCAGATCGTGGATGTAATCCTTGAATTGAAAGCACACCTCTACAGTGTGACCAGGACACCGGTGGTAAGCACAGTATCGGGACATGTCTACATTTGTTGGCCAAACCTCTCTTTCTTTGGGCAATTCCAACTGTTTCTATGCCATGAGTACATTGAAGATGTCGGTCAAGGAGTAAGGGAGTTGCTGGTAGTTCTCTCTCCTAGGACCTCCCCTTCGTGGTGCCTGATTGGGTGGTGGCGGTGCCCTATTGTAGGTAGGTTGTCGAGGTTGCTGGGGTTGTGCTACTTGTTGCTGAGGGGGTTGTTGTGGTTGTTGTGGTTGTGGTGGCCTAACCTGTTGTTGAGGGGGGTAATAGGAATGGTTTTGTGGTGGGTTTCTGAACTGGTTTTGACAGTTCCCTCCCTGGTTCCCCATAATGTTTACAGCTTCGTTGTTGACCACTCCCTCGGTTGTAGGACCAACTGGTGCAAAGGGGCTTTTCCTGAGGTTTCTAGGTTTGGAATCAAATGGATTTATCATTGTGGCATCCTTGAAGTGGTCTTGCAAGTATCGGGCACTGTCATAGAGTTCATTCATTGTGGTAGGACGGTGCATGATCAAGACATTCCTCAAGGCAGGTGTAGTGTTGCCAATGAGCATCTTCACTTGTTCCCCTTCATAAATCACATCTGTCAATTTTTCTGCCATTCCCCTCCAGCGATCAGCAAACTTTATGAAGTCCTCTTCGGGCTTCATCTTCTCAGCAATCAAATCCGTAATGGAGCATCGGGTGCCACCCGGTCTCTGTATCTTTGCAAGAATTTTGTCTTGACAATGTCGAAGTCTCCTGCCTCAAAGGAGTCGAGTGAGTAGAACCATTCCAATGCAGACCCTTCTAGTGATCGGCAGAATAAGAAAGCAAGAACCCTACGATCATCTTTCCAGAATGAGGATTCATAGAGAAAATATTTAAGGTGGAGAAAAGGGTTGCCAGTACCATTGTAGCGGTGATAAACTGGCAGCTCAGAAGGTGGCAGATGTAGGACTGGCAGAGAAGGAATAGAAATCTCAGGCACTGACTTGGAGTCCATGCGACATCTCAGCTCTTCATAACGTTCATTCATCTGGGTGAGCTGATCCATGATTGCCCTGGTGAGAGCAGGTTCTTGGTTTCCTGGTGGGGGTATGTGGTTAGAGACATGGTTCTGAAATTGAGGAGCATGACTTGGCAAATTCACTGAAGATTGTCCCATGACTTGATGGGTCAAGGGAGCAACATGGTTGAAATAAGATGGCTGAACAAATGAGGGTTGGACCACAGGTGTTTGAACTATAGAGGGTTGAACTACAGATGGTTGAATCATAGATTGTTGAACAACAGGAGGTTGAATCATAGATTGTTTAACAACAGGTGGTTGAATCATAGATTGTTGAACAACAGGTGGTTGAATCATAGATTGTTGAACAACAGGTGGTTGAACAAAGGGTGACTGAATGAGTGGTGGTTGAACTAGAGGACGAGGAGATAAGGCAACTTGGTTAACTTCAGCTTGATCTGAGGCCATTTTGCCCTTCACCATGGATTGTATGCGGGCATAGGTTTCTTGGTCGGTATAGAGAGACAACTCCCTAAAGAGTTGTTCAACATCACGGGGAGCATATGGTTGAGGGACCTCTTGCGCTTCTGACTCAAACAATGGATTAACACGACTATCTGACGGATTTGGTTGATGACCCATCTCGTGCTCTCGATGTTCAGCTTGTTCCGCCATTCCAACGTGCCTTCCAGACCTTAGTTGCATTGAACTTAAGAGAAAACAAATAAGTTGACAAAGTAAATAAAGAACTCTTTTTTTTAGTATTTTGCAAAAAGTTAGAGGTTTGAATTTTTGTTTGACAAGCAAGTGATGCAAAGACTTGAAAGCAAAATTATGCAATGATTTTGATTAAACCTTAGATTTATGAATTTTGTTAAGAATTGTTCTCTCAACAAATGGGTTAGGATCCTAACTCCAATCTCCAATGACCTAGGTTTCACACAATCTCACCACGTGTAGGTAACATAGGATGCTTCGGGTTTTGGGGAGTGGTACAACCAACCCGATCGTGAAGAGGAATACTCCACGTATGAGGAATTACGGAGGCCTTGATGAAAGCCAACCAAGTCAACTAGGAAGGAATATCCCGGAAGAGAGGTCGAATCCACCAAGAGGGTGTTTTGGATGGGAAGGAATAATGGCAGAGTGAGCTGCCGCCACAAAAAAGTGTAAAAGAAGCAGATTGAGAGAAGGAGCAGAGAATGCAATCAAGTAATAAAGCAAGTAATGAGCAAAACATGAACTTAAATAAACATGCAATCAACACCAGACAAGCAATTAGAAACTAGACAAGCAACTAGAAACTAGAATCTAGACTTGTTTCTTATGTGAGCCAAATGGAGATAGTAAAAAGTGATGGAAGAAGAGGGTTCAGATCTGATAGCCAAGCAAAAGGGTGGTCCACGTGGGGACCGATGTGGGAACTGGGGTAAAAAGTAAAGGTGGTTCACGTGGGAACCGGTTTTGGGTAAAAAGGGTTGGTTCACGTGGGAACCGGTTTGAATGGTCAAAAGAGGGCCACGTGGGGCCAATTAAAGGTGAATAAAGATCTGATCCAAGTAGGGATAGATCTGAAGGAAAGTGGTTTGGTTCACGTGGGAACCGAAGTAAAGAAAGAGATTGGTTCACGCGGGAACCAGTTTAGAAGGAAAAGGGTGGTTCACGTGGGAACCGGTTTAAGTAAAATGATAGAAATTAAATGGCATACTTGGTACATCAGATCTGATGAAAGATGGGTGAAATCAGAAATTTTGAGATGGCATGAAGTTAAGAAAGGTGGAAAGAAGGAAAGGCTCACGTGGGAACCGGTCTAGAACTAGAACTAGTTGCAAAACAAAACACTAAGCACCCACGGTTGAAGACATTGCTTGTCCCACCGTGGTCGCCACAAAGCTGTCGACTCGAAAATTCGACGGGGTCCTCTCCTTTTCGGGGAAGTCCGTGAACCCAGATCGTCACCTCAAGAGGGGATGAGAAAAGAAAGGAATAAAGCTCGGAAAGCAATTCTCACCTCGGTCCCACACTCACATTGATCCCCGAACTTTCATCCCTTGGCGTCGCTCGATCACCAAAGAGACGGTTAGGGTCATGTGGGAGGAAGGTGAGAAGAAATAAACGTGGTCGCCCGGAACCGTGGGTTCCGATTTATAGAATTAAAATGACCGTGTGTACCTTAGCGTGAAGAATGTGAGTTAAAGCTTCTCCTTCTTCGGCCGGCCGATGAAGAAGAGTCCTCAACGTGTGGGTGCTTGATATTCTGTGCAACTAGACAAATAAACAAGTGAAAGATACTATTAGAACTAGACAAAGTGGAGTATATGTAAAGAGAATGACATAAAACACAATTGACTAGCAACTGACCGGATTCGGGTTATCTCTAACCCCCTTTTTTTATTTTCGTATTAACAGAGTAAAAGTAATGAAAAAAAATGTAAAAAAATTATAGAAGGATGGATAATCACTAAAAAAAGAGGTAGGAAAAAGAACTGAAAGATTCTGAGTTGAATAGAGGAAAATATAGTCAAATCTGTGTTGTCGAAAAAGCCGAGCAGCAGTCCAGGAACTGCCAGGCGCGACTTTGCTTCAGCGCTCGTCACGACCAGACCCAACCTCGGAATCAAGTGCCGTAAATTGTAAACTCAAGAAGACTTGGAGTGGAAGAACTTTGATGAAGAGAGCTCAGGCAGCAGACGTCCACACACTGCTGTAGAGGCCGAAGAGGAGAGACTTGGAAGATCACCTGCAGAACAGCCTTCCTCTCTCTTGAACCGACTTTTCTCTCTCTAAAAACTCGAAATTCTCTCTAGTCGTGATCATGCCTCTGGAACGACCGGAATCGGATTTAATTTATAGGAGAACAGAAGGCGTTATCAATACTAAAAAAAGGGGGCCTTGCGCCCCACCCCTGGGGGCATGCGCCCTAGTGCTGGGCGCATGCGCCCCAGTGAGGGCGCATGTGCCCCCCAGTGAGGGCGCATGGCACTGTTCCCGAGAATAATGGTCTTATCCGGTCCGGCCGTTCAGTGGTAGAGTCCCGGTGAAAGAATGGGTCCCTCGTGCCTCAAAGGTGGGGCGCATGTGCCCTCAAGTGAGGGCACAAGGTCACGTGCCTCACTGGTAGGGAGCATGGCAATGTGCCCTGGGTCCCGGGCGCATGTGACCAGGAACCCGGGCGCATGGGACTGGTTTCGCGCGTCCTTCTTCCGGAAGCCATTGCGAACACTCCCGAACTCGGAATTCGACGCTGTTTGTTGCGTTGGAAAGATAACAGGCCGAAGAAGCTTTCTATAGCATCGGATAAGCCATCACACCCTCCAAAACTTCAGAATTTTATCCGGAAGTTAGGGCAGTGAACAGAAGATCCGATACAGGTCAAAATGACTCCGATGGCAGACCAGAAATGCACGGTATGCAACAAAACTTGTTCGGGGTGTGAATATGACCATACCCTTCAATGCATGATCATTAGGCATTGGTCATTCAGCCAATTTCCATATTTACACGACTTACGTGTGGCTTTCGCTCGGAAATTACGGCTTTTTGCGGAAAACTTCGGAAAGCATCCGATTTCGTTCGGCGAAGCTCCAAATCGACTTTAAAAGACCCGGCATCATTATAAGGTCAATCACACATGTTACCCTATAAAACATGAGTTTTATGCTCTGAATTAGGCGAATTTGGCGTGTCTACAGTGTATCATTGTTTTGAGAAAACAATGGAGTAGAGCCGATGTCTCATCAGAAGTTTAGAACTTCTGTGGCGATACCATACAATCAGAGAGATTGCAACTTATAGAGATATAATTAAAGATAAAGTATCTACCGTTAATAACATTGCAGATTCACTAACTGAAGCAGTTACTCAAAGAGTGTTTGAGCTTCACTTTGAGCTGATACAGATCAGTCAGATGGTGATTGGCTTTAGTGCAAGTGGGAGATTGATAGAAATGTATGCCCTACAAGCCAATCATATATGATATGATTCGACATTTCTATAAATATCTTATTCAATTAATAAGGCAAATCTTCATTATAAGCTCTTATTAGAAGCGAATATCATAATGAAGTCCTTGATCAAATACAATGATGATTAAATCATGATGAGAACATGATAATGAGATTGATCATCTAGAGGTATTTGATCTAAATGTTCCTAGTCATAGGATACTTGAGACGGGACATCAAGGATCCGGATAGACTAGTGTATGTGATGTCTTCTCATGTGATGAAACGACCGATCTCATTAGTCATTAGTGTGGAGACACTGAGATACACATACAGGTGCTCATTAGTTGAATGAGTTCACTGAACTGACCGAATTAGAAACCCCGAATGGTATCTTACCGAACTGTCTATCAGGGTCTTCTATCATCATGGTTGCATGGTTGGACCTTTGACCTGAGTCGCCAAAGATGCCTTGTTGGGTGGAACTTGTGCTTTGACCATTGACTTATGGATCACAATTTAGATGGTCCTATATAGCGATGGATCGGGTACAAGGAAAATCCGATGGAGGCAATTGAGCGGACAACAAGGGATCGTCCACTCTCGGTAAGTGAGAGTGAATGTCCTATGGGATAGTACTCTAAATCCCAGGCCGGGGTAGATAGGATAATTGGAAAAGGAGTTTTCCAATTGATCCAATTCCGAGTACAGGATCCTATAGAGTCGGTACACTAAGGAGTTGACAGTCGATGCCGTACTCCTTTCCGACCGGGACATTGGATGGATGAGGGTTTATATCCATGTGGTAACTGATGATGGAAAGGATCAATGGAGATGATATTATCCCCATAGCCATTTGGGATCATGGGATGTGGCTTGTACCCTTCATGATCGGTAGGTCGATTATTCTATTATCGGATAACGGATTTAATTAAAATTAAATAGAATTGTTCTATTTTATTTAGGCCTTAACCAAATAGGTTATTGGGCCTAGTGGGTCACACACAAAAGGACTTATCCACAAGTACAGGGGCAAATGCGTAATTTATAGAGATTTTGGGTTTTTATGAAAAATTCTATAATTCTCTATAAATACCAATGGTTTCAGCCAAATCCTATCAAGCCAAGGGTGAAAACCACGTCCCAAGCCTCCTCCCTACCTCCTCTCTCAAGAAGGTGTCCATGGTCGATGGAGCTCCGTTCGGGAAGAGTTCTCGAGGCCGGCACAAAGGGAGAAGCTGTTGTGGATGAAGTTCGTGTGGATACTGCTGGAGACCGGACACTTGAAAGGTTTGAAGAGCTTGAGAAGCTCATCTCCTTCCTCTCCATGGGATTATATGAATCCCTATCAGGTATATTCGAACCCGATTTGATCGGTTTTCGGTTTTCGTCGTTCGGTTCTGATTGAGACGGATTCTAAAGGAACCCATAGGAATCATCGCTTCCGCTGCACCAAATTTTAATGGACGATTCCTTACAAAAGTGACTTTAGTTGTTCCTTCATTTCCAAGTAAGCCTCTTTCCACTTTTATTATTTTCATACTGTCTTTTCTTTCCTTCATCTAGCCGGTCCCTGCGTGGACCTCCTTCCGATTTGGAGGAACAAGCTCCCGGAAGTGTTCTGTTTCTGTAGGTGACCCCCTTACTGGGTCACTTGGCATCCCCCTCAACTAGGTCACCAGGCACCCCCTTGCTAGGTCGCCCGGTGACTCAGGAGACATGTCATTTTCTCCTTCAAAAGCTCTTTCTTAGTGCAGTCTTTAGTGTTACTTGTTCTGCTTACTTCCTTCAATCAAACTTGCAAAAATTAATATTTTCTAGCATCTTTAATTAGCTTGATTACTAGTCTTATTAGCTTAATTACCATCTTAGCCCTTACTTGTTGACCATTGTATTTTTTTACCTTTCTTATTGCATGCCATCTCATCCTTGCTTAATTCTTGCATTAGATTGCATTGAGTACCGGGTCCGCCTGACTCACTAGGTCATCCAAGATGGAAGGCTTACCCTCCTCCCAAAAGACATCTCCACCCCACCCACATCTCTTAGTGGATTCTGATCTCTCTTTCAGGGATTCCCTCTTGGTTGATTAGATTGGTTTTCACTAAGACCTTTGTAGGTCTCCAAAAGTGAAGGACTCCCTCTTCACCGATTGGGCTGGTTGTACCGTTTACCCCAAAACCTAGTGTCACCTATCATCCAATCATTGTGAGAAAAATGTTAATCCTATATTACTCGGCGTTGTGAGAGCATAGGGTCCGACCTTTCATTGAGAGGACAATATTCTCTTAAAACCCACTAATCTAAAGATTAAACAAAAAAATTGCATTTATTTATTTTAAGTCTTTGCTTTAACTTGTTTGCACAACAAAAGAGAAAAACAAAAAAATAGAGGGGCAACTCTCTCACAAAAATCTTTAAAATTCCCGTAAAGAAATCATTGCTTGAGGTAATACTTCTTTGTCCAAAGTAATCAAAAGAAAAAGACCCTTAAGAAACTAACCCAAAAATCAAAAAGAAAAGGTTACTTTCAGTAATTACTTTTTTGATAGAATCAAAATCCAAAACCAAAAAAAGAAAGAACAAAAGAGCAAAAAAATATTTAATTTTCTTCGCTATTTGCTCTTTTGCTTTTATGCCTATGTCACTTAGGTCTGGACGTGTCATGGCGGACTACTACGAACCGAGGATTATGACCAGGTGCACACCGATTCACAAGAGGTCCAATCAGTCCATGAAGGAAATGTTTGTGCCATCCATGATCCAAATCAGCCCTATGAGGCCGATAGGCCCACTTCTCCCCCTCTTAACCCAGTTTCTCTTCAAGAGGCGTTATCTCAAGCCAATCATGATCAACATATCCAAGCTCTTTAAGTCACCCTTCTGGGCAAATCCCCCATTAATCATCTGCAAATGGAAGGACCTCCCCCCATCTCTACTTTCCGATCCATGGGCCGCCAGCCTAAAGTAGTACCACATGGTCATTCACACACTAGTCCGATTGCTCATGATCACCTCTTCTTGATAGCAAATATCAACTATCCGGATCCTAATTTAGCTAGACTATCTAGACCTCTAGTTTATTTTTCTAATCATCTCCTTCATCCAGCATACCCTTACGTACATCCGCCCGCTCAAGTTACAACCTTTCCCCCTCAAAATCTGATACACCAAGCACCTACGTATGCACCATCTCCTCCAATTGCCTGGGAACCGACCGTTGACACTGTGGCACTTAATGAACTCAAAGAGCAATACAAAGAGCTCCACTGCATGATTGATACCTAGTCGGCGCCCGATGTCTCCCTTCCTTCTCTCCTAGTTCTTTGCTTCTCCCCTTCTGAATTACCAGTGTTCCATTATTACAATGGCACTGGTAACCCCACATTCATGTCAAAGATTTTCTTTATGAATCATCCACTTGGTAAGATGATCGGCAGGCCCTCGCCTACCTTTTTCGAAGATCTTTGGAAGGACACAACCTCGAATGGTTTTATTCACTTGACCTTTCGGAGGCTGGTAACTTTGACATTGTTAAGCCCAAATTTTTGCAGAGATACAGGGACATGATGGGCCCGAGCTATTCCATTACAGATTTGTGGTCAAAAAGAATGAAGGCGAAAAAAGATTTTGTCAAATATGCTGACAGATGGAGATCAATGGCTGAAAAATTAACTGACCCGGTCTCTGAGGCTGAACAAGTCAAGATGAACATAGCCAATGCCGCTCTAGCACTAAGGAATATACTCATCATGCACCATCCAGGAACTATGGCTGAATTATATGAGAGGGCCAGATATATCCAAACCCAACTCAAAGACACACCCCTAATGAACCTTTATGACCCAAAACCCCAAGCCTCCAAAAAGGCTGCCTTCACCACTACCAGCCCAGTGACCAAGGGGATAGTCAATAATGAGAATGTGAGCTTGGTGGGAAACCCAGTCCCCAATCCTCCTTTCCAATACCAGAACCCTCATCCTAACCACAACACACGAACCTACTAGCTACCACCTCCTCGACCCCCAAGGCCCCAGTTGCCACCTCCACCTCAGCAATCACACCAACGAACCGCCCCAATCCAAGATTCCCAAAACCTGGTCAGCAATCAACAACAAGTTATCTTTTTAAGTTAATCTCTTTATTTATGTATGGTGATAGGCTAATTACACTAGATATTGATTAGCTAACTTAATTAACTCATTCTTTAGCCATATTTATGTTGTTAAATCAAGTGTTAGAGCCTGATTCCTTATGGTCATATCATGTTGGGTTGAGCATGTGATATGGTATCATGTTATTCTTCATTTATTCTTGTCATTTTATGGTTCTAGCATTATAAACATGTTATTTAGATGTGGTTACTCATGATAATTACATTAGTAGTATGTTTGTCATAGCATGGTATGGTTTATTCTATCTCTTTCATATTTTGGTCATGGCATAGCATAATTATATGGATGCATGATGCATTAAAAATGTAAATGGAAACAGCTACACCAGACTAGTTAGTTGTGACCCGAGGGCAGCGAAGGTTAGAATAGTTCGGTGCATCCTTCAATCCAGGATACTGCGGTTTATCCTTGTGCCCCCACTACCTAGGTGCACTATGTGATTTTGATTAGTTATATGGTATTGCTATATATGATAAATTTGGTGTTAGTTAGTTGAGATGGCAAGACGATGCATTCCTTACCAAAAAGAAAAGGCGTGGTTCTTATTAGAGGATAGATGTATTTATTTCATGGTATATTTTAGGTGGTCTAGTGATGTATTTTATTATGTCATTCATGAGATTGTATTGCATGGTATAGGCATGTTGTGTCTTAATTTTAGTGGTGCAATCATATGGAGTATTTAGCAGGTGACCATGCATATGTTGTTTCATTCATCTTAGGTCATGTTATGTTCCATATCGATGCTGGTAGGTATGGTTGTTGATTCCAAAAATGGGTTATGGATCGACACTTAAAGAAAAGGTGATGATGGAATAGGGGAAAGGGAGTGAATCATAAAACACTCAGAAAGTGGTAACATCCTCACCTTGGTCCTACACTCACATTGATTCCCGAACTTTCATCTCACGGCGTTGCTCGAGCACCGGAGATGGTTCGGGTCATGTGGGAGGAGAGAGAGGAATAAATAAACTTAGAACATGAATAAATAGATTATGGTCGCTAGGAGCCACGGGCTCCACTTTATGGAATAAAAGACAAGATTGAGTTGACCATGTGTACCTTAGCACGGGAGATGATGTGTGGGTTAAACCTTCTTCTTTGTCGGCCTACCAATGAGAGAGAGTCCAACCGGTGCTAGCTTGATCAATCTGTGCAACTTAGAACAATAAAATAAGTGAAGGGTTTTATTAGACTTGTGGGAAGTGTAGAAACTGAAAGAGAAAGATAAGAGAAAGAAGCAATCAAAATCGAACTCACTGGATTCGGGGTGAGCCTTAACCTATTTTTTTGGTTTTTTTATGATGTATGAAATGATGCAAAAACTAAATGAAAATAACTTAAATATTCTGTAAATGAAAGATAAGAAAGACTTATGGAGTAGAGCGGCTTGGATCGGAGCCGGGATGAGCAAAGAAGACCGGTCCGGATGGTTTGCCTTCGAATGGGTGCATTCCTCTCTGGTGCGACTTCGGTGCAGAAAATTCTACGGTTGATACCAATGTTGGAATAGAGTGTTGTTTGTATCTATGGATGGAGAACTTGGAGAGGAAGAGATATTCTGTTGATGACTTCTCCGGAATCTATCCGTACAGGCCTTCTCCGGAATCTATTCGTACAGGCCTACAGAAAATATGGAAGTTCACAGATATAGAAAACAGAACCTGGATGTACGCCCTTGGTGCAGCAATTGCCACTGATAGATGGCAAGTCGGAATCAAGTGCCACTAGTTGAAAATGAAATATGATGATGAGAGGAACAATTTTTCTATTGACCACTTTTGCAGAAGAAGCCCGAATTTTCTGTAGAAGCCTATGAAGTTCAGTGATGTAGAGCACACGAATCGGGCCTTCTTCTTCACTCCGGGATCGATCTCTCAACATAGGCACATATTTGAATGTCGGGATGGCCTTGGGAGGGAGCTTGGATGATCTCAGGACAAGATAGAGTGTGGGTGGTAACCCCGGGTCGTTGGGAATAGCCCGGTATTTATAAAGGATGGAAACCGGTGCAAATTATAGAAACTGGTCAACCGCACCCTCGGGTCGAGTGCGCACAAGCCGTGCCCTCAACCTGAGGGCACACAGGCTGTGCCCTCACCCCTCACACTTCTATAATCATGTTTTGGTTGGTAGACCATCCTTAGAACAAGACTAGGCTCATAGCTGAGCCCCTGCCTCCTTGGTCTTCGTATGGCTTCGATGGGGTGTACAACCCCCTGTAGCTCTTTTCCTAGCCCTTTTCCTAGTTGATAGCCCATTCCTTTCATCATTCGCCAAGCAACCGTATCTAAAGGTGAAGTTGTCATGACCATGATTCCGGGTAGCTCTGTAGTTGAAACCAGCAGTTGGACAGATTCTTGTACCGATAATACAGAAGAGAAATCATCCACGTCATTCAGGATGGGGATGTTGGTTACTTTAATGACCTGCCCCTTGTATGGGAACTTTACACACTGATGATTGGTTGAGGTGACAACTCCTATTGCCTTGAGATACAGGCTTCCCAATATAGCTTTGAAAGTGGGGTCTAGTTCTAGCACATGGAACTCGGTGGTGACAGTGCACAACCTGAGCCCTACTTTCAATGTAACCACCCCCCATGCCAGCTTCCGGGAGTTGTGATAGACTCTCATTGTGATGACGGAAGACTCAATTTCTTCATCGGAGATGTTGCAAAGCTACAATGTTTCTGGCTGCATGACATTTATGGATGCTCTGGTGTCAATCAAGCATGACTTAATCTCTGTGCCTCTGATGACCACTACAATGCATAAGGCATATTTTCTGATCTCCGGCCGTGCCAACTCCTCCTGTGTGAACGTGAGTGTTAGATGCTCATTCCTAGGAGTCAAAATGATGACGATTTTTTTGGTGGGAGGTCCTCATTAACCATGACCCACTACAAGTATTGTTGTAGAATATCTTGGTAATTCTTCGACCTCTTTATAAGCGCCAGAATTGAAATTTGTGCCGGCATTTTGTCTTGGTGCTTCAACAAGTCATATGTCATCCCGAGCAATGGTTCTTCTACCACCTCCTCTTCTGTCTACTCTTGTGGTTGCATCCCAGGCTGGGAGAAGACCCTTTGGAACATCCTCCTGCTCTGAAGTACTGGTGCCATTGTGGTAGGGGGAGTGGTGAAGGTGGTGATGGTGTGGTTGGTTGGGACGTTGAAGGGCCCAAGGCAGATAGTGGTGGTAAGGATCGGATGATAAGAGGTCGTGGAGTGGTGGAGGCCGGTATGTTAGGCGATGGTTGGTGTGTTGGTGGTGGTGGTCGGATGATGAGGGTCACGGAGTGGTGGCGACTGGTAGGTTGGGTGACGGTCGGATGATGAGAGGCCGAGGAGTGGTGGAGGCCGGTAGGTTAGGTGATGGTTGGGGTGTTGGTGGTAGTCTAATGATTGGGCATCGAAGAGGAATAGTGGTTGGTGGGTTAGATGTTGGCTGGGGTGTTGGTGGTGGTCTAATGATTAGGTGCCGGGAGGAATGGTGGTTGGTGATGGCACAGTTTGGTTTTGGGGTATTTGGGCTAGTTATAGGTCGGGGGCAGCTCTCGGTATGGAGAGTATGGTTCAAGTTGTGGGTGGAGTTGGTCTGGTAGGCATGGTGACAGTTTGATCCTATACCTGCCAACCATGGGAGTGGTTGGTTGACTCCTCAACGGCAGAGTGGACAAGGCTAAGTCACTGGTTTGGTAGTGCTAGTGCCAGTGCTTGAGCGGGTGCATGTACCAGGAGAGGGTCTTAAACTATGCCCAGGTCAGGCTACTACTGTGCTAGTTGTTGTTGTCGCCGTGGTTGATTTTGTCGTGCCTTCATTGCTAGTATGGACTCCCCCATCTGTACCTAGGCAATATTCCCCTGATCATTAAGGTCATGAATGTAATCCTTGAATTGGAAGCAAACCTCTACAGTATGCCCAGGATACCGATGGAAGGCGTAGTACTTTGTCATGTCTGCATTTGTCGGCCATCCTTCTCTCTCCTTTGGGAGCTCCAACTGTTGTTCAGCCATTAATGTATTAAAGATATCAGTGAGGGGGAATGGTAGTTGAGGATAGTACGCTCTCTTTGGTCCTTCCTCCAAAGTCAGTTGGCTAGTGGTGGCACTTGATTGTAGGTAGGTTGTTGTTGTAGTCGTGGTCGATTATAGGTGGGTTGTTGTTGAGGCGCTCGGTTATAGGCATGGTGTTGCTGGGGTGCTCATTTGTAGGTGGGTTGCTGCTAGGGTTGTTGGGTTGGTTGAGGAGCTAGTTGAGGAGCTAGTTGGTATTGTTGGTTGGGTGGGGGGTTTCAGTATTGGTTTTGGCGATACCTACCCTGGTTTCCCATGGCATTAACACTCTCATTATTGACTACCCCCTCGGTGGTGGGCCCTATTGGTGTAGGATTTCTAGTGTTGCGGGGTTTGGAGTCGAATGGGTTGATCATGGAAGTGTCCTTAAAGTGGGCTTGGAGGTAATGTGTGCTATCACAAAGCTCACTCATGTTGTTGGGCGATGCATGATTAGGAGGTTGCGAAGGTTAGGCATGGTATTTCCAATGAGCATCCTCACTTGCTTCCCCTCTGAAATGGTATTAACTAGCTTCTCAGCCATTCCCCTCCACCAATCAGCAAACCTGGCAAAATCTTCGTACGGCCTCATCTTTTTAGCAATTAAGTCTGTTATCGAGTAGGCTGGCCCCACCCAGTCCTTATACCTCTGCAGAAACTTTGCCTTGAAAATGTCAAAATTCACTGCCTCGAGGGAATCAATAGAGTAGAACCAATCAAGGACGGATCCTTCCAATGACCGACAAAGTAAGAAGGCAAGGGCTTTGCGATCATTCTTCTAGAAAGCAGAGTTGTATAGGAAGCTCTTCAAGTAGTTGAAGGGGTTCTTAGTCCCATTATAGTGTTGGAAGATTGGCATTTTAAATGGAGAAAGATTTAGGACCAGGAAGGATGGAACAGAAATTTCCAGTGTGGCTTTTGAATCCAGGGGTGCCTCAGCTCTTCCAAACGCTCATCCATTTGATTAACATTATCCATGAATGCTTGGGTGAGATTAGGTTCTTGAGCTACCAGTGCAAGGTATTTAGATGAATGGGCTAGAAGAGGCAGTTTGGAAGTAGGAACTGGCATGGAATTATGTGAATGCCCCACAACGGGGTGAGTAGAGACACAATAGGGTTGCTTAGGAGTGGAGATGATGAGGGGCCTAATTGTTGATTGGGGTGGTAAGGGGGCTTGATCTCCCTCAACTGGATCAGGATTGGCGGGCATCTTGCCCTTAGTTACAGACTACACAATTGAGAAGGACTCAGGATCTAGATGGAGAGATAGACCCTGGAGGAGTTGCTCTATGCTAGGTAGAGTAGGTTGAATTTTGGGTTCCCTGACGGCATTAACATGACCCACTGGTTGGACCATGGGTTGTTCTAGCTCGTAGTTGTAGACACGCCAAATTTGCCTAATTCAGAGCATAAAACTCATGTTTTATAGGGTAACATGTGCGATTGACCTTATAATGATGTCGGGTCTTTAAAAGTTGATTTGGAGCTTCGCCGAATGAAATCGGATGTTTTCCGAAGTTTTCCGCAAAAAGCCGTAATTTTCGAGCGAAAGCCACACGTAAATCGTGTAAACACGGAAATTGGCTGAATGACCAATGCCTAATGATCATGCATTGAAGGTTATGGTCATATTCACACCCCGAACAAGTTTTGTTGCATACCGTGCCTTTCCGGTTTGTCGTCGGAGTCATTTCGACCTGTATCGGATCTTCTGTTCACTGCCCTAACTTCCAAACAAAATTATGAATTTTTGGAGGGTGTGATGGATGATCCGATGCTACAGAAAGATTCTTCGGCCTGTTATCTTTACAACGCAACAAATGGCGTCGAATTCCGAGTTCGGGAGTGATCGCAATGGCTTCTGGAAGAAGGACGCGCAAAAACAGTCCCATGCGCCCGGGTCCCTGGTCACATGCGCCCGGAACCCAGGGCACGTGCCCATGCACCCTACCAGTGAGGCATGTGACCTCGTGCCCTCACTTGAGGGCACATGCGACCTACCCTTGAGGCACGAAGGAACCAATTTTTCACTGGGACTCTACCACTAAACCGATTGACCGGATAAGGTCGAATTTTTCGGGAACAGTGCCATGCGCCCCCACTTGGAGGCACATGCGCCCTGGGGGGTAGGGCACATGCGCCCAGGGGTAGACCACAAGGTCTCCTATTTTGTAGTGTTGATCGCGCCATTCGTTCTCCTATAAATAAACTCCGATTCCAGTCATTCCAAAGGCAGGAGCACGACCCCCCAGGCATCTTAAGACGTCCAACCACCCTCCTGCATTGATTTTGTGATTTTTAGAGAGAGAATTTAGAGTTTTTAGAGAGAGAAAAGTCGGTTCAAGAGAGAGGAAGGCTTTTCTACAGGTGATCAGCCAGGTCTCTCTTCTTCATCCTCTACAGAAGCGTGTGTACGTCTTCTGCCAGAGCTCTCTTCATCAAAGTTCTTCCTCTCCAAGTCTTCTTCAGTTTTCAATCAATGGCACTTTATTCCGAGGTCAGGGCTGGTCGTGACGAGCGCAGAAGCAAAATCGCGCCTGACAGATCCTGGACTGCTGCTCGGCTTTTTCGACAACCCAGATTTGGCTATATCTTTCTCTATTCAACTCAGAATCTTGTTGTTATTTTTTCTATCTCTTTATTTAGTGATTCTCCATACTCCTATCATTTTTTTTCATTTTTTTGCATTAATTTTAGTCTGTTTATTAGAAAAAAAGGGGTTAGAGATAACCCGAATCCGGTCAGTTTCTAGTCAATTGTGTGTTTCATGTTATTTTCCTTACATATACTCCACTTTGTCTAGTTATAATTGTCTATTTCACTTGTTTGTTTGTCTAGTTTCACATAATATCAAGAACCCACACGTTGAGGACTCTTCTTCATCGGCCGGCCGAAGAAGGAAAAGCTTTAACCTACATTCTTCACGCTAAGGTACACACGGTCATCTTTCAATCTTTATTTCATAAATCGAAACCCACGGTTCCTGGAGATCACATGTTTTAATTTCCTTCTTCTCATCCTCCTCCCACATGACCCGAACCGTCTCTTTGGTGATCAAGTGACGCCAAGGGATGAAAGTTCGGGGATCAATGTGAGTGTGGAGTCGAGGTGAGAGTTGCTTTCCGTGCTTTATTCCTTTATTTTATCATCCCCTCTTGAGGCGACGATTTGGGTTCACGGACTTCCCTGAAAAGGAGAGGACCCCATCAAATTTTTAGAGTCGACAACTTTGTGGCGACCACGGTGGGACAAGCAATGTCTTCAACCGTGGGTGCTTAGTGTTTTGTTTGCAACTAGTTCTAGTTCTAAACCGGTTCCCACGTGAGCCTTTCCTTCTTTCCACATTTCTTAACTTCATGCCATCTCAAAATTTCTGATTTCACCCATATTTCATCATATCTGAAGTACCAAGTATGCCATTTAATTTCTGTCATTTTATTTAAACCGATTCCCACGTGAACCACCCTTCTCCTTTTAAACTGGTTCCCGCATGAACCAATCTCTTTCTTTACTTCGGTTCCCACATGAACCAAACCCTTTTTTTCCAGATCTATCCCAACTTGGATCATATCTTTATTCACCTTTAATTGGCCCCACGTGGCCCTCTTTTGACCATTCAAACCGGTTCCCACGTGAACCACCCTTTTACCCAAAACCAGTTCCCACGTGAACCACTTTTACTTTTTACCCCGGTTCCCACGTGAACCAGCTTATTCTTACATCGGTCCCCACGTGGACCACCCTTTTGCTTGGCTATCAGATCTGAACCCTCTTCTTTCCATCACCTTTTCACTATCTCCATTTGGCTCACATAAGAAACATGGTCTGGATTCTAGTTTTTAGTTGCTTGTCTAGTTTCTAATCGCTTGTCTTGTGTGATTGCTTGTTTATTTAAGTTTATGTTTTGCTCATTACTTGTTTTATTACTTGATTGCATTCTCTGCTCCTTCTCTCTACCTCCTTCTTTTACACATTTTTGAGGTGGGAGCTCACTCTCACATTTACCCCTCCCATCCAAAACACCCTCTTGGTGGATTCTGACCTCTCTTCTGGGATATTCCTTCCTAGTTGACTTGGTTGGCTTTCATCAAGGCCTCCGTAATTCCTCATACGTGGAGTTTTCCTCTTCACGATCGGGTTGGTTGTACCACTCTCCAAAACCCGAAGCATCCTATGTTACCTACACATGGTGAGATTGTGTGAAACCTAGGTCATTGGAGATTGGAGTTAGGATCCTAACCCATTTGTTGAGAGAAAAATTCTTAACAAAATTGTTAAACCTAAGGTTTAATCAAAATCATTGCGTAATTTTGCTTTCAAGTCTTTGCATCACTTGTTTGTCAAACAAAAATTCAAAACTCTAACATTTTTGCAAGACATACTAAAAAACCAGAAAAAGTTCTTTGTTTGCTTTGTCAACTTGTTTGTTTTACTTTCTCCTTGAAGTTCAATGCAACTAAGGACTGGAAGGCACGTTGGAATGGCGGAACAAGTTGAACATCGAGAACACGAGATGGGTCACCAACCAATTCTGTCAGATGGTCTTGTTAATCCATTGTTTGAGTCAGAAGCACAAGAGGTCCCTCAACCATATGCTCCTCGTGATGTCGAACAACTCTTTAGGGAGTTGTCTCTCTATACCAACCCATAAACCTATGCCCGCATACAATCCATAGTGAAGGGCAAAATGGCCTCAGATCAAGCTGAAGTTAACCAAGCTGCCTCATCTCCTTGTCCTCTGGTTCGACCACCACTTATTCAGTCACCCTTTGTTCAACGACCTGTTGTTCAACAATCTGTGATTCAACCATCAGTAGCGCAACCATCTGTAATTCAACCATCTATAGTTCAACCATCTGTGGTCCAACCCTCATTTGTTCAGCCATCTTATTTCAACCATGTTGCTCCCTTGGCCCATCAAGTCATGGGACAATCTTCAGTAAATTTGCCAAGTCATGCTCTTCAATTCCAGAATCATGCCTCTAACCACATACCCCCACCAGTAAACCAAGAACCTGCTCTCACCCAGGCAATCATGGATCAGCTCACCCAGATGAATGAACGTTATGAAGAGCTGAGATGTCGCCTGGACTCCAAGTCAGTTCCTGAGATCTCTATTCCTTCTCTGCCAGTCCTACACCTGCCACCTTCTGAGCTACCGGTTTATCACCGCTACAATGGTGCTGGCAATCCTTTTCTCCACTTAAAAGATTTTCTTTACGAGTCCTCATTCTGGAAAAATGATCGTAGGGTTCTTGCCTTCTTGTTCCGTCGATCATTAGAAGGGTCTGCATTGGAATGGTTCTACTCGCTTGACTCCTTTGAGGCAGGAGACTTCGATATTGTGAAGACCAAATTCTTGCAAAGATACAGAGACCGGGTGGCACCAGCATGCTCCATTACAGACTTGATTGCAGAGAAGATGAAGCCCGAAGAGGACTTCATAAAGTTTGCTGATCGCTGGAGGGGAATGGCAGAAAAACTGACAGATATGATTTCTGAAGGGGAACAAGTAAAGATACTTATTGGCAACACTACACCTGCCTTGAGGAATGTCTTGACCATGCACCGTCCTACCACCATGAATGAACTCTATGAAAGTGCCCGATACTTGCAAGCTCACTTCAAGGATGCCACCATGATAAACCCTTTTGATTCTAAACCTAGAAACTTCAGAAAAACCCCCTCTGCACCAGTTGGGCCTACAACCGAAGGAGTGGTCAACAATGAAGCTATAAACATTGTGGGGAACCAGGGAGGGAACCGTCAAAACCAGTTCAGAAACCCACCACAAAACCATTCCTATTACCCCCCTCAACAACAGGTTAGGCCACAACAACCACGACAACCACAACAACCACCTCAGCCAGTAGCACAACCCTAGCAACCTCGTCAACCTACCTACAATAGGTTTGGCCAACAAACGCAGATATGTCTCGATACTGTGCTTACCACCGGTGTCCTGGTCACACTGTAGAAGTGTGCTTTCAATTCAAGGATTACATCCACGATCTGAATGACCAAGGCAGCATTGATTGGGTTCAAATGGGGGAATGCATACAAGCTATGAAGGCTAGGCAGCATCAACGACAACGTCCACCGGTTCAACCTCAACAACAACCTTGCTTGAGGATTGTTTAGAATCCGCTCCCATTACATGCTCCCGCTCCAGCGCCGGCACCAGCACATCCAAACCCAGTAATTGGTCTAGTACACTCCATTGTTTAGGGAGATGCCAGTCGTGCTCAAGGTTGGCAACTAGAAAACCAAAATGCAACCATGCCTGTCAACCCAGCTAGGTCTCCTGCTAGGAACCCTCCTAGACAAATAATTCGTGCACCTTCTACTCCAAAACTACCACAAAGCTCAATAACCCAACCACTGGCCGCCACTTCTTCTCGCCGACCCATCATTAGGCCAGCCCCCTCCTTAACTACACCTCCTTCAACCATTGCTACACACCGGCCCTTGCTCATCCGACCACCACAATCACCACCAAACCTGAACCCCCAGCCTACGAGCTCTGCCACTCCAAAACCCCAACCTATCATACCACTAACACCACAGCCAATCCCACAACCTACACCTTCATTAAACTCATCAACCACTTCTGCACTCCGGTCTCTTCTTATTAGGCCACCGGTATCACCATCACTACCACCTCCAAATCCTACCCCTCTACTAACTAGCCCAATCATCCTAGAACCACCAATCCCATTACCTATCATACCTACACCTACACCACCTGTTCCACCACAATCCATCCCAGTTAACCCGTCACCTCTACCCGACCGCCAAATAGCCCCGGTGCTTCGGAGTGGGAGGATGTTCCAGCGGCTCTTTCCCTAAGCGAGTACTCAACCGCAGGATCCAGTGGAGGAGGAACAAGTGGAAGAACCATTGCCAGGCACAGCCTATGATCTGTTAAAACATTTGGATAAAACACCAGCCCATATTTCCATACTTGAGTTGATCAAAAGATCAAAGGTGCACCAAGAGATTCTACAGCAGTATTTGCAAAGAGTCATGGTGAGTGAAGATCTCCCACCTGAGAAGATCACTACAGTTTTAGCCCCTAGAAGTGAGCACCCAACACTCACTTTCTCTCAAGAAGAATTAGCAGATCGAGAGGTCAGGAGATATGCTTTGCATGTGGCAGTTATCATCTGCAATGTCGAAGTGAAATCATGTTTGGTTGACACTGGAGCTTCTATCAATGTTATGCCGCCAGAAACTTTGCAGTTGTGTGGCATTTCTAACCAAGAAATCAAGCCATCTTGTGCCATGGTGACGGCCTATGACAACTCCAAGAAGTCTGCACGTGGGGTGGTCACTCTAGAAGTCAAACTCGGACCATGTACGGTCACAACAGATTTTCATGTTCTAGAATTGGATCCAACTTATCATCCTGGAAAAGGTTTAGGCAAGGATCTTCAAGGAATCACTCAGCCGATTCAAATTGTGAAAAGGCCACGCAGGCAGGGGTTGGGATACGAAGAGGATTCCATCCCAAGGAGGATCTTCCAGCCAGGATATGCCATGGGACTCCACAACTTCTTTATCAAAGGGGAGACCATGATGATGGCTGAAGATGACAAGAGTTTCATTACAGTTGTCAAGAGAAGGAAGGCTCCAGATGAAGAAGAAGACTTGGAAGACCTATGCTTATCTTTGACTCGTTTGTTCTCAAGTGGGGAAGAGCACCAAGAACCACTTAAGGGCAGACCAATCTTGGATTATCTAGTTAAGCATGTTACCCAATTCAAAACCATTCCACGAGGCCCAAATACAACAATCCCATGTTTGAACCTCGTAGCATTGTTTCTAGATCTTTTGCATGGGCTTCATAGCCCACTTACCCACTTTGGGCCCATGTGCCCTCTTCAACCTTCCACTCTTATTGAGCCTGCTTGCCCATTTGCTTCCCTCATCAACTTCAGAACTGAGGGCTTTTCCCAACATGGGCTCACATGCCCATTTATTTATGAAATCGGGTACACGTACCCGTTTACTTTTTTCATCAGTTTTAGACCCATGTGTCCACTTTTTGTTACCATTGGGCCCACGAGCCCCTTTTTCCCTTTTATTCTTAAGTACTTTACAAAGTGGGCTGAAGCGGAAGCATTCGTGGAGATTAAAGCGTCAACAGTCTGCTCCTTCATCAAGCACAACATCCTGGCAAGGTTCGGGATCCCCAGCGACATCGTCACCGATAATGGGCCACAATTTCTTTCTCAAGATCTGCGTGATCTTTGCAATAGGTATCGCATTTCATTACATCATTCATCACCATACTATCTTCAAGGCAATGGTCAAGCAGAAGCCACCAACAAAACCTTAATCAAAATCATCAAGAAATCTTGTAAGTCTAGCAAATTTGCCGGCTGGCCTGATAAGCTTGTAGATGCTCTATGGGCTTATCGTACTTCTGTAAGGCATCCCACTGGACAAACCCTGTATGCTTTGGCATATGGGATGGAAGCAGTGGTCCCTTACAAAGTATTACTTCCATCTCTCTGAGTTCAGCTCGACAGTGATATTCCTGTTGATGAGAGAAAAGAATCTCTCCTTGCACAGCTTGAACTCTTGGATGAAAGAAGGCTAGCCGCCGCCGAGCATGCCCGAACTTATCAGAATAGACTTAAAAGGTTTTATCAAAAGAGGGTGGTCGAGAGAAAATTCGAGATCGGTGAGATGGTAGTCAAACGCATATTCGTTAAGTCAGGGGGTCCCCGCTCCAAGTTGCAACTTAACTGGGAAGGGCCTTTTGTAATCACTGAAAAGTATCCAGGTAATGCATATGAATTAACTAATGCAGATGGAGAAAAATTGAATCATCCTTGGAATTGAGTTTACCTCAAAAAGTACTTTCCATAAAAATGGAGAAACCACTGGTATAATCTCAAGTCATCGATCCTAGGTTGTTCGTGAGAAGTCAAGGGTAGGTACCATCCTACACACAACACTTTCCAATCCTAGAATCCAGACAACCCGACTTGCGAAAGGCAAGGCAGAAATCTAGAAATGGAAGGAGTACCCTTACCCTATTCTCTTCTACTCGGTCCAAGATAGGGAGAGAAGATTAGAGAGGGGTAGTATAGAAAACACTCCCACCCTAGTAGGAGGCCGTCTCAGAGGGTACAAAAGGGTGCCAAAAGATGGGCAATGAACCCCTCAGGTTAGAAAAAGAAAAATGATCAACTTGTCCGAATGAGTACCCAGAATGATAGTCAAGCCAAAAGGCACTAAAACATGGGCAATTTCCCCACGGGTCAAAAAAACCTATCCAAATATGTGCCACATAGAAAAGAGCAAAAAAAAGAAAAAAAACCCAAAGAGGCCGAACCCCAATGGGTAATTTGAGTGAGAGTAGAGAAATCCCTCTCAACATCTCCAAACCCTATTAAGGACTTCCTCTATACTCTTCCTCCTTAAACCCCTTGGGTAGGGTAAACCGACCAAATCCAGGTGGAATCCAAGCCGATCAAAGGAAGAAGGTTAGAAGGATTCTAGGTAGGGAACTTTATTTTTGCACGTGGCATCTACCACTTGAAGCTTGACAAACCCCAAAGACCAATGAATTATCTCAAATACCAGCATTTTCTCCACAAAAAATTGCATATTTCAAAAGTCCAAAAAAAATGCATATTTCAAAAATCCACAAAAAATGCATATTTCAAAAACCCAAAAAAATGCATATTTCAAAAACCAAAAAAAATGCATATTTCAAAAATCCAAAAAATTGAATATTTCAAAAATCCACAAAAAAATGATATTTCTAAGAAAACCCAAAAAAAAAAAATTGCTCAGTCATGATCATTGCCTTAGTTGCATCCATGCTTATTTGATTGTCATGCATATTTTCATTTCTGCATTGCATATCCATTTTTGCTTTAATTACCTTGTTAAGAAGGCTCTTCCCTCTGACCTAAGTCAAAGTTGACCTTAATAGGCAAAGGGATGAGTCACGGTGAAGATCTAATCCCTTTCTATCAAGTGTTTCAGGCATTTCAATACAGGAGAGGAGAGGATTCACACCACGACAGGTAAGTTCTTTCAACCCTTACATCCATTTCATTTTAGTCATTTGTCTTATTCTACCTTGTTAAGAAGGCTCCTCCCTTTGACTCAAAATAAAGGCAAACAATATACAGGCAAAGGGATGAGTCATGATGAAAATTTAATCATCTTTCTTAAGTGTTTTTAGGAGCTGAAGAAGCAAAAGAGAAGGGCTATTAGGCAACCTTTTAAGTCCAACAGGTGAAGTGATCCCCAAGGAACATCATGCCAACCTTGTGGCAAAAAGAGAGGAAGCGCCACCCAACTGAACGTTATCATGGTGCTATATTATGTCAAAAGGCAAGACAAAGATTGGACCAGAGATACTGATGAATCAAGTAGTTGATGCAAGATGATAGACCACGCCTGATGACTTCACTTAGCTTCTCATCAATCTCACATCATCACCAGCATTCCATTTTTGCACTTCACATCACTCCTGCTATCTGTCACCTAGCTATGTTAGGTTTATTTGTTACATATTATATGCATTAATGTTGAAGACCTTGAGAGTGAAAATGACTGGGCCCGAGGTCCCCTTCAACAAAATCTGCGACGACATGGTCATTTCTTCACACTCACGGATAAGCCAAAATTGAACATTGGAGGGACGATGGTTCCTAATCGGGTGTCTTGACCTCCAATAGACAATCTATATCTTCAACTATTTTCTACATAATTTTATATGTTTTCACATCCATCTCCTTTTCATTTTTCATCATTACCAATTTTATTCCATCATGTTTTATTCTTTTCTTTCTTTTATTCCACCATGTTTTATTCTTTTCTTTCTTTTATCCCACCGTGTCTTTTATCCCACCATGTCATGGCAATTGTCACACCATTGTTTCTTCTTTCCCATCATTCTATGTTAGTCCCACCATTATCTTTCAATCCCATTATGGCTTAAGTCTGTTTTGTCATTTTCTGAATACTTGATTTTCTGCCAGAGCGTGATTCATGGTTTTCACGATACCCGAACAAGTTTGCTATGCTTAAACGAACCCTTTAAGAAGTTGAGATTATTCCACTCAAAATTAAACTGAGAATTTTGGTGAAACTTGAATGAACTTGAGATTCCAAATATGATGGATTGGTATTCTTTTCATTTTAAGATCAACTTCTCTTTTAAAACTTTAGCCCATCACAGTACAAGAACACCGCAAAGTTCGGGTTGCTGGCTGATGATGAACCTACGAATTCGAGGACTCCTCACCACGCTGAGGGTTGGCTACATCCTTTTATCCTTTATCATTTACTTTTTCATCTCTCGTGCCAAGGGCATGTCTTTTACCAATCAATTATGTGAGGTTTTGATAGAACATGAAAGCGATCTAGAATACTTATTGAGATTCATTTTGCTGGATCGGGTAGATAAGCGTGTCTATATCTACACCTTGATTCCACCTTTTCAGTCCATCACCATTCCATTCCGCTACATTCATCTACACTCACTTGCATTCCATTACAGTTCACTACGAATCACTCCGCTTCATTACATGTCATTCCCTAACAAAGCCGACATCAAGGCGAGGCAAGCTGTAGACACGCCAAATTCGCCTAATTCAGAGCATAAAACTCATGTTTTATAGGGTAACATGTGCGATTGACCTTATAATGATGCCGGGTCTTTAAAAGTTGATTTGGAGCTTCGCCGAACGAAATCGGATGTTTTTTGAAGTTTTCCACAAAAAGCCATAATTTCCGAGCGAAAGCCACACGTAAATCATGTAAACATGGAAATTGGCTGAATGACCAATGCCTAATGATCATGCATTGAAGGTTATGGTCATATTCACACCCCGAACAAGTTTTGTTGCATACCGTGCCTTTCCGGTTTGCCGTCGGAGTCATTTCGACCTGTATCGGATCTTCTGTTCACTGCCCTAACTTCCGGACAAAATTATGAAGTTTTGGAGAGTGTGATGGCTGATACAATGCTATATAAATATTCTTCAGCTTGTTATCTTTCCAATGCAATAAACGGCGTCGAATTTTGAGTTCGGGAGTGTTCGCAATGGCTTCCAAAAGAAGGACGCGCAAAAACAGTCCCATGCGCCCGGGTCCCTGGTCACATGCGCTCGGAACCCAGGGCACGTGCCCATGCGCCCTACCAGTGAGGCACGTGACCTCATGCCCTCACTTGAGGGCACATGTGCCCTACCCTTGAGGCACGAGGGAACCAGTTTTTCACCGGGACTCTACCACTGAACCGATCGACCAGATAAGGTCGAATTTTTTGGGAACAGTGCCATGCACCCCCACTTGGAGGCACATGCACCCTGAGGGGTAGGGCAATGCGCCCAGGGGTAGACCACAAGGTCTCCTATTTTGTAGTGTTGATCGCGCCGTTCATTCTCCTATAAATAAACTCCGATTCTGGTCATTCCAAAGGCAGGAGCACGACCCCCCAGGCATCTTAAGACGTACAACCACCCTCCTGCATTGATTTTTTAATTTTTATAGATAGGATTTAGAGTTTTTTGAGAGAGAAAAGTCGGTTCAAGAGAGAGAAAGGCTGTTCTGCAGGTGATCAGCCAGGTATCTCTTATTTGTCCTCTACAGAAGCGTGTGGACGTCTTATTCCATATCTCTCTTCATCAAAGTTCTTCCTCTCCAAGTCTTCTTCAGTTTACAATCAACGACACTTGATTCCGAGGTCGGGTCTGGTCATGACGAGTGCAGAAGCAAAGTCGCGCCTGGCAGATCCTGGATTGCTGCTCTGCTTTTTCGACAACCCAGATTTGGCTATATCTTTCTCTATTCAACTAAGAATCTTGTTGTTATTTTTCCTATATCTTTATTTAGTTATTCTCCATCCTCCTATCATTTTTTACATTTTTTGCATTACTTTTATTCTATTTATTCTAAAAATAAAAAAGGGGTTAGAGATAACCCGAATCCGGTCAGTTTCTAGTCAATTGTGTGTTTCATGTTATTTTCCTTACATATACTCCACTTTGTCTAGTTATAATTGTCTATTTCACTTGTTTGTTTGTCTATTTGCATAGAATATCAAGCACCCACACGTTGAGGACTCTTCTTCATCGGCCGGCCGAAGAAGGAGAAGCTTTAACCTACATTCTTCACGCTAAGGTACACACGGTCATCTTTCAATCTTTATTTCATAAATCGGAACCCACGGTTCCTGGAGACCACATCTTTTAATTTCCTTCTTCTCATCATCCTCCCACATGACCCGAACCGTCTCTTTGGTGATCGAGCGACGCCAAGGGATGAAAGTTCGGGGATCAATGTGAGTGTGGGGTCGAGGTGAGAGTTGCTTTCCGTGCTTTATTCCTTTCTTTTATCATCCCCTCTTGAGGTGACGATATGGGTTCATGGACTTCCCTGAAAAGGAGAGGACCCCATCGAATTTTCAGAGTCGACAGTAGTGACCTGTCTCGTACTCCTCTTCTTGCCTGTAGTAGTCCGACATCCCAATGTATCTTCCAGACCTTAGCTTCATGGGCATCCTATCAAATTTTCTAACAAGATGGTTGAAAGAAAGCAAGTGAAAGGTGTAAACAAAAAGAGAATTTTTATTTGTTATGCTTTTGTTTTGTTTGATTTTTTGTTGGTTTCAATTTTGTTGTTTGGCAAGCAAGTTGAACACAAAAATTAAAGGGATTTTTGTTTTGTATTTTTAGGTGTTTTGAAAGAAATTTTTTTTTGGTTGTTTTCAATTGTGGTGAGCAAGCAAGTTATGCAAACAAGTTCTTAAAATGACTACTCGTTGGGTTGAAACCTTAGATTTGATAGATGTTAGCTTGTTCACTCAAGTGTCAACTCTGAAAATTCGACGGGGTCCTCTCCTTTTTAGGGAAGTCCGTGAATCCAGATTGTCACCTCAAGAGGGGATGATAAAATAAAGGAATAAAACATCGGAAAGCAACTCTCACCTCGGTCCCACACTCACATTGATCCCCGAACTTTCATCCCTTGGCGTCGCTCGATCACCAAAGAGACGGTTCGGGTCATGTAGGAGGAGGGTGAGAAGAAATAAACGTGGTCGCCAGGAACCGTGGGTTCCGATTTATAGAATTAAAATGAAAGATGACCGTGTGTACCTTAGCGTGAAGAGTGTGAGTTTAAGCTTCTCTTTCTTCGGCCGGCCGATGAAGAAGAGTCCTCAACGCGGTGGGTGCTTGATATTCTGTGCACCTAGACAAATAAACAAGTGAAATAGATAATTAGAACTAGACAAAGTGGAGTATATGTAAAGAGAATGACATAAAATACACAATTGACTAGAAACTGACCGGATTCGGGTTATCTCTAACCCCTTTTTTTATTTTCGGATTAACAGAGTAAAAGTAATGCAAAAAATGTAAAAAAATAATAGGATGATGGGGAATTACTAAACAAAGAGATAGAAAAAAGAACTGAAAGATTCTGAGTTGAATAGAGAAAGATATAGCCAAATCTGTGTTGTCGAAAAAGCCGAGTAGCAGTGCAGGATCTGCCAGGCGCGACTTTGCTTCTGCGCTCGTCACGACCAGCCCCGACCTCAGAATCAAGTGCCGTCGATTGAAAACTCAAGAAGACTTGGAGAGGAAGAACTTTGTTGAAGAGAGAACTGGAAGAAGACGTCAACACACTGCTGTAGAGGCTAAAGAAGAGAGACTTGGAAGATCACCTGTAGAACAGCTTTCCTCTCTCTTGAACTGACTTTTCTCTCTCTAAAAACTCGAAATTCTCACTCTAAAAATCACAAAATTGATGCAGGAGGGTGGTTGGATGTCTTGAGATGCCTGGGGAGTCGTGCTCATGCCTCTGGAACGACCGGAATCGGAGTCCTTTTATAGGAGAACGAGCAGTCTTATCGGAGCTAAAAAATAGGGTCATTGCGCTCCACCCCTGGGCGCATGCGCCCTGGTGCCAGGCGCATGCGCCCCACTGAGGGCCGCATGTGCCCCCCAGTGAGGGCACATCTTATCTTCTCCGAAAATTTCGATCTTATCCGGTCCGTCGGTTGAGCAGCAGAGTCCGGGTGAAAAACTGGTTCCCACGTGCCTCAAAGGTGGGGCGCATGTGCCCTCAAGTGAGAGCACAAGGCCACGTGCCTCACTGGTAGGGCGCATGGCCACGTGCCTTGGGTTCCGGGCGCATGTGACCAGGAACCCGGGCGCATGGGTCTGGTTTCGCGCATCCTTCTTCCGGAAGCCATTGCGAACACTCCCGAACTCGGAATTCGACGCCGTTTGTTGCATTGGAAAGATAACAGGCCGAAGAAGCTCTCTATAGCATCGGATCAGCCACCACACCCTCCAAAACTTCAGAATTTTATCCGGAAGTTAGGGCAGTGAACAGAAGGTCCAATATAGGTCAAAATGACTCCGACGGCAAACCGAAAAGGCACGGAATGCAACAAAACTTGTCCGGAGTGTGAATATGACCATAACCTTCAATGCATGATCATTAGGAATTGGTCATTCAGCCAATTTCCGGGTTTACACGATTAACGTGTGGCTTTCGCTCGGAAATTACGGCTTTTCACGGAAAAACTTCGGAAAGTATCCGATTTCATTCGGCGAAGCTTCAAATCAACTTTAAAAGACCCGACATCATTCTAAGGTCAATCACACATGTTACCCTATAAAACATGAGTTTTATGCTCTGAATTAGGTGAATTTGGTGTGTCTACAGCTTGCCTCGCCTTGATGTCGGCTTTGTAAGGGAGTGGCATGTAATGAAGCGGAGTGATTCGTAGTGAACTGTAATGAAGTGCAAGTGAACGTAGATGAATGTAGTGGAATGGAATGGTGATGGACTGAAAAGGTGGCATCAAGGTGTAGATATAGACACGCTTATCTACCTGATCCAGCAAAATGAATCTCTCTGAGTATTCTAGATTGCTTTCATGTTCTATCAAAACCTCATATAATTGACTGGTAAAAGACATGCCCTTAGCACGAGAGATGAAAAAGTGAATGATAAAGGATAAAAGGATGTAGCCAACCCTCAGCGTGGTAAGGAGTCCTCGAATTCGTAGGTTCATCATCAGCCAGCAACCCGAACTGTGCGGTGTTCTTGTACTGTGATGGGCTAAAGTTTGTAAAAGAGAAGTTGATCTTAAAATGAAAAGAATACCAATCCATCATATTTGGAATCTCAAGTTCATTCAAGTTTCACCAAAATACTCAGTTTAATTCTGAGTGGAAGAACCTCAAGTTCTAAAAAGGTTCGTTAAAGCATAACAAAATTGCTCGGGTATCGTGAAAACCATGAATCATGCTCTAGCAGAAAACTCGATATTCGGAAAACGACAAGACATACTTAAGCCATAGCGGGATTGAAAGATAACGGTGGGATTAACATAGGATGATGGGAAAGAAGAAACAATGGCATGACAAATATGACACGGTGGGTAAAATAAAAGACACGGTGGGATAAAAGAAAGGACAGAATAAAATATGGTGGAATAAAAAGAAAGGAATAAAACATGAAGGGATAAAATTAGTAATGATGAAGAATGAAAAGGAGATGGATGTGAAAACATAGAAAATTATGTAGAAAATAGTTGAAGATATAGATTGTCTATTGGAGGTCAAGACACCTGATTAGGAACCATCGTCCCTCCAATGTTCAATTTTGGCTTATCCGTGAGTGTGAAGAAATGACCAAGCCGTCGTAGATTTTGTTGATGGGGACCTCGGGCCCAGTCATCTTCACTCTCAAGGTCTTCAATATTAATGCATATGTATCAAATGGACCTAACATAACTAGGTGACAGATAGTAAGAGTGATGTGAAGTGCAAAAATGCAATGATGGTGATGATGTAAGATTGATGAGAATGTGGATTTGAGTGAAGTCTTCAGGCATGGTGCATCGACCAGCATGATTCATCAGCATCTCTGATCCAATCTTTGTCTTGCCTTCTGACGGAATACAACACCATGAGAATGTTCAGCTGGGTGGTGCTTCCTTTCTTTTCGCCGTAAGGTTGGCATGACGTTCCTTGGTGAACACTGATCTCGCCAATTCACCTGTTAGGACTAAAAAGGTTGCCTGCACATTTCGGTTAGTACCCAATGACGTAATTGTCATATGAATCAGATTGTTCATGAAATGATCAATTGAAGATTTTACTATTAGAACCATCATTTGGAGATCAAAACAAAGTTTTTGATGATGGTTCCTTTAGCAAAAATGTCATTTTTAACATTATAGACAATTTCTGAATTTTTGAGATTTTTCTGAATTTTTTGAATTTTTTTGTCCATGTGCCCCCGATCGGGGGCACCTGGCCATGTGCCCTGGGGTGGGGCACCTGGCCATGTGCCCCCAGATGAGGGTACATGCGCCCTGAGGCCAAATTTTTATTTATTTTTTTTTCAGAAAAAAATTATACCTGATTGCCCTTCTCTTTTTGCTTCTTCAGCTCCTGCAAATACTCAATGAAAATGATTAAATTTTTATCATTACTCATCCCTTTGCCTGTATATCGTATGCCTTGATTTTGAGTCAAAGGGAGGAGCCTTCTTAACAAGGTGGAATAAAACAAATGACTTAAAATGAAATGGGGGTTTGAGAGAACTTACCTGTCATGGTGTGAATCCTCTCCTCTCCCGTATTGAAATGCCTGAAACACTTGATAGAAAGGAGATTAGATCTTCATCAGGACTCATCCCTTTGCCCATTATGGTCAACTTTGACTTAGGTCAAGGGGGAGAGCCTTCTTAACAAGGTAATTAAAGTAGAAGGATATGCAATGCAGAAATGGAAATATGCATGACAATCAAATAAGCATGGATGCAACTAAGGCAATGATCATGACTGAGTAAATTTTTTTTTTTGGGTTTTCTTGAAAACAATCATTTGAGTTTTCAAAAGTATTCAATTTTTTTTGGATTTTTTTTGAAATATGTGTATTTTTTTAAATTTTTGAAATATTCATTTTTTTGGGTTTTTGAAATATTCAATTTTTTGGGTTTTTGAAATATTCAATTTTTTGAGTTTTTGAAATATGCAATTTTTTTGGGTTTTGAAATATATATTTTTTGTGGGTTTTTGAAATATGTATTTTTTTGGATTTTTGAAATATTCAATTTTTTAGGTTTTTGAAATATGCATTTTTTTTGAAATTTTGAAATATGCAATTTTTTTGTGGAGAAAATGCTGGTATTTGAGACAGTTCATCGGTCTTTGGAGTTTGTCAAGTCTCAAGTGGTAGATGCCACGTGCAAAAATAAAGTTCCCTACCTAGAATCCTTCTAACCTTCTTCCTTTGATCGGCTTGGGTTCCACCTGGATTTGGTCGGTTTACCCTACCCAAGGGGTTTAAGGAAGAAGAGTATAGAGGAAGTCCTTGATAGGGTTTGAAGATGTTGAGAGGGATTTCTCTACTCTCACTCAAATTACCCATTGGGGTTCGGCCTCTTTGGGTTTTTCTTTCTTTTTTGCTCTTTTCTGTATGGCACATATTTGGACAGGTTTTTGACCCGTGGGGACATTGCCCATCTTTTAGTGCCTTTTGCCTTGACTATCATTCTGGGTACTCATTCGGACAGGTTGATCATTTTTTTCTAACCTGAGGGGTTCATTGCCCATCTTTTGGCACCCTTTTGCACCCTATGAGACGGCCTCCTACTAGGGTGGGAGTGTTTTCGATACTACCCCTCTCTAATCTTCTCTCCCTATCTTGGACCGAGTAGAAGAGAATAGGGTAAGGGTACTCCTTCCATTTCTAGATTTCTGCCTTGCCTTTCGCAAGTGTCGGGTTGTCTGGATTCTAGGATCGGGAAGTGTTGTGTGTGTAGGATGGTACCTACCCTTGACTTCTCACGAACAACCTAGGATCGATGACTTGAGATTATATACCAGTGATTTCTCCATTTTTATGGAAAGTACTTTTTGAGGTAAACTCCATTCCAAGGATGATTCAATTTTTCTCCATCTGCATTAGTCAATTCATATGCATTACCTGGATACCTTTGAGTGATTACAAAAGGCCCTTCCCAGCTTAGGTTGCAACTTGGAGCGGGGACCCCCGGCTTAACGAATATGCGTTTGACTACCATCTCACCGATTTCGAATTTTCTCTCGACCACCCTCTTTTGATAAAACCTTTTGAGTCTATTCTGATAAGTCCGGGCATGCTCGGCGGCGGCTAGCCTTCTTTCATCCAAGAGTTCAAGCTGTGCAAGGAGAGATTCTCGTCTCTCATCAACAGGAATATCCCTGTCGAGCTGAACTCGGAGAGATGGAAGTAATACTTCGTAAGGGACCGCTACTTCCATCCCATATGCCAAAGCATACGGGGTTTGTCCAGTGGGAGTCCTTACAGAAGTACGATAAGCCCATAGAGCATCTACAAGCTTATCAGGCCAGTCGACAAATTTGCTAGACTTACAAGATTTCTTGATTATTTTGATTAAGGTTTTGTTGGTGGCTTCTGCTTGACCATTGCCTTGAGGGTAGTATGGTGATGAATGATGCAATGAAATGTAATACCTGTTGCAAAGATCACGCAGATCTTGAGAAAGAAATTGTGGCCCATTATCGGTGACGATGTCGCTGGGGATCCCGAACCTTGCAATGATGTTGCGCTTGATGAAGGAGCAGACTGTTGACGCTTTAATCTCCACGAATGCTTCCGCTTCAGCCCACTTTGTGAAGTACTCCGTTGCCGTCAGAATGAATGATTTTGAGCGCATTTCGGAGTTGAGGTCACTCAAGGGGCCAATGATATCAAAAGCCCACATGGCAAAAGGCCATGGGGCATGAATTGGATGAAGGGAAGATGCGGGAGAGTGAATCTTGTCGGCATGGAGTTGACATGAATGACAATGCCGGACAAAGATGGAGCAGTCTTCTTCTAGAGTTGGCCAATAATACCCTTGCCGGATGATTTTCTTAGCAAGGGCTTGGGCATTCACATGACCACCACATACTCCAGAATGTGCTTCCTTCAGCACCAACTCAGCTTCTTCTTCATCAAGACACCTGAGTAAGATTCCACTTAGGCTTCTCTTGTAGAGCACTCCTCTTAGGATTGTATACCTCTGGGTTACTCTTCTGATTGCCTTCTTTTCCTTGGTGGTTGATCCAGGTGGATATGACTGATCTTGACAATACCTCGCAATCTCATCATACCAAGGTCTCTCACCTTCTTCTAATTCTTCAAACTCAATCAAGGAGATTTCCTCTTTATGTTGCAAGTATTCTTTTCTGTTGAATCTTTTCTTAACCTTCAGAAAACGTCCATCCTCAATTGCTGGAATTGTCCTCTTACAGATGTGGATAGTTCGCACTTGCCTACCTAGCGGGATAGATAGAGATGAAGCTAGTGAGCGGGGGACATGAACAAAGGTGAGTTTGAAGAATAGCTTGATGTAGCAAGTGGTGAGCTCCTGGTAGGGTTTGAGGTTTGGATGGGAAGTTCGGTACTTGGATAGAACTTGGCGTAGGATCAATTGACTATCACCTATCACCCTCAGTTCGGTGGCACCATGGAAATGAGCGGCCTCCAGCCCGGCCAGCAAGGCTTCATACTCAGCTATGTTGTTGGTTGCTGGAAAGTTAAGCTGAAAAACTTGTGGAATGGTGACACCTTCAGGTGACAGAAGGACAATACCTATCCCTCTACCATGCGAGTTCAGAGCCCCGTCAAAATATAATGTCCAAAGATTGGAAGATCGGACTGACATTAGTTCGTCATCCGGGAACTCCGACCGGACTGGGTCAAAGACGGGTATGGGATGATGGGCAAGGTGTTCAACAATAGCATAGCCCTTAATTGCCTCTGTGGGACATAAGTGATATCAAATTGGGATAAGAAACTCTGCCATCGCCCTAACCGATCAGTCAAGACTGTCTTCTCTAACAGAAACTTAATGGGATTGATACGAGCAATGAGCTTGACTTGGTGAGCAAGGAAATAATGCTTGAGTTTCTGAACCACCCAAACAAGAGCAGCACAGGTCTTTTCCACCACAGTGTACTTCAGCTCACAAGCATCAAACATCTTAGACAAGTAGTAAGTAGCTCGTTCTTTCCCTTCTTCATTACCTTGTGCAAGGACTGCCCCGAGAGAGTTCTCAAGAACCGAAATGTAGAGGACCAAAGGTTTGTCGGGAATTGGTGGTCTAAGTACAGGGGGGCTTTCCAGGTATGTTTTCAACCCATCAAACGCCTCCTGGCACTTCGAATCCCATTTAAACTCGGCCCCCGCCTTGGTTAACTCATAGAAAGGTTTACACCTTTGGGAATGTTGTGAGATAAACCGGCGGACAAATTGTAGCCTCCCAATCAATCCTCGAAGCTCTTTCATATTCTTTGGAGGAGGCATACCAATAATTGCTTTGGCCTTGTTTGGGTCGATCTCTATGCCCCTTTTGCTTACTATGAACCAAAGTAGCTTTCCTGATGAAACTCCAAATGTACATTTCTTAGGGTTCATTTTTAGCTTGTATTCTCTAGCTCTTTGCAAGACCTTCCTTAGCACTTCAGAATGATCTTCCCGACTCTTGGACTTGATAACCAAATCATCCACATACACCTCTACAAGGGTGTGCATCATGTCGTGAAAGATAGCCATCATAGCCCTCTGATATGTAGCACCATCATTCTTTAACCCAAAGGGCATGACAACATAGCAATACGTTCCCCAAGGTGTAGTGAATGAGGTCTTCTCTTGATCCTCCTCAGCTAACCGGATCTGATTGTATCCGTAATAGCCATCCATGAATGAAAGCATTTCAAATCCAAATTTGTGTTATCAACCAAAACATCGATATGAGGCAAAGGGAAATCATCCTTAGGACACGCTCGGTTCAAGTCCCTGAAATCTATACAAATCCGAATTCGTCCATCCTTCTTCATAACAGGGACTATGTTAGCCACCCATTGCGGATATAGGACAACTTTAATAAATTTTGCTTGGTGTAGTTTGTCGACCTCTTCTTTCATTTTGAGTGCAATATCAGGGTGGAACCTCCTGAGCTTTTGTTTAACCGGGGTAGTTCCAGGTTTCAAGGTTAATCTATGTTCAACCAATGAATTATCTAATCCCGGCATAGCTTCATATGTCCATGCGAACGTGTCCTTATATTCTTCCAAAACTTTGATCAAACGTTGTTCTTCTGAGGGAGTGAGGTTTGCACTGATGAGGATAGTCCTAGGATCTTCCAGGGTTCCTAAATTCAGTTCCTTGGTCGGTTCATTCCCTGTGGCTGATGTTTCTTCAAATCTTCTAAGTCCGGATGCATATGCATCAGCCAAGTCCTCGATTTCATCCTCGGATTCAGGATCCTTCTCTGATACCACCTCATATACTCCCAAAGTATGATCGATGTTATGCTCATCCTCATATCGGATTTCATCTAACTGGATGGTATTATCCAAAAAGTTTGGCAGCCTTGCACACTCTACGCATTTCTGTGCTAATTGTTGCAGATACCTATTTGGAACTCGTTTACCTCTAACTTTCCTATTTCCTAACCTGACTTGACCTACTGAAGATAAAGCTGGAAAGGTGGTATTTACAGTGGAGGGGGGATCGAGCAAATCGATTAATGATTCAGAAAAGAGGGATCCCTGATTGGGAGCACCCTCTGGGATGAGTAGAGACGTCTCCTCGATGGAAATGTGAGTTTCAGAGAAGACATTTTTTTTTTGGAAATTTCGAGTAAAAAGATAGAATGAGCCTGAGTGACTTGAGGCTTGCTAGAAGATGACTGAATTAATAGAGAGAAAAACTTAAGAATAAAGGGGAAAAAGGGGCTCGTGGGCCCAATGGTAACAGAAAGTGGACACATGTGTCCAAAACTGATTAAAAAAGTAAACGGGTACGTGGACCCGATCATAGAAATAAATGGGCATGTGAGCCCATGTTGAGAAAAGCCCTCAGTTCTGAAGTTGATGAGGGAAGCAAATGGGCAAGCTGGCCCAAAAAGAGTGGAAGGTTGAAGAGGGCTCATGGGCCCAAAGTGGGTAAGTGGGCCCTGAAGCCCATCCAAAAGATCTAGAAATAAAGGTACGAGGTTCAAACATGGGATTGTTATATTTGGGCCTCGTGGAATGGTTTTGACTTGGGTAGTATGCTTAACTACATGATCCAAGATTGGTCTGCCCATGGGTGGTTCCTGGTGCTCTTCCCCACTTGAGAACAGACGAGTCAAAGATAAGCACAGGTCTTCCAAGTCTTTTTCTTCTTCTTTATCTGGAGCCTTTCTTCTCTTGGCAGGTATCACAGAACTTTTGCCATCTTCAGCCATCATCATGGTCTCCCCTTTGATAAAGAAGGTGTGGAGCCCCATGGCATATCCTGGCTGGAAGATCCTCCTTGGGATGGAACCCTCTTCATATCCCAACCCCTGCCTGCATGGCCTTTTCACAGTTTCAATTGGCTGAGTGATCCCTTGAAGATCTTTGCCTAAACCTCTTCCAGGCTGATAGCCCAATTGCATCATCATTCGCCATCCCAGTGTGTCTGGTAGAGAGGCGGTCATGCATCTGACTTCTGGCAATTCTCCCACTGAGATCTGGGGTTGTATTGACAGACCTAGGGGTAAAGAAGCATCGTTCAGCTCGTCCCTTATAGGCATGCTAGTCACCTTGACCACTTGTCCTTTAAAGGGAAACTTTATGCACTGGTGGTTTTTTGAAGCCACACCCCCTATTGCCTCCAAATATGGCCTCCCAAGTATAGCCCGAAAAGTTGGATCCAATTCTAGAACATGAAAATCTGTTGTGACCGTACATGGTCCAAGTTTGACTTCTAGTGTGACCACCCCACGTGCAGACTTCTTGGAGTTGTCGTAGGCCGTCACCATGGCACAAGATGGCTTGATTTCTTGCTCAGAAATACCGCACAACTGCAAAGTTTCTGGCGGCATAACGTTGATGGAAGCTCCAGTGTCAACCAAACATGATTTCACTTCAATATTACGAATAACCACGGCCACATGCAAAGCATATCTTCTAAATTCTGGATCTGCTAATTCTTCCCGAGAGAAAGTGAGTGTTGGGTGCTCACTTCTAGGGGCTAACACTGTAGTGATCTTCTCAGGTGGGAGATCTTCATTCACCATGACCCTTTGCAAGTACTGCTGTAGAATCTCCTGGTGCACCTTTGATCTTTTGATCAACTCAAGTATAGAAATATGGGCCGGTGTTTTATCCAAATGCTTTAACAGATCATACGCCGTGCCTGGCAATGGTTCTTCCACTTGTTCCTCCTCCACTGGCTCTTGCGGTTGAGTTCTGGCTCGGGGAAAGAGCCGCTGGAACATCCTCCCACTCCGAAGCACCAGGGCTATTTGGCGGTCGGGTAGAGGTGACGGGTTAACTGGGGTGGGTTCTGGTGGAACAGGTGCTGTAGGTGCATGTATGATAGGTAATGGGATTGATGGTTCTGGGATGATTGTGTTAGTTGGTATAGGGGTAGGATTTGGAGGTGGTAGTGATGGTGATACCGGTGGCCTAATAAGAAGAGGCCGGGGTGCGGGAGTAGTTGATGAAGGTGTAGGTTGTGGGATTGGTTGTGGTGTTGGTGGTATGATAAGGTGAGGTCCCGGAGTAATAGAGCTCGTAGTCTGGGGGTTCAGGTATGGTGGTGATTGTGGTGGTCGGATGAGCAAGGGCCGATGTGTGGCAATGGTTGAAGGAGGTGTAGTTAGAGAGGGGGCTGACCTAATGATGGGTCGGCGAGAAGAGGTGGCGGAAAGTGGTTGGGTTATTGAGCTTTGTGGTGGTTGTGGAGTAGCAGGTGCACGGATTATCTGTCTAGGAGGGTTCCTAGTAGGAGGCCTAGCCGGGTTGACAGGCATGGTTGTATTGTGGCTTTCTAGTTGCCAACCTTGAGCACGATCGGCATCTCCCTGGGCAATGGAGTGTACTAGACCAATTCCTGGGTTTGGATGTGCCGGTGCCGGTGGCCGGAGCGGGAGCATGTAATGGGAGCGGATTCTCGGACAATCCCCAAGCCAGGTTGTTGTTGAGGTTGAGCCGGTGGACGCCGCCGCCGCTGGCCGCCTAGCCTTCATTACCTGTATGCATTCCCCCATTTGGACCCAATCAATGCTGCCTTGGTCATTCAGATCGTGGATGTAATCCTTGAATTGAAAGCACACCTCTACAGTGTGACCAGGACATCGGTGGTAAGCACAGTATCGGGACATATCTACATTTGTTGGCCAAACCTCTCTTTCCTTGGGCAATTCCAACTGTTTCTCCACCATGAGTACATTGAAGATGTCGGTCAAGGAGTAAGGGAGTTGCTGGTAGTTCTCTCTCCTAGGACCTCCCCTTCGTGGTGCTTGATTGGGTGGTGGCGGGGCCCTATTGTAGGTAGGTTGACGAGGTGGCTGGGGGTGTGCTACCGGGCCGAGGTGGTTGTTGTGGTTGTCGTGGTTGTGGTGGCCTAACCTGTTGTTGAGGGGGGTAATAGGAAGGGTTCTGTGGTGGGTTTCTGTACTGATTTTGACGGTTCCCTCCCTGGTTCCCCACAATATTTATAGCTTCGTTGTTGACCACTCCTTCGGTTGTAGGCCCAGCTGGTGCAGAGGGGTTTTTTCTAAAGTTTCTAGGTTTAGGATCAAAAGGGTTTATCATGGTGGCATCCTTGAAGTGGGCTTGCAAGTATCGGGCACTGTCATAGAGTTCATTCATGGTTGTAGGACGGTGCATGATCAATACATTTCTCAGAGCAGGTGTGGTATTGCCAATAAGCATTTTTACTTGTTCCCCTTCAGAAATCACATCTGTCAGTTTTTCTGCCATTCCCCTCCAGCGATCAGCAAACTTTATGAAGTCCTCTTCGGGCTTCATCTTCTCAGCAATCAAGTCTGTAATGGAGCACACTGGTGCTACCCGGTCTCTGTATCTTTGCAAGAATTTTGTCTTGACAATGTCGAAGTCTCCTGCCTCAAAGGAGTCGAGTGAGTAGAACCATTCCAATGCAGACCCTTCTAGTGATCGGCGGAATAAGAAAGCAAGAACCCTACGATCATCTTTCCAGAATGAGGATTCATAAAGAAAATCTTTAAGATGAAGAAAGGGGTTGCCAGTACCATTGTAGCGGCGATAAACTGGTAGCTCAGAAGGTGGCAGGTGTAAGACTGGAAGAGAAGGGATGGAGATCTCAGGAACTGACTTGGAGTCCAGGCGACAACTCAGCTCTTCATAACGTTCATTCATCTGAGTGAGCTGATCCATGATTGCCCTGGTGAGAGCAGGTTCTTGGTTTACTGGTTGGGGTATGTGGTTAGAGACGTGGTTCTGGAATTGAGGAACATGATTTGAAGATTGTCCCATGGCTTGGTGGATTGGGGGAACAACATGGTTGAAATAAGATGGTTGGACAAATGAGGGTTGGACCACAGATGGTTGAACTGCAGATGGTTGAATCATAGGTTGCTGAACAACAGGTGGTTGAATCATAGATTGTTGAACAACAGGTGATTGAACAAAGGGTGACTGCATGAGTGGTGGTTGAACTAGAGGACGAGGAGATAGGGCAACTTGATTGGTTTCAGCATGATCTGAAGCAATTTTGCCCTTCACCATGGATTGTATACGGGCATAGGTTTCTGGGTCGGTATAGAGAGACAACTCCCTAAAGAGTTGTTCAACATCACGAGGAGCAGATGGTTGAGGGACCTCTTGCGCTTCCGACTCAAATAATGGATTAACACGACCATCTGATGGATTTGGTTGATGACCCATCTCATGTTCTCGATGTTCAGCTTGTTCCGCCATTCCAACGTACCTTCCAGACCTTAGTTGCATTGAACTTCAAGGAACAAACAAGTTGACAAAGTAAACAAAGAACTTTTTTTGGTTTTTTTTTAGTATTTTGCAAAAAGTTAGAGGTTTGAATTTTTGTTTGACAAGCAAGTGATGCAAAGACTTGAAAGCAAAATTATGCAATGATTTTGATTAAACCTTAGATTTATAAATTTTGTTAAGAATTGTTCTCTCAACAAATGGGTTAGGATCCTAACTCCAATCTCCAATGACCTAGGTTTCACACAATCTCACCACGTGTAGGTAACATAGGATGCTTCGGGTTTTGGGGAGTGGTACAACCAACCCGATCGTGAAGAGGAATACTCCACGTATGAGGAATTACGGAGGCCTTGATGAAAGCCAACCAAGTCAACTAGGAAGGAATATCCCAGAAGAGAGGTCAGAATCCACCAAGAGGGTGTTTTGGATGGGAGGGATAAATGGGAGAGTGAGCTCCCGCCTCAAAAAAGTGTAAAAGAAGGAGGTAGAGAGAAGGAGCAGAGAATGCAATCAAGTAATAAAGCAAGTAATGAGCAAAACATGAACTTAAATAAACATGCAATCAACACCAGACAAGCAATTAGAAACTAGACAAGCAACTAGAAACTAGAATCTAGACTTGTTTCTTATGTGAGCCAAATGGAGATAGTAAAAAGTGATGGAAGAAGAGGGTTCAGATCTGATAGCCAAGCAAAAGGGTGGTCCACGTGGGGACCGATGTGGGAACTGGGGTAAAAAGTAAATGTGGTTCACGTGGGAACCGGTTTTGGGTAAAAAAGGGGTGGTTCACGTGGGAACCGGTTTGAATGGTCAAAAGAGGGCCACGTGGGGCCAATTAAAGGTGAACAAAGATCTGATCCAAGTGGGGATAGATCTGAAAAAAAGTGGTTTGGTTCACGTGGGAACCTAAGTAAAGAAAGAGATTGGTTCACGTGGGAACCGGTTTAAAAGGAAAAGGATGGTTCACGTGGGAACCGGTTTAAGGGAAATGCAGAAATTAAATGGCATACTTGGCACTTCATATCTGATGAAATATGGGTGAAATCAGAAATTATGAGATGGCATGAAGTTAAGAAAGGTGGAAGGAAGGAAAGGCTCACGTGGGAACCGGTCTAGAACTAGAACTAGTTGCAAACAAAACACTAAGCACCCACGGTTGAAGACATTGCTTGTCCCACCGTGGTCGCCACAAAGCTGTTGACTCTGAAAATTCGACGGGGTCCTCTCCTTTTTAGGGAAGTCCGTGAATCCAGATCGTCACCTCAAGAGGGGATGAGAAAATAAAGGAATAAAACATCGGAAAGCAACTCTCACCTCGGTCCCACACTCACATTGATCCCCGAACTTTCATCCCTTGGCGTCGCTCGATCACCAAAGAGACGGTTCGGGTCATGTGGGAGGAGGGTGAGAAGAAATAAATGTGGTCGCCAAGAACCGTGGGTTCCGATTTATAGAATTAAAATGAAAGATGACCGTGTGTACCTTAGCGTGAAGAGTGTGAGTTTAAGCTTCTCCTTCTTCGGCCGGCCGATGAAGAAGAGTCCTCAACGCGGTGGGTGCTTGATATTCTGTGCAACTAGAAAAATAAACAAGTGAAATAGATAATTAGAACTAGACAAAGTGGAGTATATGTAAAGAGAATGACATAAAACACACAATTGACTAGAAACTGACCGGATTCGGGTTATCTCTAACCCCTTTTTTATTTTCGGATTAACAGAGTAAAAGTAATGCAAAAAAATGTAAAAAAAATAATAGGATGATTGGGAATTACTAAACAAAGATATAGAAAAAATAACTGAAAGATTCTGAGTTGAATAGAGAAAGATATAGCCAAATCTGTGTTGTCGAAAAAGCCGAGTAGCAGTGCAGGATCTGCCAGGCGCGACTTTGCTTCTGCGCTCGTCACGACCAGCCCCGACCTCAGAATCAAGTGCCGTTGATTGAAAACTCAAGAAGACTTGGAGAGGAAGAACTTTGATGAAGAGAGAACTGGCAGAAGACGTCCACACACTGATGTAGAGGCTGAAGAAGAGAGACTTGTCAGATCACCTGTAGAACAGCTTTCCTCTCTCTTGAACCGACTTTTATCTCTCTAAAAACTCGAAATTCTCTCTCTAAAAATTACAAAATTGATGCAGGAGGGTGGTTGGACGTCTTGAGATGCCTGGGGAGTCGTGCTCATGCCTCTGGAACGACCGGAATCGGAGTCCTTTTATAGGAGAACGAGCAGTCTTATCGGAGCTAAAAAATAGGGTCATTGCGCTCCACCCCTGGGCGCATGCGCCCTGGTGCCAGGCGCATGCGCCCCACTGAGGGGCGCATGTGCCCCCAGTGAGGGCACATCTTATCTTCTCCGAAAATTTCGATCTTATCCGGTCCGTCGGTTGAGCGGCAGAGTCCGGGTGAAAAACTGGTTCCCACGTGCCTCAAAGGTGGGGCGCATGTGCCCTCAAGTGAGGGCACAAGGCCACGTGCCTCACTGGTAGGGCGCATGGCCACGTGCCTTGGGTCCCGGGCGCATGTGACCAGGAACCCGGGCGCATGGGTCTGGTTTCGCGCATCCTTCTTCCGGAAGCCATTGCGAACACTCCCGAACTTGGAATTCGACGCCGTTTGTTGCGTTGGAAAGATAACAGGACGAAGAAGCTCTCTATAGCATAGGATCAGCCACCACACCCTCCAAAACTTCAGAATTTTATCCGGAAGTTAGGGCAGTGAACAGAAGGTCCAATATAGGTCAAAATGACTCCGACGGCAAACCAGAAAGGCACGGAATGCAACAAAACTTGTCCGAAGTGTGAATATGACCATAACCTTCAATGCATGATCATTAGGCATTGGTCATTCAGCCAATTTCCGGGTTTACACGATTAACGTGTGGCTTTCGCTCGGAAATTATGGCTTTTCACGGAAAAACTTCGGAAAGTATCCAATTTCGTTCGGCGAAGCTTCAAATCAACTTTAAAAGACCCGGCATCATTCTAAGGTCAATCAAAAATGTTACCCTATAAAACATGAGTTTTATGCTCTGAATTAGGTGAATTTGGCGTGTCTACATCAAGTAGGTATGATTCTTGTTGCTTCAATCTTCAAGACCTAAGATTGTAACACGATCACCACGAGTAGGTACTTGGGTTCTTTAGGTTTCGGGAAAGTGGTACAATCGGCCCAATCGTGCGAAGAGGAATACTCCACGGATGGGGACTTATGGAGGTCTTGATGGAAAAAACCAATCAACTAAGAAAGAATATCCCAGAAGAGAGGTTAGAATTCACCAAGAAGGTGTTTGGAGGGTGAGGGTGTGTTGGGAGAGAGACCCCCCACCTCGAATGCCCTAGGTATCGGAACAAGTCCAGTACCCAAATCAAAAAGCTAATGCAAAAGTAAAAATGGAGGGTAAGAGGAGAATAAGCAATCAATGTGCACAAGCATGAAATGAAAGAAAGCTATTAAGTAAATCAAGCAAGAGTATGCAAGCAAGACAAGCAATAAAACAAGTAACTAGAAACTAGCAACTAAAAGGTGGTTCACACGGGAACCGGTTTGTGATGGAATGTCCAAGGTGGGGACAAGTCTGAAGTAAAGGTAAAAGGGATGGTCCACGTGGGGACCGATCTGAAAGTAGGGTGGCTCACGCGGGAGCTGAGTTTTGGAAAGGTGGGTGGTTCACACGGGAACCAATTTTTGAAGGAAAAGGGGTGGTTCACGGGGAGACCAATCTAAATTGGTGCAAAGGGGTGGTCCACGCGGGGACCAATCTGAAAGTGGGTTGGTTCACATGAGAACTGGTTTAGAAAGAGAGGGTTGGTTCACACGGGAACCGATTTTTCTTAAGAAAAGGGTGGTTCATGCGGGAACCGTTGTAAAAGATGACAAAATGGAAAGAGGGCCACGTGGGCAAGTCTGATGGTGCTTCAAAGAGGTGGTCCATGTGGGGACCGATCTGAAAATAAGTTGGCTCACATGGGAACTGAGTTGAAAAGAAAGGTGGTTCACGTGGGAACCGATTTATAAGAAGAAAAGAGTGGTTCACGTGGGAACCAAGTTGAAATTAAAAGAAAGTAAGTCAAGTCCACATGGGGGACAATCTTAAATAAAGAGTAAACAGAAAGTTTTAAAGCTAAATGAACATGAGAAAGGTGAAAGACAAGCCGGTTCGTGCGAGAACCAAGTCAGAAAAAAACTAGTTGCACGAATCAATCAAGCTAGCACGGTTAAAGACATTGGTTGTCCAACCATGGTCGCCAAAAAGCTGTCAACTCCAAAAATGGGTTCTGTATCGGTACGTCAAGATAAGGTGATGATGGAATAGGGGAAAGGGAGTGAATCGGAAAACACTCAGAAAGTGGTAAAATTCTCACCTCGGTCCCACAGTCACATTGATCCCCAAACTTTCATCTCACAGTGTTGCTCTAGGACCGGAGACGGTTTGGGTCATGTGGGAGGAGAGAGAGGAATAAGTAAACTTAGAACATGAATAAATAGATTGTGGTTGCTAGGAGCCGCGGGCTCTACTTTATGGAATAAAAGACAAGATTGAGTTGATCGTGTGTACCTTAGCGTGGGAGATGATGTGTGGGTTAAACCTTTTTCCTCGTCGGCTAGCCGATGAGGGAGAGTCCAAACGGTGCTAGCTTGATCAATCTGTGCAACTTAGAACAATAAAATAAGTGAAGGCTTTGATTAGACTTGTGGGAAGTGTAGAAACTGAAAGAAAAGGATAAGAGAAAAAAACAATCATAATCGAACTCACCGGATTCGGGGTGAGCCTTAACCCATTTTTTGGTTTTTTTATGATGTGTGAAATGATGCAAAAACTAAATGGAAATAACTTAAAGATGCTGTTAAATGAAAGATAAGAAAGATTTATGGAGTAGAGCGGCTCGGATCAGAGCTGGGATGAGCAAAGAAGACCGGTCCGAATAGTCTGCCCTCAGATGAGTGTAGTCCTCTCTGGTGCAACTTTATTGCATAAAATTCTACGGTTGATCCCGATGTTGGAATCAAGTGCTGTTTGTTTCTATAGATAGAGAACTTGGAGAGGAAGAAATATCCTGTTGATGACTTCTTCGGAATCCGTCCGTACAGTCCTATAGAAAATTTGGAAGTGCACGGATATAGAAAACAGAACCTGGATGTACTCCCTTATGTCGACTCCGAAAATGGGTTCTGGATCGGCACCTCAAGATAAGGTGAAATATGGAATCGGGGAAAAGGGAGTGAATCGATAAACACTCGGAAAGTAGTAAAATCCTCACCTCGGTCCCACACTCACATTGATCCCCGAACTTTCATCTCACGGCGTCGCTCGAGCACCAGAGACGGTCCGGGTCATGTGGGAGGAGAGTGAGGAGGAGATGAACTTAGAACATGAAAGGGGTGGTCGCTAGGAGCCGCGGGCTCCGCTTTATGGAATGTAAATCAAGAGATGAGTTGAATTTGACCGTGTGTACCTTAGCATGAGAGATTGGGATGTGAGTTCAACCTTCTTCTTCTTCGGCCGGCCGATGAAGAAGAGTCTCCAACTGATGCTAGCTTGATCAACCTGTGCAACTAGAACAATAAACCAAGTGAAGAGTTTGGTTAGACTTGTGAGAAGTGTAGTAACTGTAGTAAGAAGATAAGAAAGAAGCAATTGGAATCGGACTCACCGGCTTCGGGGTGAGCCTTAACCCCTTTTTTGTGTTTTTTTTGGTTATGTAAAATGATGCAAGTGAACTAAAATATGCTATAACAATTAAATAAACTGAGTTAAGAGAAACTTATAGAATGAAATGGCTTGAGTTGAAGCTGAGATGAGTAAAACAAGCCGGTTCGGGTAGCTTTTCACCCTTCTGGCGCGACTTTAGTGCAGAGAATGCTACTAACGACCCCGATGTCAAAATCAAGTGAAGTTTGTTGGAGTAGACAGAAGACTCAGAGAGGAAGAGTTATTTTGTTGATGATTGCTCCTAAATACTTCTTTAGAAGTCTGTAAAAATTCTGAAAGTGGGCGGATATAGAAAATAGAACCTGGATATGCGCCCTCAGTGCAGCAATCGCCACGAACAAACAGAGAGTCAAAATTGAGTGACGTCAGTTGAAGATGAAAGAGGACGAAGAGAGGAACAACTTCTATGTTGAAAAATTTTGCATAATGAGTCCCCAATTTTATGCATAAGTTGATGAAGTCGGTTGATGCAGAACACCCGGATCGAGCCTTCTCCTTCACTTCGGGATCGATCTCTCGATGTCGGATCGCCTTTGGACGTCGGGACGGCTTTGGAGAAGAGCTTGGATGACCTATGGATGAGTTAGGCACGGGGGTTTAACCTTGGGTCTTTGAGAATGACCCTTAAATTTATAGGGGAAGGAAGCCGGTGCAAAATATGGAAACTGGACCGACCGCGCCCCCGCTTTTCAAAGGGGACGAAGGCGCGTAGGGCGTGCCCTCAAACCAAGGGCACGCAGAGCCTGCCCTCACTTCGGGGGTGCAGTCTGCGCGTCCCCCAGTTTCAAAGAAACTAGGGGTGTGGTACGCGTCTCACCGCTAAAATTCATCGGAAACTTCCGGAAATTGTTAAAAATTGACTTGACATACGTAACGCGCCCCCGAACCGGGGGCGCGGTACAAATAATCGAAAATCATCCGCGGAAACCTTCCAAAAATCTGGTTTAGAAGGTGCTAATCGGGGAAATTTCCGATTTTTGGAAACCGACCGCGCCCCCTCTTTTCAAAGGAACCGGGGGCGCGCAGGGCGCGCCCTCCCTTTTCAAGGGGAGAGGTGGCACGGTAGACTCTCTCTCCTGCACGCGCGTTCCGCGAGCCGTATCTTGCAAACAAGATGTCCGATTCGGCTCCTGTTTGTTGCATTGGAAAGATGACCTTCAACCGCACCTCCTCAAGTTAGTAAAACATCTGGCATGACTCCCGAGACATTCACACGGGGCTTTCTACCGGTTTACCCTCTCGCCGAAAGCCGAAACCCGTGGCGAAGATCCGAAAGAGCATGGTTCCAATCGAGAAATCTCGGGTCAACTTGGGATGACTTAGAATGATGACTGAACATGTCCGGTACGATCGTAAAACCTGAAGACATCGAAAAATATGAGATTAACCCGGTAAACGTGAACCGAAACTCGGAAAAGTCGGGAAACCCTAAAATTGACCGAAATGGCCGTATGGCCCCGGTTGGTGAAATATACAGCTAGGATACACCTGGATGACCCGAAAAGACCCGGTGATAACCGGAAAGACCTAATGAGTGGTCCCGGATAGCCGTGTCATTATAGATCGAAGCCGTAACGAAAGCCGTCATTGACCGACGCCTACCGAAATGACTTCTCGGAAACCCTGAATGTTACGGAACACATGTGGGACTCCCGAGACCTTCAATTATGGACTATTCAAGGTCGTTCATTGAGCAGGCTTGGTGTTTTTACAGTTCACGCACGGCTCTCGCTTGAAGGTTACGGCAATATTCCGAAAATCATCGGTCCATTCTCAACTCACAAGGGGCTCCACCAACGTCCTTAGCTCATCTCCACGAGGTAATCTCGATCAGATAATGGTCAAATAAAGGATATCGCCTATGGAATAAGTGTCTGGGGCTCCGAATCAGGCCAATTTGGTGTGTCTACACCTTAGTGCAACAATAGCCATGGACAGATAGCAAATTGAAATTGAGTGCCGCCAGTTTTAAATGAAACAGGACGAGGAGAGGAACAATTCTTATGTTGACCACTTTCACATAAAAGGTCTTTAATTTTCTTTAGAAGCCGATGAAGTTCGGTGATGTAGAGTGCACGGATCGGGCCTTCTTCACTCCGGGATCGATCCCTCAACGTCGGCTCGGGATGGCCTCAAGAAGGAGCTTGGACGACCTCAGGACAAGTTAGAGCGTGCGTGCTAACCATGGTTCGTTGAGAATAGCCCGGTATTTATAGAGAATGGAAACTGGTGCAAATTATGGAAACTAGCCGACCGCGCCGTTGGGTCGAGGGCGTGCAAGCCGCGCTCTCAACCTAAGGGCGCGCAAGCCGCGCCCTCACCTTGGGGGCGCGGTCAACGTGTTATTTCTAAAAATTCACAAAAACTTCTGGAAATTTACTATAAAATGACTTGACACAACGAACGCACCCCCGACTCGGGGCGTGGTCAAAATAATCGATTTTAAGTAGGGGAAACCTTCCAAAATCCGATTTAGAAGGTTTAAATTGGGGCAATTTCCAGTTTCCGAAATTGATCGCGCCCTCAAACCGGGAGCACGCTGACCTGTGCCCTCGATCTAAGGGCGGTAGGGCGTGCCCTCACAGTGAGGGCACACCCTCCCTTTTCAAGGGGGCCAAGGGTGCGGTACACTCTCTCTCCTACACGCGTGTTCCACAAGTCGTAACTTGCAAACGAGATGTCCAATTCAGCTTCTGTTTGTTGCATTGGAAAGAGGGCCTTCAACCGCATCTCCTCAGGTCAATAAAGTAGTCGATGTGACTCCCGAGATGTTCGTACGGGGCTTTGACTGCCGGTTTACCCTCCTGTGGAAAGCCAAAAACCGAGGTGGTAATCCAGAAAGGCACAATTTCGGTCGAGGAATCTCGAATCAACTCGGGATGACTTAAAATAATAACCGAACAAGTCCAGTATGATCAGAATACTTAATATCATCGAAAAGACCAAGATTAACCGGTAAACATGAGACGATACTCAGAAAAACTAGGAATAACCGGGAAACCCTAAAATCAACCAAAATGGCCATGTGACCCCCGGTTGATGACAATGTATGGCTAGGATTGATCCAGACGACCCGAAAAGGCCTGGTGATGATCGGAAAGGCCTAACATGTGGTCCAAGATAGCCATGTCAACACAGATTGAAAAAGTCATAACAAAAAACGGTTATAGACCGGCGCCTACCGAAATGACTTGTCAGAAATCCCGAATGTTATGAAACACACGCGGGACTTCCGAAAGCTTCAATTATGGACCATTCAATATCGGTCATTGAGCAGGCTTCATATTTTCATGATTAACGTGCGGCTCTCGCTTGAAGGTTACAATATTACTTCAGAAATTATCGGTCCATTCCCAACTTACGGGGGTCTACACTAACGTTCTTAGCTCATATCCACAAGGTGATCCAGATCAGATAATGGTCAAATAAAGGATATCACCCATGGAATAAGAGTCTGGGACTCCAAATTAGGCCAAATTGGCATGTCTACAATGATTATAGGCACTAGCTGGTGAGTGTATAGGTGCTGGTAGGTGGTGTAAAACATGTGGATTAAGTTAAAGATTTTATATATAAATTAGATCTATACTTATATATAATGGGTATAAGTATGGGTATGTTTTTAATTAACATCTAGGGTCTTTTTGGCTATCCGATTTAGCAGATGATGGAGTGTCTATTGAGTCATTATGACTCACCCCGTAGTTTATTTATTTCAACAGGTCTTGAAGAGGAGGAGAATCCTGAAACAATCTTGGAAGAGGCACTAGTGGAGAAGCTATATTACACCGATCTTGGAGACACTTGATATCTTTATTTCTTGTGTTAGAGGTGGCTGTTTATCATTTTATGATGTTCCTTTCTAGCATACTATAGTGTTATAGTTCGGAGTTTATTTTGAGCTTAATGATTGTGAACATTTGGCTATGTTATTTTCTTGGATTACGAAGTTGTGTTCGGTCTAACTTGTTATTTGATGTCAGAATAGTTTATGTTGTTTAATGAAGGTGTGGAGGTGATAAGGTAGATTGTATTTTGTTGTCAAATCTTTTTTTAATCTGGGTTTTATTTCACTGTTATATTCTGAAAAAAAAATCTGCTGCGTTTTTCTACAGATATACCTCCCCAAAGTCGCGACGGTTTTCCTTTCTCTTTTACAGTTAGCTGGCTAATGTTATTAGGCGGAGGATACGCTGCTACAGGATCCGCATCGGATGTTATCACGCGAAGTGTATTCGATGGTCAGTTTGGTTTAACCAAGCTCGACCGCGCACGCGGATGCGCACGACACGAAGGGGCACTATTGGATTTTGATCGGAGCCTCTAATTTTGACCGCCGTAGCACATGGCACGCCGCCGCGTGCAGTTGATAATATAATATTAATATATTATTATTACATTTAATATTTAAATAGTTTAAATATCTAAAAAAATAAAAAAATTGATGATCTATTAGATGATATTGAGTCTTATTGACATAGATTTATTCATAGATAAATTTTAAAATTATTTTAAAAACTTAACTTAATTAAATAGTGTCCTAATTAATTCAGTAAAATGAGATTTTTTAGGATAAAAATTAGGATATCAATTTTAAAGTTTGCACAGTATTGAGAATGCATACATGTTTTAAATAATTTAGATGTGCTTACTTATTTTATATAAATTATTTATATATTTTTATGTTATTTATTTTATGAAAAATTTGACAAGCACAAAATTGAGAATTTAGAATTTATAAATTTTATTTTATGGTATACATGTTATATCATATTAATATCACATATTCGTAATATAAATATATGTGATGTTTAAATGTGTGAATGTATGGAAATCATGGACTTATGATTTAATTATCATGTGATGATAGTTAATTATGTGGATGTGTTTAGTTGGGGCATGCGTGCCTCTTTCCTCTCCTTTCAATTTTGATTGTACATTCTACCTTTCTCCAGTAATGTACTCTATTTGGTTAAAGCCAATATTTATTGTTAAGTTATGTACATTTGTGGGTTTATATACCTTTAAGCTTCTTGTAATGACAAAAAATTAGTTTGTAGAGGAGGAGAGATCGAGACCAATTGGAGAAGTATTCTTCTAGAAGTGGAGACTCTACATCAACATCAGATGCTAACACATTTAGTTGAATACCATTATGGCTTCGGTGTTGCATGTTTAGGGTTAAGTCCATGATCATCTATTTATTTTTGTATATGTGATATGCAGGTGTGTACTATAGGTAATACCTTAGATATATGATATTCCAAAGATATTTATATATGTAGCACTAGTTATTAATGAGACTAAAATAAAATTTCTCATCATTTTTATTAGGTTGATGAACATGAGATATTAAGAATGACTCATGTAGTCTTTCCATTATTATGGTCTTGATGAGACAATTTTAAATTGGATGAGTTTGTTGTGCTACCACAAGGCTTATTCAGCAAGGGATTGGTGATCATGACCAAGACAATAGCCAAAATTTGGGGCGGATCATTTGAATGGCTTTGTTGTGCTAACTTAAGGGCAGTGTGAAGAATCCATTCTCATAACATAACAAGCGAGTTTGACCTAACTAGAGTATATGATTTATTGTGTTATTATAAAGTCATAACTCTAGAGGCTAAATGACTAAGAGTTGTAGCTGGTAATAGTTGCCTACCTATTAAGCATGTGATGATTTGTTGTGCTTCCATAAGGTCATCACTATAAAGTTAATAGGGTCTAGGTTCTCATTACAATTTCATCATGATATCCCATCTTTACAAAATGAGAGTTATCCAAATTTGTCGAAAATTAGTGGGAGCATAATTTAGGATGAAAATTTGTATCTTAATTTAATGAATGTATGAAATGTTATATCAATGAAATTATATCTCAGTTGAAGAATATAATGATATACCACCTAGTAAGACATACTATATGCCAAGTAGTTTAATGGCTCACATTTCTTAAATCGGCTTAGAACTAAGAGAATTGTTCTCATGGTTAATCAATTAAACTATTCTACTTTGAAAGTAGGTACCTTATATACTATCTAATGATACAAGAGAAGATAAGATCTTATCTTATAAATTAGTATAGAGAAGATGCATTGTTTGTCTTATATTAGATGTTAGCCTCTATAAGATAAAAATTGTCGAGACAACATGGATAGATAGATATGAGATCCATTATGACTCATGGTGATGAGCTAATTCAGGGCAGGTTAAAATAATAATATATCTTAAATACTTCTTGTTGGTGATACTAATAGAAATAAGTAAGATCATTATATATAAATAGAATGAGATAGTTAAAAGTCAAAGAATGATGTCAAGATAATAAAAAACTATATAAAACATAGAATTATTCCACTATCATGATGATGGTAAGTGAAAGAGGAAGTGCAAAGTGTATTGCACATAATGCGAAGGTGGAGTTTGAGAAGCTTCGTACCTCTAAGTCATCGATATTTTTTTTATGTTAAATATACACTTAATAATATTAGACACTATATGTGTATATCATAGTATTAGATACTAGAGATGCATACTAGATATGCATCTTGTATCTACAAGGAGTTATAGATGATGACAAGTAAATGAAGGCTTAATAAAGTAGTTGTTGACCTACATATAAAATGATGTAAAAGTTGCATCATTACTAGTGGGAGATACATATCTTTAATAGTCTTCTAGAGATGTCTTAATCATATCCTTCTATAAGAACATTATCTTATTTTTTACTTGAATAAGTGAATATTTATTCCGAGTTATGGAAATGATAAATGTTCTAAGACATTGAATGGAAAATTATTTGCTAGAGGGAGCTTAATAAATTGTTTAATTAATTTAGAAACATTGCCCCCATGATATGTGTGAATTTTCCTCTTAAAAGAAAATGGGTTGATTTTGATAATTCTATTCTTTAGCTTAATGTAGACATGGAGAATTAGCTAATAAGTTGTTAGAACTCACACAACTAGCTGTATGTTAGCCCATAACTATTAAGGTTAAAGAAGAATATTTCTACTTCATTATTTTTGAAGATGGTGTCTTTAGGTATGGATATATGTTATTAAGTACAAATCTGAGACCTTTAAGAAATTAATTGAGATTAATAAGGAAATAGAGATGCTAATGGAAAGAGTATTAGAACTTTTAAATAAGATCAATAAAGGGAATACTTAAGTATATAATTCACATATAATTTGAAAGATGAATTTAATTTCAATGGACACTTTTTACACATTTTAGCTTAACTAAGTAGCTAAAATGAGAAGCCATATTGTGTTAGACATAATATGGACAATGACAGCATTTGTGAAATCTTCTTGGTCGATTTAAGGCTTAGTACTCAATATTACCACTTTATCTTAAACTACTTTCCTCTAAGTCAATTCTAAACATTTCATATAGGATATGTAAAGGGGTTGAAGTTTGACCTTAATCAAGTTAAGGTTTCGACATGTCTGGCTCATGTGAAGATGTATAATCGTAACTAATCAGAATATAAAACTATGAAGTGTTGGCTTGTGGGATATCCTAAAGAAACTTATGGATATTAAATATACTATCCTTATAAATAAGGGTATGCGTTGCTTTGCTCAGCATATTTCTTAGAGGAAGAGTTCCTCCTTAAGAAAGATTGTAGGAGTAAGGTATATATGGAAATGTTCTAGTCTCACAACTCAAGGACACTTCTATAAAGGTACTAGATAATAATTACACATGTGCAATTCATAGGTTTTACTTATTCCCATTCAACCTAAGAGATATGTAGGACATATTATTGATGGAAGAAATGAGGCATACGATAAAAAGGATATTGATCCTAAGATATATATAGAAGCAATATAAAATATTGATTCAAAAAAATGGGAAGAGACAATAAAATCCGATATAAACTCTATTTATTCTAATCAAGTTTAGAACTTGGTAGATCTTCCTGAGGATATAATATCCATAATGTGTAAATGGATCACTAAATGATAGGTTATAGTGGATTAGCAGAAGGTAGTGACCTTCAAGGTAAGGATAGTTAAAAATGATATCATCTAAGTCAAATAGTTGACTATGATGAGACCATTTTACATATGTCATAGTTTAATCCATTTGGATTTTGATTATTACATATTATGACTATAAGATATGTCAACTGGATGTTAAGATAGTGTTTCTCTATGGTATTTTGTAAACAAGTGTATATGATACAATCTCAGGGAATCAAGTCCCATCAACATCTAAATAAAGTGTGTATAAGGTCTATTTATGCACTGAAATAAAATTTCTTATAGATGTAATGAGATTAGATCTTATGACTTTGTTGAGAATGAAGAAGTGCCATATGTGTTCAAGAAGATAAGTGGTAGTGATATTACTTTCTTGACATTTTATATGAATGACATACTATTAAGAATGGAGTAGGTATGTTATCATGAATGAGTATACCTGTCAAATTAATCTTACAAACATAATATGAGTTTTAAGATTTATGGAGATATATCCAAAAGGTTGCTTGAATTTACCTAGTTAATGTACGTAGTCACGATAGTCAAAGGGTTTGACATGATAAACTCTAAGATAACTTTCTTACCTTTGTAGTATGGAGCTGATCTCTCTAGAGAGATGTCTTTATAGACTTCTTGAGAGATAAAGAGAGCATATGAGTAGAGCCCTTATGCTTTTACCATAGGGTATACCATTATGCGATGCTACGTACATGATATGATTAATGCCCTAAGTGTCATAATCATTCATCAGGCTGATCTAGGCGAGAGTCATTAGATAATTTAGAGATGTATCATTTGGTACTTGAGAAGCACTAAAGATGTTTCTTTATACAATAAATGATAAGACTTGAAGTTTTGTATTTTTATAAACACAAGCTTCTAGTTAGATAAATTTGATAGTAAATTAATATAATGGTGGTGTAGTGAACTAGAAGAGTTCAATGCAATAGAACACTGCAAATTCTATGACTAATGTAAATAAGATTACATAATGGTTGCACATTGCTTGAGAAACATTCTAGAAGAAGATGTTCATCTAAAATATGAGATTGTCCCAATTTTCTCTGAAAGTGTATCATTATTTTGAGAAAATAATAAGGTAGAGCTAATGTCTCATTAAAAGTTTAAAACTTTTGTGGTGATATCATAAAATCAGAGAGATTGCAACTCAAAGAGATATAATTAAAGATAAAGTATCTTTTACTAATAACATTGCAGATCTAATAACTGAAATAGTTACTCAAAAAGTGTTTGAGCATCACCTTGAGTTGATAGAGATCAACCAAATGGGTGATTGGCTTTAGTGTAAATGAAAAATTGATAGAAATATATGTCCTACAAGTCAATCATATATGATATGATTTGACATTTTTAAAAATATCTCATTTAATTAATTAAGTAAATCTTTATTACTAGCTCTTATTAGATACGTACATCATAATAAAGTTCTTGATCACATGTAATAATAATTAAATCATGATGAGATCATGATAATGAAATTGATCATCTAAAGGTATGTGATCTAAATGTTCATAGTTATAGGATCCTTGAGATAGGACATCAAAGATTTGAATATACTAGTGTATGTGATGTCTTCTCATATAATGTGGATGATTGGTCACATTAATCATTAGTGTGGAGGCATTGAGAAATACATTTGCTCATTAATTAAATGAGTTCACTTAACTAACAGAATTAGAAACCCTAAATGATATCTTCCCAATCTATCATTTAAAGTTTTCTATCCTCACGCTAGCATAGTTGGACTTTTGACTTGAGTCACCAAAGATGCCTTGTTGGGCAGAACTTGTACTTTGACCATTGACCTGAGAATCATCGTTTAGGTACAAGAAAAACTTAATGGAGATAATTGAGTAGACAACAAGGGATCGTCCAGTCTTGGTAAGTGAAAGTGAATGTCTTATGAGATAGTACTCTAAATTCGTGGCCAAGGTAGAAAGAATAATTGAAAATGGAGTTTTGCAATTGATTCGATTCCTAGTATAGGATCATATATAATCAGTATGCAAAGGAGTTGACAATCAATGCCACACTCCTTTCTGACCGAGACATTGAATGGTCGAGGGTTTATATCCATACAGTTACCTATGATGGAAAGGCTCAATAGATCAACCGATTAATCTGTTATTAATAACATATTTAATTTAATTAAACAGAATTATTGTATTTTAATTACACCTCAACCACATAAGCTATTTTATTTAGTGGGTCAAACACATAAAGACTTATCCATAAGTATAAGGGAAAGGGCAATGGCATAATTTATAGAGATTTTAGACTTAAAAAATTAAAAATGCTTTATAATTACTAATGGTTTCAGTCAAACCCTATCAAGTTAAGGTTAAAAACCATGTCCTCAGCCTCCTCCCTACCTTCTCCTTTCTCTAGAACGCATATATGGGTGATGGAGCTCTGTTCGGGAAGAGTCTTAAGCCTAGTGCGAAGGAAGAACTTGTTGTGGATGAAGTCCGTGTTGATATCGCTAAAGACTGTACATTTGAACAGTTTGAAAAGCTTAAGAAGTTCTTCTTTCTCCTCTCCATGGGATTGGATGAATCCTTAGAACTCTTAGAGATCGGTTTTCAATTTTTTGTCAATCGATTCTGATTGAGACAAGATCAACATAAACCCATAAGAATCGTTGCTTTCGCTATGTCAAATTTTATAGTACGATTTCTTACAAAAATTTATATAAAAGCTTATAATAAATACCAATGAAAATACCTAATTGATTAACATCCCTAGTACTCATGCTGTAATTTCAGTCCTAAGATCCTTAGGAAGGGACATTAAGTATCCAGATAAACTAGTGTGTAATCTTATCTTCTTATATGATTGTAGACATGCCAAATTTGCCTAATTCAAATCATAAAACTCATGTTTTATAGGGTAACATGTGTGATTGATCTTAGAATTATGCTGGGTCCTATTAATATTGATTTGGAGCTTTGTCAAACGAAATTGAATGTTTTCTAGAATTTTCAGCAAAGTCATAATTTATGAGCGAAAGTCACACATAAATCATGTAAACATAAAAATTGGCTAGATGACCAATGCCTAACAATCATGTATTAAAGTATATGGTTAGATTCACTCTCTGGACAAGTTTTGTTTTATGCCGTGTCTTTCCGGTTGGCCGTCAGAATCATTTCGACTGACGGATCTTCCATTCACTTTCCTAACTTCCGGATAAAATTTTGAATTTTTTGAGAGTGTGATGGCTGATGCGTCACTTTAGAAAGCTTCTTTGGCCTGTTATCTTTCCAATGCAACAAACTGCATCGAATTCTGAGTTTGGGAGTGTTCGCAATGACTTCTGAAAAAAAGACACACTGAACTAGTCCCATGCGCCCTGGTCCCAGGGCACATGTGCCCTATCCCCAGGGCACATGACCATGTGCCCTGCCCCCAGGGCACATGACCATGTGCCCCCATCCTAAGGCACATGGCCATGTGCCGCTGATCGGGGGCAAGAGGGAATCGATTTCCGATCGGGACTCTACCTTTGACCGGATCAGATCAAAATTTTTGATCGGATCAAACCGAATTTTTCGGGTGGATTGAATGCGCCCCCTTCAGGGGGCACATGGGCCCCTTCCTGGGGCATATGCGCTCTGGACCAGGGTGCAAGGATCCTATTTTCTAGGGTGGATCGCGACGTTTTTCTCTTATAAATAGACTCTAATTCTGGTCATTCCAGAGGCTGGAACATGACCCCTAGGGCATCTCAAGATGTCCAAGCTCCCTCAGAAATCAATTTTTGTGATTTTTAGAGTAAGAATTTTAAGTTTTTGAGAGATAAAAATCAGTTTAAAAGAGAGGAAGGTTGGTCTGCAGGTGATCTGCCATGTCTCTCTTCTTCGGCTTCTACAGCAGTGTGTAAACATTTGCTGCCCGAGTTCTCAACATCAAAGTTCTTCTTATCTGAGTCTTCTTATGTTTACAATCAACAGCATGTGATTCTGACGTCAGGGCTGGTCTTGGCGAGCACTGAAGCAAAGTCACACCTGACAGATCTCGGACTGCTATTCGGCTTTTTTGACAACCCAGATTTGGCCATATCTCTCTCAATTCTTCTCAAACATTTTATGTTATTTTTCCTATCTCTTTATTTCATGATTCTCCATCCTCCTATTATTTTTTTACATTGGTTTTAGTCTGATAATCTAAAAAATAAAAAGGGGTTAGAGATAACCCGAATCTAGTCAATTTCCTTTCAGTTGTGTGTTTCATGTCATTTTATTTACACATACTCCACTTTGTTTGGTTCTAATTGTCTTTTCATTTGTTTGTTTGTATAGTTTCATAGGAAACCAAGCACCCACGCGTTGAGAACTCTTTTTTATTGTCCGGCCAAAGAAGGAGAAGTTTTGACCCGCACTCTTCCCGCTAAGGTACACTCGGTCATTTTTTGTATATAGTGGAACCCGCGGTTCCTGTGACCATGTAATGTCTTAAGTTTCCTTCTTCTCATCCTCCTCCCACATGACCCAAACCATCTCTTCGGTGATCAAGCGACGCCGAGGGATGAAAGTTCGTAGATCATTGTGAGTGTGGGACCGAGGTGAGTTGTTGTTTTCCGTCTTTTCTTCCCTTCCTTTCTCATCCCCTCTTGAGGTGGCGATGCGGATTCATGGATGACCTTGAAAAAGAGAAACCCATTTTTTTGGAGTCGACAATGATGAGGATTACTTATTTGATTGGTCGAATTAGTTTATTGAACAGTGGTATCTTACCTAACTATTTATCAAGATTTTCTATTGTCACTGTTGCACGACTGGACTTGTGACCTAAGTCACCAAAGATTTCTCACTCAGTGTACTTTTTGCTTTGACTATTGACTTATGGATCACCAAGATGATGGTTAAGTACACTTAATAGATTTGGTGTAAGGGAAACCTATGTGAAACTTGTTGAAGACAATTGAACAGACAACAAGAGATCGTCCACTCTTAGTAAGTGAGAGTGAATGCCCGGGGAATAGTACTCTAAATCCCTACGTTGGGCAGAAAGAATAATTGAAAAAGTAATTTTTTATTTGTTCCAATTCTGAACACAAGATCCTAGAGTGTCAATATATTAAGGGGTTGATGGTCAATGTCATATCCCTATTTAACTGGGGCAATGAATTGATGAGGGTTTATATCGGTGTTATAATTGATGATGTAAAGACTTAATAAAGATGAAATCATTCCAAATGTCATTTAGGATCATGTAATATGGTTTGTGATAGGAATGAATGCCTTATAAGCTAATCATATTTAATATGATTCGATATTTGTTGACGTATCTCATTTAATTAAATTGGTACAACTTTATTATTAGCTCTTATTAGATGTGTGCATCGTAATGAAGTCCTTGATCATATACAATGATGATTGAATCATGATGAGATCATGATAATGAGATCAATTATCTAAAGGTATCAAACTCAAACTCAAAATCTTAGTCCCAAATGATTGAAGTTTGCCACATAGATTCATCTTTTCTATTTTCTATGGTCTTATACTAGCTTCTCTTGTATGTCTAGTTCCTCCAAGTCATATTGGATACATCTTTGCCAAGTTAACTTGGGCTTATCTCTCTGCCTCTTCTATGCTAGCAACAACAAGGTCATGACTTGTCTAATAGGAGCCTTAAGAGAGTGTTGCATGATATGCCAAAACCAACGAAATCTTCTATCTTTCATAATATCCTTGATTCTCACAACTCTTACTTTATTTATAATGCCCTCATTGCAAATTCTATCTAACTAGGTGTGGGCACACATCCAACTTATCATCCACATTTCAGTTACACTCAATAAGACAATATGCTTCTTCTTAGTAGCCTAACACTCACTACCGTAAAGTATGGGCGAGTCTTATAATCATGCGATAGAATTTTTTTCTAATTTTAGAAGGATTTTATGGTAGCATAAAATCTCCATCGCTTGCCTTCATTTCAGCCATCCCACTTTAATCCTATGGTTGACATCTTTGTCACATTTTCCATCCATGTGTACGATTGAACCCAAATGTTTAAATTGGGTACCCATTGCAGGGACCTTGCTGTCCAAGGTTACTTCAACCTCTTTAACTCCCAGAATTTTACTAAATCTAAAGTGCATATACGCTATCTTTGTCCTACTAATCTTGAACCCCTTAACTTCTAACATGGTTCTCCATTATTCAAGTTTTGTACATTCTCGAGTCTCCTCACATAGAATAATATCATTTGTAAACATCATATACCAAGGTAAACTCACTTGTATATCCTTAGTTATTTTGTCCATAATAGGATTGGCCAAAAAGTTATGGGCTTAGAGCATATCCTTGGTGTAGCTTGATTGACATAGAAAAGGCTCCTGACTCCCTACCTAGGAAGGAAACCTAGGTGTGGTTGCACCCTCCTATATGTTAGGAATCAATACATAACAGCAGAAAAACTTTGATTCCATAAAACCATGATATTTGCCTTGGTCGATGCCGACTGAGTAAAACCGGGAACCGAATATGAAGTAGAATGAGAGTACCCCATGGGATTCCAAAAATCCTTCACCATGGATGAAGAGAGGACATTCCTCCTTGCTGAAAACTGTTTAAGTGTCTGGTCTCTAGTGGTATCCACACGATCTGCTTCAATAGACAAGTTCTCCCTTCCTTCAGGTCTCTAGAAACCTTCCAGATCTAAGCTTGACCATGGGAGATCACCTTCTAGAGGAGAGAGGAGAAAGAGATGATGCTTCGGACGTGCTCCAGCCCTATGGCTTGTTAGGGTTTGGCTTCATAAGCCATTTATATATAGAAGATGAAATTTTTCACAAAAACCCAAAACTTCTATAAAATCACATCCATGCCCTCATCTTATTGATCCGATCTAATGTGTGTGACCCACTAGGCCTAATAGTCAATTTGGTTTAAGTTTTAATTAATTTAAAAGAATAATTCATTTAAATTAAATCAAAATCGTTATCCGTTAACAATTTTTACGACTTTCTGATCATAAAGGGTACAAGCCACATTGAATGACTTTGTGAAGTTAAATAACATCCATTGAGCATTTCCATCATCAATTACCATAGTATTTAAATCCTCGTTCATACAATGTCCTGGTCGGTCAGGGATTCGGCACTGACTGTCAACCCCTAAATATTCCAACTCTATGGGATCCTGTACTCAGGTTCAGATTAATTGAAAAACTCCATACCTTGGCCAAAGATTTATAGTACTATTCCATAGGACATTCTCTCTCTCCTACTGAAAGTGAACGATCCCTTATTATCCACTCAATTACCTCCACCAAGTTTCTCTTGCACCCAATACATCAACTATACTGGACCATCAAGATGGTGATCCATGCTGACTCCGAAAATGGGTTGAATATCGGCACCTAAAGAGAGGGTGATGACAGAACAGGGGAAGGGGAGTGAATCGGAAAACACTCGGAAAGCGGTAAAAAGTCCTCACCTTGGTCCCACACTCACATTGATCCCCGAGCTTTCATCTCACGGCGTCACTCGAGCACTGGAGATGGTTCAGGTCATGTGGGAGGAGAGTGAGGAGGAGATGAACTTAGAAAATGAATAAAAAGGTGGTCGCTAGGAGCTGCGGGCTCCGCTTTATAGAATAAAAGACAAGATTAATTTGAATTGACCATGTGTACCTTAGCGCGGGAGAGAGTGTGTGAGTTCAACCTTCTTCCTCTTCGGCCAGCCGATGAGGGAGAGTCCAACCGATGCTATCTTGATGTATTTGTGCAACTAGAAGACAATAAGACAAGAAAACAAGTGAAGAAGGATTAGAACTGAGTGAAGTGTAGTAACTTGTAAAAATAATAACATAAACGACAATTGGAAACAAACTCACCGGATTTAGGGTTAGCCCTAACCCTTTTTTTTGGTTTTTTGATGATGTATGAAATTATGAAAAACATAATAAAATGATGCTTAAATATAAACTAAATTATTTGAATGAAGAATTAGAAAAGAGAATATGAATGGTTAAAGATAACACAACCTAGGCAAAGTGGCAACCGGGTTGGACAGATTCAATGTAAACTGCGCAGCTCTGATGCAAAGACCGTAACAAATAGCACCAATGTCAGAATAAAGTGATGTTTTTCTAAAAATAAAGAGGACTAACAGAGGGTGGTTTTATATGAAAACAAGTTTGCTTGAGTCTTATGATAAGTAATTTGAATTTATCTGATAAGTTAGATCTTGAACAGTGAAGTTCTGGAAACTCCCAGCACAATGTCGATGTAGGATGTGCTATAGGCACCACAAATATCTGAATTGAATAATTCTTGTTTTAAATAAAATATAACTCACTGGGTAACAATTTCTATGAAGTATGTATAGGCTGAATCTACCATTAAATGTACATAAATGGACTAAGAAAACGATGACTTAGAAGAGAAGAGTTTGGATCTGTCTGTGCAGCGCCAGTGTTGAAGCCATAAAAAGCTGAGGGAATGTCAGAATTGATCTATGTTTGTTTTAGATTAAAGATATCTTGATGAATCACACTTCTTTTTAAGGAAGTCAGGCTATAAAATGACTAGAAAGCTCTGTATCAGCCGATGATCAGCAGTGCAGTACGTCAGAGCATAGACCGGCTTCTTCTTCACTTTGGGATGATCTCCGAGCACCAGGACGAAGAGAGAATAATTTGGGGAGGTTGGTATGAGCCTATGGTAGATGAAATATGAGGATAAGAGTGATGTGGGGATGCCCTCCTTAGGTCGTTTATATGAGTCTCCCTTTATAGGGGATGAGAAACAGGTCAAAATATTGCAAGTTTTGACACATCTGACCTTAGGTTGGATTTCCTCCATTTAGTGTTGCTATTTTTCATCATGAGGCTTATAAAAACCTACCCAAATGATTGAGATGGATTGGAAACCGTGGATTACCTTTCCCATGTTCAAAATATGTCTTCACTTGAAGAGGAAACATATCTGGTCTAAAAATAGCAAGTTTTGATGTATAAGACAACAAGTTGGATTGCCATCATTAGATGATGCTAATTTAGACCATGAAGCTTCAAGATACTTTACCAAGTGATATGTAGGAAGAAAAATGAAGGTAAGGTCATGAATTGGTCAGATATGTGCCTAATGGGCTGGGCTTGCATGCAATTGGGCTTGGTCGGTGCTACGTGCAGATAGAACTGCACATCTGACTTCTAAAAGGAGCTGCGGACAAATGGTAGATCGGAATTGAATGTCATTTATTGCATTGAAAATAGGACTCATAGAGGAATATTATTAATGTTTAATACTTCTTCATTGGACGTCCACAGAATCCTATGAAAATTTTTAAAGTAGAGGATATGTTGGGAAAAGCATAATTTGGCACACAACCACCTTGGTGCAAAGACCACCAAGATAAACATGGAAGTTAGAATGGACTCTCATTTGAAAAAAAATGGATTTGATTATAGATCAACAACTCTTCCTTAGATTTCTAGTGAACTCCTCGGCTTGACCAAAAGAATGATTCAACTTGTTTTTGATGGTCTAAAAGAGATGTTGCCAACGGAATAAGAGTTTAAGCCTCAAATAAGGCCAAATTGGTGTGTCTACAATCCATAAGTCAATAATAAAAGTAAAAGATATATCTGATAAGACCTTTTTGGTGACTCAGGTTAAAGATCCAACCATGCTATTGAGATGTAAGAATAGCCTGATAGACAGTTCGATAAGATACCGATCATATTTTCCTAAATTGATCAGTTCAGTGAACTCGTTCCACTAATGAGCACCTATGTGTGTATCTTAGTGTCCCCACACTGATGATCAATGAGATCGGTCATTCTCATCACATGAGAAGGCATCACACACACTAGTTTATCTGAATTCTTGATGTCCCATCTCAAGGATCCTATGACTAGGAACATTTAAATTACATACCTCTAGATGATCGATCTTATTATCATGATCTAATTATGATTCAATCATCATTGCATGTGATCAAAGACTTCATTATCATATACGCTTCTAATAAAAGCTAGTAACGAAGTTTTGCCTATTTAATTGAATGAGATATTCCTAGAAATGTTGAATCATATCAAATATGATTGGCTTGTAGGGCATACATTTCTATCAATTTCCCACTTGCACTAAAGCTAATCACCCATCTGGCTGATATCTATCAACTCAAGGTGAAGCTCAAACACTCTTTGAGTAACTGCTTCAGTTAGTGGATCTGTAATGTTATTAGTAGTAGCTACTTTATCTTTAATTATATCTCTATCAACTGTATTCTCTCTGATTCTATGATACTGCCATTGAAGTTTGAAACTTCTAATGAGACTTTGGCTCTATCCCATTGTTTTCCCAAAACAATGATACACTTTCAAAGAATGTTGGGACAATCCCATAAGCTAGATGAATATATTCATCTAGTCGGCTTCTCAAGCAATATACATTCATTATACAATCTACTTTAGATTAGTTGTAGAATTAGCAGTGTTCTCTTACATGGAACTCTTCTAGCTCACTGCATCACCAATACTTTGTCTTATTATTAGACTTATCTAATTAGAAGCTTGTGTTCATAAAACTACAAGACTTCAAGTCTTATCCTCCATACATTAGAGATACATCCTTAGTGCTTCTCAAGTACTCAAGGACATATCTCTTTCTTATTCAGTGACTCTCACATGGATTCACTTAATGAATGCTCCTAACACTTAGAGCATTAATGAAGTCATGTACGTAGCATCACAAATGTGATAGGCCCTGTTGCAAAAGCATAAGGCTTATATTAATGTGATCTCTTTATCTCTCAAAAAGTCTACAAAGACATCTCTTTAAAGAGATCAACTCCACACTACATAGGTAAGAAACCTATCTTGGAGTTTACCATGTCAAACTCTTTGACTATGGTAACTACTCACATGAATTGGGTAAGGCCAAGAAACCTTTTTGATCTATCTCTATAGATCTTAAAACCCATATTCAGTTTGGAGGATTAATTTGATAATTAGGTTCACTTATGATAACATACTTACTTCTTTCTTAATGAGTAGTATGTAATGCATATATCATGTCAAGAAGATAATAGCACTCCCACTTATCTTATATAAATACACAAGGCACATCTTTGTTCTCAATGAAGTCATAATATTTAATCTCATTAAACCTTATCTGCCATCTATGAGAAGTTTTACTTTAGTACATAAATGAACCTTATGCACACACTATTTGGATGTTTTGGAACTTGATTCCCAAATGTTGTATTATATACACATGTTTCTCAAAATAACATAGCATTATCTTAACATCCATTTGACATATCTATAGTCATAGTATGTAACAATCAAAATCCGAATGGATTAATTCTATGGCATAGGTAAAAGGTCTTATCATAGTCAACTATTTGACTTAAATGATATCCCTTTTAACTATCCTTACTTTGAAGGCCTCTACCTACTAATCTACTTCAATCTATTCTTTAGTGATCCATTTATACCCTATAGATACTAAATCCTTAGGTGGATCAATCAAGTTCTGAACTTGATTAGAATAGATAGAGTTTATATCAGATTTTCTTGTATCTTTCCATTTTGAATTAATATCTCATATTGCTTCAATATAGATCTTAGGATCATTATCCTTTTATCTTATGTCTCATTTCTTCCATCAAAGATATGCCTTACATATATCTTAGGTTGATTAGACATGAGAAAAGATCTATGATTTGCCCTTGTGTAAATATAAGCTAGTACCTTAATAAAAATGTCTATGGATTGTGGGACTGAAACACCTTCCATTTATACCTTGCTCCCACTATCTTTTTTAAAGAGGGACTCTTCCTTTAGAAATATGGTGAGATGAGCAACTTATACCCTTCTCCCTAAGGATGGCATTAATATCCTTAAGTTTTCTTAGGATATCCCATAAACCAACACTTTATAGTCTTATATTCTAATTTTATAGGGTCATACTTTTTTATCAGGCTAGACATTCTGACACCTTAACTTGCTTAAAGTCAAGCTTTAGCCCCTTTCCATATCTGATATGGAATAATTGGAATAGACTTGAAATGTACCAATTTGAGAATCAATGCCTATATTGAGTGTTAATCCCTAAATAGACAAATAAGAATTTTGCAAAGGTTGTCATTGTCTATATTATGTCCTACACAATATGGCTTCTCATTTTAGTTGCTCAATTAAGCTAAAATGTATAAGAGGTATCCATCAAAATTAGATTCTACTATCCTTCATTTATGTGTGAATTATTACTTAAGTATCTCTTATTTGATCTCATCAAAGAGTTCTAATACTCTTTTCATTAATATTTCCACTTCATTCTTAATCTCAAATAATTTTAAAGGCTTTGTATTTGTACTTCATAAAGTACATATGTCCATACCTAGAGAAATCATCTTTGTAAATTAATGAAGTTGAAATATTATCCTCTAACTTTAATAGATATGGGCTAATATGCATCTAGATGCATGAGTTCTATAAACTCATTAGCCCTCTCTCCATGTCTTATTAATGGAGAGATAGTCATTTTGCTTGATAAGATAAGACTTACATATAGTTAATAATTCCAAATCATTTACCAATATGTTTCTATCCGAATAGTACTCCTTAAGTCTTTTATTATAAATATGACTATACTACTAAACTATAGATTGATAAATATCAATCTACTTCACCTAATGAGGATTATTCACACATATTATAAGAGCATGCATATCTGATATGAATAAACTCTTTATTATGCTTCCACTGGTAAACATTTTACCAGTTATTATAGAACAATTATCATTTCCATACCAAAGAATAAATCACCATTTATTCAACTATGAAATGAAAACAATATTCTTTTGGAAGGATAATTAAGACAACTCTAGAAGGCTATAGAAAATTTGTGTCTCCGACCAATAATGATGCAACATTTTGTACCATTTCATATGTAGGTCAACAATTTTCTTTATGCCTTCATTTACTTACTATTATCTACAACTCTTTGTAATGACATAGATACATGAAGCTTCTCAAGCTCCACCTTTGCATTATGTGCAATACACTTTGCTCTTCATCTTCTACTTACCATCATCATGATAGTAGAAGAATTCAATGTCTTATTTGGGTTTTAATATCTTGACTTACTTACTTCTTTGACTTTTAACTATCACCTTCTATCTCTATTTAATGATCTTACTTCTTTTTATTAGTCTCACCAATAAGAAGTATTCAAGATGTAATATTCTTATTTACCTTTAATTAGCTCATCACCATGAGTCATGATGGATATCATATCCATCTATCCATGTTGCCACTACTATTTTTATCTGATAGAGGCTAACACCTGATATAAGGCAATCAATACATCTTTTCAATATTGTAAGATAAGATCTTATCTTCTCTCACATCATTAGATAGTGTAGGAGATACCTACTTCTCAAGTAAGATAGTCAATAGGTCAACTATGAGAACTATTCTCTTAGTTCTAAACCGATATAAGAAGTGTGAGCAGGGGGAAGGTATAATGTACAATCAAATTGTATAGAGAGAGAGAAGACACATGCAGGCCCCATTTAATAACATAACCAACTTAATTAACCAAGTAATCATAAGCAAAGCATATTTAAGTCCATGATCACCTCCATACACACACCAACATTCATCACATGAACATAGAGTGCATACGTGATAATTATATGAGATGTATCATATATACCATCATAAAATTATATACTACAATTTTAAAATTCCAAATTTCATGCTTGTCAAATTTTCATAAAATAAATAACATGAAAACTACATATAAACAATTTACATGCATAAGACCAGCAATATAAAACATTCAGATGATTCATGGCTTTTCCAAAATTTTTCAGAGCATTAAATTAATGTCCAAATCATAATTATTCAAAATCACATTTTTTCAAAATTTATTTAAACATTAATTTAATCAATAAATATTTTAAAATAATTTTAAAATTATTTATAAAATGATTCTTTGGTAACCAAAGTCCAAAACTATCTAACAAGTTCATAAACATTTATAAACCTATTAAATAATTTACCAGAACTTATATAATTATTAAATTCATTAATTTTGATATTAAAACAATTTTAAAATAAAAATAATAGAATTCAATGACAAAATAGTAAAACTTTATTTAATAAGTTATTAAACACTTTAATAACTCATTAAATAAATTTTACATTTTTTTAGAATTTTCTGACAATTTTTCGAATCAAAAATAAATTTTAAACAATTTAAAATCATTTTCGAAACAAATTAACTTACGGTGCATAGTGCCCACCAATGGGCGCTGGCCATGACCCCAGTAGGCTTAGTGTAGCTATGCCACGTACCCCCCTCCCCCCGCGGCTACGCAGAGCTTCCACTTTCTGCGTGCCTGCGTGTGCCGCCGCGCGCCTCTGGAGCCAACGCGATGCTGCCGCGTACCCTGTCCTAGCATGGCTGCGATTCTGCCGCAAACCCCCTCAGCTGCCGAGTCCGGATCCTATCCAGACTCGTCTCCTCTGCCCGATAAGGACGGAGAAGTACTATAGCACTGCATAAACCCTAGAAACCACCCGACATTCAGGCCATTTTTGGAGGGACAAACGGAGTCAAAAAAAATCGTACAAATATGCATTGGAATCCTTAAAAAATAAGGATTCTATTTAAAGAGGTTTCATCTCATGAAAAATTCTATAAAATGTGCAGTTTACGGAGGAAGTTGCCACAGTCGTAATTAACCCTAACCTCAAATACCTCTCATATCCGACACCTCCAAGAGTCATTAAGTGTCCAATAACTTATAAAAACTCTAGAAAACTTAATTTTCTACCTTAACAAATCATTAGACAGAGATATTTGAGTCCAAATAGGTAAGTTCCTCAACTCCCCTAATTTCGGCTGCATTTTCGGACATTATGATCTTAGCAACTTTCCGATCTCCTTTCGGACTCTCTGGATGGCCAAAATTCATGAAGTTTGTGGCATTTAAAAGATCTCATCCATGAGAATCAATTGAAACTAACCACACATAGTTTGGTATCTCATACGAGCTATGGTGATCAAATAAAAACTACTCTGTATATAGTTTAGGGAAAGCAAGAAATCACATGAAATCAAGCCAATTTCAATTCAACTTCAACCAAGGTTTCAGACAGGCTTTGATACCACTGTTAGGAATCAATACATAACAGCAGAAAAATATTGATTCCATAAAACCATGATCTTTGCCTTGGTCAATGCCAAATGAGTAAAACTGGGAACCAAATATGAAGTAGAACGATAGTACCTCATGGGATTTCCAAAATCCCTCACCATGGATGAAGAGAGGACATTCCTCCTTGCTAAAAGCTGTTCAAGTGTCTGGTCTCTAGCGGTATCCACACGATCTGCTTCAATAGACGAGTTCTCCCTTCCTTCAGGCCTCCAGAAACCTTCCAGATCCAAGCTTGACCATGGGAGATCACCTTCTAGAAAAGAGAGGAGAAAGAGAGGATACTTGGGATGTGCTCCAGCCCTATGGCTTGTTAGGGTTTGGCTTCATAAGCCATTTATATATAAAAGATGGAATTTTTCACAAAAACCCAAAACTTCTATAAAAGTACGTCCATGCCCTCATCTTATTGATCCGTTCTAATGTGTGTGACCCACTGGGCCTAATAGTCAATTTGTTTGAAGTTTTAATTAATTTTAAAGAACAATTCATTTAAATTAAATCAAAATCATTATCCGATAACAATTTTTACGGCTTTCTGATCATAAAGGGTACAAGCCACATCCTATGATCCCAAATGACTTTGTGAAGTTAAATAACATCCATTGAGCCTTTCCATCATCAATTATCATACGGATTTAAATCCTCGTTCATACAATGTCCCGGTCGGTCAGGGGTTCGGCACTGACTGTCAACCCCTAAATATTCCAACTATATGGGATCCTGTACTCAGGTTCAGATCAATTGAAAAACCTTTTTTCCAATTATCCTAAGTACCTTGGCCAAATATTTAGAGTACTATCACATAGGACATTCTCTCTCTCCTACCGAAAGTGAACGATCCCTTATTGTCCACTCAATTACCTCCACCAGGTTTCTCTTACACCCAATACATCAACTATATTGGAGCATCAAGATGGTGATCCATAAGTCAATAATCAAATTAAAAGATATATTAGATTAGACATCTTTGGTGACTCAGATCAAAGATCCAACTGTGCTATTAAGATGTAAAAATAACCTGATAGACAGGTCAGTAAGATACCGATCAGGTTTTCCTAAATTGGTCAGTTCAATGAACTCATTCCACTAATGAGCACCTATCTGTGTATCTCAGTGTCCCCACACTGATGACCAATGAGATCGGTCATTATCATCACATGAGAAGACATCACACACACTAGTCTATCCAAATTCTTGATGTCCCATCTCAAGGATCCTATGACTAGGAACATTTAGATCACATACCTCTAGATGATCGATCTCATTATCATGATCTCATCATGATTCAATCATCATTGCATGTGATAAATAACTTCATTATCATATATGCTTCTAATAAAAGCTAGTAACGAAGTTTTGCCTATTTAATTGAATGAGATATTCCTAGAAATGTTGAATCATAACAAATATGATTAGTTTGTAGGGCATACATTTCTATCACTATATGCCTTGTCGATGTTAATGAATCCACTAAGAACCATCTTTTTTCTTAACACCCACCAAAGAACCTCTCTTAGACCTTGGTCAAAGGCTTTTTTTCAATTGAGAAAAATAATACGAAGTTCTCTCTTCAAGTCTCTATATCTCTCTACTAATGATCTAGTTAGAAAGATGGCCTCCATAGTCGGTCTTCCTTACATGAATCCAAATTAGTTTGCTCAGATCTCAATACACTATCAAAGTTTCCTCTCCATAACCTTCTCCTACAACTTAATAGTCTAACATATGAGCTTGATATCTCTGTAGTTCCTATAATCTTGAATGTCCCTTTTTATCTCTGGAAGAATACCAAATGAATGGAGAAAGAGCATCATTATCTCTGTAGTTCCTATAATCTTGAATGTCCCTTTTTTCTTAAATAGTGAGATAATGATGCTCTTTCTCCATTCATTTGGTATTCTTCCAGAGATACCAAATTTATTAAAGAGAAAAGTTAGCCATTCTACTCCTCTCTCACCTAAACACTTCTAGACTTCAATTGACATGTTATCAGTGTAGACACGCCAAATTGGCTTGATTTGGAGCCCTAGACTCTTATTCCATAGGCGATATCTTTTATTTGACCGTTATCTGATCCGAATTACCTCGTGGAGATGAGCTAAGGACATTAGTGGAGCCCCTTGTAAGTTGAGAATGGACCAATGATTTCCGAAATATTGCCGTAACCTTCAAGCGAGAGCCACACGTGAACTGTAAAAACACGAAGCCTGCTCGATGACCGACCTTGAATGGTCCATAATTGAAGGTCTCGGGAGTCTCGCATGTGTTCCGTAACATTCAGGGTTTCCGAGAAGTCATTTCGGTAGGCGTCGGTCAATGACGGCTTTCGTTATGGCTTTTTTGATTTGTGCTGACACGGCTATCCCGGACCACATGTTAGGCCTTTCCGGTCATCACCGGGTCTTTTCAGGTCATCCGGGTCGATTCTAGCAGAATATTTTCATCAACCGGGGCCATATGGCCATTTCGGTCAATTTTAAGGTTTCCCGGCTTTTCCGAGTTTCGGTTCACGTTTACTGGGTTAATATCAAATTTTTCGATGACTTCGGGTTTTCCGGTCATACTGGACTTGTTCGATCATCATTTTAAGTCATCCCAAGTTGACCCGATATTTCTCGATCAGAACCGTGCTCTTTCAGATCTTCACCCCGGGTTTCGGCTTTCCGTGAGAGGGTAAACCGGTAGAAATCCCTATGTGAACATTTTGGGAGTCATGCCGGCTGGTTTACTGACTTGAGGAGGTGCGACTTAAGGTTCTCTTTCCAACGCAACAAACGGGAGCCGAATCGGACATCCCGTTTGCAAGATACGGCTCGCGGAACACGCGCGCAGGAGAGAGAGTCTACCGCGCCCCCTCTCCCTTTGAAAGAGGAGGGCGCCCCCTGCGCGCCCTCAACCTGGCCTCTAACCGGGGGCACGTCCTGCGGGCCCCCGGTTCCTTTGAAAAGCGAGGGCGCGGTTAGTTTCTTTAAATCGTAAATTGCCCCGATTAGCACCTTCTAAACCGGATTTTTGGAAGGTTTCCGGCGTTGATTTTCGATTATTTGTACTGTGTCCCCGGTTCGGGGGCGCGTTACGTATGTCAAGTCAATTTTTAGCAATTTCCAGAAGTTTCTGTCGATTTTTAGCAGTGAGACGCGTAACGTACTCCCTCTCCCTTTAAAACAGGGGGGCGCGCAGACCGCACTCCCGAACTGGGGGCACGCCCTGCGCGCCCTCGTCCCCTTTGAAAAGCAGGGGCGCGGTCGGTCCAATTTCCAAATTTTGCACCGGCTTCCTTCCCCTATAAATTGAGGGCCATTCTCAACAACCCAAGGTTAATCCCCGGTGCCTAGCTCGTCCAGAGGTCGTCCAGGCTCTTCTCCAAAGCCGTCCCGACGTCCAAAGGTGATCCGAAGTCAAGAGATCGATCCCGAGGTGAAGGAGAAGGCTCGATCTGGGTGTTCTGCATCAGCCAACTTCATCGACTTATGAAGAAAATTAGAGACTCTTTATGCAAAAGTCTTCAACATATAAGATGTTCATATCTTCGTCCTCTTTCATCTCCAACTGATGGAACTCTTTTCCAACTTACCGTTTGTTTGTGGCAATTGCTACACTGAGGGCGCGCATCCAGGTTCTATTTTCTATATCCGCCCACTTTCATAATTTTTACTGACTTCTAAATGAGGATTTAGGAGAAGTCATCAACATATGAACTCTTCCTCTCTGAGTACTCTGTATACTCCAACAAACGTCACTCAATTCTGACATTGGGGTCGTCTGTAGCATCCTCTGCACCAAAGTCGCGCCAGAAGGGTGCAAAGGCTACCCGAACTGGTCTTCTTCAACCAACTCGGCTTCAACTCAAGCCGATCCATTCCATAAGCTTTCTCAACTCTCTTAACTCAGTTTATTTATTGTTTTAAAGCATGTTTTAGTTTATTTACATCATTTTTACATAATCAAAAATACAAAAAAGGGGTTAGGACTCGCCTCAATCCGGTGAGTTCGATTCCAATTGCTTCTTTCTCATATTCTCTCTACAGTTACTACACTTCCCATAGTTCTAATCATTTTCTTTCACTTGGTTTATTGTTCTAGTTGCACAGGTTTATCAAGCTTGCATCGGTTGGAGACTCTTCTTCATCGGCCGGCCGAAGAAGAAGAAGGTTGAACCCACATCCTAATCTCCCACGCTAAAGTACACGGTCAAATCAACTCTTATATTGATTTACATTCCATAAAGCGGAGCCCGCGGCTCCTGGCGACCACCTCTTATCATGTTCTAAGTTAATTCATTCCTCACTCTCCTCCCACATGACCCGAACCATCTCCGGTGCTCGAGCGACGCCGTGAGATGAAAGTTCGGGGATCAATGTGAATGTGGGACCGAGGTGAGGACATTTTACCGCTTTCCGAGTGTTTTCAATTCACTCCCCTTTTTTCCCCAATTCCATCTTTCACCTTCTTCTCTTGAGGTGCCGATCCGGAACCTGTTTCTTGGTGGATTCTAACCTCTCTTCTGGGATATTCCTTCCTCGTTGATTTGGTTGTTTCCATCAAGACCTCCATAAGTCCCTATCCTTGGAGTATTCCTCTCCGCACGATTGGGCCGGTTGTACCATTTTCTCAAAACCCAAAGAACCCAAGTACCTACTCATGGTGATTGAGTGATAACCTTAGGTCTTGAAGATTGAAGCAATAGGAACCATACCCATTTGAGTGAACAATTGCTAACAATCTATCTAATCTAAGGTTTCAACCCAAAAATTGTCGAGTAGTCATTTTAAAACCTTGTTTGCATAACTTGCTTGCTCACAACAATTGAAAACAACCAAAAAATTCTTCTTCTTTCAAAACACCTAAAAAACAAAAAAAAATCCCTTTTAACTTTTGTGTTCAACTTGCTTGCCAAACAACCAAAGTGAAACCAAATCAAATTAAACAAACAATCATAACCAAACAAAATTCTCTTTGCAATTACACATTTCATTTGCTTTCTTTCAACCATTTTGTAAGAAAATTTGATAGGATGCCCATGATACTAAGGTCTGGAAGACACGTCGGGATGATGGACTACTACGACCAAGAAGAGGAGTACGAGACAGGTCACTACGAGCTTCAGCAACCCATGGTCCAACCAGATGGCCATGTTAATGCCGCGATGGAACTTGAGGTCCAAGATCCCGCTCACCGATCCGCCTCACATAGTATAGAACAAGCTCTCAAGGATCTATCTCTTCACCTTGATCCCGAGACCTTTGCAATTATCCAATCTTCCACTAAGGGCAAGATGCCCGCCAATCAAGCTCCGATCAAGGGAAATCAAGCCCCCTCACCACCCCAACCGGCAGTCAGGCCCCTAATCATTTCTTCTCCTGGGCAACCCTACCGTGTCTCCACTCACCCCGTTGTGGGGCATTCACATAACACTATTCCAGTTCCTATTTCCAACCTACCTCTTCCAACTCAGTCACCTAAACACTTTGCTCCCGTGGCTCAGGAATCCAGCCTCACCCAGGCATTAATGAACAAACTCAACCAGATGGATGAGCGCTTTGAAGAAATGAGGCACTGCCTCGATTCTAAAGCCATCCCTGAAATCTCTGTCCCATCCTTCCCAGTTCTACACCTTCCTCCTTCAGAGATACCAGTCTTCCAACATTACAATGGGACAGGTAATCCTTTCAACCATCTAAAGAGCTTTTTCTACGACTCCGCATTCTGGAAAAATGACCGCAAAGCCCTTGCCTTCCTATTCCGTCGGTCATTGAAGGGATCCGCCCTGGACTGGTTCTATTCTCTTGATTCCATTGAGGCGGCAGATTTCGACATCGTCAAGGCAAAGTTTCTACAGAGGTACAAGGATCGGGTGGGGCCAGCCTGCTTGATAACAGATTTGATTGCCGAAAAGATGAGGCCGGATGAGGACTTTGCCAGATTTGCTGATCGGTGGAGGGGAATGGCTGAGAGGCTAGTAGATACCATCTCAGAGGGGGAGCAGGTGAGGATGCTCATCGGGAACACCACGCCCAACCTTCGCAATCTCCTGATCATGCACTGCCCAACAACCATGAGTGAGTTGTGTGATAGCGCCCGCTACCTCCAGGCCCACTTTAAGGATGCATCCATGATCAACCCGTTCGACACCAAGCCCCGTAACACTCGAAAGCCTACACCTGTAGGACCCACCACCGAAGGGGTAGTAAACAATGAGAGCATCAATGCCATGGGTAACCAGGGTGGGTATCGCCAAAGCCAATACCATAACCCACCACCCAATCAACAATACCGCCTAGCTCCTCAACCAGCTCCTCAGCCCCAGCAGAAACTTGCATACAACCGAGCACCACCACAGCAACCCACCTACAACCGAGCGCCCCAGCAACCAAATGCCTACAACCGAGTGCCTCAACAACAACATGTCTACAACCGACCCCAACCACAACAACAAGCCTACAACCAAGTGCCACCACAGGCCAACTGACCTAGGAGGGGGGGACCCAAGAGAGAATACTATTCTCAACTGCCATTCCCCCTCACCGATATCTTTAATGCATTGATGGCGGAACAACAGTTGGAGCTTCCAAAGGAGAGAGAAGGATGGTCGGCCAATGTTGACACAACCAAGTACTGCGCTTATCATCGGTATCCTGGGCACACGGTGGATGTATGTTTCCAGTTTAAAGACTACATCCATGACCTTAATGATCAAGGGAACATTGACTGGGCACAGATGGGAGAATCTATTCAAGCAATGAAGGCACGTCAGAATCAACCGCGGCGACAGCAAGCACAACAAGAGCTCCGGCTCGGGCATAGTCCCGGATCCGCACCTGGTACATGCACCCATACAAGCACTGGCACCAGCACCACCAAACCAACGACTCGGCCTCGTCCACTCCGCCATCGAGGAGTCAACCCACCATTCCCAGGGTTGGCAGGTCGAGGATCAAATCACCTCCATGCCCGCCATACCAACACCACCTACAAACCGCACCATACTCTTCATACCGAGAGCTGCCCCCAGCACACAAACTACCCAAACACCACTACCCTCACCAACCATTAACCCTCCACGGCACTTAATCATTAGACCACCACCAGCCTCCCAACCATCACCCCAACCTAACCCACCAACCACCACCATTAATCCTCCGCGCCATCTAATCATTAGAGCGCCACCAACACCCCAGACATCACCTCACCTACCAGTCACTGCCACCCCACGACCCCTCATCATTAGACCATCACCACCAACACCCCAACCATCACCCAACATACCGGCCTCCACCAATCCATGACCCCTCATCATCCGATCCTCACCACCCCTACCTACCATGGGCTCCTCAACCTACCAACCAACCCTACCATCACCATCATCACCACTTCCCCCTACCACGCTGGCGCCGTCGGTACTTCGTAGTGGGAGGATGTTCCAAAGGGTCTTCCCCCAGGCCGGGATGCAACCACAGGAGAAAGTAGAAGAGGAGGCAGTGGAAGAACCGTTGCCCGGCATGGCATATGACCTATTGAAGCACTTGGACATAATGCCGGCACGGATTTCAATTCTGGAGCTGATAAAGAGGTCAAAGAACCATCATGACATTCTACAACAATATCTGTAGCGGGTCATTGTCAATGAGGACCTCCCGCCCGAGAAGATCATTACTGTCCTGACCCCAAGGAGTGAACATTTGGCACTCACATTTACACAGGAGGAGTTGGCACGGCCAGAGATTAGAAAGTATGCCTTGCGTGTCGCAGTAGTCATCCGAGGCGTGGAGATTAAATCTTGCTTGATTGACACCGGAGCATCTATAAATGTCATGCCGCCAGAAACATTGCAACTTTGCGGCATCTCCGATGAAGAAATCGAGCCTTCTGCCGTCACGGTGACAGCCTATGACAACTCCCGGAAGCCGGCACGAGGGGTGGTTACGTTGGAAGTGGGGCTCGGGCCGTGTGCTGTCACCGCCGAGTTTCATGTTCTAGAACTGGACCCTACGTTTAAAGCTATCTTGGGACGCCCGTACCTTGAGGCAATAGGAGTTGTTGCCTCCACTAATCATCAGTGTTTAAAGTTCCCATACAAGGGTCAGGTAATTAAAGTAACCAACATCCCCATTCTAAATGACGTGGACTCTTCTGCATTGCCAATATCAAATTTTGTCCAGCCGTTGGTTTCCACTACAGATCTGCCCGAGGTCATGATGTTAACGACGCCTCCAGATACCGTTGCATGGCGGATGATGAAAGGGATGGGCTATCAGCCAGGAAAGGGATTGGGAAAGCACCCCATTAAAGCCGTACAAAGACCAAAGAGACACGGGCTTGGCTATGAGCCCAGTTTCACTCCGCGGATGGTCTACCGGCCAAAAAATGCCATGGGACTCCAAAAATTCTTTATCAAAGGGGAGACCATGATGATGGCCGGGGACGAAGAAGAAGAACTAGTCAAGAGGAAGAAGGCACCAGAGCAAGAGGAGGAGGTGGACAACCTGAGTTCATCTTTGGCCCGGTTGTTCACAGAGGAGGAAGAACCAGTCGAGGGCAAGTCCATCTCTAAACAACTTGTCCACTCGAACCCACCTGCAAACAACATCCTACGTGAGCTGTATCCTACGGTCACGTATTTCAAAATCCTCACTCTATCCCTCTTGGATTCACTTGATGGGCTATCTAGCCTAATTCCCACTTCTGGGCCAAAATGGCCACCTGAACTGATCACTGGGCCTGAGAGCCCCTTCAAATCTTCTTACTCCACTGGGCTTCTATGCCCATTCCAATCCAACAACCTTGGGCCCGCGTGCCCACCAGTCGGGCCCACGTGCCCTTTAGATTTATTTTCTTGCTTTGGGCCCACGTGCCCACCATTCGGGCCCACGTGCCCCTTAGATCTTTTCACTAGCTTTGGGCTTATCTACCCATTTCTTGTCATCATCGGGCCTGCGAGCCCATTTTTCTCCCATTTGCTTAAGCTTTCTATTTCTGCTCGATCCCCATCGGCTCATTCTCTTTTTGTTATTGAAAATACCCAAAATACCAAAAAAAAATGTCCTCTCGCAAACTTAGTTTTCCATTGAGGAGACGTCTCTACTTGTCTTGGAGGGTGCTCCTAACCAGGGACCCCTCTTCTCTAACTCACTGATCGATCTGCTCGATCCTTCACCCATTGTAAATACCACCTTTTCAATTCCGTCTTCTTTAGGAGTAGTTAGGATAGAAAAGAAGAAAACTCGAGGTAAACGTGTTCCAGAGAGATATCTCCAACAAATAGCTCAAAAATGCAAGGAATGTGCAAGGCTGCCTAGGTTTTTGTAAAATGCTATCCAGTTTGACGAAATCCAATATGAGGATGAATTCAATGTAGATCATGTAAGGAATCGTCCATTAAAATTTGGTGCAGCGGAAGCGACGATTCCTATGGGTTATTTTAGAATCCGTCTCAATCAGAACTGAACGACGAAAACCGAAAACCGATCAAATCAGGTTCGAATATACCTGATAGGGATTCATATAATCCCATGGAGAGGAAGGAGATGAGCTTCTCAAGCTCTCCAAACCGTTCAAGCGTCCGGTCTCCAGCAGTATCCACACGAACTTCATCCACAGCAGGTTCTCCCTTCGTGCCGGCCTCGAGAACTCTTCCCGAACGGAGCTCCATCGACCATGGACACCTTCTAGAGAGAGGAGGAGGTAGGGAGGAGGCTAGGGACGTGGTTTTCACCCTTGTCTTGATGGGGTTTGGCTGAAACCATTAGTATTTATAGAGAATTATGGAATTTTTCATAAAAACCCAAAATCTCTATAAATTACGTCCTTGCCCCTGTACTTGTGGATAAGTCCTTATGTGTGTGACCCACTAGGCCCAATAACCTATTTGGTTGAGGCCTAAATAAAATAGAACAATTCTATTTTATTTAATTAAATCCGTTATCCGATAACAGATTAATCGGCCTACCGATCATGAAGGGTACAAGCCACATCCCATGATCCCAAATGGCTATGGGGATAATCTCATCTCCATTGAGCCTTTCCTTCATCAGTTACCACATGGATATAAACCCTCATCCATCCAATGTCCCGGTCGGAAAGGAGTACGGCATCGACTGTCAACTCCTTAGTGTACCGACTCTATAGGATCCTGTACTCGGAATTGGATCAATTGGAAAACTCCTTTTCCAATTATCCTATCTACCCTGGCCAGAGATTTAGAGTACTATCCCATAGGACATTCACTCTCACTTACCGAGAGTGGACGATCCCTTGTTGTCCGCTCAATTGCCTCCATCGGATTTTCCTTGTACCCGATCCATCGCTATATAGGACCATCTAAATTGTGATCCATAAGTCAATGGTCAAAGCACAAGTTCCACCCAACAAGTCATCTTTGGCGACTCAGGTCAAAGGTCCAACCATGCTACCGTGATGATAGAAAACCTTGATAGACAGTTCGGTAAGATACCATTCAGGGTTTCTAATTCGGTCAGTTCAGTGAACTCATTCAACTAATGAGCACCTGTATGTGTATCTCAGTGTCTCCACACTAATGACCAATGAGATCGGTCGTCCTCATCACATGAGAAGACATCACATACACTAGTCTATCCGGATCCTTGATGTCCCGTCTCAAGTATCCTATGACTAGGAACATTTAGATCAAATACCTCTAGATGATCAATCTCATTATCATGATCTCATCATGATTTAATCATCATTGTATTTGATCAAGGACTTCATTATTATATTCGCATCTAATAAGAGCTTATAATGAAGATTTGCCTAATTAATTGAATAAGATATTTCTAGAAATGTTGAATCATATCATATATGATTGGCTTGTAGGGCATACTTTTCTATCAGATCATACACTGGGAGTTTACGAGGTCTTATCAGAAAAATATCCTGATTTCGAGGATGGAATTGAGGACTTGGCTGATGCGTATGCATCTAAACTTAAAAGATTTGAAGAACCATCAGCCATGGTGGATGAACCGACAAAAGAACTGAATCTTGGAACACCGGAAGATCCCAAGACAATCCTTCTAAGTACAAACCTCACTCTCACTGAGGAACAGAGTTTAATTAAAATTTTGAAAGAATATAAGGACACGTTCGCATGGACATATGAAGACATGCCGGGGTTAGACAACTTGTTAGTTGAACACCGTTTAACTTTGAAACCTGGAGCTACCCCGGTCAAACAAAAATTAAGAAGATTCCACCCAGATGTTGCACTTAAGATGAAAGAAGAGGTCGACAAGTTACATCAAGCAAAATTTATTAAGGTTGTCCTTTATCCGCAATGGGTGGCAAACATAGTCCCTGTAATGAAGAAAGATGGTCGAGTTCGGATTTGTATAGACTTCAGGGACTTGAACCGAGCGTGTCCTAAAGATGACTTTCCTCTACCTCATATTGATGTACTGGTTGATAACACTGCTGGATTCGAGATGTTGACATTCATGGATGGCTATTCTGGATATAATCAAATCCGGTTGGCTAAAGAGGACCGTGAGAAAACCTCGTTCACTACACCTTGGGGAACCTACTGCTATGTCGTCATGCCCTTTGGACTAAAGAATGCTGGTGCTACCTATCAGAGGGCAATGATGGCTATCTTCCATGACATGATGCATACCCTTGTAGAGGTGTACGTGGATGACCTAGTCGTTAAGTCCAAAAGCCGAGAAGATCATTCGGAAGTGTTAAGAAAGGTCTTGCAAAGGGCTAGGGAATATAAATTGAAAATGAACCCAAAGAAATGTACGTTTGGAGTATCCTCAGGAAAACTGTTGGGGTTCATAGTGAGCAAAAGGGGCATAGAGATCGACCCAAACAAGGCCAAGGCAATCATTGGTATGCCTCCTCCAAGAAATATAAAAGAACTTCGAGGATTAATCGGGAGGCTACAGTTTGTCCTCCGGTTCATCTCACAACACTCCCAAAGGTGTAAACCTTTCTATGAGTTGACCAAGGCGGGGGCCGAGTTCAAATGGGATTCGAAGTGCCAGGATGCATTTGATGGTTTGAAAAAAATACCTGGCTAGTCCCCCTGTGCTTAGACCACCAGTCCCTGGCAAGCCCTTAGTTTTGTATATCTCGGTTTTGGAGAATTCTCTTGGGGAAGTTCTTGCACAAGTGGATGAAGAAGGGAAAGAGAGGTCAACTTACTATTTGTCAAAGATCTTTGATCCATGCGAGCAGAAGTATACTGTAGTGGAGAAGACCTGTGCTGCACTAGTCTGGGTAGTTCAGAAGCTTAAACACTATTTCTTAGCTTATGAGGTCAACCTTATTGCCCGCATCAATCCCATCAAATTCCTTCTGGAGAAAACTGTTCTAACTGATCGGTTAGGTCGTTGGCAGAGCTTACTTTCCCAGTTTGATATCACCTATGTCCCCTAGAAGGCGATTAAGGGCTATGCCATTGCCGAACATCTAGCCCATCACCCTATACCCCTCTTTGACCCAGTCCAATCGGAGCTCTCGGATGACGAACTAATGTCGATCTAATCTTCCCACCTTTGGACATTATATTTTGACGGGGCTCTGAATTCTCACGGTAAGGGAATAGGAATCGTCCTTCTATCACCTAAGGGTGTCACCATTCCACAGGCATTTCATCTTGACTTCCCAGCAACCATTAATATAGCTGAATACGAAGCCTTGCTGGCCGGGCTGGAGACCGCTCTTTTCTATGGTGCCACGGAATTAAGGGTGATAGGTGATAGCCAACTAATTCTTCGCCAAGTCCTAACCTAATACTGAACTTCTCATCCAAACCTCAAACCTTACCAAGAACTCACCTCTTGTTACATCAAACTCTTTTCCAAACTCACTTTTGTCTATGTTCCTTGAGCTCAGAACATCCTTGCTGATGCCCTTGCCTCCTTAGCTTCATCTCTATCAGTCTCGCTAGGTAGACAGGTGCGGACTATTCATGTCCGTAGAAGGTCGATGCCACGATTAAGGATGGGCGATTTCTGAAGGTCAAGGAGAGATTTGGTAGAAAGGAATATATAGAGTAGAAAGAGGAAGTTTCTCTAGTCAAGTTGGAAGAGTTAGACGAAGGTGAGAAGCTTTGGTTTGATGAGATTGCAAGGTATTGTCAAGATCAGACATATCCACCTCGATCAAATGCAAAAGAAAAGAAGGCCATCAGGAGAGTATCCCAGAGGTATACCATCCTAGGAGGGGTGCTCTACAAGAGGAGCCCGAGCGGAATTTTATTGAGATGCGTTGATGCGCCGACAAGATTCATTCTCTCGCATCTTCCCTTCATCCGATACATGCCCCATGGCCCTTTGCCATGTGGGCTTTCGATATCATTGGCCCTCTAAGTGATCTTAACTCTGAAATCCGTTCCAAATTATTCATCCTGACGGCAACAGAGTACTTCACCAAGTGGGCAGAAGCGGAAGCATTCGTGGAGATCAAGGCATCAACACTGTGCTCCTTCATCAAACGCAACATCATCGCCAGGTTCGGGATACCCAGCGACATTATCATCGACAACGGACCGTAATTTCTCTCTCAAGATTTGCGTGATCTTTGCAACAGGTACCGCATTGCATTGCATCATTCATCTCCTTATTACCCGCAAAGCAATGGTCAAGCAGAAGCCACCAACAAAACTTTGATTAAAATCATCAAGAAAACTTGTAAGTCTAGCAAGTTTGCAGACTGGCCATATAAGTTTGTAGATGCCTTATGGGCTTATCGTACTTATGTACGGACCCCCACTGGTCAAACCCCATATGCTCTCGCATATGGGATGGAGGCGGTGGTCCCATACGAAGTACTCCTTCCATCACTCTGAGTTCAACTCGATAGGGACATCCCTGTCGATGAGAGACGAGAATCTCTCCTTGCACAACTTGAACTCCTAGATGAAAGAAGGTTGTCCGCTTCCGAGCATGCCCGGACTTATCAGAACCGATTGAAAAGATTTTATCAAAAGAGGGTGGTAGAGAGAAAGTTCGAAATCGGTGAGATGGTAGTCAAACGTATATTCGTTAAGCCAGGTGGTCCCCGCTCCAAGTTGCAACCTAACTGGGAAGGGCCTTTTGTTATAACTGAAAAATATCCAGGCAATGCATATGAGCTAACCAACGCCGATGGAGAAAAATTGAACCATCCATGGAACGGCATTTACCTCAAAAAATATTTTCCTTAGAAGATAAAATGGAGAATTTCTGGTGTGATATTAAGTCATCAATCCAAGAGTGTTAGCTAGAAGTCAAGGGTAGGCATCACCCTGCACACACAACACCTCCCGATCCGAAAATCTAGATAGCCCAACACTCGAGAGAAGCAAGGCAGAACCCTGAAGGCGGAAAGGAAACCTTACCCTATTCTCTTCTATTCGGTCCAAGATAGATGAAGGGGACTAGAGGAGGATAGTATCGAAAATGCCCGCCGCCTTAGTAGGAGGCCGTCTCATAGGGTGCAAAAGGGTGCCAAAAGATGGGCAATGAACCCCACAGGTTTAAAAAAATATGGGCCTGTCTGAATGAGTACCCGAAAGAATAGAAAATGAAGAAAAGGCACCAAAAGATGGGCAATGACCCGACAGGTCAAAGACTTGTCTGAATACGTGCCACATGTAGAAAAGACCCGAAGAGGTCGAATCCCAACGGGCAATTTGGGCATGAGTAGAGAAACCCTCCTCAACACCCCCAAATCCTATCAAAGACTTCCTCTATTATTCTTCCATCTTAAAACCCCTAGGGTAGGGTAAACTGTCCAAACTCAGGGGGAATCCAAACCGATCAAGAGAAAAGGGCAAGAAAGATTCTGGGTAGGGAACCTTATTTTCACATGGTGTTCATCACTTGAATCTTGATTAACACTCAAAGATCGATGAATTGTTTCAATACCGGCACATTCTCCACAAAAATACAAAAAAAAATGAATATTTTCAAAAAAAATCCAAAAAAATCAAATATTTTCAAAAATTCAAAAAAAAAATGAATATTTTCAAAAATCTAATATCTTCTAAAATAAAAAAATTTGAATACTTTCCAAAAATCTAAAAAAATGCATCATTTAGCTTGGCATAACCTTGATTTTTTGCCTTTGCTAGCATTCATGTTTATTTTTATGTCTTGCATGTTTCATTTCTGCATCGCATATTTATCTTGATTATCACCCCATTAAGAGGGCTCCTCCCTTTGACCTAAGTCAAAGTTGGCCATAATAGGCAAAGGGATGAGTCGTTGTGAAGATCTAATCCTCTTTTATCAAGTGTTTTCAGGGACTTTAAAATAAGAGGAGAAGGTTCTCTCAACGACAGGTAAGTTCTCTTAACCATTTCATTCCGATCATTTAGATTATTACACCTTGTTAAGAAGGCTCCTCATTTGACCTAAGTCAAGGCAGACAGCAATAGGCAAAGAGATAAGCCATGGTAAAGATTTAATCCCCTTCATTAAGTGTTTCAGGATTCTGAGATCAAGAAGGGAGTGACTCTCACCATAGCAAGTAAGCTCTCTTAACTTTTACCTTGTCTGTCATTTTGTGCATTCTACCTGGTTGATAAGGCTGCCCCCCTTGACATATAATCAAGGCAAGATGACAATAGGCAAGGGGATAAGCCATAGAACAGATTTAACCCTTCTATTAAGTATTTCAGAAAAGAAACACAAGTCAAGGAGGGGTGAGAATCTCGCCAACAGGTATGTCTCTTAACCCTACATCTATTACTTATTTTTATTATTTGCCATCCCTTAGAAGGCTTCACCCCTTGACAAACTTGCAAGGGGCTAAGCCAAAATGTGATACTAACTACCCTTTTGAGCGATGTCAAGCAGATCAAATAAACACTGAAGCAAACAGGTGAAGATCTAATTATGCCATTAAGTGCTACAACAAAGAAGAAAAGCAGCTACAACATCAGAAAAGCTAAGCCTGCTACAGAAATCAGTGCCTGCTGCTACCCCCTCCAAAAGAATGACCACGTGGAGGAGGCATGGTAGCCGTGTCCGCCAAAGCTGCTGCGGCCGCCTCATTGCGGCGACGCTCTGAAGAAGTGGCCAGGAACGCAGAAGCACCGTGCTCATGGCTCTGGCTCTGGCCACTCTGCCCCTGCTGGCTCCGCCCGTGGTGACCCCGACTACGAGCGGCGCCGCCACTCCGGTGCGTACCACTCCGATGGGAGCTACTTTGATGGGTGAAACTCTGTCTCGGCTGTGGAGGGATGCCCTGGCGGTAAACCTGCAATGTCGTCTCTGCTGCCGACAAACAAACCTGCGCCTGCAAGTGCATTTGCTCCAGAGATCGCATGGCCTGGCTATGCTGGTGCTCCATCTCGCGCATGGCTCTCTCGTGCTGAAGGCGGAGATCCAAGACGATCATCTGGGAACGAAGATCGGCTGGGGTAGACCACAATGTCTCCACCTCAGACTCCAAGGACTGGATACGGGAGGACAAGCTACTCTGAAGCTCGGCAACCTGGAAGAAGAGGAAGAATATGAACCAAGAAAAGTCAACAACCAGAATAGACAACAATGAAAGATACCTCTGCCTCCTTGGTCGTCAGGGCCTCTCTCGCCTCACTAAGACGCTGGCGGAGCTCAGCCACCTCTTCCCTCGACAGATAAGGAGGTGAACCCTCAGCACGAGCCTTCCGCTGTGAACAGAAGAAAAACACATCAGAGCAAGGCAATCATATGTCGAGGATACAAATGAAGGTCAAAGGCTGTGTCTACCTTAGTCTACAGCATGCCACGAAGAGTGGCCACCTCCTGCCAAAGATCAACAATCTCTAGCTGTTGGTGTAGCAGTAAAGCCCGAGCCTCCTGAAATGGCACGAAGGTCAGAAGAGAACAACAACACAGAATTGAAAGAAAGAAAGAAGCATTTACCTGACCCTCTGGAATAAACAAGTGGCCGTACGCTTCCGCGTAACGACGAAGGTAGTCTCGGCTATTCTCTGCCCAGCCAATAACTACCTTGCCGCCTTCATACCACAAAGTGATCGAGGCGTGGTACCTCTCCACCTAGTCCACGGGGAGGAGAAGGCGCCTGGGACGAGCACCAACTAGGGGAAGAGGAAGAGGAGGCTCCAACCAGTCCTGCTCCAGACCGAGGGCGCGTGCCGAGAACCGAAGCCACAGTGGCGCCAGCTCATTGACGCACAGAAGATGAAGATCGCGGCCGAAGACACGACCAGCGTGGGCAATCCAGGGCTGGAGATGGTCATCGGTCATGAGATATGGACTCCAACACACCTGTGGGAAGCAAAATCATGATTATTATTTCAACAGGATAATATTGATACACAAATTAAACACATACCTCAGTGTGTGGGAAGTGGAGAATCTGTGCACGAATCGAAGACAACTGGCTGCGATGGCCACCAGTAGGGCGGATAGGCTCCCAGCGAGCCATCAGGGGGAGGAGGTCGGGGTAGGACTGTTGTGCCTGACCCAGGGGAAGTAGAGGTAGCTCCAGACCTGTAAAAAGCACAACTCGTCAGAGCAAAGCAGAGCAATACAAGTGTACAGGAAAGGAAAGCTGCTAAAAGTCACATGGAGAAAAGGAGAGAAGCCGGCAACCGAAACAGAACCTGCCTCAGGCTGGAGGCCACAGAACAAATGGGCGAGCATCGCTGCCCCCCACGCGTACGTGCCAACCTGCTCCAGGTCAGCAAGCAAAGGGAGGAACCGCAGATGGATGTGGTCCGTCTTCGAGCCCAACAGAAGGTGCCCGAAGAAGAAGAGGAGGAAACGGCGCAAGTCTACGTCCGCCTCCAAGGAGCCAAGTAATCCGGTAAATGCCGTTGCAGCCTGGCCGACCATGCAGCAGAAAAAGCTGTCCTGGCTCTCGCCACGGACACGCTCGGCATCAACCAAGCCTACCATCTCACCAGCCTCTAGTCTAGCGATGGTGCGTAGGCCATCCTCCGGGTCGAACTCGGGCTCATATGCGAAGAGGGCCTGGAACTCCCGCGAATAGTCAGAAGAGGTGGCACACACCACCGGCCTACCGTAAACACGAAGACCGGTGATGTGTGAAACATCCTCTAAGGAGGGCACCATGTGCCCCCATGGGAACAGAAACACAAAGGAGTCTGGGTCCCAGGACTCGTGGAGGACCTGCACCAGTGGTAGGTCCTCCCAAAACGGAGGATGGGCCCAAACCTCATCTCCTCTAACCGAACCTGCTGGAAGTCCGGTAGGCCTAGGTAGGCAGCATGCACCAGGTCCCACAAGATCCGGGATTTTATCCGGGCCTGCAAGAGATTCATTTCATTAGTTCACTCAATTTTTATTGTCAAAATGCAAAGGAGCTAATCATTAAGTGCAGGAAAAGAAAACGTATCTCTCGGACTATCGGAAGCTCGGGCTCCTCGGAATCGGAGTCGTGGCAGCGAACACGTCTCGGCATCTGTGCCAAAAGGAAAGTTGACATCAAACATTGTTACATACATTTTTTTATTTATTTCATTCAAAAAAAAAATCATCAGCCGAACGCACCCTCCCCTCCTTTGGAGAGGGAGGGCGCGAGGGCGTGCTGAGCGCGCCCTCATAATAGGGGCGCGCTCTGCGCGCCCCTGTCCGGTGAGGAGAGAGAGGGCGCACAGACCGCGCCCTCATCTTGGGGGCGCGGTCTACGCATCCCCAAACCGGGGGCGCGGTCTGCGCGCCCCTGGTCCAAGGGCGCGGTCAACATTTTGCGTTGACCGCACCCTCTCACCTGCTCGATCTTTATTTTCGCGATAACTTTGTCGAATCAACTCGGAATCGCGTGAAACTTGAATCAAATCGAAGAGCATAACCCGATCTACATTTTTTGTAACAGGGGCACTAACCTTTGATGGCGTTTCGGACTCTGGATCTGAGTTGGAACTCTGGAGCTTCTAGCGCGAGAAGAGATGGTGTACAGGTGGAAATGAGATATTCTTACCCTCAGGGGGTATTTATAGAGAGTAAAAATGTGAAAATGGAAGAAATTTGAAAATATCACCCAAGGTTCACAAAATCAAGCTGATCGCAACGCCACCGAAAGAATTCCGATCTGATGCACGGTTTGCTCAAAATAATTTTGTGAAAAAAAATTCTCTTTAAATTCTCACAAAAAATCCCTCTTTTCACATAACTTTGAATGTCTCAATTCCTAAATTAGCTAGACATATTCATGCTTTTTATCATCACTAGCTAACATTTTTCAGGATCAGGAGAAAATTCTATACATTTATTTGTCAGAAATGGCTGAAAATGTATTTTTCAGGAGAAAAATTGATAAAAATGGAGAAAATTTAAAAAAGTGCCAAGCTGTTCAGAAAATCGAGCCGATCAAGGAGTCACCGAAATAAAATTCATCAGACTCACGGTTTGCTCTGAAAAATTACCTAAAGAAAAAAGGCATGTTAAAACCTTTCAAAAATATCTTGTTTCATATTAAAAAATATTCAATGTGTTGAAAAATAACAAGGCATATTCATCATAATTGTCAACATCTGTCTTGCATTTCTCTGAAACAAGGTAAATTTCTATTGAATTTTCACTTAAACTTGTTATAAACAATTCATTGTTTATTCAAAATAAAAACAACATGGCTGACAAGTTAAAGCAGGAAAAGAAGACTCTCAGGTAAGTAGAAGCTTCAACGCGGAGATGTAGCGGCGCTTCCGGTCAGGGTCCTCTTCAATCAAGAGGTCTGGGCGGCACACCCGACTCGTCTCCCACAAGGCAATGGCTGAGATCGCCTCCTCCTCGTCATCCACTAAGCCAAGCTGCCTACCCTTGATAGGTGGCAAGTGGGACAGCTTGGGCAACTCGTATCGAGGCAAGCCAATTTGAGAGTGGCAATGGTGAGCGTTGTACAACACGAAGGCCGAACCCGTAACCAGGCGGAGATCAACGCCGGGCACAAAGCACACCTGGAAGTCCTTCTGCATTATGGCAGCAGAAGAGTGCAAGAAGCTAGAACGGTTCATGGAGGCAAAGTGAGCACACCAGTCCGGCCTCTTCTTCACTGATGCACACCTGTTGGCGACTCTCTCGCCGAAGCCAAGTGCATCGGCATATGGGAACAAGGGGCTACGGTGGAAGAGCTGCGACCTGGTGGCCACCTCACCGGCTGGATCGAACTTAAAGTGAAGATCGGTCCAGCAAGCCAGTAGAAGCACACTGCCGAAGGGAGGATGGCCCACGCAAGCTGCTGACAGTCCGCAGTACAAGAAGCCCAGAACTAAAGGCCCCAACCGCGCACCGCTCCAGATGTCGCGGATGCACGAAAGTTGATCAACCTCCGGGAAACCATCCTCCGCAGGAAACAAGAACACCGCGGCAAGGCAAGCCGCGAAACCCTTTGCACCGCGCAGAATCCGGTCCTCGTCCAGACCGGGAGGCATCGAGAAGAGATTGTCCAAGCCGCCAACTTGGGAACACTGATTCGCTTGCCGGCTAACAAGGTGCTAATCTGCCGAGCCTCGACAAAATCCTGCAAGAATTCCAAGCAAGAGAGGGGTCCTGAAGGGATGAACATACCTTCAGTCTCTCCCTTCTTAGTCCGAGGAAGGCCGAGAAGGAGTTCTGCCTCTTCAAGGAGAACTGTACACTCAAAGCTGCCGAACACGAATGTGTGAGTGTCGGGGTGCCACAACTCAACAAGATCTCCCATCAAACCGAAGTTAAGGGAGTAGCTTGAATATTGCTTGGCATGGATCAAGAGCCCGGTTAAGCCCCAATCTTGAAGAATCGCTTTGACCGACAAGCCGAGGACGTCAAGCAAGCCGGAAAGCCAGGGAGGAGAGCAATACCGGCGAGGCCCAGGGAAGTTTGGGTAATCCTACACCCAAACAAGAGTTAAGAGAAAAAAATTTTAAGAAAAAAGAAGAAGAGAGTGGCTGAAAGCTAAAATTGGCAGCAAACTTACCAAGTCGGCGTCGATTCTGGCCTTCAGATGATCCGGGACGCTTGAAATACCTCGAACCGAGCCAACACACTGCTTTTTCAAAGGAGGAACCATCCTGGGTGTTGGTAGGACGATCTGGTCGTCCTAAGAGGTGTTTATATAGGGGAAATCGGTCCCGATTTGAATCGGATTCGGATCCGGTCAAAACATGAAATTGGGATCGAACGCGCCCCCGAGGTGGGGGCGCGCAGGCCGCGCCCCCAAACCTAGGGCGTGCTGGCTGCGCCCCCCAACTGAGGGGGCGCAGGCCGCGCCCTCGGTTCGGGGGCACGTTCGGTCAAATTCTTTTGAAATTTCTCAAAAATTCAGAAAAATTCAGAAAAAATTCAGAAAATTTTTTAAATCAAATATATTTATGTTTGATCTTTATTAAGTCCGAGTGAATATCATTGTTCATTCGGAACTAACATATTGATGAAAGACAAGAATTGCTCGCGGAAACAAAAGAACGGACATGGGAAACCCCCATAACTTGCCGACTAGCATATATGTCGCTAGTCGTGTGTTATTATCTTATGCATTATTTGTTGAAGACCATGAGCACGGAGAAGACTTGACCCGAGATCCCCTTCATCAAAATCTACGACGGTCGGGTCATCTCTAATGCTCACGGATAAGCCAAAGTTGTCTTTGTGAGGGACGATAGTTCCCGAATGGGTATCTTGACCTCATAGACAATCTATATCTTCAACTATTTGTTATACAAGTTTTGTTTTGTTTTCTTGAGCCCAACATGCATCATGTAGCATTAATTGCATTACATTTTGTTTTGTCATTGCATACATCATTTCCTAAACTTCACCTTCTCACTCTCTCGATCATTCTAAATCTCACCGTGTTTTCTAATCCCATCGTGTTCTCTAATCCCACCATGATCTCTAGTCCCACCAACCTCTCTAATATCCCACCGTGTTCGGTAACCACTTTGTGCCCTCAAATCTTTCATTTCTTTTCACCACTGTGGCCATTGCAACTTCTTTGCTATTCGTCCCACCATGGCAGCTACCTCATCCCGCCAAGGACCTTCTATTCGATCAGAACTTGCACAATCATTATCTTCACGGTCTATGCTTAAACATTTGCCTTTCGGAATATGAGATCATTCCATTCCAAATCAAATATTGTCTCTTGGAAGACTTAAATGAATCTAAGAGCCTGAATGTGCTCGATTGGTATTCTTTTACTTTTTCAAAACAAATATTTAAAAAAAAAAATTTAGCCCATCACAGTACAGGAACACCGCAAAGATCGGGTTACCGGTAGATGATGAACCTATGAACCCATGTTTTGGGGACTCCCCACCGCGTTGGGGGTTGGCTATTCTTCTCTCGTGCCAATGGCACATCTCTTACCAATCGAACATTGGAAGACTTGATGAAACATGGCGGTTAACCAGGAGACTTGAGGAGATTCATCTTGCCAAATCTGGTCGTTAAGCGTGTCTATATCTACACCTTGATGCCACCTTTTCAGTCCACCACCATTTCTCTCCACTACGTTCCACTATGATCCATCTCGCTTCGCTACGCTTTCTCTACATTTCACTTCGCTCTGCTACATGCCATTCCCTTGCAAAGCCGACATCAAGGCGAGGCAAGTTGTAGACACGCCAAATTGGCTTGATTCGGAGCCCTAGACTCTTATTCCATAGGCGATATCTTTTATTTGACCGTTATCTGATCTGGATTACCTCGGGGAGATGAGCTAAGGACATTGGTGGAGCCCCTTGTAAGTTGAGAATGGACCAATGATTTCCGGAATATTGCCGTAACCTTCAAGCGAGAGCCGCACGTGAACTGTAAAAACATGAAGCCTGCTCAATGACCGACCTTGAATGGTCCATAATTGAAGGTCTCAGGAGTCCCGCATGTGTTCCGTAACATTCAGGGTTTCCGAGAAGTCACTTCGGTAGGCGTCAGTCAATGACGGCTTTCGTTACGGCTTTTTCGATCTGTGCTGACACGGCTATCCCGGACCACATGTTAGGCCTTTACGGTCATCACCGGGTCTTTTCAGGTCATTCGGGTCAATTCTAGCTGAATATTTTCATCAACCAGGGCCATATGGCCATTTCGGTCAATTTTAGGGTTTCCCGGCTTTTCCGAGTTTCGGTTCACATTTACCGGGTTAATATTAAATTTTTCGATGACTTCGGGTTTTACGGTCATACCAGACTTGTTCGGTCATCATTTTAAGTCATCCCAAGTTGACTCGAGATTTCTCGATCGGAACCGTGCTCTTTCAGATCTTCGCCCCAGGTTTCGGCTTTCCGCGAGAGGGTAAACCGGTAGAAAGCCCCGTGCAAACATCTCGGGAGTCATGCTGGCTGGTTTACCAACTTGAGGAGGTGTAGCTTAAGGTCCTCTTTCCAACGCAACAAACGGGAGACGAATCGGACATCCCGTTTGCAAGATACGGCTCGCGGAACACGTGCGCAGGAGAGAGAGTCTACCGCGCCCCCGCTCCCTTTGAAAGAGGCACCTTCTAACCGGGGGCACATCCTGCGCGCCCCCGGTTGCTTTGAAAAGCGGGGTCGCGGTCAGTTTCTTTAAATCAAAAATTGCCCCGATTAGCACCTTCTAAACCAGATTTTTGGAAGGTTTCCGGCGTTGATTTTCAATTATTTGTACCTCGCCCCCGGTTCGGGGGCGCGTTACGTATGTCACGTCAATTTTTAGCAATTTCCGGAAGTTTCCGTCGATTTTTAGCAGTGAGATGCATAACGTGCCCCCGCTACCTTTGAAACAGGGGGGCGCGCAGAGCACGCCCCCGAACTGGGGGTGCGCCCTGCGCGCCCTTGGTTTGAGGGCGTGCCCTGCGCGCCCTCGTCCCCTTTGAAAAGAGGGGGCGCGGTCGGTCCAATTTCCAAATTTTTCACTGGCTTCCTTCCCCTATAAATTGAGGGCCATTCTCAATGACCCAAGGTTAATCCCCGGTGCCTAGTTCATCTAGAGGTCGTCCAAGCTCTTCTCCAAAGCCATCCCGACGTCCAAAGGCGATCCGAAGTCAAGAGATCGATCCCGAGGTGAAAGAGAAGGCTCGATCCGGGTGTTCTGCATCAGCCAACTTCATCGACTTCTGCAGAAAATCTGAGACTTCTTCTGCAAAAGTCTTCAACATAGAAGATGTTCATATCTTCGTCATCTTTCATCTCCAACTGATGGAACTCAATTCCAACTTGCCGTTTGTTTGTGGCAATTGCTACACTGAGGGTGCGCATCCAGGTTCTATTTTCTATATCTCCCCAATTTCATAATTTTTACTGACTTCTACAGGAGGATTTCGGAGAAGTCATCAGCATAGGAACTCTTCCTCTCTGATTCGTCTGTCTACTCAAACAAACCTCACTCGATTCTTACATCGGGGTCGTCCGTAGCATCCTATGCACCAAAGTCGCGCGAGAAGGTTGCAAAGGCTACCCGAACCGGCCTTCTTCAACCAACTCGGCTTCAACTCAAGCCGATCCATTCCATAAGCTTTCTCAAATCCCTTAACTCAGTTTATTTAATGTTTTAAAGCATCTTTTAGTTTATTTACATCGTTTTTACATAATCAAAAATACAAAAAAAAGGGTTAGGACTCGCCCCAATCCGGTGAGTTCGATTCCAATTGCTTCTTTCTCATATTCTTTCTACAGTTACTACACTTCCCATAGTTCTAATCATTTTCTTTCACTTGGTTTATTGTTCTAGTTGCACAGGTTTGTCAAGTTTGCATCGGTTGGAAACTCTTCTTCATCAGCCGGCCGAAGAAGAAGAAGGTTGAACCCATATCCCAATCTCCCACGCTAAGGTACACGGTCAAATCAACTCTTCTCTTGATTTACATTCCATAAAGCGGAGCCCGCGGCTCCTGGAGATCACCTTTTATTATGTTCTAAGTTAATTCATTCCTCACTCTCCTCCCACATGACCTGAACCATCTCTGGTGCTCGAGCGACGCCGTGAGATGAAAGTTTGGGGATCAATGTGAGTGTGGGACCGAGGTAAGGACATTTTACCGCTTTCCGAGTGTTTTCAATTCACTCTCCTTTTTTTCCCAATTCCATCTTTCACCTTCTTCTCTTGAGGTGCCGATCCGGAACCCGTTTCTGGAGTCGACAATTAGGACCACACGCTTTTGAGGACCCCATCCTTCCTAGTGCTAGATGCACCTCTAGAAGAGTAAGTAATATTTTGGGAGGACTCCACCCCTTGTCTCCAGTCCCCTTCTGACTCTATTGTACTTTTTAGAATAGGCTTATTGAATAGCATTTCAATGTAACATTTTCACCTCTCCTAGATGTCCATGTCTAGGGTCAACACCCACCCCTCCCTATCTTTAATACACCAAATATGTCCTATGTCTAAATATCTTCTCTCCCTCAACTTGGTTAGTTGGTAAATATACTTATCGCCTCCCTTTGTGCTCAATTTGTCATATAACTTGCTACATACTAACTCCCTCATCTAATCGCCCTTTTTGTCTTGCTCTTAGCTTTCTTATATTGTTTGAAGGCCTCGTTAGTTTCACATTTTGGCAATTTCATAAACCATTTTCTCTTGCTCTTCTCGACTCTGCACTTCAACATTCCACCATCATGATTCCTTCATAGTTGGATCTTGCCTAGTAGACTCACCAAAAATATTTGTTATTATCATCTTAATATTTGATGTCATAATAGCCCACATTGACTCAACCTCTCTGTTCCCTCTATTCAAATCTCATTCCTTAAGCTTGGAGGCCTCATTCCCAAATACCTTATGCTTACTTCCCCTCAATTCATGACATTTGATCCTAGGGGTACTCTTTTGCTGCACCACTTGCAACTTCCCTAGGACTTTTAAATCCAAGACCAAGAGTTTATGTTAGATTGTGAGTGCTTCACCAAGAATGACTTTGCAATCCTTACATAGAGTGTACATCATTTTCTTGATAAGGATAAAGTCAATATGGCTCATACTCTACCCATGCTTAAACTTTACTAGGTGGGAGTCTCTTTTGATGAAGTGGGTATTCATTAGAATCAAGCCATAGGCCACAACAAACTCTAAGATAATTTTCTCCTCTTTATTCTACTCTCCAAACTCAATGCCCCCATGAATGCACTCAAATCCATTCCCTTCAGACTTAACATGACCATTGAGATCATCACAAATCAAGATGCTTTTCTCATTTGGTATCTCTCGCATGGTACCATCCATGTCCTCCTAAAATTGAACTTTCAGCTCACTACAAGCCTCTACTTGGGGTGCATAGGCACTAATTATATTGATTATCTTTGGATGAGCAACCACCTTAACTAGGATGATCCTATCACCCAGATAGACCATAGATACCACCTTGTCCTTGAGGGTACTATCCACAATGATTTCAACTCCATTTTTTTAGATGTCTACCCTATGTACCAGAGTTTGAAACCTGACCTTTCACCTCCTTGGCTTTCTCCACTTTTCATTTAGTTTTTTGAATGCAGGTGATACTACTCTTATGGCTATCCATCATGTCATCCAGCTCCCCTAAGTTACCTATGAGGGTTCCTATATTCCAAGTACCGATATGTAATCTTGATTCCAACTATAAGGAATCATTTTATAAAATTTGATGCAGTAAAAGCGATGATTCCTATGAGTTCATGTTGATCATGTGTCAATCAGAACCAAATGACGAAAACCAAAAACCAATCAAAATGAGTTCGAATATACCTGATAGGGATTCATTTATTCTCTTGGAGAGAAAGAGGAATAACTTCTCAAGTTCTTCAAACTATTCAAATATCCGATCGCTAGCAATATTCACACGAACTTCATTCATGACAGATTCTTCCTTTGTATTGAGCCCGAGAACTCTTCCCTAACGGAGTTTCATCACTCATAGATGTCTTCCAGAGAAAGGATAAGGTAGAGAGAAAGCTAAGGACATGGTTTTTACTCTTGAATTGATAGGGTTTGGCTAGAACCATTAGTGTTTATAGAAAATTTAAAATTGTTCATAAAAACCTAAAATATTCATAAATTATGACATTGCCCTTGTTCTAATGGATAAGCCCTTATGTGTGTAACTCATTGAACCTAATAGCCTATTTGGTTGAGGCCTAATTAAAATATAATAACTCTATTTAATTAAATTAAATCTATTATTTAATAACAAATTAAATAGCTTACTAATTATAAAGGGTACAAGTCACATCTTATGATCTTAAATGGATGTGAGAATAATATTATCTTCATTGAGTCTTTTCATCATTAGTTACTACATGTATATATACCCTCTTCTATTCAATGTCCCAATTGGAAATGAGTATGGCATCTACCATCAACTCATTAATATATTGATACTACAAGATCCTATACTCGGTATCAAATCAATTGAAAAACTCATTTTTAGTTACCCTCTTCAAGCTAGCTAATGATTTAAAGTACTATCTCATAAGACATTCAGTCTCATTTACGAGAGTGGACAATCTCTTGTTGTTCACTCAATTGTCTTCACCGTGTTTTTCTTGTACCTAATCCATCACTATATTGGACCATCTATGCGATGATCTATAAGTCAATGGTCAAAGCACAAGTTCCACCTCACAAGGCATCTTTAGCAACTCAAGTTAAATGTCTAACCATGTAACTGTGATGATAGCAAACTTTGATTGACGGTTTGGTAAGATACCATTTAGGGTTTCTAATTTGATCAGTTTAGTGAACTCATTCGACTAATGAGCACTTGTATGTGTATCTTTGTGTCTCCATGCTAATGACTAATATGATCGGTCATTTTCATCACATAAGAAGACATCACATACACTAACTTATCTGAATCTTTGATGTCTCGTCTCAAGGATCCTATGACTAGGAACAATTAGATGATTAATTTCATCATCATGATCTGATCATGATTCAATAATCATTGCATGTGATCAAAGACTTTTGTATACCTTTAATAAGAGCTATAATGAATATTTGCTTAATTAATTGAATGAGACATTTCTAACAATGTCGAATCATATCATATATGATTAACTTATAGGCATACATTTCGATCACTAACTTTACTTGACTAGGGTTGGACATGCACACTCTCTTGCTTTGATGATTACGGGAAGGTAAATTAGCCCCACCCCTCCTAATCCAACACTCTCTCTGACCTAAAAGCCCACCCCAACAAACTCCATACTTTGCGACCATAGGTGGGGGCTCTCTTCTTATCCCAACCCACAGTACCCCTATCCTTTGAACTCCAACCTGACCTGCCACAAGAATAAATATAATTTAAATCCATAAAAATAGAAATAACATATGTTATACATTGGTTGTCACTTATCGCAACCCTCTCATTTTCTCATCTGGGCTAGGGATAGACAACAGTAGGAGAACTCAAACTAAAATACAAATAAATATACAATAAATATGAAGCCACAAGGACTAGTTTGAACTATGTCAAGCTAAAAATAAACATTAACAATATGCCATAATTTTCTTTAAACAATAAATATAGACGACAATTTGATCAATTGTACAAGCTCAACTATTACATAAAAAGAATGAGCATGGACAAGTAGTTAATAAAATAATTATGTGAATAATCAATCAACTAAGAATTTAATTAACAAAAGATAGATACAATAACTCTTTATTGAAGTATGCCCAACTCTATATTTCTATATAGATATAAAGAAATGGGCTTCGCCACCTCCTCCAGTCAATAAGATTTTCTATAAGAATCTAATATTCTAAGTACATACTTTTATCTTTCTTTCAATCTTTTCTTTCTCAGATTTATTTTTGTAATAATGTTTATTTAGTTTAAAGTTTATTCTAAAACTAGCACCTTGCTCCCCCACTATGTACTCACTATTTTACCCACATCTATCTTAGATATTGGAACTCTTGCTTCTTTAACACATCATTAGGGTGTTTATGCGGTGTAGTGCATTTGGAAAATGTCCTCACTCTTATTGTATATTATACTACATTCAAGTTAAGGTACAATGTGTCGTAGGTAAAGAATGTCACAATGTTTATATCATTTGAATCTGTATTATAGGATTTGATGATAGTTTTATGCTGACTGTCTTCTTTCACAATCTTCATTTTTTATATGAGCTTGTGATCAACTATGATAGAGTTTCAAGTCTCAAAATTATGGAGTTATTTAATCTTTAGTATGTCTTAGGAATATTGTAGAATAGATGTTTGGTTATAGAATAGATGTTTGGTAACTTCAAAGAAAGATTTCCAATAAACTACTGAATGTTCATTGCAAAATTTAAAGGAAGATTTCATTAGATGTTTTCTATAAAACTTCATAAGAAATGTAAAAGAAGAAATAAATGAATTATATCACCCGACAAATTAAAATAGTGATAGAAAATAAGAGTATTGAAATGAGATAAAAAAAATATTTGGCATTTATGTTGAGCCCTTATTGGAAACATGGCAAAAAACTTAACAATAGAATTGATAAAATAATATGAAAAGATTGTTGTAAAAGATGCCATTGATATTATATAAAGACTAAAATTTATTGTTTGGTAACTTGACATTTTACTTTTAGTTAATTCTATCTTTGTTTAAATGCACCTTCTTTTACATGTAACTGCATTTATTTCTCAAAATATAAGAATAAAAAACAATAGTTGTGTACTTCAAATTAAAATGTGTTTTATTATTCCATGTTTATATAAGTACGATTAATATTTTTATATTTATGGATGTCATATTTTGATATTCATGTAGTGCTGATTTTGATTATATAGAATGACATCTAACACCTAATATTGATTTGGCCCTTTACAGAGTTTACCGTACATCTAATATCAATTTTAATATTGATACAATATTATCAAACATCTAAAACTATCTGCTAAACCAAACAATAGAACTTCAAACAAAATAGCAATATTCTAGTCTAACTAGTCCGAAAAATACCATTGTCAAATACTTCCTTTTGTAGGAAAATATATTCAAGAAGAAAATTCCAAGAAACAACTCAATATGATCAATAGCTTAAAAGAGAAAGCAATAAACTAGTACATGAAAAATTTTCACTAAAAGTAAGTAATATTATCAATAATAAAATATTTGAAGAATCATTGGACTATCTATTAGATGAATATAATGATTGTATAATTGAATATAGAAAAATGAAAAGAATAACTTTAATCCATCATGAAATAAATGAGGAAGCAATAGCAGCACTAAAAAAATGCAATCAATAAGCTTATTATTACCAGAGATAAAATCAATGATCTCAATGTTCCTACAATGTCAAATCCATTATTGGATATATTGTAAGGAATCAATACATGACAGCGGAAAAATTTTGATTCCATAAAACCATGATCTTTGCCTTGATCGATGCCGAACGAGCAAAACCGGGAACCGAATATGAAGTAGAACGAGAGTACCTCATGGGATTTCTCAAATCCCTCACCATGGATGAAGAGAGGACGTTCCTCCTTGCTGAAAACCGTTCAAGTGTCCGGTCTCTAGCGGTATCCACACGATCTGCTTCAATAGACGAGTTCTCTCTTCCTTCGGGCCTCCGAAACCTTCCAGATCCAAGCTTGACCATGGGAGATCACCTTCTAGAGGAGAGAGGAGGGAGAGAGGAGGCTTGGGACGTGCTCCAGCCCTATGGCTTGTTAGGGTTTGGCTTCATAAGCCATTTATATATAGAAGATGGAATTTTTTACAAAAACCCAAAACTTCTATAAAATTGCGTCCATGCCCTCATCTTATTGACCAGATCTATTGTGTGTGACCCACTAGGCCCAATAGTCAATTTGGTTGAAGCCTTAATTAATTTAAAAGAACAATTCATTTAAATTAAATCAAAACCGTTATCTGATAACAGTTTTTATGGCTTTTTGATCATAAAGGGTACAAGCCACATCCTATGATCCCAAATGACTTTGGGGAGTTAAATAACATCCATTGAGCCTTTCCATCATCAATTACCACACGGATTTAAATCCTCGTTCATACAATGTCCCGGTCGGTCAGGGGTTCGGCACTGACTGTCAACCCCTAAGTATTCCGACTCTATGAAATCTTATACTCAGGAATGGATCAACTGGAAAACTCCTTTTCCAATTATCCTATCTACCTTGGCCAAAGATTTAGAGTACTATCCATAGGACATTCTCTCTCTCCTACCGAGAGTGAACGATCCCCTATTGTCCGCTCAATTGCCTCCACCAGGTTTCCCATATACCCAATCCATTAACTATATAGGACCACAATACTAAGTGATCCATCAGTCAATAGTCAAAGTACATAGTACGCCTGGCAAGACATCTTTGGCGACTTAGGTCAAAGATTCAACCGTGCTATTGAGATGTAAGAATAACCTGATAGACAGTTCGGTAAGATACCGATCAGGTTTTCCTAAATTGGTCAGTTCAGTGAACTCATTCCACTAATGAGCACCTGTGTGTGTATCTCAGTGTCTCCACACTGATGACCAATGAGATCGGTCATTCTCATCATATGAGAAGACATCACACACACTAGTCTATCCGGATTCTTGATGTCCTATCTCAAGGATCCTATGACTAGGAACATTTAGATCACATACCTCTAGATGATCGATCTCATTATCATGATCTCATCATGATTCAATCATCATTGCATGTGATCAAGGACTTCATTACGATATACGCTTCTAATAAAAGCTAGTAACGAAGTTTTGCCTATTTAATTGAATGAGATATTCCTAGAAATGTCGAATCATATCATATATGATTGGCTTGTAGGGCATACATTTCTATCAATCTCCCACTTGCACTAAAGCCAATCACCCGGTGGGCGATCTCTATCGACTCAAGGTGAAGCTCAAACACTCTTTGAGTATACGTCGATTAGTGGATCTGTAATGTTATTAACGGAAGATACTCTATCTTTAATTATATCTCTATCAACTGCATTCTCTCTGATTCTATGGTATTGCCATAGAAGTTTGAAACTTCTAATGAGACTTTGGCTCTACCCCATTATTTTCTCAAAACAATATACTTTCAGAGAAAATTGGGACAATCCCATAAGCTAGATGAATATCTTCATCTACACAGCTTCTCAAGCAATATACAGTCATTATGCATTCTACTTTAGATTAGTTGTAGAATTAGCAGTGATCTCTTGCATGGAACTCTTCCAGCTCACTGCACCACCATTATATTGACTTATTATCAGACTTATCTAATTAGAAGCTTATGTTCATAAAACTACAAGACTTCAAGTCTTATCCTCCAAACATTAGAGATATATCCTTAGTGCTTCTCAAGTACTCAAGGACACATCTCTTAATTATCCTTTGACTCTCACAAGGATTTACTTGATGAATGCTCAATAACACTTATAACATGAAGTCATGTGCGTAGCATCACAAATATGATAGGTCCTATTGCAAAAGCATACGGGCTATACTAATGTGACCTCTTTATCTCTTAAGAAGTCTACAAAGACATCTCTTTAAAGATATCAACTCCACACTTCATAGGTAAGAAACCTATCTTGGAGTTTACCATGTCAAACTCTTTGACTATGGTTTCTATGCACATGAATTGGGTAAGGCCAAGAAACCTTTTAGATCTATCTCCATAGATCTTAAAACCCATATTAAGTTTGGAGGATCAATTGATAACTAGGCTCACTTATGATAACATACATACTTCATTCTTAATGAGTAGTATGTCATACATATATGATGTCAAGAAGATAATAGCACTCCCACTTATCTTATTTGAAAATACAAGGCATATCTTCATTCTCAATGAAGTCATAAGATTTAATCTCATTAAACCTTATCTACCATTTATGGGAAGTTTTACTTGAGTCCATAAATGGACCTTATGCACACACTATTTGGATGTTTTGGAACTTGATTCCCAAAGGTTGTATCATATACACCTATTTCTCAAAATAACATAGAGAAATATTATCTTAACATCCATTTGACATATCCTATAGTCATAGTGTGTAACAATCAAATCCGAATGGATTAATTCCATGGCATAGGTAAAAGGTCTTATCATAGTCAACTATTTGACATAAATGATATCCCTTTTAACTATCCTTACTTTGAAGGTCTCTACCTTCTAATATACTTCAATCTATTCTTTAGTGATCCATTTATACCCTATAGATATTAAATCCTTAGGTGGATCTATCAAGTTCTGAACTTGATTAGAATAGATAGAGTTTATATCGGATTTTATTGTTTCTTCCCATTTTGAATCAATATCTCATATTGCTTCAATATAGATCTTAGGATCATTATCCTTTTATCTTATGTTTCATTTCTTCCATCAGAGATATGTCTCACATATCTCTTAGGTTGATTGGACATAAGAAAAGATCTATGATTTGCCCTTGTGTAAATATAAACTAGTACCTTAATAAAAGTGTCCATGGATTGTGGGACTGGAACACCTTCCATTTTTACCTTGCTCCCACTGTCTTTCTAAATGAGGGCTCTTCCTCTAGAAATATGGAGAGATGAGCAACTCATACCCTTCTCCCTAAGGGAGGCATTAATATCCTTAAGTTTCCTTAGGATATCCCACAAACCAACACTTTGTAGTCTTATATTCCAACTTGATAGGGTTATACTTCTTTACCAAGCCAGACATTACGAAACCTTAACTTGCTTAAGGTCAAGCTTTAATCCCTTTCCATATCTAATATGGAATAATTGGAATAGACTTGAAAGGTACCGATTTAAGATCAAATGTCTATATTGAGTGCTAACCCCTAAACAGACAAAGAAGAATTTTGCAAAGGTTGTCAATGTCCATATTATGTCCTACACAATATGACTTCTCATTTTAGCTACTCAATTAAGCTAAAATGTATAAGAGGTGTCCATCAAAATTAGATTATACTATCCTTCCTTTATGTGTGAATTATTACTTAAGTATCCCCTCTTTGATCTCATCAAAGAGTTCTAATACTCTTTTCATTGATATTTCCTCTTCATTCTTAATCTCAAATAATTTCTCAAAGGTTTTGGATTTGTACTTCATAAAGTGCATATGTCCATACCTAGAGAAGTCATCTTTGAAAATTAATGAAGTTGAAATATTATCCTCTATCTTTAATAGATATGGGCTAACATGCATCTAGATGCATGAGTTCTATAAACTCATTAGCCCTCTCTCCATGTCTAACAAATGAAGAGTTGGTCATTTTGCTTAATAAGATAAGACTTACATATAGTTAATGATTCTAAATCATTTACCTATATGTTACTATCCGAATAGTACTCCTTAAGTCTTTTCTTATAAATATGACCGTACTATTAAACAATAGATCGATCAATATCAATCTACTTCGCCTAATGAGGATTATTCACACATATTATACGAGCATACATATCTTATATGAATAAACTCTTTATTATGCTCCTATTGGTAAACACTTTACCAGTTATCATCTTCATACCATAGAATAAATCTCCATTTATTCAACTAGGAAATGAAAACAGTATTCTTTTAGAAGGATAATTAAGACAACTCTAGAAGGCTATAGAAAATTCGTATCTCCCACTAGTAATGATGCAACATTTTGTACCATTTCATATGTAGGATAACAATCTTCCTTAAGTCTTCATTTACTTGCTATTATCTACAACTCATTGTAGATATATGATGCATCTCTGGTATCTCATACTATTAAATGCACCCCTAGTATCTTATACTAGAATACACATACATAGTATCTTATACTATCAAATGTGTATATAAGACAACTAAATATTAATGACATAGATACATGGAGCTTCTCAAGTTCCACCTTTGCATTATGTGCAATACACTTTGCACTTCTTCTTCTACTTACCATCATCATGATAGTAGAGGAATGCTATGTCAAATTTGGGTTATAATATCTTGACTTACTTCTTTGACTTTTAACTATGACCATCTATCTTTATCTAATGATCTTACTTCTTTCTATTGGTCTTACCAATAAGAAGTATTCAAGATGTATTATTCTTCATCACCTTTAATTAGCTCATCACCATGAGTCATGATGGATATCAAATCCATCTATCCATGTTACCACTACTAATTTTATCTGATAGAGGCTAACATCTGATAGAAGGCAATCAATACATCATCTCAACGAGATAAGATCTTATCTTCTCTCACATCATTAGATAGTGTAGGAGATACCTACTTCTCAAGTAGGATAGTCAATAGGTCAACTATGAGAACTATTCTCTTAGTTCTAAACCGATATAAGAAGTGTGAGCCATTAAAATACTTAGCATCTAGCATGCTAGATTAATGGTGGTTTGTAATATTCTACAACAGAGATATAATTGTATTAACATTACATACATTCATTAAAATTAAGATATGGTCTTTCATCCTAATTTATACTCCCACTAACTTTTCGACGAATTTGCATAACCCTCATTATGCAAAGACGGGATATCACGATAACATCCTAGTGGGGACCAAGACCCTACTAACTTTATGGTGATGACCTTGTGGTAGCACAACAAATCATCCCATACTTAATAGGTAGGCAACTATTGCCGGTTGCAACTCTTGCAACTCTTAGTCATTTAGCCTCTAGAGTTATGATCTTGTGGTAGCACAACAAACCATATACTCTAGTTAGGTCAAACCCGCTTGTTACGTTATGAGAATGGATTCTTCACACAACCCTTGTGGTAGCACAACAAAGCCATGCAAATGGTCCACCCCAAAGTTCGGCTAATGCCTTGGCCATGATCTCCAATCCCTTGCTGAATAGGCCTTGTGGTAGCACAACAAACCCATCCAATCTAAGATTGGCTCATCAAGACCATAACAACGGAAGGCTACGTGAGTCATTCTTAATGTCTCACGTTTATCGACCTAATTAGAACGAGGAGGGATTTTATTTTAGTCTCATCAACATAGGTGCTACGTATAAATATTAATATACCTTTGGAATATCATATATTTAAGGTATAATCTGTAGCACACACCACATATCAAATATGCATTAAAACATAGGTGATCATGGACTTAACCCTAAGCATACACCTAAGGCACCCCTATAGGTGCAATTCCTTGCTTCAGAAGCTTGAGTTGGCATGCTCCCACTTCAGAAGGGTGCTTCTCCAAGTGGTCCCGCTCTCCATTCTACCACGAGCCGGCTTCTAACCATTACAAGCAGCTAAAGGGTACATAGACCCACAAATGTACAACTCATAATAAGAAACCTCGGTTTTAACCAAGGGGAGTACACAAATGGGGGAGGTAGAATGTACAATCAGATTGTATAGAGAGAGAGGAGGCACACGCAGGCCCCATTTAATAGCATAACCAACTTAATTAACCAAGCAATCAAAAGCAAAGCATATTTAAGTCCATGATCACCTCCATACACACACCAACATTCATCACATGAACATAGAGCGCATACGTGATAATTATATGAGATATATCATATATTCCATCATAAAATTATATACTGTAATTTTGAAATTCCAAATTTCATGCTTGTCGAATTTTCATAAAATAAATAACATGAAATGCACATATAAACAATTTACATGCACAAGACAAGCAATATAAAATATTCAGATGATTCATGCTTTTCCAAAACTTATAAGAGCATTAAATTAATGTCCAAATCATAATTCTTCAAAATCACATTTTTCAGAATTTATTTGAACACTAATTTAATCAATAAAGATTTTAAAACAATTTTAAAATCATTTATAAAATGATTCTATGGCAACCAAAGTCCAAAACTATTTAACAGGTTCATAAACATTTTAAAAACCTATTAAATAATTTCTCAGAACTTATATAATCATTAATTTCATTAATTTTGATCTTAAAACAATTTTAAAATCAAAATAGTAGAATTCAATGACAAAAATAGTAAAACTCTATTTAATAAGTCATTAAACACTTTAATAACTCATTAAATAAATTCTACAATTTTTCAGAATTTTTATGGAATTTTCTGGCAATTTTTCGGATCAAAAATGAATTTTAAACAATTTAAAAAGCATTTTTGAATTAAATAAAGGGAGGCGCAGTGCGCCGGCCAATGAGCGCCGGCCACGGCACCTCGGGCTCAACGTAGCTCTGCCACGTACCCCCCCGGCTTGCGCCGGAAGGCCGTCGGCCGCGCTCCGCGTGCCGAGCGCCCGCGTGCGCCGCCGCGCGCCGCCGGGGCTAACGCGGCGCGGCCGCGTACCCCCCCGGGGTGCGCCCGTCCATCCGCCACGTACCCCTCCGCGCGGTTGAGTCCGGATCCAATCCGGACTCGTCTTCTCCGCCCGATAAGGGCGGGGCGACACTGTAGCACCCGAAAACCCTAGAAAAGCGCCGACTTTCGGGCCTTATTTGGGGGGTCAAACGGTGTCCAAAAAATCAGAAAAAATATGCGTTGGAATCCTTAAACAATAAGGATTTTATCTATAGAAGTTTCATCTCATGAAAAATTCTATCCAACGCTAAGTTTCAGGAGGAAGTTGCCACGGCCGCAATTAAACCAAAACGCAAATCCCTCTCAAATCCGGCACCTCCAAGGGCCGTTGAGTGTCCAATAACTTATGGAAACTCTAGGAAACTTAATTTCCTATATTCCTACGTCATTAGACAGAGGTATTTGAGTCGAAATAGGTAAGTTCATCAACTCCCCCAATTTCGGCCGAATTTTCGGATATGATCATCTTAGCAACTTTCCGAACTCATTCCGGACTCTCCGGATGGCCAAAATTCATGAGGTTTGCGGAATTGGAAAGATCTCATCCACGAGAATCCAATGAATCTAACCACACACAGTTTTGTATCTCATACAAACTGTGGTGATCAAATCAAAACAGCTCTGTATGCAGTTTCGGGAAAGCAAGAAATCACATGAAATCAAGCCAATTTCGATTCAACTTCGACCAAGGTTTCAACCGGGCTCTGATACCACTGTAAGGAATCAATACATGACAGCGTAAAAATTTTGATTCCATAAAACCATGATCTTTGCCTTGATCGATGCCGAACGAGCAAAACCGGGAACCGAATATGAAGTAGAACGAGAGTACCTCATGGGATTTCTCAAATCCCTCACCATGGATGAAGAGAGGACGTTCCTCCTTGCTGAAAACCGTTCAAGTGTCCGGTCTCTAGCGGTATCCACACGATCCGCTTCAATAGACGAGTTCTCTCTTCCTTCGGGCCTCCGAAACCTTCCAGATCCAAGCTTGACCATGGGAGATCACCTTCTAGAGGAGAGAGGAGGGAGAGAGGAGGCTTGGGACGTGCTCCAGCCCTATGGCTTGTTAGGGTTTGGCTTCATAAGCCATTTATATATAGAAGATGGAATTTTTTACAAAAACCCAAAACTTCTATAAAATTGCGTCCATGCCCTCATCTTATTGACCAGATCTATTGTGTGTGACCCACTAGGCCCAATAGTCAATTTGGTTGAAGCCTTAATTAATTTAAAAGAACAATTCATTTAAATTAAATCAAAACCGTTATCTGATAACAGTTTTTACGGCTTTTTGATCATAAAGGGTACAAGCCACATCCTATGATCCCAAATGACTTTGGGGAGTTAAATAACATCCATTGAGCCTTTCCATCATCAATTACCACACGGATTTAAATCCTCGTTCATACAATGTCCCGGTCGGTCAGGGGTTCGACACTGACTGTCAACCCCTAAGTATTCCGACTCTATGAAATCTTATACTCAGGAATGGATCAACTGGAAAACTCCTTTTCCAATTATCCTATCTACCTTGGCCTAGGATTTAGAGTACTATCCATAGGACATTCTCTCTCTCCTACCGAGAGTGAACGATCCCCTATTGTCCGCTCAATTGCCTCCACCAGGTTTCCCATATACCCAATCCATTAACTATATAGGACCACAATACTAAGTGATCCATCAGTCAATAGTCAAAGTACATAGTACGCCTGGCAAGACATCTTTGGCGACTCAAGTCAAAGATCCAACCGTGCTATTGAGATGTAAGAATAACCTGATAGACAGTTCGGTAAGATACCGATCAGGTTTTCCTAAATTGGTCAGTTCAGTGAACTCATTCCAATGAGACCAATGAGATCGGTCATTCTCATCATATGAGAAGACATCACACACACTAGTCTATCCGGATTCTTGATGTCCTGTCTCAAGGATCCTATGACTAGGAACATTTAGATCACATACCTCTAGATGATCGATCTCATTATCATGATCTCATCATGATTCAATCATCATTGCATGTGATCAAGGACTTCATTACGATATACGCTTCTAATAAAAGCTAGTAACGAAGTTTTGCCTATTTAATTGAATGAGATATTCCTAGAAATGTCGAATCATATCATATATGATTGGCTTGTAGGGCATACATTTCTATCATATATACCATTGATCATACTAGTATTTGAAATATACATTATTGCCACTTTCTTAGAAACTACAATTGGCAATACTTATCCTTTATTTAAAATCTGGAAGATCCAACCACAATATTCAATTAACATCGAATATGAAGAGATGAAAGAGTGGATCAACATCAATAAAAAGAAAAAAAATCCTCAATATCAAAAATATCAAGAATTACTCGCCAGCAGATGTGCCAAGTTGGATCAATAGAAGAATAATGATTATAGATCGAGATAAGGTAGTACACAAAGACAGAATCAATGGTCCAATATATAATAGGTAGCTGGATATTGGAATAGTTAGATCAAATGCAAGAGAAATATGAGAAACGATAAAAATTGACAAATGGGTAGATGAAATGGAAGAATAGCTCAAGAAATAATACTCAAGAAAAGGCAACGATGATAATGAAGGTGACCCACTTAGCAACATTGTAGTAACACTATAGCAAATAGTAGTGCTATTGTAGTAATAGTTGTACTATAGCATTAATTGTACTAAATACTGTAACAATAATTGTACAATTCAATGTATACTTTTAAAATAATTGTATAAAACACTGTATGTAGATTTTTTCATTATTGTAAGAAAATATTATCGAGGATGTTTTTAGGTCATTCCCATCTATATAAAGAAAGGAATACTCTATGGGATGGCCATCACTTTTAAGCATCACTAGTTCTTGTATAATCCTATGATGTGAAAAAGATATGCGTTCTCTCTTTATCTACTCACTCTCTTGAGCTCTTACATCACTCGGATGCTTCAACCTATCTTCCTCCTCACTTACACTTCAACCTCACCTAAACTAGTATCAGTGCCTAGTTATTTTTGTGTTATCAGAGCCTGGTTGAGTCAGATTTGAGGTATTTCTCTAAAAAAATTTATATTATGTGTATCATCTTTCTTTCTCTTTCCGTTACAAATCTATTTGCTATTTGTCTTATGGAGCCTTGCTTTTCTATTGTCTAATGTTGTCCTCTATATTTGGCAGATTGTTTCTTTTACCATTGGTGTGTCTAGAAATGAACCTAAGACATTTCTGTATCTGTTCTCTCTGGATAAAGCCTTGACCTACTTTCTCACAATAGAGACAATGAGATTAGTATTTTTTGCATATTTTCCTGTGGAAAACCCCAAAACCGCGGCCTTGAGGAAACCAAGACCAGGCCTTATAAACCAGGAATACTTCTCCTAGCAGCCGATGTGGGACTATGCCTTTAACACTCCCCCTCTCGGCCAGCCACCACCATCAGAGCCACGATAGGAATACACGGGGCAGGACCGAGGGAAAATAGGAGCCGGACCCACCGGAGAAGCAGAGCCCAGGCCCACCTGCTCTGATACCATGTGGAAAACCCCAAAACCGCGGCCTTGAGGAAACCAGGACCAGGCCTTATAAACCAGGAATACTTCTCCTAGCAGCCGATGTGGGACTATGCCTTTAACATTTCCGTCACATATCTTTTAAACAGAATATCTTAAACTGTTATTGCAAATCACATCAACAGGACACACAATGCTCATTTTCTTTTCTTCCGTTTATCTACTGTAGCAGTTTTCTTCCATTTTCCTTGTAAGCATGGTTCAGTAAGTACACATCAGCATCTCCTTTTAATGGTGCATCAGCCAATAATCTGCACTTAGCTTAGCAACTTCCCAAAGGCAGCCACATCATGTAATTTGTTCACCTTGTTATGAAAGAACATATCAGCATCCCTTAAATGATATGTCAACCAACATTTTGCTTCACCCGAGAAGTTGAACAACTTGTGAAATGAAGCCCTAAGGAGAGGGCACATTGGCAACACAAACTGAGGGTAAAAAGGTCAACTTAAAACAGCAACATTTGGAAGCTATTACTACTAGGAAATCTCATGTGATGAAAAAACAAGAGGATAAGAGAATATCTAAAAAAGAGGCAACTAAAAGAGTAACATGAATTGAACCAATGCAGAAGGTCAGACAAAAAAAAGATAAGGCAACCAAAGGAGTAACAGTGAGAGCAAAAAAAGGTTTTGCACTTTTCCATAAAATTATTATTTACCACAAAACTTATAAAAGTGGAAGAAGGCACAAGGTCTGAGTACACTAGAAAGCACAAGATATGCCTTGTACAAAAAAGGTATACAGACGTGAAGAGAACATGCATTTGGTACCACAAAACATGATCCAGTAGAATAAGCCCCGAGGCCCAGAACCAAACACCTAGTTAAAGAAAATTCTACGGTGACATGTAAAATAAATGTTGGGGGGGGGGAAGCAGAAAGTGTGAGGCTGGATGAAAATGTAGCATAGACATCAATAATAGGGTGTTTGGTTGCATTTTAATTTTTAAAAAAGTTTCATGATAAAAAATTAAAATATAATGTCAAACAAGATAATTTTTAAAAGTGAAAACGTGACAATGAATGTGTTTGGCAAAAATATTTTAATTTTTAAAAATGATAATGAGGTGTTTGGTAGCATTTTAAATTCAATTTTCATCAACTTCATAAACATCAAAAAACAAGTATTTCATGTCATACAAATTTAGAAATTCAGAAGATCAAAGAAATGACAAAATATTCGTGTCATACAAGAATTCAATCAACTAAAAATATATAATTACAATTATAATTAAATTTTTTACACAAAACTAACCTAATTTCACGTGTATTAACTCAAATGTATGTGCTATTAAAACTTCGTCGCTTTTCTTTGAAATCAAGCAGTTACCTTACATGTTCAATCATACGATAACACATTCTTGACACAATTTCAATATAAAATATTTTACACGAATCACTATTACAACTATGCCGCACACATCAAATTAATACCGACTGTTCCTCTCGCTCCCGACGCCGTCTGCGGCGGCGGGGTACCTGCGAATGTAGTGCCCTCGCACCATCTCCCGATTTCGTTCCCGTCGTCGCCGGTCAGCACGCTCTCCTCCTCCGCCGTTCTCGATATCTTCCGCAACGTGTGTTCCCAGCAAGGGTTGCCGGGGGCGGAAGGATCAGGTCCACAGGCCGTCCTCAGCAGCGACTGGCCGTGTTCGTCCCGCCGCCCCCTGCACATCGATGCCCGGCGGCGTTACTAAGCCCTGCCGGACCTCACCATTGGGCCAGGGTCATGCGCGCCTCTACATCTCCGCGTTCTCGTTCCGCGTTCGCGCCTCCGAAATCATCTCGGTTTCTCCGATCTTGATCCTTTCCTCCCCCATTGGATGGCTAGCTCTTGATGGTTCCTCCGTTTTGAAGATTTGCCGCCGGTGCGGTGATCGTCGAGATAATAGCTCGTTACGAATCGATGATGGCATTTGGCGTTGCATATGTTTTACGTATCCCACGGATTTTGAATTTATGCGCACCGAAAAACAACAGCCTTCATCTTCCCCGAAACTTGTGCTCTCTTTTTATCCGGATTACGAAACGATTTCGCTCTGCGCCCCTTGTTGTTCTCCGAGAGATTAATTTTCGGCGTCGGAAGGGGGATCCGATGCAATCTCGCGTCTGTGTTGCCGGAACTTGTTCTTATCACCAGCCTACGGCAATTCGGTGGAGATCCGGATGAATCGAAAGGAGTGGTCGTTTTGGATGAAATCCGGCTGCCGGATGGATGCTCGTTAGATCGCTCGACCAACGGCGGGGGGCCGGAATGGAATAAAATCAAGAGCGCACGCCACCTCGTTTGTAAGATGGATCAACGGCGTCCCGGCGTCCCCTCCCCGCCGCCCTTGCCCTGCTTCTCCGAGGTGAATTGGCGGCTCCCGTCGCGGCAGCAGAGGAGCTCGGGCCGTTCCATGGGGGGGGGCAGCACCGGTGCCGGCGACGGGCGGGGGAGGAGACGCCGAGACGCCGTTTCACTTTCAAAAAAAAAAGTGGTCTCTACCACTTTTTTTTTACGTTGCCCTTACGTGAAAAACTTTTTTAAAATAAAAAACGAAAAAACGGGCCAAACGAAACTTTGAGAGCACTTTCACTACAATTTTCAAAAATTAAAAAAAAAAGGTCATTATCACGTAACCAAACACCCCATAAGGAACAAAAAAAATTTGAAGGACAAGTTTATATTGTACAGCAGCATGTGACAAACTATATGAATACGAGAAACATTGTTCTAATTTTAAGTAATCAGTATAAAAACACCGTCAGCATGGGCTCTCTTGCATCATGTTATTCTGTCGAGACTCGAGACAGATTTGGAAGATTTTAGATTCAAGCTCCGTTAAGGTAAGTTGGGATCCTAACTTTGACTTATATTTTATTTAATTAGATAAAAATTAAAACATATTATAAAAATAGATGTGGGTTTATTTAGAAGGTAGAAAGTACGATAAATGTATTACTTAATTATACGTCTTAGTTTTCTAGAAAAACAAAATAATATATATTTGGAGCAAATAACATCAAATTGAGCTATACATCTACATAAATGGACAAATTAGTGTAAAATAGCCATAGCTAACCTTTTAACTTCTTTAACTTTAGTTACTTATTTGTCATATCATTAATTCAAACATACATATTATATATTAAATCTGAATATTTAATTTTGGTATTAATCGCTATAAGTTGTCTAAAAAATTTAAAATATTTGATCTTAGTTTTCAAGTTTGTCATATACGAAAGATGATAAATTGCGTTTAAAAATATTATTAGAATTCGCATGATTTACATATGTCAGTTATAGGATGCATGTTCATCCAAGCGAGTGCACCAAACCGATCAATAGGCCCGAAACATACGAATAGCTAGATATATTTGTAGTTTTGTTGATCGATTAATAATCTCGGAATTCCCTATAGGGCTCCTCCATATTCACAACAGCTAGCCATAATACGTACGAGCAAAGCACCAGCAACATATATATATAATTCTGTTCAATTAATTGCAGGCGACGAGTTTACGTTTGAAGGTCAAATCTTCCTTTTATTCAGGTATAAGCTGAACAGTCGGAGACAGCTTTATTGACATATTTTTACCTAATTTTATCACGCGACCACAAGATAAAAAAGTAACATTAATATAAAAATAACGCACGGCGCCTTAGAAAGGAGAAAGAAGCTAGACGCGCCATGCCATCACCACCAGTTTCCCATGTCTCGGTGCCTCTTAATTAACTGTTGATCATCGAGCAGTCGCGGCGGATCTCTCCTAATTGGTTCCCAGTTGTCTTGACTCCGACCCTGCCCAGGTTGATCATGGCGGCGGCGAAAGCCTGCTCGAAGGCAGTCTGGTTGGTGGCGAAGAGGTCGACGGTGGCCCGAGACCTTTGGTCGGTATGGAGGACCTGATCGGACAGGAGCAGTCCCTTCCCCATCTGCAGGTTCTGGAAGTAGGCGTTATCGAACCCCCTGGCGGTGACGGCGTCGAGGTCGACCGCCACGGTGGGGTCGACACCGATGGGGCATGCTTGCCGCATCTGCAGGGCGAACTCTCGGTTCATGGTGGGATCGATCGATCGTGTTTTACTGTGCTTGTAGATTCTTCTGGAGAATTTGGAGCAGTGGGAGAACCCGATCGTGTGTGCTCCTGAACATAATCCAGTACGAGAATGCAATGTTTATAATGATACGACCGAGACTAGCTAGATAGATACGTGCACATATCATCGTCGGACCTGAGAGAGCGATCATATCTGTCTGGGTAAGGCCGTGGGAAGCGAACATGGCGTTGAGCTGATCCAGGTTGAAGTCAGGGTGTGGAAGCTTGCCCCGGACTCCGGCTTTGGTCGAGATCCGGCCGTCCAGCCTGCCCAGTTCCACCGGGAAGAGGGGTCCACCGGTCTTAAATAAATATATATATTGCACGTACGGGGAGGTCGATTAGAACGGAAATCAAAGATTTCGAGATTTAATTTGGTTTCGATGCATGGGCCGGTGATCGTATGCATGTTTACCAGGAATACGACGTCTCTTGCGGCCATGGCCAATATGTCCGCACAGGAGACCTGGTTTGTGCATCCGGGGACGGCATCAACCGCCGCTTTCGCCTTCACCACCGTGTCGAAACCGTCTCCAGCAAGCGACAGGTTGTCCGAGTTACGCCTCTCGTCGTTGCCGTCCTGCTTGCTGATCATCACCGATGCGTCGCAGCCCTGCAACAAACTGACCATCAGTTTTTTTTTTTTTTTTGGAAAAAAACGTGCAGCTAATCAAGTAGCTAACTAGCTAGCTAGGTTTCGCAGGATGGGGAGCGCTAGGTAGCTAACTTTCGGAGTGCGTTTTTACCCGTACGAAGCAGTCGTGGAAGAACAGGCGGAGGGCGCCGGGAGCGGTAACAAAGGTCTGCTTCAGCTTCTTCGACACGGCGTCGCGCACGATGTTCTCCACATTGGGGCAGGTGCTTGCGTAGTAATCCTGCCGGAGTTGCGCCGACGCGGCCGGGAGCAGAAGCAGGAGAGGAACCGAGAAGAAGAGGAAACTCCGGAAGGTCTCCATTCGGCGGCCAGCGGGCATCGGTTAGCTCTCGGGTTTCGTGGGCGAGGAGTTGCCGCGATGGTTCTGAGACACGTCTGCATATGCACTATATATATATATAAGCAAGCTAAAGGGAAATCTGGAAAGACGTGAGGACCAGCCGGGGGTCGTTGGAAGGCGTGTTTCACTTAGACACAGCAAGTACAAGGAGCAGATCCTCAACTTGAGATCAATAGTCAAGACAACCAGGATGGAAATACATAACTTGACATAATATAATGGCATATATGTTTGCTGGACCGATCCGGGGGCGTGTATATACTGTGTATGTTTTTGTGATGCCTCTTAGATGTAATTTATTTTAATGGTTTGGAATAGATGCATTACGGGCTGCACGTCTCACTATGTCACGTCCCGGATTTTTAACCGGCACAGCAGGATAATTCGACGACGCAATCGAGGATAATTAACCCCGTAAAATATATCGGTTTGGGAAAAATGAAGACAACTAGATCCCAGTTTATACATCCACAGGATCAAATTAAATACATTGCTATACTATAATCTAAACAAATCTAATTACCATCTAAATTACAAGAATCATCCAATTTGCTTTCTCGGGAATCAATCCATCACGCTTCTGCTACGCCAAACCTGATCGCCTGAAAATTGATAAGAGGATTGGAATGAGTACGATGACTCAGTAGACACCCCATCATCCGCCAAATCGGATAGCCAAAAGGCCATAGATGTTAATTAAATAGGTGCCCCGACCTACACCAATTATATGTAAATATAGGCTAGTCAATACATTCAATATATGACTTAATCCATGTGTTTTACATCACCAACCAAAGCCTATAATCACACCAACCAGCACCTATATGCATAATAACATGACCTAGAAAGATGGTATGAACATATGCATAAACACCTACTATATGCTCCATACGATGATATACTACAAATGAGACACACCATACATACACCATGCAACATAACCTGATACTTGACAAAATAAAATACATCACAAGACCACCTATACCATACCATGCAAAATGCATCTATCCTCCAACAAGAATCACATTTACACATATGCACCTATCCTCTAATAGATGCACATATCATGTACACAGATTTTCATTAGCAAGGAATGCGTCGTCTTGCCACCTCAACTAGCTACCATCAGATCTATCATATATAAATACCATATACTAATCGAAATCTCATAGTGCACCTGGGCAGTGGTGGCACGTAGGATGCCCGCGGGATCTAGGATCGAAGGATGCACCAGATGGTTCTAACTCCTCGCTGCTCTCGAGTCACGACTAACTAGTCTGGTGTAGCTCAGTTTTCCATTCACAGTTTCAATGCATCATGCATCCACCTCAATAATGCCATGCCATGACCACCAATATGCAAGATCAATGAACATAAAATGAACATAAACACAACTATTGCCATGCTAGACAACCATGCTAGAAATGAACCAAAATGAAACGAGATCACATATAACTAACTAAACATGATTGAATATGAATGTAACTAAATGCTGGAAATATTAATCACCACACCAACTAATCTTGTTAACCTATGATCACAAACATAACAAGGTTAACTCAAATATATATTCAAGCTAATATGTAACCGGTGACAAGCTAAAAGGAATAACAATACACTACTAACTAAGCAAGATCTCATATACACATAATAGAGACATAAACATATATCATCACATGATACTACACACATCTATCTAACTAACCCATGTCCACTCACAATTTAAGCACAAAATCATAACTACACACACCATTTAATTAAAAGGTCAATTCTATAGATCATTGAGAATTAAAATAGGAATTTTTAATGATAGTAGACACGTCAAGGATGCCTACCGGATCGGCGCTAGAAGAGTTGGAAACCGGCTACCGAAAATGATATCGAACGACGACTACACGGTGTACAATCCAAACAACTCCAACGAGATATCTCCCTCTATCAAGATTGCTGGAAAAATAAAAGATACAGAACAGAGGGTAAGCCATCGGATCAAAGGAAATTGAAAAAGGAAATTTAGATAAAATAATATAATGATAATAGACAATGGATAGAAAAGAGAGAAGGATAGAATAGGAGAGAGAGGCTTACGGTGGCGGATAAGGGCGGCGGCGCACGGAGGGCGCACGGTGGCCGGTGGGCGCAAGGCGCCGCGTGCGGCGCCGCTGGCCGCGGCGAGGCGGCGCCGACGTCGGCAAGCCGACGCACGCAGTCGACCTCGTGGGCGGAGGCGGTGACCGGCCGCATGGCGCGGCGGCTGACCAGCGGCTGTGGCCGCGCACGGAGAGGCACAGGCGGGTGGCTGGCCGCGGTGGCCGTTCAAGGAAGAAGAGGTGGCCGGCGGCTGCGCGGGCGGCTTCGACCGAGGCTGGCTGCGGTGATTGACCACGCACGGAGGAGGGACGGCGAGGCAGCGGTCGACGATGGTGAGCGGGTGGCCGCGAGGAGCTGGCCGGCGCACGGGCGGTGGGGGTGGCAACGGCGCTCGCGGGCGGCGGCGCGCTCGTGGAGGCGGCTGACGCAGGCGTGGGTGGTCGACGGAGCAGGTGGGTGAGGCGACGAGGAGGCGAGACGGCGATGGCGGCCAAACGGCGACGCAAAGAGGTGTGCGACCGACGGGCTGACCGCGGTTCATTAAGCGATGCAGAGAGAGAGAGAGAGAGAGAGAGAGAGAGAGCGGCGATGGGGAAGAGAGGAAGAGGCGGCTGGTGCACTGCGCGCTGGCGTGCACGCAGGTGGGTGGGCGGTTGGCCGCGGTGATGCGGCGGCGCTGGCCGCGCGGGCGGCTGACTACAAGGGCTGCGTGGGCGGCAGCGCAGGGGGCCGGCAGGGCTGGGCTGGCCGCTCGCGGCGGCACGCGAAGGCGAGGGGGAGGGGGTGGGAAGACGCGCGGGCGCGATGGAGAGAAGAGAGAGAGAGGGAGAGGGAAAACGCACGCGGCAATGGCGATCGGGGAGGGAGAAAAGTAAGGAAACGGTGGGAGATTAAGAAACAGAAAATAGGAGATGACAAACAAGATAATGGAAGGGATAAGAATGAGAGGAGAGTAAATAGAGAGAAATAACAGAAAAAAAGAAAGAGGTTAAATAAATAATTAACACCTAATATAATTAAATGTAACGATCTACAAAATTAATAAGACACAATATAAATAAAAAAACACTTACGTATCTATATAAACATCTTAAAAAATTATTTAAACATAGTACGGAAATAATTAAAACACAACGATAATACCCTAAATAATATTTCAGGAACTCGGAATATTACACACTAGCACTGTTAAAGCAATTATTATATTTATTTGGGGTTTTAAATTCTAACTCCCACAACTTACCTAATTTTTTTGTCCGAATATTGTCAGATTTTTTATGTCCCGTTACCGCGAGGGCTTAGATTTTTTATCCTATCCTTTATTTCATCTACTGTAAATAGTATTTATTTCTCACCATACCCTCTCTAAAACCCAAACCCTAGCCGAGGTTTTCTATCCTTCCCCCCGAAGGAGATCCTTTCGTCGTCTCCTCTGGATCTGCCACCAATATAAGCGAAGGATTTCCCTCTCTCTTCCCAAAGCACCCATCGTCCACGGAGACTGACAACTCCCCGGCAGCACGCCACCGGCCACCGGCATCCCCATCCCCTCTTCTCTACTTCTTTATTCACTCTCTTTCTCCTCAGCTCCGTTCAGTACAATGCCGGATGTAGTGTTTGGAGACTGCAGCGGCCTCAAGCACCTCGGGGATTGTTAACCATTCTAACACTGTGATGTTGAGTTGGAGAAGTTTAGATTTATAAACACGGAATATCTCTCCTTTCTATCCCGTATAGAACAGTCTAACTGGGATGAATCCGAGAGGGCCCCCGAGGCAGGCATAGCGGATCCTTGCCGCTGACCTCATCCTCCTATGCACCCTCGACGATGCTGATCCCGTGGACGGTGATCTTGCTTCCTTCATGCAGAGCTTTGAGAAGGAGATTGCCTCCGACGGACACTGAGCAGCATCTTGACGACGGAGGTGTCTCCTCACCTTCGGAGGATCGTCGAGGTTTCGACCTGGTGTTTATGTAATTGCATTAAATGAATGTATTTATATATGAATCAAACAATTACGTTGGTGAATGCTTTATTTTGGTTTTACCGAACTATAATGACAAACCATGATGTCTTTATACTAGGTATTTTTTTCTTGATTATTTTCATCATCTTCACGGTTACCTGGATGGTTGTGTTACTCTTCTTAAAGAGTAAAAATCCCAAGTTTCTATAATGTGTGTGTTACTGAGCGAATCCACCGAAACACAAGTTTCAAGTTACTATTTTTAAAGAATAAAAACTCCAGCGTTTAGTATTTTTTTATTATGCGTCGGTTGTTTTTTAAGAAAAAAAATGACAATGAATCCACTCATGAGCTGTTTAGTTTGGTGTTTTCTTAGAATTATTATGTGTGCTACGGATTTTATAGACATTGAAGGTCAATTTTGTGTGTGTGACGAGTTAACGTCTTAGCTCTGGGGCTAAAGTTGGAAATTGAGGCTCAATCTTACCTGGGTTAATGGTGTTAGTGTACTGTAGAGGTGGAAGTTAGATATTTTATAAAAATGAAGTTATAAAATAATGAATGAGGCTCATGGGGCCAAAAAAAAATCCTATATATTTGGGTGCCTGCAAGGTTTTGATTTGAGCATGGCCCGACTGGAAGAGATGGAATCTATTCCTGCTGTACGCCCTTGTTTATGTGTTTCCATCCACATGATGGCCGAGAGGTGGTCGTTCGCGGTCACATGGCACTTCCGAAGGCGGTGGCCAGGGCGAGTAATGCGAAGGAGAAGGGCGAAGCATGCCGCCGTGCGGGTGAGGTGATCGGGTCAGCCGACGACGTGTACCGTCGGCTCACCAGCAAGATGACCTATATATACATACATATATATATGGTATTTCATCGTACTAGCGCTTGTAAAGTATTGGTAAACTATTGATCTGTGCTTCATGCATGGCGTGTGTCATGTGGTGGAGAGCAGCGATGCAGCTAGCACATTGATTCCCACGCTCATATACACACTTATTTCCCGAGACTTTTTGCTGAACGACACACCCATGCATGTGATCCCGATACAAGGTGCCAGCATGTATATATCATATAGAGTCTGGATCATCTCGGATAGAGAGAACTCTTCGTAACCTTTAACGTGATGACAACATATGATGCGGTGAAAGAATAAACAAAAATATATTTTATCGAGAATATGACATCATTTTGACTTTTCAAAATTTTCGTTATCGACTTTGTGATAATTTATTATTGAGTCTTTGAATATTTATTACCAAGATCTCTATTATCAAGATTTCAAATATCTGTCATCCAATCTCTATTGATCTACTATTGAGATTTCAATAACTCATTATCGATCTTCGACTGATTCATTTTTAAAAATACAAATTTATTATTGAGACTTGAAAAATTCGTTATCAACTTTCTATTGACCCACCACCAAAACATAACATAGCGAGTATCCATAGCAAGTCTTTCAAAACTTGTTAATAAATCATCATATATCCTTGATAACAGAGTCTTGAAAAGTTGAAATAACATCACATCTTCGCATTTCATCTTTCACGACACCATTATACACATGCAGTCCTCCGAGGCCTCCCATTTGGCACCCCAAATGGAGTGTGCTTTTGTCGCGTAAAGTAGATGGCGTTACGCAAGAAGCCATTGTCACACGGTTTGATTAAGCCGTAACAACGTCGCTTGCTAGTCGACCCGACGAGATGAAGTGACAGCTCCGACACCGTTTTCATGAAAAATGCAATATATAATAGGATGTTTGGTTGCATGATAATTTTTTGTACACTTTCATGATAAAAAATTGTATTAAAATAAAAAGTGAACCAACTCATTACATAAAATTATCATGTTTGGAGGGATGTGATTACAAAAAAGAGTAACTACCCCACATGACCAAACAAAGTGGGGGCCACAAGAAAAAAGAAAGAAGTGAGACCCTCTTTTTTGTTTAAGAAGAAAATCACTTTTAAAACATAAAATTGTCATGATTACCCAACACCTCTTTTAACAAGTTTTCTTACAATTTTTAAAAATTAAAATAAAAATCTTCATTGTCATGCAACCAAACATCCCATAAGTCTGGTGAGAAAATTCTGTACTTTCTGATCTGTTCTTTCGTAGAGTTCAACAGTATAGTTACTGTCCTCTCTCCACTCCTCAAAATTATGAGTCATGATCGTTTTATTCATATAATTTTAGTTCGATTTACCTACAAAATGATTAAAATAGAGAGATAGAGAGAAGCGGAGGAGGAGGGAGCAGAGGACTCGGAGGGCATGTGCATGGGAGGCTGCGCTTGTGCCCCAGAAATAGAGTTAATTTCTGCAGTCCCGATCGGACAAATAATTTGATAGTGCAGACCGCGGATTGGTAAAAAATTGTAATAATATCATTGGGCATTGTTTTTGATCAGATGCTCGAGAGGCCAAAGCCGTATGTGGCCAAGGCTCGTCAGATCTGTACTCTCCTGGTGCCGCCACCCCCCTCGACCTTGCAGAAGCGTAGGAGGGAGAGGTGGAGAGCTCTTTAGAGTGGAGAAGGAAGATGCAAGCATGCAAAGTCGAGGAGTGAAGAGAACCGAGAGGTCAACGGCAGTGCTATCGTCGGGAGTAAGGCGCTAGGGGAGTCCGAGACCGGGCTGCGCTAGGATATTATGTTTGGTACACAGTAGGTTCAATCCGGATCATATCAATTCTTCAACAGTGAAAACAACCTCAATTCTTAATCAGCAATGAAATTGAACCATCAGTTAGGTGGGGATGAGAGTTATGGCAATGTTTTATTGACAACTGAGATTTTTCTTTTCTCTGGATAACTGAGATTTAACATGTCTACATCCAACGGCCCAACTGAGATTAACATATTTTGTTCTCTCTGAATTCTGTCATTGTCAGAATTCCCCGCTTTGAATTTTAAATTTTGTTCGGCCGCCTTAACATTTGCCCGCTGCCCCGTTTATTGACTAACCTCTTCCTTGCGGCGTGCGGACATGTGCGTGAGTGTACCGCCATGTTCCAGAAAAAAAATCGCTCATCGTCCCGCCTTGTACTCTGTTCTATCGTCACGAAGGGGAGTTTTGTGTCGGTGCTGCCCCTCTCATTGACTAATCACTTTTTTGTGGCGGAGTGGACATGTGCGCAACCGTTGCGTCATGTTCCAAAAAAATGCAAAAAAAAAAAAAAAAAAAACCGCTCATCGTTCCACCTTCTACCGTCGGTACTGCCCCTCTTGTTGACTAACCACTTCGTTGTGGCAGCGTGGACATGTGGGTAACCATTGCGCCATGTTCCAAAAAAAAAAAAAAACTACGCTCATAGTTCCTCCTTCTACGGTGTTGTATCATCTTGGAGGCGAGACCGGTGCGATGGCCACCTGTGAGCGGGTGGGGATTGTACCTCTTCGACGAGGTGTGAGGAAGATGTGGAGAGGGGAGGTGACACGTCATTGGCACCATGAAAGATGTCGAGGCGGGATGACACGGAGAAGATCGGTCGGACTGTGAAAATTTTACCGGCAGTTACGAATCCTATTAGATTTCTGGTTTTCATTTTGCGTATACTATTCTTCTCTCGATGACGACTGTTAATCATTCAAAGAAAAAAAAGAAGACTACGACTGTTACTGTCTTTACTCTCCTCTGGTGCTATAGCTATTAGGTACTATTCTATAATTTTTTTCTCTCGTTGGTGACCATCCAGACAGAGAGAGGGGGGTGTTCTTCAAACCAGAGGGTTCCCTTGAAAGGGAGAAGAACCGAACTCTTGTTGGAATTATTTTCCATCATCCATTCCGATAATGAAGATGTTGTGTCACATCCGTTTTTCATTTCCCTGATAGTTCTGTTTGTATTTTAACTTTTATGCTGATTGCTGCCATTTTACGAACTTGTGGTGCACATGAAAATCATGGAATTTCAGTAACGATGGTGCGGGAAGTTGAGAAGATCATAAATGTGTACAATCAATGTAAAGATTATCATGATAAAATAGAGGTAAGTAAATCGTTTTGTTGATGACAAATCCATGCTCATTTTTTTCTTTTGCCTTTTGCACCTTAAACTCCCTTCTCTAGGTTTGGTGTTTCTCTCATTCTAGGGTGGAGATTTTCCACTGCCATCTGGATTTTGCAGAAATCTTCCTAAGGTTTTCCGCTGTTCCCATAATCTTTGTCATTGTCAAATTGTTTCAGTGATTTTGGTTCGACAGATTTGGATGTATCTGGTCTACAGTTGAGAACATATTTTGTTCTCTCTGAAATCTGTCATTGTCAGAATTTTTTAGTGCATTTGATTCGACAAGTTTCTGTCTTTGGTCCATGGTTAAGAACTAGAAAGGCTCGTTGTGTTACCATTCTCCAAATTACATAGGTTGTACCTTTTTTTGTGATTGCGGCAACTTATCTCAGCAAACCAACAGAGAGCACTTCTCAGTTTCAAACTTTCAACATCCTCTCCTCTCAGTCTCAACATCGACCTAGAGTTTTATGTGGGAATCATGCCATCCTCTCCGTCTCCGCAGATTTTAACTTGAAAACAATTTCAGACTAAGAAGCGCTCTTAGGAAATGAATGCAGCCTAGCATCTAGCAAACTCCAAAATGTGTTTTAGAGAACACGGGGTGGGGGATAAAATTGAAAAGTTAGGGGTAACATTGTAAGATTTAACAGCGTCTGTGGATTGTACGAGTAGGAATTGTGATCTTTGAAACATGAGACTATAAAATAAAGTCATGAAGCTTGTGGGATAAAAAAAAAAGAGGGGCGCGGTTAAATTCCTCTTTTTTATATTTATGTTCTACTCGCCGTGTTTTTAGTAAGGGTTTCTTCGTTGTATATTGTGGTTCGTTTAAGAGTTATCCTACAAATGAAACACACCCATCCAGTCATATTTTTGCCTATGCTCACTTTTATGTGTGCATACTTGTTTTTTTATTGGTATAATTATATTGTGGTTTGTAGACGTAGAGATCTACCACAAAAGTTTTTTACCTTCAACAAAAATACCACAAAAGTTCCAAGGGCCTGCTGTCCCCTCGATTCTCACATGAGCTACAGTGAAACTTTTTACTTTCTATGTGAATATTTTGGATATACTCTCCGCAATGGTCGTATGTGGATTAACTATTCCATTAACACTTACTGTTACATAGATGTACCTTATGGGGTGTTTGGTTGCATGATAATAGAGGTTTTTATTTTAATTTTTAAAAATTGTAAGAAAACTTGTTAAAAGAGGTGTTTGGCAATCATGACAATTTTATATTTTGAAAATGATTTTCTTCTTAAACAAAAAAGAGGGTCTCACCTCTTTATTTTTTCTTGTGGTCCCCCACTTTGTTTGGTCATGTGCGGTAGTTACTATTTTTTGTTATCACTTCCCTCCAAACATGATAATTTTATGTCATGAGTAGGTTCACTTTTTATTTTAATACAATTTTTTATCATGAAAGTGTACAAAAAATTATCATGCAACCAAACACCCCATTAATGATGTTGGGAGGTCGTCACGCACTAAATAAATTAACATGTATTTCGTAGTGCCTTTGACCTTTGAGATAATGATTTTTTTTCTTTTGCTATACAATAATGTTTGAAATTCAATGTCAACAAGGAAATGATGGCAAAATTTCAACCTTGAACTATTTTGCTTATGGTAAAATGTAGTGACGAGGAAGGACATGAGTGGGAATCAAAAGCACTTGAGATATGAGATGAGATCAATTTGTGCTCGTGGATATTGTGTTTTTTGTTTTTCTCTTCAATTTAGTTTATGGCATTAAATGGAATGGTTTTTGCACGAACTTCGTATTACAAGAGGCATGTTCACCTCCGTTGATGTCGCAAACGACGTCAACATCGCCGCTGAAACCAAGCCCAACCATCATCGACATCACAAAAGCGACATCGACGCATATACCAAACTGGGCCAAAGGTCCGACATACGCTAAAAGGTCGATCATTCTTGTTGTCGTCGTCGTTAGACTTAAACCGATGTGATCGACTTTCCCTTTTGTCGCTATCTTTGCAAGAGAGAGCCATTGGGGGAAGTTCTTGTTGATAGAGGTGAGAAAGAATAGGACGGAAGAAGCACCATGATTGTTGCCGTTGCTAACCTGTACGTTCACCTTTGTCCAAGTGCATAAGCGCCGCTACAAAGGCTGACCAAAAAGAAAAGTCGTCACCACAATCGCCGGGCTCCCCCACTGCTGCGAAACTCACTAGCACTAACGTAGCAAGTATGCAGCACTGCTGCCATCATCGGGAGATGTCGCTGTTGTCACCAAAGCTTGCTCTAGCCGAGGTTGCCACCTCCACCTTCACAAACCATCACCAGTCGCACGTCTCTACCGTGAGAGAGATGATTGGAGGGAGAGTAGGGGACGGAGGGAAGAGAACCGTCGTTGTTGTCGAAGCCTACCTTGGGTGAGGCCTCCACTGAGATTGTCGCCATTGTCGAAGCCTTCGCGAGCCATTACTACCGCGGAGGGATGCCGCTGCATGTCGTCGCGAGCAAGAAATCGAGAGAGATAGGGAGAGAAGGAGAGGGGTGAGGAGTAAGTGGCCACTATTCGATTCCCCTGACGCCGTCGAAACTAGCTCTGACCGAAGTTGCCGCCGCCGCCTCCACAAATTGTCGTCGGCCACGCGCTCCTGTCACCGCGAGGAAGAGGGTTGCGTGAGAGACGATTCTCGCATGAACAGTAGCACGAGGTCAACTCCTGGTCAATGGCGACAAAAAATCCTTCGGATGAACAGTGTATAGTTCGAATGAATAGTAAAAAAAGTTAAGTAAAAAAAAATAGCCGTGCGGCTGTTGAGCTGCGCAGCGGGCGCGCGATCGCGCGTGCCCACCCAATCAAACCGGGGGAGGGCCGGCCACATAGGCCGACGGCTAGCAGCCCGCCGCACGCGCCGCACTTTCTCCAGTCAAATCGAGTTGCCAACCGGTCAAACAGGACCTAGAGGCAAAATACTAAAAAGAAAAAAGAAAAAAAATGGCCTATGGGCTAGTGGGCCTCCACACGCGCACGTGCGGCTGCGAGTGCCTCACCCGGTCAACCGGGCATCTTTTTGGTCATACAAACCAAAAGAAAAAAATACAAAAATGGGGGAGGATCGGGTCTACAAACCCTCCCCACAATTCCATTACCCAGAAGTGCTCCCACTACTTGGTTATGGTCACCCCGAGGTGCCTTTACCCCTACTTTGACCACCCTTCAAATAGAAGCATAAAGAAGGGAGAAATGAGAGTAATTTCACCCCAGAATCGGGTCACCTCCCCACTATTGCGAAAATGGAGATAATGGGTGAATTTTTGTGACACATTTTACCCCTTTAAGATCTCCTATAAATACCCCCATATGGCCATACGTATAGGGTGTTCGAGAGTGGTTGGAAGATGGGAAGATTGTGAGGAGAGAGATTTTCTAGGAGAGAGAAAGTCTGTTCTTCAAAGTAAGTCCCAATTTTCTTCGAATTGGCTTTTGACAGTTCGGAAAGGAAGAAAGGGTTTCGCCTGACCTCCAAAGAAAGTTCCAATCGTCTCGAATTGGTTTTTAGCCATTTGAGAAGGGAGTAGGGGTTTTGTCTGACCTTCAAACTCTGATCGATCCGAATCCTACCTCGCTTTGCAGGTAGGATCGAGTAGCCCGCATTTAAAATACGAACTTAAGCTACTTGAGATCAAAAAAAGAAAACCCAAATCGGTAAAGTTGAAATACTGGTCAAACTAAACGGGAATTCTAAAAGAAAATCCAAATCGGTAAAGCCAAAATGTCAGTCAAACCGAACAAGAATTCGAAAAAAAAACCTAGATCCGTAAAGCCGAAATGTTGGCCAAACCTAGTAAACTTTAACATGTATCGAGAAACAAAGGCACGAATGTCCCCTCATTTATTGTACTTTCATGTACTCAAATTGACATGAAATGAAATTCAAGTTCGATTGACATGATGTGCCATGTCAAGAAAATAATATCGAATCCCCATGGACTTTAAAAGATGGATAAAAATTAAATATGTCATATGAATATTCCAAACTTAATCAAATAATAAAATTTGATTAAACAAAATCAAATAATAATTTATTTATTAACAAAAATGCCATCATAATCAAATTACAACTATGTCATAAAATCATACATAAAAATTAACCACAAACTGTTACAAAATATGTTAAGTTTGAATCTGACTTAAACATAAAAAATTAAATCAACCCAAATGGATAATGCTACTTAAATAATTAAGTGTGCATAACAAAATCTAAATTAAATAAATGATTAAAACGTTAATGAAATGATAACCTAATCCAACCAAAATTATGTCATTAAATAAATGCATAAAAATGTCAACCAATGACTACGAAAAATGTTAAGTTAGATTAAAATCAACTATAAAAATTAAAGCGGTCAATATTATTAAGAACAAATCTTAATAATAATAAGAAATCCACTTAAATAAAAAAATGCTAACAAACACACCAAAAAATAGAAATCAATTTCAACAAACAAATAATAAAAAAGAGATTAACTCAAAGTTGTCTAAGTCAATAAATGATCAAAGGCAAACAAAGCAAATCAAATCTCAAACCAAAGATCAATGAACCCAAACTAAAAAGTTTGATTAAGTTCAATCAAATTCTATCTCATAAGACCATGGGGATATATATGTCTTCCTACTTTGTGTTTATATGGATGAATGACTTCCATTCGATATGTTGCTATAATGGTTAATCAAGGGTGTTCGAGTGTTTACTCAATGTAATCAACACCAGACTATCGTAAGTTCAATGTAGAGAGGTCAAATTTTATTTTTAAATAAATCAGAAAATCTCACAAATTAAATTGTGGTTCAGATCATCTAAGTGGTGGGTGATACCCATATTGACACTTAGCAAATCTGTGGAACCATCGATGTTCTTATAAAATAATACCATATCAAATTAGCTAATATCCCTATGAATACCACATATTTTCATGGTAGTTAATGCTAGTCCAAAAGTAGGAAAAGAATTTTAAAAAGAATTCTAATTTCAAAAGTTCTTTTTCTCTTAAAAGAAGAGAAGACAAAAAATGAGGTTTCAATGGTTATCATGTTATAGTGTTATTTCTTTTTAAACTATGTTAAATTTTACAATAATTTTTTAGGATTTTTTAGTGGGTTTCCTAGTTTTCTTACATTTTTCTTGACTTCTTTGAAAGAAAAAATACCAACAAAAATCAATTTCGGAATTGGCCGCAATTGGTTTTCTTTCTTTGAAATTGGCTGATTAAATTTGATTTGATTCTATTCGAATCAGATAGGTACTATTTGATTTTGATTTTGATTTTGAAATCCTTGATTGGTGGGCTAAGCCACTAGTCCAAGCAATTCTTAGAAGTGGGCTGAGCCATCACCCTAGACCAGTTTGGTTCACTTGGACCATTATAGTAGTTGGGTACTTGGCTTATGAGGTTTAAAATTGGGCCAATCAAGTTTATTGCCTGTTCGGTTCTGTACGTGATGTTTGCACAGCAAAAGCATCAGACATACCCATAACTCACAAACACATTAAGTCTAGCTAAGACAATGTAAGGCCAAACACTATAAGTTGGTAATTTCAGTTCGTATAATTGACTTATTTGTATGGATAAATGACATCTTCTTCACTATCCTACATCAGTTTGGTGTCAAATCCGGTGTCGATTTATTTTAACTAGTTGGGATCCTTTTATTGGGGACATCAGCATTTTAGTTTTATATTACATTGCCGTTTATGGTACGTGCAATGGGTATTTTTATCTAGACACCCAAGTAATAATATTTCATAGTTTCTCGTTGAGAGGATTGTGCTAGAATATCAAATGGTCGAGTATGACTAGACTTACATTTAATTTGTACATATTGGTAGAGTCTGAGCAAGATCATGGATTGTACGATATGATACGTAGATGTTTGGTGCGAAATTGTCTCTTATGGACATTATGCCATCTCGAGGTCTGACTAGTTAGTCGTGGATTTAGGTATGACTGCTCGAGAGCTCATATTGTATTTCTTGAGGTACATGTTATTGAAAGAGCCAATACACATGGCAACACCTATCCACAATAGTTGATAGTCAAGGGGTGGATCGACACGTTTGTCAAAGATGTTGGAAAGACATTAAACCAAACATAAAAATTCAAATCTAAAACATATCTCAATACGAAGGATACTTTGCCTTAAAAAAGATGAAGAAGAGAAGAACATCTTTCAAAACAAACTAGATCTTAAAAGAACTTTAAATCAACTTAAATTAAATCCAAAACAACCTCAAAGACAAAAGGCACTTAGTTGTAACCAACACAACACACTAAATTCTAAAAAAATCCAAATAAAATTCAAACCAACAAAAAATGTCAAGTTTTCATTCCAACAAAGTTATTGGGCCACCACTCCACATATTTTTGTGTGTGGAGGTAAGTCTTTTGTCTATAAATTATTATACTAATTAATCAAGAGTATTTAAGTAGTTACTCGATGTAATTAACATCGAAACATCTCAATTTGATTAAAAGAGATCAAAACCTTTTAATGAACTCAAATAACTTCAACCAAATAAAGATTGTGTTTATAGATAAAAACCCCGAGGACTATTTGACGAAACATATTTGATAATTTCACGTTCAGAGAACACAAGACAATCAAGATGAATGAGAAAGGGGAGAACGAAGCTCTACGGGGACGTTAATTTGGGGCACCGTTGTTGGTTATTACTTATCTCGCAAGCATCAAATATTACGTTCACTAGCTCAATTGTTCAACGATCCGAGGGAAAATAATACACACTGGAAAGTAAGGTGGGCGCAGCAACAAATCTCTTTAGGAGGCAGTAAAGATACATAAATATCAAACGTATACACTTCAAACATTTTCGAAGGCAATCAACAGGGTACACTTCATTATATGAAAATAAAAGGTAACAGCACACAATCGACATCACCTCCAGAAAGGGGAAACCAAAAGATACTACAAAACCCTACCGTAAAAACAGCAAGAGACGTGAAAATACAGGAAGCGGCTTCCCCATTTACCTGTAAAGATCCCTGTGCCTCTGCCGAACGTAAAATACACTGCAAATTATGAATATTCCAGATCTTTGCCACGACCCGGTCTTTAGACGAAAATAATGTACATCCTCATAATTCTGTCAAAAAAAACTATCCTGTAAATAGCAGATACCTTTTGTTTTTAGCCCTTGTAAAATACAATAATATCTTGAAAACTAGATTTTGAATAAAAAGGTTATACAAGTCATGGTTATTCTCTTTAACGTCAGAAAAAAAAAGTTGCTTCAGAACAAAGGAATATATGCAAAGCCTTCTGCATATAACAGTAGAACCAAAACTTTAAGTTGCATGCAATACTTGAAGTGAACCATATAAATCAAATGCCCTCAAACATCAAAATCCTTTTCTATTTGAAAAAATTGTGATAAGGAATATTTACACAATCTTTGCCTACATTCTCGCACTTAACGTTTGAACACGAATAAAAATTCACCTCCCCATTATGAACCTTTTCTGAAACTTGAGAAGGCAAGTGAGGGAAAGATAGATGGTACTTGACAAGTGAAATCAGCTGTTCTTTAAATTTTGATCTCACCAAAGAAGACAATGGCGTTGTAGCGGCCAGATGCGTTAACAAGAGGGAACTTGCAATAGATGCACAAGGCTTATGTTAACAGGTACATACTTATACACAAGGAGGGAGGGGTCGCGGGTCGCGATCGGGTCGCGGGACCCCCAGGCCGACCCGGTCGCGACCGGGTTGCGACCCGGGTCGCGACCCCTTTTTTTAATTTTTTTTTGAAAAATCCAAAAAAATAAGAAAAATACAAAATAAAATCTGAAAAAATACAGAAAAATTAGATAAATTAAATGACATGATTTAAATAAATAATGCATCAATTTTATTCCAACGTGATGTGTTCCACACTTTGTAGGTAGTTGATGTACTCTCCCCATGTCATTTGGGTTGAGTACAAAGCTTGATACATGTACACATGACGATCATATTCGTCAGTCCCTCGGGAAACTATCCTAAGACTTGATCCAAACGAGTCACCATAACTATAGGTCAATTGGATCGAAGTATCCGATGACTCCACATAATTCATTCCACAATACTCTTGATCGTATGTAGGGAACCAAGAGCCTTGGGATGAATCATACACATAGTCGGAGGCATCGTGATATTCTGCTCTAACTCCATGGCTACGATGACCTCCTCTACCTTGTGACCTTCCACCATGATCGGTATCTTGGGTCGCATGAATATATTGCTCCTCGCCGGTAAAACGTAACGACGTTGTAGGAGATATGGGAGGATCTGAGGTCCCTTGTACTTGTAAAGTGTTCGCGCCCCCGTATCCAGCACCATCATCGCTGCTACTCTTTGACGACGAATCCTCGGACGTCTGGTAATGCACTCGGATGTTCGGCTCCGGCATATCTTCTCGATCGTCTTCGACCGTATCAGCATCTGCAATATCAAAAGGATCAGTATAACTTGTTTACCTTTTCGCCTACTTTGCGTACCTTGACTAGTTCCTTCTCCGGTCCTCTGGCACTTTGCTAGTGAGGGAGGGATTTGGAATTCTTCGGCCAAAGGGACATCGTCGAGCACTCCTTCGGCCCATTGTCGGTCTTGGGGGTTGAACTCCGGTTCTCCCAACCCTTCTCGGTCGTTGACCCAAGCTTCTAAGGAGTTCTTCTCGTAGAATATTTGATCCAAATCGATGTCCTCTTCAATTTGCGGCTCGTCGACCGAACGTCCTACCGCCTATGATATCCAACTCTTTTGTTCCATCTGGTTCTGCTTCATTCTCTCCAAATTCCTCAACTTTAACCTCATGTTGTAGTGACAATACACGAGGTCTTCAAGCCTCCTTGATGTCAACCTATTTCTTTGCTTTGTGTGAATCAAGCCGAATGTAGACCAATTTCGCTCGCAGCCCGAAGCCGAAGTGGTTTGACTTAGGACACGATGGCTACGTCCGCCAAGTCCTCGTACCCTGGTACTTTACCATGGTCCATCCACCAATCAGCTGCATAAATTGAATGTCTTATATTATTATCTAAGTAAACTTTGATTAATTATTTGATGAAAAACAATTCTACTTTGATTACATTATTATCTACGTACCCGAACTTAGTAGCATCACAGCTCGTTCAACTCTGCTCGTTCCAAAGTGAAAACTCCGCATTCTGTAATCATACATCTTGTTGCAAGCGATAATAGCCCGGTCGTCGTCACCAAGCAACCGTCGGATGACGCTCTTCACGTCATCTAATAGCTCGTTCGTCGTCTTGAAATGTGGACTATAGCAGTATCTTGGGTTGAAAAAGTAACCTACGAACCAAATAGTATTAGTAAACAACTTATACATAACTTTGATTAATAAAAAGTTGAGTAAATGCTTAAGAAAATTTACTTGTTGCATGTATGGGTTGATGTAATGTACGTTCCCAGCGACGATCTATAATATCCCACCACTTGGCGAAGTCGGACACGGTCTTGGAGATTTCTTCCTTCGCTCTCTCAACCGCATCGAATAAATACCCGTATGCCTTTTCTATCTCGGTCAACTATCCTTAGTACCTTCACTATGGGTTGGACGATGTCTAACGTCTTCTTCACAACTTTCCAAAAATCTCCTCTCTATTGTCTCTTCTACTTTTCTCCCCTTTCTCTTATCCGATGTGTTACATCTAGCCATCCAACTACCCCAACCCGGTGAAATGACCATTTGAGTTAGAGCTCTCCTTTGACTCAATAAACTTTCTAAGGAAATATAGTGGGAGGCGAACCGGGTTGCACCGGGCCGTAACAACTCTCGCCCTTGGTGTGTTCCCTCATAAGTGCAAGGACAAAGTTGTGGTTATAAATAAATGAAGAAATAAACTGGCTAGCTTAACTACCCCGTCTATTTGAGGATCCTTGCATATATCCTCCAACATCAAGTCTAAAGAGTGGGCGGAACAGGGTGTCCAATACAACTTTGGTCTTTTGACCATAAGCATCTGACCAGCCGCTTTGTATGCGGCCGCATTGTCTGTGACTACTTGAACTACCCGGCTCTCTCCTATTTCTTCTATCACTCCATCTATCAATTAGTAAAAATACTCCGCATTCTTTACCTGTCCTGATGCGTCGACCGACTTCCAAAAGACCGTGCCGGCTTGACTGTACACTAGGACATTGAACATTGTCTTCCTAGTTATACCTGTTAAGTATAAGACATTAACTAAGTTATACCAAAAAGAATGTTTATACATCTAATATAAATGAGTAAAAGAAAATTAAATTACCGGTCCATCCGTCGGTCATTAACGTGCAACCTCGTTCCTCCCATATGCGTTCAAATGATGCCACGTACTTCTTTGTTTCTTGCACCTCCATAGGAAGATATACATTGTATATCTCCTTTGGGTTTGGACCGAGCACTCCCCTCCCGACGTACGCGATCGTGTCGATCGTGTTCTCGTAGTATGGTCCCTTCGCGGCATTTGCGGGATGCGTGGTGAAAGAACCACCTCGACGTTGCCCGGCCAATCCTTTCCTTACATAATTTGAGGTTCTTCATCGCCGTCGTGATTGTCGTTTGACGTTGTCGTGGTCCAGTGATTACGGGATCCACGGGACCTACCGCCGGGTCGTCGTCTTGTGCGAGGTCGTGAACCTCATCTTGCGGTTGGTTGTTGGATCCTCTTCCGCTTCCTCGACCACTCCCACTTCCAGACCGTTGACCCATCATTCGGGCAGTGCGTCTATGGAACTCTTCCTCGGCGAATGATCTTCGACTTGCTTCCATTCCCCGTGAGAGTTCATCTATTTAAGAAACATTTAAGTATTTAACTACTTAATTATCCTTTAAAATAGAAGAATGAACAACGTTTATGAGTAACACCTCCGATACCTTCGTACTCTTCGTCTCCAAAAATATCCGGCCTCTCTTGTCCGGTCCCGTAAATGTGTACGGAACGTCTCCCCGGTTGTTGCAATTCTTCTCGGACGGTTTCCTTATGCCGTTTGCTAGTTCCCTTCGTTTGCTCCATCGCTTGTAGGTGCCTACGAAATTGAGCTCTGACCTCCAGCGGAGTCCGTGTGCAAGGAAGAACGTTTCCCTTCATGCCTGCAAGATGAAATTTTAAACGATAAATACCACCGAATATTACTTTGTCGCAATATTTACATTGCACTTTTCTCTCCGCCATGGAGATCAAATTGCAATGCAACCAAGCCGGATCACTCCGGGTCGCGCCGGTAGTTTGGGTTGTTTGGCTTGGAGAAGACATTTTTGTAATTAAATAATTACTTAAGTAAGTAATTAATCATTTAAAAAGTTAATGACGTTAATTAGTGACTACTAATGTAAGTATACTTTTAATTATGTAAAAATAATGCTCAACTATTTATATGATCAAGTAAGTAATTAACTATACCTTCCAACTAATGATGTATTAAGTAACTACTAAACTAAATATCTAACTAATCTTCTAGTTAACTAACTATGTAAGTAAGCAAATAAGTATTAAAAAGAAGAAACTACTTAACTAACTAATCAATGAAACAAAAGTTAAATAAATGAACTAAATGAACTAATGAAATGCTTAATGAAATAATTAAGTAAATGAGAAACAAAATGAGAGCAATGAGAGCAATGAGAGCAAAAACGAGAGGGTTAGAGTGAGAGTGGGGGGGGTGGGAGCAGGGGGAGCCCCTTGGGGGCTTTAAATAGCCCCCAAGGGGCTGAATGGGGGGGCGCAGCCCCCCTATGACCGTTGCCAGCCGGTCATAGGTCTGGCAACGGTCACATGACCGTTGCCAGCCGGGTCGCGCGACCCGGTCGGCTGGGTCGCATGACTCGCGCGACCCGGCCGCGACCCCGCGACCCGGCCGGGGGAGTCAGCCCGACCGGGTCGCGACCGGGCCGGTCGGGGCTAAACCCGACCGGGTCGGGGCCGGGTCACGACCCGGCATACCATGCTTATACATGTAAGCCACATGTTGACGAGGAGCCAACATTTAATGTTATTCTGCAAACAGTGTAGGAATTGTATAAAATGAGATCTAACCATTTATGCTATGAGGCTGGATATGGGTGGGGTTCATGGAGGAAAGACCAAGTTCAAACATGACATTGATAAGGATTAAGATATTTATATTCCAAGTTCAATTGTTTAGAACTAATTAGCTTCAAATTTATGCCCGATTACAAATTCAAAGGCATGTATATTCAAATCCAGCCAAATTAGATTATTTTAAATAATTATTGATTTTCTATTTAAAATAGATAAATACATTATTTAATCATAAAAAATTATTTATCATTTTTAAAATAATATTTTTACTCTTCTTCACTGTTTTATCTACCACATAACATACGCAACCGTATTATATTTTTATCATGACTAACATTTTAGATACTTATCAAACTTCATTAAAATGGTAAACGAGTATAAGGAATTGACTTACTCCAACTTGAATAACCTATTGAAACATAAAATTCCAACAGCTTGAAAGCTGCAATAGTGGATTTCAAACCTGCAAAATTTTGAAATAATTTTATTTTTTATCCCAACAAAAATAATGAATCATGTACCAATCCATGCATGTTGTCTATTTATATTCCGATCCTTATAAACTTTTGCAAGAATGTTTAGTCACCAATAAGTAGCTATATAGAAATACATAAAATTATATGTTGGTCCCTGGCTGGGAGTCATGATTTTATAAAGATTTATTGTGCCCAGAAAAGTATGAAAAACAAGAATAATATTGAATAAATGACATGTATAAATATATATTCAAAAAATTATTTCCTGAATCTTATTGCCCATTTCGAATTTGGAATGCACTCAAACGACCATATGTACAGAGGCTCATTACTGAAATCAATTGAATGATCCAGTTATTGACAAAGACCAAATTGATTGGACCATGGTTTACAATCTGAAACCATCCCAAGGCTTAGGATCCTGATGTAAAAAGGTCAAAGGTTTGTACGGTTATTCCAATACCAACAAGGAGTTCTTTAGGTGTAAAAACCTTCTGCAACTGCTCTTCCTTGGCTTCTCCTTCCTCCTATGTTTCTTGTGTTGTTCTTCAAGTGCTACCTCATAGGCTGAAGAGAAGTGATGCCATCGGTGATCACGATTGGACAACGTGCACGAGATAAAATGAGACAATGTCATTCTAGTGTGGCAAAGACAAATAACTGTATTGTTAAATATATTGTAAAGTAAATTTTAAACATTTTAACTCCAAAAGTAGTCTCGTTTTGTAAAGATAATTTTTGTAATATAGGTTTTAAAAGGACTAGAATACAAAAATGGAGTCTCTTTAAAATCTCCATAGATACATTCATGGAAGAGATGAAATATAATAACAGATTTTAGAATAGAGTGCTTCCTCCTTGGGCTGTACCGTCCTTCCTCTCCTGTTGCCCCTCCCTCCCAGCTGAGGAAGTCATTCTTTTGCACCTTCCTACCTTCATTCTTCCAGCCGAGAAGGTCTTTCCCTTTTTCTCTTCTCCCCCTCTATTGGCATCTGTGTCTACAACTCTACATTCCCTCTTCTTTCCCCACCTGTCTCACCCTGCTCCACATCCATTTCCCTGGAAGCCACTGCCAACAACCCAATTCCCTTGCCCAAATAGCTCCTGCAACTCTGCACCTGCACGGTGCACCTGGCCTAGCCTATCTCAACACCTCTCCCCTTCCAGCTTTCTGGGAGTGCTGGCACAACCAAGACCATGCTCCTTGACAGTTGATACCCAACACCTTCTTGTCCCATATAGCGCAGCCATATGAAGCCCCAAGTGTCTCAGCCAATGTCTGTGCAGCCATCCCTCACAAACAAAGTATCCGTTTAGTAATCGTCCAACACCATCCCACTCAACATGGCCATACCATTCCCCATTTCCCTTCTGTCATGCAAACCTTCACCATGCTGGACCAGTGCCTGCAACTCTAGGTCACTGCCACCACCCACCTCCCCATGATCATGGCTACACCCACCTTCTGGTTGTGCACCAGCCAATACCAGGGCCATTGACTTTGCTCAACAGCCCCCTAGTGGTACACACCTGTCATTGGCTGGCCCGGTCAACTTTGCTGCAACCCTCCCCTATTGCACCACCCATCTACTTCACCAGGTGCCAGCCCATTTCAAGTTTGCCTGCACTTCACCTCTGTACCAGCATCTCCTCTGACCACAACCCCCTGCCCCTAACAACACCGACCATGAACATTGTTCCTTTCCATTTGTCCCTGTTCACCACACTGTCCACAAGCACCCTCACATGCAGACCAGTCGTCCGACCCTGCCACCCATGCCGGCCACTCACAGCACACCTGCCCTGTATTCCCCTCCGCGTATAGAGATCGTCCATTCAATGCCCCTCTGCTGACCTGGTCTGCCATCCCCTGCAGCCCTGTCAAGCTGACACCACAGATCCTGCCATCCCCTACCTGTGCATTTGACTGCTGCCAGGACTAGTTAGACCTATTCAGGCCAGTTCAAACTGATTCAGGCCCAGTTTACCCTTGTTCAGACCGGTTCAGATTGGGCTCACATCAGTCCTGAAGTTGACCAGGCCAGAATTGGTTAGCTGGGAACCACGAGATTTTCACTGTTCTTTATTTTATTTTACTCGATTCTCATCTAAGAATCATTTTTTGAGGTTACTTTGGGTTTCTAACACTCAGTGATTGTTCTTTATTTTCCTCTCCCTACCAAATTAATTTCGGTGATATTAACGAACACTCCTCATTAACCATTGATGTAACCTCAGATTTCAAAAAGATTTGATATCTTTTTGTTTTGGAAATTCGTTTTCCTTTTGAATTTGGATTTGATTTGATTAGACCTTAGCATTGACTTCTTAGGAAAATAGATGGTATTCCATAAAAGTACTAACTATGGTCAAAATTATATGTTGAGGTTGTTAGGTTCTTTGAAAATTTATTTTGACCACTCCCCGTCGGATGGTGCGAAGATCCGACGTTAATTACATCGAGATTACTCGAAAAACCCTTGATTAAGCATCATAGCAATCCATGAAAGTAGAAGACATACATCCACAAAAAGTAAAGAACTCAAAAGGGCAGCGGCCTTCTGGGTCCGATGAGATGCAAACCGATTTGTTCGGGTTGATTTTATTTGTTTGTTGGTTGATTTGGATCGACTTGAAAGTCGGTTTGAAGGTTTGAGTTGAATCAATTTGTTTGATTGATTTGGTTTTGTTGTTTTGGTTTAGTTTTGATTTGTTTAATTTTGGACTTGATTGGTTCAAGTTTTTGTCTTGATTTCAGTTTTGATGTGCTTAAAGTTTTAAGCAGTTTTGGTATGTGTTGTTTGGTTGGTTTATTGGATTTTCAGATTCTGGATTATTCTGGATTTTCTGGTTTTGAGTTGATTTTTTGATCCATTTTGGGTGTTTGAAGTTGTTTATTTGGCTTCTTTGGGGTTAAGCACTTGATTGTTCATTTAAGTGAAGTTCGGTGGATTTTGAGTGAATTTTCAGATTGCTAAAATCAGATTTATTTTTTTTTGAAGTTGATTAGAATCTGTTCTGGGAGATTGCTTAAATCTGTTTTTTTTATTGCAGATTGAAATCTGGTTTTTTTTGTGACAGATTTAATTTAAATCTGGTTTTGTTTTGGCAGATTTTGTTTGAAGTCTGATTTTGGTTTGATTTGTTTCAAAATCGGTTCAATTTTGTTAAAGATCGGTTTTGCTGAACCGAATTGAGTTAAATTTAAATTTCAGATTTCTTTTAATTCTGATTTTTTTTGTTTTGACCTTCAGATTTAATTCTATGTTTTTTAATTTCCTGTTTTAATTTTCAGATTTAGTTTTCTGTTTTGATTTTTTTATTTGGCGGTTTGCATCGCCTCCGACCCATCGGGCTGCCATTGGGTACCCGGTTTCGAACATCTCGGGTCGACGTTGAACTTCATTTCATTGAAAGATGGAGGGAAGTACATCGATGTATGATATGATTGATCCTTCCCCCAACTTAGGTTTATCTCCACTATTTTGGAAAAATTTTGGCATTACGACGGCATGCCGGCTATTTTTCAACTTAGTGAAAATTTACCCATCCAAAATAGCCAGCCTTAGCTTAGCCATATTGGGGGAAGGATCGACGGCTACGGGACTCATGCCCGCGCCCCCGTCCGGGTCGTCGGCTACGGGATGCACCCGCGCTTCCGCCCAAGGTGGAGTTCCCCGCTAGGGGTGAAGTCCTTAATTTAATGTAGCTTTCGCATTTCTGATTTTTTTTATTTGTTCATTTTTGGAACAAAGGCCATGGAGGCCGGTTCAATTTCATCGGCGTTCCGAGCCGGCCTTCAATCTTCATAGGCCCGCCGGGCCTATCTTGGACTGTCTTTGGGCCGGATGGGCCTGTTGAGAAGCTGCTGCACTGCTGGAGTTGCTGGGCCGGACCGACTCGGAAGGCCACCCGGCTAAGCCCATGGCCCGTCGTACGGTTTCCAAGGGGGGCCGGGCTGTCACCTTCAAGTCGGCCCACTTTCTGGCTGCTGTCCTCCTGTTTGGAGCTCCCTGGACTGCTGTCCTCTCAGTAGGCCACAATGGGGCTGTTTTGATTTGGGTTTAGGTGGGCCGGAATGGGCCTGTTTGATGGTCTGGTTTGGAGACCAGGTTTGGGATCTGGATGTAAGCCAGAAGATGGGCTGATTATGGGCCTATCTGGGATGTCCTTGATGGACTGAAACCGGGTCACAAGGGGACTGGTTTTAGGCCCTAGACATAGGCCTGCAAGTGGGCCGGAATATGGGCCTGTTTGGAGGTCTGCTGGATGTATGGCAGGTGACCGAAGATGGGCCAGCATGGGGCTGGGTATGGAGGTTAAATTGAACTGGATTTGGGCCAGATCTTGGGCCTGACATATGGGCTATTTTGGAGATCAGACTTGGGACCGGTTTTGGGGTCTGGTTTGGTGACCGGCTGGGGGCCTGATATGGGTTTTGGTTGGGCCGGAATGGGCCTGGCGAGGGCCTGGTTTGGAGCTGGTTTTGGGGTCCTGGTTTTGGCCGGACGGGGGTCTGGTTTGGAGACCTGCAGCAGGGGCTGTTCGGGCTGTTTGGGGGCCTGGAAACGGGCCTGGAGTGGGCAGAAAAGAAGCCCCTTGAGGGGGCTACATGGGCGCACCAAGCAGCCTTGTTTTTTTTTTTTCTTTTCTTCTTCTTCTTCCTTCTCCTGGCGGCAGCAGGTTGCAGGTGGGCAGAAGGAGAGCAGCAGCAGTAGGAGGGGGGGCAGGTACAGCAGGGTGGTAGCCTGTTGGTGCGCCAAGCTCCCTCCTCCTCTCTTCTTCTTCTTCTCTTCTTCCCTTTCCTGGTCGCAGGCAGCAGGTGGCAGCAGGTGGCAGCAGGAGACCAGCAGCCTGTCGGCCTCCAAAGACCTCCTCCCCTTCTTGGTGCGCACCCCTCTCTTTATAGGAGCTGGAGATGGGGTGAGGGGTCAGCCAGGGGTCTGCACATGGGCCTGGGGCGGCTGCATGGTGCGCAGGGGGCTGGGGTGACAAGTGGCAGCAGGGTGCAGGTGCTTTGGCCTCCCCCATGCAGCCAGTATATTTTAATTGGCTGCCCCCTCTTTCTCCCCCTTTCTTGGGCTGAACAAGGGTCTGGATTGGCTGCAGGGGGCGGCTGCATGGTGTTTAGGGGGCTGGGGTGACAAGTGGCAGGTTGGGTGTGCAGGTGGGCAGGTGGTGCCCAGCTTTTTCTCCCCCCCATGAAGGGCTGGATTGGCTGCATGGGGGGCTGGCAGCTGGGGTGACAAGTGGCAGGTTGGGTGTGCAGGTGGGCAGGTGAATGGCAGGGGACTTTTTAGGTGCTGTTCACACCTGGCCGCATGTGGCAGCAGGACAGGTTGTGGGCCTGCAAGTGGGCCGCGGCCCAGTCCCCTTCCCACTGTTGTGGGCTGCGCAAAAAGGCCTTTTCATGGGCTGTATTTGTCTGGTTATGGGCTGGCCGACCAGGGGGAGATGGGCTGCCAATTGGGCCCATATATTGGCTGAATTGTGGGCTGTGCACCTTACACTTAAACCCATTTTTCTTTGGCCCAATTTTCTTCTCCTTTTTCTTGAAAAAAACCAGACGCCAACAAATGCCCCCCGCGGACGATTTCTTGGAGACGAATGTTGACAAGGAGTCGTCCGTGTAGTTGGTGACTGACTTGTCTTGGTTCGAAGCTTCTCTGGATCAAGAAGGGCTTGGGCCCTCAGAGATGAACGTTCTTTGTCATATCGAATTCTGCCGTTGCTCTGCTTAACATAGTTGATGCAAACTTGCTGCCGTTTTCTTTTCACCCAACGTTTTTTTTTTCTCGAGTTTTCACCCGAACCATCCTCCTTGATTCCTTTGCTTACATGTTTCCAGAGTGGTTTTCATGTAGCAGGGTCATCCGATTTCGCCTAGGGTGCCCTTTTCAGGCTTTCACTCTAGCCAGATTTTCCTTTGACATCCTTACCCTCAACCGATCAATGGGCTCAGATCAGCTAAGTCCGTCGGGCATCTCTATGTTTAGCCCACTTTTTTTTTTGTAGAGGATTAAGGCTTCCCTCAAGCCATGAAGTTATTTTGGGACGGTGAGGAATTAAGGCTTCCCCTGGGCCATAATAGCTTTGGTGGCTTTGTGCTGGTGGATTGTAGATTTGTGAGTATGAAGAAATCATACTCGGTCTATAGGGTATGGAGTTTGGGTACATGAACATTGCTTTAGGCTATGAGATGTGCTTTGAGGTGGCATGCTGCCGCTTGGCCCGTGGACTTATGAATGTGGAGAGGCCGCATCCGGTCCATAGGGTATGGTATTGGGGTGGCTTTGTGTTGTGGGAATCCATGGGATATTTGAGTATGCAGTGATCACACTCGGCCCACAAAGTTAGTGTTTGGGATGGCTTGATGCCAAGAGGATATGGTTTGTTACTGACTTAACGCCTAACGGGATGCGGTGGCTTAGTGCCCAAAGAGATGATGGCTTAATGCCAGTTGGTTATGGTGGCTCGATGCCGGAAAATATGGTATTGGAATGGCTTGATGCCGAGATGGTATGATGGCTTGATGCCGAAGAGAATGGATTGGCTTAATGCCCAAAAGAGATGGAATGGCTTAATGCCAGTTGGTTATAGTGGCTTGATGCCGTAAAATATGGTATGGAATGGCTTGATGCCAAAAAGGGATAGTGGCTTGATGCCGAAGGAATATGTTGGCTTGATGCCAAGAGAATATGGTTTGTGATGGCTTAATGCCGAATGTGTTGCGGTGGCTTGATGCCGAAAAGTGAGATGATGGCTTGATGCCAGTTTGGTTATGGTGGCTTAATGCCATAAAATAGGGTGTTGTGGCTTGATGCCCAAAGGAGTTGACAGCTTGATGCCGTGGCGGGGTATTGTGGCTTCATGCCAAAATAACTTGGTGGCTTGATGCCGAAAAGGGTGTTCTGGCTTGACGCCAAAATGATTTGGTGGCTTGATGCCAAAAGGCTGTTGTGGCATGGAATGACTCCATATCGAGTGTGATGGCTTGATGCCGAAAGATACAGCTTAATGTCAAAGCAGTATCATGGCTTGATGCCAAAAGGACATGACGGCTTGATGCCGAATGAAGTGGCTTGGTGCCAAAAGATGTATGATGGCTTGGTGCCAAAAGAGGTATGATGGCTTGGTGCCAAAAGAGGTATGATGGCTTGGTGCCAAGTGTGGTGGCTTGATGCCGAAAAGTGACAAGATGGCTTAATGCCACTGAATTTAAAGACTTACGAATGCGAAGGAGTCGCATTCGGTCCAAAAGATGAAATATGGGATGGCTTGCTGCCGCTTGTAGAGTTGTGGGACATGCAAGTATGAAATGATCATACTTGGCCCGTGAAATATGAATTTAGGGTAAAACCCAAACTTAAAGGCTCAAGGCTCAAATGTTGTCGGTGGGATTTGGGACATGAGAATGGTTCCATGTCCAGCCTTGGTGGCATAGGATCCAAACAACATTTAGACCAAAAGACCATGGTGGTATGGGATTTATGAAAACCATATAGACTAAGGATCATATTGGTATAGAATTTGACAATCATGTAGACCTTGCTGGTCATGATGACATAAGAACTTGGGGAACATGTAGACCGGAAGGGCCATGATGGTATGGAGATTTGAAAACCATATAGACCTGTTTGAAGCCATGTGGACATACAAGTCATGATGGCATGAAATTTGATATGTTTAGAGAAGAGGTGAGTCTCCTCTTTCTTGAACTTTGAATTTCCAGAGTTTCCTCTTTTTTTTTTTCTTTTTTTTTTCAAACTAACTTGACTGCCTTCTAAAAGGTTTTCACCCAAGCTAGTCCCCGTTTTCTTTTGCCTGTACGCCCTTTTGCAGGGTTTTCATATAGCAGGGTGATCCATTTTTGCCTGAGGTGCCCTCATCGGGTCATCACCTCGGTGGATTTTTTTTCTTTTTTTGTTTGACGTATTTTGCCATTGGTCAATTAATGGTGTAACTAACCAAGTCTGTCAAGGTATTTCATTTTTCTTTCTTTCTTTTTTTTTCTTCTCTTTTTTTTTTTCAAGGGAATTCAAGCTTTTGTCAAGCCATATGAACTTCGGTCATGCTCCAGCTAGAGAGTGACACAAGGTGGACACCTCAAGCTCCTGACCTTCTTGTGCGTCTTCTTTGGTTGTTGAAATTTGAGGCGTGACAAACACTAACCGACATGTTGCCTTGTGTCCTCAGTACATTATGTCTTTCTTGAGGTGGTTTAAGTGAGGGCAAACTGCTCCCCTGCCAACCTCCTTAGAGACTTCCTTTTCTCGATCAACGAACAGTTGCCTGAGATTGCATGTCCAGCTCAATTTAGAGATTTCTTTTCTTCTGAGAGCTGTGTAGTGTCAATTTGAGAATTCATTTCTCTCATTGCTTGAGTTGAGAGTATCTCCTCCATTCATCCCTTCTTCTTCTTCTTCTTTTTTTTCTTCTTTTTTTTTGAAATTCCTTTGGAGTCTACACAGAGAAACTGTGTACGGCGGGTCATAGGAATATTGGGGGCCTTGGATGGCTTGTATGTGGGCATAGGCATGTCAAAGCCATTATAGTGAGTTGGGATTTAGGCATGTCAGAGGCCATGGAGGGGTTTTTGTTTCGTTTGTTTTTTTTTTTTTGTATATGGGCATGTCGAAGGCCATGGAGATTGTTTCTTTTGTGATATATGAGGGCACATGAGCAGTTGTTTTGGGAATATTTGGGGGTAGGTTAATGGCCTACTTTGGGATTGAATTGAAGGGTTGTGGAGGGCTGTCCTATGGACTCTTCATTCCCCTGACTCAATTCTGTGGCGGGTGTCGGATTTCTTCCTTGCCCAAGCTTTATGCTTTGTGGTGGACTAATGGCCGGCCCTGGCATGTTGACATGTTTGCCAAAAGGCATGATCGGGTCGAGTTGTTGATCAGCAAGACTGATTTGAAATGTTGAGTTGAGGGTTGGTCCCCCACTGAATTGTAGCCTCGGGAGCCGTTGTCCAGCCTGATATGCTACCTTGAAGGGTGGAGGGTTGCTCCCTCATCCCGATAACAGGACTGACCTCGTGTAGTCTCCTGTTGAGACAATGATTTCTTCTTTGTCTCCCTTTGTAGTTAGCGCGGATTGGCGATTTTCTGGGGCTTTACTGGTAGAGGTTGGTCCTCTTGCCCCCCTGTTTCTTTTTTAGGTGGAGAGTTCACTCTCACACCTGCTTGGTATGACATGGCTTAGGGGCATGCCCCCGGCCGGATGAGTAGCTCCCAGAATCAAGAAACTACCTGATTTTTTGATGCATAATGGGCCGAGAATTGCTTTCTCTCCCGAGCATAACCTTATCAGGTGATCCCATATAGACATCATTCAGCGAGGGCATAGGATTTGTTCTGAGCCCAAGTGCTATCATGATAGTTGCATTCATTCGCCAGATAGAGGATTGATTCCTCACCTGCATGTCGGAATTAGAAGATCGGACCATTGGCTGGTCATCTTAGTTGAGAGAAATGGCGAAAGGCCGGTCTCTCTGTAACATCCTAGGTCGCTGATCGACTGGTTCCTTCCAACTGAAGAATGTAGGGTTGATCCCTTGCTTCACTGAAAGCCATGTTTTCGACCATTGGTTGGCCAGATTTACTGAAGTATGGAGGATTGTTTCTTGCTCCTTACCAGTACGATGGGCGTTCGGTTGATCCTCAGCCCGAGTTGTACTGGGGTGGCTTGGAGGCTTGCCCCCAGCTAGATGGGTGACGTTGTGAGTTGACCAGCGAACCGACCAACACTTGATGTATACCGAGTAGCGGATTGATTCCGAACCCGAGCATGAAAAAGGCACCACATTTGGATCATTTTGCTGTGGTCATTGGATTTGCTCCAGGAGTAAGGAGTGCTTTGAAGTTGCAATGATAACCGGGCAGCATTGTTGCAATCTGGCGAGCATAGGATTGATTCCTAGCCCGTCTAGTTGTCTAGTTGGACAGAACCGTTGATCAGTTGTCCTGCTTAAACTAATGAGCCGTGGGTTAATCCTTCACTTGGAAGATATTGTCCAGGGATGAAACCGTTGATCGGTTACCCCTGGTTGAAGTTACGGGCCAAGGGCTGGTCCCTTACCCGATGAATAGCATGGCTAGCCGTTGATCGGCTGGATTTGTTGATTTTCAGACAGGAGGACTGATTCCTCTTTCCGTTAGCAGCTAGGACCACTGATTGGTCAGAAGTGAATTGACGGGTGAAAGATTTCTTCCTTCCCCGTGCAGCTGCAGCAATGCTGGCATCCTTATTCTTTTCATCCAATCGGGCCAGAGTGGCAGAAACGATTGGTTAGATGTTGGTTGGTGAGCTCCAACTTTATCTGCCTCAGCATAATAGAAAGAAGCCATATCTGGGCAAGTTTGATGTGGTCATCGGATTTGTTCCAAGACTAAATGACATTTTTCAATTGGTGAGCCTAGGCTTGATTCCTAGCCCATCAAGCAACATTGGGGGATAGGACCATTGATCGGTCATCCCTGTTGAACTGACAAATTGAAGGTAGTACGTGGGGACGACACCGTTGATCGGTTACCCCATTTGAATTATGGGCTGAGGGTTGATCCCTCACCCGAACCATAACTTGGTGGGCCGTTGATCGGCCGAAATTGTTGATTTTTTAAGAAAAGAGGTCTGCTCCCTCTCTCCAGTAATAATTCGGGACCACTGATTGGTCAGGTTTAACTTGACAGGCGAAAGATTTCTTCTTTCCCCGTGTGGGCCTTGCAGCAGTGTTAGTGGAAGACTGGGAAGAAACCTTGTCCCTTTTGTCCAACCGAGCCAGAATGGCATAACGGTTAGCAATAAGAAATGTTGGAACTTGTACTGGCTCTCCCTTTGAGATGGATAATTGTTTCCTCCCTAATCATTTGATAACATGTCGGGCATGTGGTTTATCCTTGGCCCATGTTGCTATGGTGTGGCTGGGCGATTGCCCCCAGCCAAATATAAAATTCTGATTTTTTTTTTTGAGTTTGGTGAGCCTTCCATCAAGGCAGCTGCAGCATGGGCACCTGATTTCTACTTTGCCCAAAAATTTTCTGGTTCAACTGAGAATTAGCTGACCCTGACATATGAGCAGACAAAGGATTGATTCCTTGTCCGAGGGAAAGCATAAATTAACCAAGCCGTCGGTGGGCCTGACTTGTTGAGGTGTCGAGCTGAAGATTGACCCTTCGCTTGACCAATATCATCATGGACCGTTGATCGGCCTGCCATCCTTGGACTGAGGAGCAGAGGGCTGCCCCCTCATCTTGGTGGTAGTGGTTCAAGTTGACTTGTTAAATTAACGTGACATGTATAAATGAGCCTCTTGCCCCCGGCTGGATAGATGACATGAAGATCCTAACCAGCGGTCCAGGGAATGGCTACTGCATACCGGGTGGTGGATTGATTTCGCACCCGAGTAGAGTGTGATGATGCCTTGCATATGCAAGTTTTAATGTGAGCATCGGATTTATTCCTAGCCCGAGGGATATCTTGGAGTTGTGCCACTAACTGAACAGTTTGGGCCATGGCATAAGTATGGGATTAGTTCCCAACTTGAAGAGGAGTATGAGGAGCCTGAATTGCTGGCCAATCAAGCTTGGTTGAGATTGTGGGTTGAGGGCTGGTCCCTCACCCAAGCAGCAACATGGTGGGCCATTGCTTGGCCCAAGTTGTCAATTTTCAGATTAGAGGGCTGATCCCTCACATAACTTTGATGTTGCCCGTCAGCTGAGCAGCCCTTGGCATTTCAAGAGTAGAAGATCGACTCCCCTTACTTGGTTAGCCAGCCATAAAGACTTCATGTCATAGAGCGAGGATTGATTCCCCATGGAAATGGCATTCATGTAGCATAAGCCGTTGACAGGCTCCCCATTGTATGTTGTGGACGAAGGCCACTAATGGCAGCATTGTGGACTCAGGGTTGTTCCCTTCTTGAAGCAATTTTGGCGTGGGTCATTAACCAAGCATTATGGTAATCCCCTGGGTTTGAGGGTTAATCCCTCCTTAGAACAACTTTGGCATATGCCGTTGACTGGGCAGCCATGCTTTGATGATTTTGTTTCCCTGGGTGTAAGATTTGTTCCTTACCCAATCAGCATTTCTTGGGACCAAACCGATATTTGATTGGCCAAGGTGTTTGTTTGTTTGTCTTTTTGAAACATAGGATTGATTCCTTGCCCTTTGAATATGTTGAGCCTCTGGTAGGCTAGCCATGATAGGTTCAGGAGTTGGGAATTGATTTCTTCTTGACTTGTCATTTGGCATGGCCATTGCTTGACCAGATATGACTTTTTGGTGAAGGACTTGTTCCTTGCCCCCATTTGATTGACGGAGTTCATCCGGGTTTAGGGATTTATCACCAGCCTGAGTGTGAGAGACTTCTCTGCCAATTGGCCAGCAATGGCGATCTCACGAATTGAGAATATGTCTTTGGCATGGCCATTGCTTGACCAGATATGACTTTCAGGTGAAGGATTTGTTCCTTGCCCCCATTTGGTTGATAGAGTTCTTTTGGACTTAGGGATTTGTTCCCTGCTAAATGACATTGTTGCCGGCTTGACTCCGGAAGCTTTCTTTACCGGTTGGCTAGCAGCCCATTTTCTTTATTCGTGGTCAACCTTTTCATGTTGTAGTTGCCCCGGTGCCATGCACTTGTTGGGGGTGGAGGAATTAGACTTTGCCTTGGCATTGTCCTCCCATTACCTTGGTCGGTTATGAAAGACCGACCCTAGTATATAGTTGATGGGTCTTGAGACGGCATGTTTGGTGCCTCTTTGACTTCTTTGAGGGTTGGTGGTGATAGAGTCCATGACCACCTGCCCCCGGAGTTGTTTGTTGGAAAGCTTCTTTGGTGAGCTCTTTGGAAAAAATGATCAAGTTGTTTGACCCTTGAAATCTTCTCGGTGTTGGATGAACTCCGAGAGCAGCTTCTTGAGATGTTTGCAACATCGGGACGAAATCTTCATGGCGGGATCATTAGACCCCACCGGGTCTCATCCTTTGACATTTTTCGCCTCCTCCTCGCACAAAAGGAAAGAAGCATGTGTTAGATATATGGCATTTGGGATGCATGTTTTCTTGAATTGCTATGACGGAGAGATGAAGGGAAGGAGAGGTCCCACCGGGCGTGCCAATTGATGTAACCTCAGATTTCAAAAAGATTTGATATCTTTTTGTTTTGGAAATTCGTTTTCCTTTTGAATTTGGATTTGATTTGATTAGACCTTAGCATTGACTTCTTAGGAAAATAGATGGTATTCCATAAAAGTACTAACTATGGTCAAAATTATATGTTGAGGTTGTTAGGTTCTTTGAAAATTTATTTTGACCTCTCCCCGTCGGATGGTGCGAAGATCCGACGTTAATTACATCGAGATTACTCGAAAAACCCTTGATTAAGCGTCATAGCAATCCATGAAAGTAGAAGACATACATCCACAAAAGTAAAGAACTCAAAAGGGCAGCGGCCTTCTGGGTCCGATGAGATGCAAACCGATTTGTTCGGGTTGATTTTATTTGTTTGTTGGTTGATTTGGATCGACTTGAAAGTCGGTTTGAAGGTTTGAGTTGAATCAATTTGTTTGATTGATTTGGTTTTGTTGTTTTGGTTTAGTTTTGATTTGTTTAATTTTGGACTTGATTGGTTCAAGTTTTTGTCTTGATTTCAGTTTTGATGTGCTTAAAGTTTTAAGCAGTTTTGGTATGTGTTGTTTGGTTGGTTTATTGGATTTTCAGATTCTGGATTATTCTGGATTTTCTGGTTTTGAGTTGATTTTTTGATCCATTTTGGGTGTTTGAAGTTGTTTATTTGGTTTCTTTGGGGTTAAGCACTTGATTGTTCATTTAAGTGAAGTTCGGTGGATTTTGAGTGAATTTTCAGATTGCTAAAATCAGATTTTTTTTTTTGAAGTTGATTAGAATCTGTTCTGGGAGATTGCTTAAATCTGTTTTTTTTTTTATTGCAGATTGAAATCTGGTTTTTTTGTGACAGATTTAATTTAAATCTGGTTTTGTTTTGGCAGATTTTGTTTGAAGTCTGATTTTGGTTTGATTTGTTTCAAAATCGGTTCAATTTTGTTAAAGATCGGTTTTGCTGAACCGAATTGAGTTAAATTTGAATTTCAGATTTCTTTTAATTCTGATTTTTTTTGTTTTGACCTTCAGATTTAATTCTATGTTTTTTAATTTCCTGTTTTAATTTTCAGATTTAGTTTTCTGTTTTGATTTTTTTATTTGGCGGTTTGCATCGCCTCCGACCCATCGGGCTGCCATTGGGTACCCGGTTTCGAACATCTCGGGTCGACGTTGAACTTCATTTCATTGAAAGATGGAGGGAAGTACATCGATGTATGATATGATTGATCCTTCCCCCAACTTAGGTTTATCTCCACTATTTTGGAAAAATTTTGGCATTACGACGGCATGCCGGCTATTTTTCAACTTAGTGAAAATTTACCCATCCAAAATAGCCAGCCTTAGCTTAGCCATATTGGGGGAAGGATCGACGGCTACGGGACTCATGCCCGCGCCCCCGTCCGGGTCGTCGGCTACGGGATGCACCCGCGCTTCCGCCCAAGGTGGAGTTCCCCGCTAGGGGTGAAGTCCTTAATTTAATGTAGCTTTCGCATTTCTGATTTTTTTTATTTGTTCATTTTTGGAACAAAGGCCATGGAGGCCGGTTCAATTTCATCGGCGTTTCGAGCCGGCCTTCAATCTTCATAGGCCCGCCGGGCCTATCTTGGACTGTCTTTGGGCCGGATGGGCCTGTTGAGAAGCTGCTGCACTGCTGGAGCTGCTGGGCCGGACCGACTCGGAAGGCCACCCGGCTAAGCTCATGGCCCGTCGTACGGTTTCCAAGGGGGGCCGGGCTGTCACCTTCAAGTCGGCCCACTTTCTGGCTGCTGTCCTCCTGTTTGGAGCTCCCTGGACTGCTGTCCTCTCAGTAGGCCACAATGGGGCTGTTTTGATTTGGGTTTAGGTGGGCCGAAATGGGCCTGTTAGATGGTCTGGTTTGGAGACCAGGTTTGGGATCTGGATGTAAGCCAGAAGATGGGCTGATTATGGGCCTATCTGGGATGTCCTTGATGGACTGAAACCGGGTCACAAGGGGACTGGTTTTAGGCCCTAGACATAGGCCTGCAAGTGGGCCGGAATATGGGCCTGTTTGGAGGTCTGCTGGATGTATGGCAGGTGACCGAAGATGGGCCAGCATGGGGCTGGGTATGGAGGTTAAATTGAACTGGATTTGGGCCAGATCTTGGGCCTGACATATGGGCTATTTTGGAGATCAGACTTGGGACCGGTTTTGGGGTCTGGTTTGGTGACCGGCTGGGGGCCTGATATGGGTTTTGGTTGGGCCGGAATGGGCCTGGCGAGGGCCTGGTTTGGAGCTGGTTTTGGGGTCCTGGTTTGGGCCGGACGGGGGTCTGGTTTGGAGACCTGCAGCAGGGGCTGTTCGGGCTGTTTGGGGGCCTGGAAACGGGCCTGGAGTGGGCAGAAAAGAAGCCCCTTGAGGGGGCTACATGGGCGCACCAAGCAGCCTTGTTTTTTTTTTTTTGTTCTTCTTCTTCTTCCTTCTCCTGGCGGCAGCAGGTTGCAGGTGGGCAGGAGGAGAGCAGCAGCAGTAGGAGGGGGGGCAGGTACAGCAGGGTGGTAGCCTGTTGGTGCGCCAAGCTCCCTCCTCCTCTCTTCTTCTTCTTCTCTTCTTCCCTTTCCTGGTCGCAGGCAGCAGGTGGCAGCAGGTGGCAGCAGGAGACCAGCAGCCTGTCGGCCTCCAAAGACCTCCTCCCCTTCTTGGTGCGCACCCCTCTCTTTATAGGAGCTGGAGATGGGGTGAGGGGTCAGCCAGGGGTCTGCACATGGGCCTGGGGCGGCTGCATGGTGCGCAGGGGGCTGGGGTGACAAGTGGCAGCAGGGTGCAGGTGCTTTGGCCTCCCCCATGCAGCCAGTATATTTTAATTGGCTGCCCCCTCTTTCTCCCCCTTTCTTGGGCTGAACAAGGGTCTGGATTGGCTGCAGGGGGCGGCTGCATGGTGTTTAGGGGGCTGCGGTGACAAGTGGCAGGTTGGGTGTGCAGGTGGGCAGGTGGTGCCCAGCTTTTTCTCCCCCCCATGAAGGGCTGGATTGGCTGCATGGGGGGCTGGCAGCTGGGGTGACAAGTGGCAGGTTGGGTGTGCAGGTGGGCAGGTGAATGGCAGGGGGCTTTTTAGGTGCTGTTCACACCTGGCCGCATGTGGCAGCAGGACAGGTTGTGGGCCTGTAAGTGGGCCGCGGCCCAGTCCCCTTCCCACTGTTGTGGGCTGCGCAAAAAGGCCTTTTCATGGGCTGTATTTGTCTGGTTATGGGCTGGCCGACCAGGGGGAGATGGGCTGCCAATTGGGCCCATATATTGGCTGAATTGTGGGCTGTGCACCTTACACTTAAACCCATTTTTCTTTGGCCCAATTTTCTTCTCCTTTTTCTTGAAAAAAATCAGACGCCAACAACCATCAAGAACAACATCCTTTAATGATGTTAATGAAATACTCAAAACTAAAGAAAATGCAATACAAGAAGTAGAGCATAAACTTGATCCAAGAATGGCATTTTTTAGTTTATTTGATTTAATCTACTCTTCTGAGGTTCTACAGGATTTGATTTTTTCTAAGGTACTTCAGTTGATTACAAGACAATTTTATTGGAGTTCATATCTTTGTGATCTGAACTGTTTGGATTTAGAGAACTTTCAAATCTGAGTTTATTTGTAAATTATGAACTTTGAGGGTTTATTTGCAAGTTTTATGTACTCATTTTTTGTCAATATATAATTTTCTTACATACATACATTTTTTTGAGTTAATTTCATGTTTTAAATTTGTTCAAGGAATAACATTGTATTTTATGAGGAGCAGGAGGGATCAATTTTCGATGAAGTACTAAATGTCAATGCTGCAATATTAAATTTTCATTTTGGATATATTCTTTATGTACATACTTTTCTATGGATTGAGTAAACATGCAAGTTAACATTCTTAGGAGGGCAAACTGTGATTTTCAGAAGTTGGAAGAACTGATTTCAAAAGTCTTTAATGTTTCGAGGGTAAAACTGCAATGTATGGTTTTTTTTCTAGAAGCGTTTTGAAAAGTGTCTCGTTTCTTACATCTAAATTTTATTTTTGTTCAGTGTTTTTGGAGTTTAGAAATATATTGGACATATTTATAGGGACCTGAATTTCTTTGGGTATCATAATCTTGAAATCATGTGATTGGATTTGGGGTTGCCTTTTTCTGAATTTCTTTTGCATTTTCATAGAAGTATTGAGGTTTCTTTTATGTTTCACTTTCCTCCTTTTCCTTATTTTAAATGTCTGCCAGGTGGCAAAATATGCCACCGAGAGAAGAACGACATCCGTCTTCTGTCCCTTCTTCATTCTCCTTATTTTAGGTGCGACCAACACATAAAAGAAGGATGTGCTTGTACATCTCCTCCTTTCCCCCATGTTTATTATGTCTATCATCCACGTGCCATAAAAGAAGGGAATGCAATGACACTTCATCCCCTTCCTTTTATCTTTGTTCCCCTTTTCCGTGTGCACAAGGCTTTTTGTTGGCTTGTTTTGCAGGTGCCTTTTTGCCTTTAGTTAGACAATATGGGTAAGTGGGTGTTAGACACCAAAATTTTACACAAAAATATCAATAAACCTAGAGTCATTCCACTTAGGACAAAATTCCAGACCTGAAAAAAAAAAGAAATAGCAAATTTTTGATTTGTTGGAATTTACTCTTACTCTTAGTCAAAACTAAAGGAGAGAATGTGCCAAAAATGTTATTTTTGAGGACCCACTACAACCTATTTTTGAAGCCGAATCTAAGGCAATTCTCGGAGCTCAATTCAGCTCAATTTTAAGACATTTAGGCCATGTTTGATACGGGGATAAGGTGGGATAAACCTGGTTCATCCCCAATCCTTCGTTTGGTACACAAATAAATTTTAATTTAATCTAGGTTAACTTAATCCGGCCTATCCCTAAAATGAGGTCAAAACCAGGTTTAAGTTATCCCCTGTAATCGGTGGGATAAAAGGGATACGAATGGATTAAGACGTCATATCATATACACAAGCCAGGCAGGCGCGTGGCGGAGAATGAAGCTTTTACCGTGGGCGGAGGAGTGCGCGGAAGGATGTGCTTCGAGGCTTTTACAGCCGGCGACGGTGTTACTGTCTTTGGGCGAGGGTGGGGAAGGGTCCAGGAAGAAGGAGAGGGCGTCCAAGTTGGACCATAGGTCGTCCGGTGCGGCACTAGTGCTGGTGCGGCAGCGGGCCTCCTCCTTGAAGGCGACGAACTCGGAGATGAAGGATCCTCCACACATCTTTCTCTGTCTCTGCCGCCGAGCGTCTTCTCCTGCACGGACGGCTAGCACCGGTGGTGATCGGAGAAGACGGAATGCACGGCGGTGGCGAGCAGCTCTCTCCTCCGTCGGCTTGGACGGATGCCGAATATATCAGAGGCGCCGCCGTCGGTGGTTCCGGCCCTCAGGCGTCGCTTTCCTGCTATTAGCTAGAGCCGGATTATATAATTCCATATTACATTTTTTATCCATTACATTATCATATATTTATATCCATACATGCGTTGTAAAATAATTTATATTAATAATTTTAAAAGCTTGGTGCACAGAATCCAAAAATAGAAGAGCGTTGCGGGATCGCTTTACACTAAAAATGATTTTTTCTGAAGTTGATATAGAACGTTGGAATTTTGACTGCAGATGTATAATTTTTTTTAAATATCATATGTTTTTAGGTCTGCACATATATTTTTGTTTTCAAAAATCTACCATGGCAGAGCTACGCCATAAACATGATGGTGAGGACACCAGAAATAAAGACCGATTTGAAAAGACTTATCGGCATAGACGACGCCGACTGGAATCCATTTGGCTGGGAGAATAATTTTCTGAGACTATATGATGAACAAAATAATTTTCAGAGGCATCTTGGGAATTTTCTGGAATTTTTAGAGACTTTAGTAAATTTTTTTTTAGTAATTACTGATGTCCTGGTAATTTTCCTTTAATTTTCTGATGCAAGTCCTGTATTTTTTGGCATTTTACGACCTTTTCTGATGTCTTTTTCCATTTATTGGGTATTTCTTACCCATTTGCTGTTTTTACTCCTATAAATAGGAGCATACCTGTAAGTCGGATGATATGACGCAATGAAATTGAAATCAATGGTTGATTCCACATTTGCCCATGCTGTCTCTTCTGTTGGCTTTCGCGAACCTTCCTTTCTCCCGCTTTTACCCCTCGGTTCACTTAATCCCGCGGTTCACTCTCTCTCTCTCGGGACAGTCGACGCCGATTCGAGCTGAGCTCTTCCCTCTCTCCAGCGATGGCGAAACCCTAGCTCCTCTATCCCCAGCTCCGATCTCTCTCTCCGGTGCTCGAAACCGTTAGCTTCTTTGGAGAAAAATGTTCCCCTCCTCCTGATCTACATTTCCCCTCTCTCAAACCCTCTGTTCGAGCAAGATTGAAGGGATTTCGAGCTCCCGTAGCTGCTGTTATTTCGTCCTCCGAGCTGGATCTTCTTCCTCTTCAGCTCATCTCTAGTTGAGGCTGGATTCGATGACGGAAATCCCTACATCTGAAGGTACCGTCCCGAATATGTCCTCCCCGATGGGTGATCTAAAGCGGAACTTCCTCCTTGCTGTTTCCGATGCTGCTTCTGTTCAATAGAGGGTTCGATCTGCTCGTATGAAGGATTTCTCATCTGGTTTGAACGATTTCTCAACTTCAAATCGGTAAACCCTATCTATACGATGCTAAGTTCAGTCTCGTTACAATAGATCGGTGGATCTGAGATTTGAACCGAGATATTCAGCTACTGTTCATGAGTTTAAATCAGTAGTTGGTTGAAATATGATAGCTCCTAAGGAGTGTTGCCCGGATTTGTGTTCCGTTTGGTAGCCTCTGAGTTCCTCTTCCATGGATATTATATTTTCGACACTGATTGAAGGAGTTTATAGTTAAACTCATCTTCTTGCATTATTCGGATGATGATACATATCTGAGACTGGTCCTCTTCCAGTCATTTTGGTCCGGTTATTTCAGTAATTAGTGGATTCTGTTTTCCTGTTCGACAACTCACATGATGATGATTAAGTATGATGTCAAGACTGGTCCGGCCTCCAGTCCTTTGGTTTGGAAATGAGTTCATCTCAAGGAGATCTATTGATCTGATAGCTTATTGCCAATTGGTCTGCTGTCGGTTTGTTGGCTTCTAATGCTGTTGCCGAATTTGGTTTATCTCCAAATTCTGATTGACTGAAAACAGCTTTATATGAGATAGAAGGACATCTATCTGTGATTAAAACAGAAGTAAATCTGTCTGAAAATTGTTGGTATCCGGTTGGTTGCTGTTTTACTGAAAGTGATGACCAATTTCCCTCTAGGTTACCCAGGCGTCTTGTATATCCCATACAAAATGCCGGAACCTGTTTAAATCAAAATTCTCTATTGATAGGTCATCCAACTGACCTCATTTGAAGAGAATAGGGAAGGTCTGATTCCAGGCCTTGTGCCTAATTGGTATTCACACTGCTGGTCTGGTTCTTGTGCTAGATTTTCTGGGTTGTGGTATCTTTTTCTTCAATTCCTGATAGGTGGTATAATCTGTATATTTCGGACATTTTAAAAGGGAAGAATATTGCTATTCCTAAGGTGTCAAGGTATTTCTTGAATCTGTCCTTTTTCTTGCATAATTGATTTTGTTTCTCTATTATGCTATATCAATTTTGCCATGCTCTTGAGTGGTAGGATCTCTAGCCACTTTACATATGTTGTTGGCATATATTGTTGAAATAGAGTAACCTTCCTGTTTGTTTCCTGGTCTGGTTATTAATTGTTTGGAATTCGTCCTGTTAGTGTGGACTATTCTGATTGCATCTGCTTATTGCCAAATTCCTGAATTGTTTTAATTTGTGACTGTTTCCTGGTCCAATTTCTAGTTATAACTGAGTATAGATTCCTATTTCTATCAATTCTGATTTTCTGAATTGAAATTGTTATAATTCTTTAATTGTGCATTGATTTCATAGTAAAACCCCTAGGTCTAGGTCCTTGTCCCCCATCACATGATAATATAAAAAATAAAGGTAAAAATATAAAAATATAGGATTATCCTCAAATTTATTTTTAATATACCAAATATAGGATAGGGTTATCCTCTAAACCTATCCCAAGTTAAACCAAACTTAGTAAGGATAGGGTCAATCACAAGGATTGGTTTATCCCTATCCCAATTAATTTTATCCCGATACCAAACGACGCCTCATGGGTTTTAAATCAGTGAAATTCGTAACTCTCACATAGGCCTTCTATTGGGCCACTTAAATTGGGCCTGTAAGGAAGTCATCATACAGGCCCCCAAAGGAGCATCGAAATTTGAATCAAATGTCTTGCTTTGTCATGCAAGAGAATAGAAATTATTTAGTTTCCTGAATGGGATTCTCAAAATAGCAACCCAATCAATGCTCATTTATTGAGAAGTCTATCCTTTTTCTTTAGAGCAAATCCACCATCATCAGATCTAGAGATCCTTGAGCATTCCAAGCCCTTAGATCTAGCACTACCAGTAGAAAGATCCTCTCCTCAAAAACCCTAGCTACCAACCAACCATAAGGAGCTGCACCCTAGCCCTTTCTCTATAAACAAGACATGAGATTCTGAAATTTGAAAATTCCTGCAGTCCCAAAGTGAGAAGATCACATCAACATGGTAGCAAATAAAATATAGAACTCATAGAATAAAAAAATCAAAAATTTATGATATCCCATTTCCCGATAAGTCTAAAGAATCCTAAGGGATATGAAATTCTGCAAATCTGAAGCAAATCAATTATGCATTGCACTGAAACCTGCAGGATTGAAAGTTTCAAAAAAAATGTAAAAAATCTGACCATGGGCGGAACCTGAAAATTACAAGTGAAATCCTGCCAATCTGGAACCCGGTAGTCAGAATTCAAAATCTGAACGCCTAGGGAGCTCAGATGTTCAGGAAGCTAAGGATCAAAATAAAGCAAATCAAAATAGAAATCCGGAATCTCAAAAAAAAATCTGCAATTCAGGATCCCCAAGTTCAGAAAAATTTAAAACTCAGATTTCTAACACAAAGGTCCCTCGAACTCAACGTAAGAATCTTGAAAACCCAAAGTCAAAATTCTAAATTAAAAAACAAACCCAGATCTGAAACCTAAATTTAAAGTTTAAAGAGGGGGGTCAAACTCAAGCAACACACTCAAGAGAAGACAAGTAAAAAATGAACCAAAGCTAAACCCATTTGAAATAAAAATGAACTAAACATAATCCTCAAACTAAAGAGTTAAACTCTTAACCCTACGACCCAAATCCAAGGGTACACCAGACCTTAAGCCTCATCTAGACCCATCAAAGAGAAAGAAGGTAACAAACCTGACAAGACACAAAATGCTAAAAAAAACACATCAAATTTAAAGCACAAAACCATCAAATCTGCAGTCTCACATTTCAAATAAGAAGACTCAAAGTCTAAATTAAAACAACCGAATCAAGACCCAGGAACTAAAACTCATCCCAAAATATCTTTAAGTCCAAGGTATCAATATCAGATCCCAAACCAAAAAGAATCTTCGAAACTGGAACTCTGACATCTAAACTAGAACTCAAAAAAATTTCTCTTAACTTTTATGTCTAAAAACTCAAACTTAAACCAAAAAGGTCCCAAACACTTCAAACCCAAGACCTCAAACCACAAATAAAAAACTCACGATCAAAAATTCCAAATCTTAAATGCAAAGAAAATAAAAAATGATGTGGAATCTTGACATTCTCAAAATACAAAATTTGGAAAGCAAAGTCTTGAAACATCAAGATTTCCAACTCAAAATCCTTTGATTTAAACAAATTTCAATTCCTAAATTCCTCAAATCTGAAAGTTCAAATCCAAAATCCTAAACAAAAATTAATTAATTAATTAATTAAACTCCATAAATCTGAAATTTCAAAATCCACATCAAGAATTCAAACTCCCAGTGTCCCAGACTCCCATATCTGAGATTTCAAATCTCAAAGAAAAAAAGTTCAGAATTCCAAACCCCAAATCTCAAAACTCTCAAATCTGAAAGTTAATCTGGAAACTCCAATCTCATGGCCTTTAAAACCAATTCCTTGGTCCAAAAAAATCACAAGTCCGAAAGTCTGGGATCAAAAAAAATCCCAAACCTAAAACTAGAAACAAAAAGGTGTCAAAGCCTAAACCGGGATTAAAAATCTTCAGACAACAAATCCAGATCCTTGCAATTCAAATCCTAACAAACCCAAAACTCTCTGGTCTAAAAGTTTAAAATCTAAAAATTTAAACCTGAAAGTTTCAAAGTCTGAAAATTCAACAAAATTCAAACCCAAATCAAATCAAACCAAATAAAAAAACATTAAGCATTATGTTTGCATTCTGACAAGATCATGGCCCCGTTGCTCCCAAGTGTTTACTTTGTGAATGTATGTCTTCTATGAATGGATGGCTATGGTGGATACTCAAGCGTATTCGAGTTTTTGCTCAATGTAATTAATATCGGAACTTCTTGCAAGTCTAATGAAAAGAAGTCAAAATAAAAATTTTTCAAAGAACCCAACAACCTCAATGCATATTTTATATATAACATGAATTAGCTAATACCCCTATAAGACACCACCTATTCCAAAGTTGTTCAAGCAAAACATAAATCAAATTCTTTAAAAAGGGAAGACATGAATTTTTGAATTAAGATATTTCTGAGGTTACATCGGTGGCTTACCTTTAGCCTCTTTTGTAGATTCATTTTTCGTGTTCTTTTCCCTTCCATACTGTAGCATAGTTCTTATTTCTGCTTTGGCCCATCAAGGGAGAACACGGTTTGTTTCTACAAAGTTTTGAACGCTACCAACTTTGACCTTTTTGATGATTTATTAACTAATTCCGACTCATTTTAATTCGTCAATCAGATTGACATAGAGACATTAGGATCGAGGTACTTTTAGGATTAAGAAGGCACACTCAGAATTTCAATTCCCAAACAAATTAGTGATACAATTTTCCTCTGCTGTTAATAAGATAAGCAACCTCCATTCTTTCTTTACTTCTTCATCCATGCACAACAAACTTGAGGCTGAATTGCACCCACCTTATGTCTGATTTTATCCCCTCTTTTTTTCTTCTCCCCTTTTTCTATCAATCAGATTGACTTACAGACGTTTGGATTGTGTTTCTTGAATTAAGAAGGCACAACTCAGAATTTCTATCACCAAAAAAAGTACGGATACAGTTTTTCCCTTCATTATAAAGATTAACAACCTCCTTTCTTTTCTTCTTCATCCATGTGCAACAAACTTAAACCTGAATTGCATCAAGCTATCTTGTACACCAGTCTCAAAGAGTATCTTTTAGCATATGATTTATGCTTGGCTTCTTCTCAATTTGTTTCTTATAACTTTAAAGCACTTGCCTACGGTTGTTTACTATGGATTTCTTCATTTTTTCGTCTTTAATAACATCAACGCTCTTCTTCTTCTGGATGCCTGACAAAAAATTAAATTCCATTGATAAGTGCAACTAAGTTGAACTGGCCAATTGAAGGGGCTGACCGACTTCTACTACACCTAATTGAATTAAACGAAACCAGATCCGCAACTTGATGGAAATCACAGAATGCCCAACTGTCGGTCTGGGTTCTGTGAAATTTTTTGAAACCAGTTCAGCCACACCTAAGTAGTCTGGTTATACCCAGTTAGCTGGCTAGCTGCATTGAGCCTGGGTGAGAACCTGCTCATGCTGGTGTCGATTTGGTGAACCAGGTTCAACAGATGAGCTGTTTGATGAAAACTGACGAGATCAGATTCTTGAAGCTTTGGAGGAACCAGATCTGGATCCCAGCTCAGCATTGCAAATTGAGCTGGACCCAACGTCCTTCGACCGCACATGAGATAAACCCTATGTAGGGTTTGTGGCCGCCTCTTAGTGCGCTCAACAGCACGAGGAGGGTGACGGTGCACGTGGAACCCGGCTTGCCAGGCAGATGGCAGAGCCATGGCAATTTCCCGGCACATGCAAAGCTTGCGAAAAGGTGCTGTGGAGGATCAAGGCTCCTCGTTGCCTTCTCTTTTAGTCGCCCAACTTCATTGGTGGCAGCGTGTAGAGAAGAAGTGATGCGGGACAAGAGTGGAAATGTTGCCATCTGAATGCATCAGCAGACCCCAATAAGCTGAAATACCTCTGATCGGGCTGAAAATAGACGAGCTGAGCTTGAATCACCCTAAAACCCACTGAATCAAGCTGAAAAGCCATTAACCGGACTGAAACCCACTAAACTGATCCAAAAATGCACTAAAATGAGCTGATCCATTCAAACGGCAGCTGAACAGGCTCCGAACCAAGCTGAACCAATCCTGAAAAGTGCCGAACTGGGCCTGAAACCCACTGAACCAGGTCTGGATAAGCTGAACCACATTGAACTGGCCTCAGACTAGCCTAAACCGGGCGGTCTGGGGCCTAGACTGGGCTAAACCAGATGGCTCAGGTGCTGGACCAGCTAGATCGACTGGCTGGACTGGCGCCGGTTCGACAAGCAGACCAACCAGCACCAGCTTAACTGTGCTGGATTGTGGCGCACACAGGATGGGTCAAATGCAAGGGGGTCGTGGCTGCTCGTTGGGGGAGACAAGTGAAGGGGTTTGTGGAAAGCATGCAGTGCGTCTAAGCTAAACCAATCCTGAAAAGTGCCGAACTGGGCCTGAAACCCACTGAACCAGGTCTGGATAAGCTGAACCACATTGAACTGGCCTCAGACTAGCCTAAACCAGGCAGTCCGGGGCCTAGAGTGGGCTAAACCAGATGGCTCAGGTGCTGGACCAGCTAGATCGACCGGCTGGACTGGCGCTGGTTCAACTAGCAGACGAACCAGTGGCAGCTTAACTGTGCTGGATTGTGGTACACACAGGACAGGTCAAATGCAAGGGGGGTCGTGGCTGCTCGTTGGGGGAGGCAGGTGAAGGGGTTTGTGGCAAGCATGCAGTGCGTCTGACAGTTCGCAACGACGGCACTGGCGGTCATGACCACTCGATGGCATGCATGTCACGCATGAAAAGGCACCACACAGGATCGAGGGTATTGTCATCTTCCACGTTCTCCTTCGTCACCCTCACTTGTCCAGACAGCAATGGAGCATAAGGCAGTGACAAGACAATGAAGCAGCGACGTCGTCCGTCGCCTTCCTCAATTGTCTTCTCCTCCTCCTTCTTCATCGTTGTCCATTGGCAAAGAAGAGGGGACGTGGAAGTGGTGGAAACGACAGTAGCGGCACGTGTGGCTAGAATTGTTAGGATGAGAGGGTGGTCCAATGTTAGAAGGAGATGGAAAACGAGGAAGATCAAGGCAATAGCACCTAGCAGGGGGTGTTTGGTACATCCATAAAAGCTAGGCTGATAGGGGATGGTCGTGCAAAGGGAGTGGAGGGCCACAAGGCGGGGTGGTGTTCTCAAGGGAATGGTGGGTGTAGATGGGTTTGGTGTTCCCAAGGATGGTGGAGACACGGGCCAAGATGGGGCAAGTGGTGTTTCAAAGGAAGAAGAGTCTCGGAAGGGTTCCTGTGGCTTCAAAAGGAAACGATGATGCAACAAACGAAGAAGAGGGATGTGGAGATGGAGAGGTGAAGTTAGAGGAGGGAGGAGGGTGGGTGTTGTGAGGAGCTCCATCCAATACCGTAGAGTGTAGAGTCACTATCATCAGAGAGGCCAACGGGTCCAAGGATTAGCACTCGATGGCGCCATCAATGTAGAACAAGGGCGAAAGGGATGTCAAGGCTGTGGAACCAGTGAAAGGAGAAGAGGGGTGAAAGACATGAAAGCTGAAAGGAAGAGGAAGAGGAACTTAGGACCAGCCTACACTGGGGGTGATAGGAAGCCAACCAGTGCCGTAGAATGAAAGGGAACTGAGCACTCCTAGGGGTTGGGGTACCTACAGGGCCAAGCCCCTACACCAGGCACAACCATTTCTCCAAATATTCCAAGTCTATCTACTTGTTTGATCGATGGGGGCTCTTATAAAGAGTCAATTATAAAAAGAGACCATTGAAAGACCTATACAAAATCAAGTCATTTCAAGGACTCAAATGTAAATAAAGAACTAAAGATAACCTCTAAATGATAAACAGGTCCCTTTCGGACAAAAATACAAAATAAACCCAAAACTCCTCAACCTAACACCCATCAAGAAGTCCCTAAAGAATGATCAAGAACACGTCAGTTCCAAGAAGAGGCATCGTCAACGTTGTATGCTTCAGGAAGAATGAAAGAATAGCTTCACTGAGACAGTAGAGGCATCATCAGAAGAGGTCTTGTCTAAGAAGAGTCAACACTAACTTCTGGTTTCACGAAGAACTTGGCATGGGAGGATGTTCCACAGGGGTATGCCTCGGCAGAAAGGAAAAGAGGGCTTCAGCAAGAGGAGAAACATCATCTAGAGGAGTCTTGCACAGAAAGATTCCTCTGGGAGAAGAGAAAGAAGGTCGGACGAGTCTCCAAAGGTGAAGTATACAAGGGTTGGCCAAGTGTCAAAGGTGAAAAAGAAGGGTTGGTCCTGGAGGTGAGGCCCACAGTGGACACAAGTTTTACATGATTAGGATCTCTCATAGACATAATCAATCTTGGGTTTTGTCTATACAATCACAGTGCAGTCTTTTTTTTTTTTGAATATGGACAAGAGACCAAACTTCTATTAATTTAGAAAATAGTACAAAAGATGGATTGTGAATAGGGAAGAAAACAAAAGAAGACAAGTTGGGCACATCTACCATGGTGGTAGATATGCCCAACCAGATACAAGAAGAAAGAGTTAAGCGACAAGAATTTCTCTGGAGAGAGGCCTCCTCCAAAAGATGCTGGGAGGAAACCTTCAGCCAGCTTTTCACCAAAGAAGACATGTTATAAATAATAGCTCTCGGGTTCTCAAAATGATCATCAAATTTCTTATATTCCTTATGCGCCAGATAGACCAATAAGTTCTGAAGGCCAAGAGTTCTCCTGGTGCCAATCAAGCATTACAGTGAGTGTTTGGATATTAAAAATCCATATGCCAAAGGTTCTTACTTGCATGTGAATTGGTAATGTAAATAATCAGTGTTATGACTTGTTTGGATGTTTTAAAGAATAACTATTATTTTAAATGCTTAAGAATATTTTGTGTTTTTTCACTTCTTAGGTTAATGCAAATGGCCGCACTTGCATGGCTGAAAGAATAAGGATAATTCATTACCTAAGACTTTATTCACTTTTGGTTCGTAGAAATTCTTCCAAACATTACTTGACTGACACTTGGCATACTAAATTATACATTAGTGTGCCTAAAGTCGAGAAGTTTTCCATCACTAAGTTAGTGCGACCTGATCTAGAAACTAAACCAAGTAGAATTCACCATGTGCCCATTAATGGCATAACATGTAAGCCTATTAACAAAACCTAAGGGCCCGTTTGGCACTAGAAAAATAAACCTGGTTTATCCCCAAAATTTTGGGGCTAAACCAGGTTTATCCCAAATTAATCTTGTACCAAACCGAACAGCCTCTAAGGGCATGTTTGGCACCAAATATTTTTGGGATAAACCTAATTTACCCCTAAATTTTGGGGATAAACCATTTAATCTTGTACCAAACGACCCCTAGAGTCCGTTTGGCACCAACATTTTTGAGGATAAACCTCATAAACCAGGTTTTTTCCAGGTTTATCCCTAAGTTAATCTCATACCAAATAGCGCCTAAGGCCTTGCTTGGTACAAGGATAAGGAGGGTGTTGGCGTCAAGATTTTTCAAAAAAAAAAACAGACAATTGGGCCAAAGAAGAAATGGACTTAAGCGTAGGGTGGATAGCCCATAATTGAGTTAAATCAGGCCCAATTGGGCACCCCAATATGTGTTCTGGTCGGCCAGCCCGTAATTGGGTAAATTCTGGCCCATGGAAGAGCCCTGCGCACAGCCCACAGCAGAGGAGGGAGACTGGGCCGCGGCTACCTGCAGGCCCACCCGTCGGCCCACCTGCAGGCCCACATCAGGACCAGACCTGAACAGTCCTGGTGTGAACGTGCCACACTGGCTATTCTGCCACCTCAGCAGCCCAGCCACGCCAGCCACCTGTCTTCCCATCAATTTGAACAGTTTTGTGAAGGGGGAACGTCAAGGGACAGCAGGTCAATAAATTGGAATAAATGGAGTAACCTCCATGGGGAAGGCCAAAGGCCATCTACGTACACACCAGATGCCCCTTCATCTGCCCTCCCCAGCATCTATAAAAAGGAGGGGGCGCGCCAGCTTCGAGGGGGCGGTTGGAGACGCCGCCAGGCTACTGGTTCAAGCCCTCATCCTGCTGCCCCTCTGCCTGCTGCTGTACGTCTGCACCTGCCAGCAGCCAAGAGAAGAAGAAGAAGAAAGCTACTGCTCCCCTCCTGCCCACGTGCATACCTGCCACCTGCTGCCAGAAGAAAGGAGAAGAAGAAGAGAGGAAGAGGACAAGGTAAGAAGGGATAGTTGGCTTCCACGTAGCCCCTTGGGGGGCCTTCTTTCTGGCAATTTACTTGCTCTTCCCTGCCCCTATCCGTTTTCAAAAAAAAAATGTCCTCTTCCAGTCCATTCGAACCCCCCTAGACTGGACTGCAATCCCTTTGACCGGAGCCAAAAAATCCAGTCCCCTTGTGACCTGGTTTCAGCCCCAATCCAGGCCCAAAAGAGCCCCCTCTGCGGCTTACCAAGACAGCCAGTGTGCAGGTCTCCAAACCAGACCCCGTCCAGCCCAAACCAGGACCCCAAAACCGGCTCCAAGCCAGGCCCTCGCCAGGCCCATTCCGGCCCACCTGAGCCCGCTCAAATAGGCCTCAATTCGGTCTCAAACCAGGCCCAAAAATGCCCCTTGTGCAGGCCTACCCTCGGCCTAACTAAGGCCACCTGATCACCCCCTTTGTGGCCCATCAAACCGACCCCAAAACAGGTCCTAGAACAGCCCCTTTATGGAACCTATTAGAGCCCTAGGTGAGAGTGGATGACCCGGGGATTCTTGGAGACCGCACGACGGCCCAAGTCTACTCCGGGCGGATCCTCAAGCCCCTTTGTGGCCATCCTTCATTCCCCTTACAGCCCCTTTGTGGAACCCACTAGAGCCCTAGGTGAGGGTGGACGACCCGGGGATTCTTGGAGACCGCACGACGGCCCAAGTCTACTCCGGGCGGATCCTCAAACCCCTTGTTCTTATCCCCTTTGAACAACCCCTAAATAGGCCTAAAACCAGGCCATCCAATAAACCCTTTGCGCAGCCCAAAGCCAGGCCTCCAAACTGTTCTTTATACAGCCCCAAACAGGCTCCTTAAAGCAGGCCATTCTCAGCCCCTTCTTGGCCCATGGTTCTGCCGTCACAGCAAAAAGGGAAGTGCTCCAAAACAGTTCTGCAGAAGCCATACAAGCAGAGGAGAGCAGTTTGAAGGCAGCAGACCGGCTTGAAGGTGACGGCCTGGCACCCCTTGGAAACCGCACGACGGGCCAAGGGCATAGCCGGGTGGCCTTCCAAGCCGGTTCCATCAAGAAGCTCCAGCAAGGCAGCAGAATTTCCAGCAGGCCCTTCCGGCCCGAAGCTGTTCAAAGCAGGCCCGTTGAGCCTATGAAAATTGAAGCCCGGCTTTGAACGCCGAAGGAATGAACCGGCCCGAAGTGGCCTTTAGAAAATTAACAAATAAAAAATTAGAAATGCGAAAGCAACATTAAATTAAGGAGATTCACCCCTAGCGGGGAACTCCACCTTGGGCGGAGGCGCGGGCATGCATCCCGTAGCTGGCGACCCGGACGAAGGTGCGGGCATGAATCCTATAGCCGTCGATCCTTCCCCCAATATGGCTAAGCTAAGGCTGGCTATTTTGGATGGGTAAATTTTTACTAAGTTGGAAAAATAGCCGGCATGCCGTCATAATGCCAAAATTTTTCCAAAGTAGTAAAGATAAACCTATATTGGGGGAGGGATCAATCACATTGTACACCGATGTACTTCACCCCATCTTTCAATGAAATGAAGTTCGATGTCAATTTGGAATGCATGAAACCGGGCACCCAATGGCAGCCCGATGGGTCGGAGGCGATGCAAACCGCCAAAAAAAAATAAAACCATTTTAAAATCAATCTGAAAATTCAAACAGAAAATTAAAATAGGAAATCAAATCTAAAAGTCAAAAAAATCAGAACTAAACAAGATCTGAAATTCAACCTATTCCGGTTCAACAAACAACCGATCTTCAACAAGATTGAACCGGTTTTGAAACACATCAAATCAAAATCAGATTTTTATCAAATCAAAACTGTCAGCAACAAAAAATCAGATTCTGAACCGTACTGAACATCAAAAATCAGGTTTTCAATAAAAATCTGTCAACCACAAAAAACCAGATTTTAATTAAATCTGCCAAAATAAAATTCAGATTTGAACAATCTACTAAAAACAGATTCTAACCAACCCAAAAATCTGGTTTTTGGCAATCTGAAAATTCACTTAAAACTTACTAAACTTCTCCCAAAAGAAATCAAATAAACAACTCCAAACACCCAAAATGGATCAAAAACCCACCTAAAACAAAAAAATCCAGAAATCTGAAAAAATCCAGAATCTGAAAATTCAACAAACCAATCAAACAACAAATGTCCAAACACGCTCAAAACTTTAAGCACATCAAAATCGAAAACAAAAACAAAAACTTGGACCAATCAAGTCCAAAATTAAACAAATCAAAACTAAACCAAAACAACAAAACCAAATCAATCAAAACAAATTGATTCAAACCCCAAAACTCAAAACCGACTTTCAAGTCGACCCAAAAATCAACCAACAAACAAATAAAACAAACCCGAACAAATCGGTTTGCATCTGATCGGACCCAAAAGGCCGCTGCCCTTTTGAGTTCTTTACTTTATTTTATTTTGTGGATGTGCATGTCTCCAAACACAGGTTGTCGCGACGGTTAATCAAAAGCATTCGAGCCGTTGCTCGATGTAAGTTAACGCCGAATACTTGCACCATCCGGCGGAGAAGGGTCAAAAAATGAAATTTTCAAAGAACCCGAACCTCGGTTCTAATATTTTTAAACTATCACCGGACTACCTGATATTTTTAGGATATCAGCTATTTTCCTAGAAAAGTCCGGAGATGTCTTTCTTTCTAAAGAACAGACGACGTAAAAAAGAGGTTCACACAGAGGGATAAATCTGATTTATCACTAATCCTTTGTTTGGTAGGTGAAAAAATTTTAATTTAACCCAGGTTAACTTAATCAGGTTTATCCTAAAAAATGAGGATAATATAAAGGATAAACTATCCCATCTATCCCATCTAATAGATAGGATAAGCCTAAGTTCGGAAGATACACTCCCCTGATCAACTCTCTCGCAGGCACCAGCGGTTGTGGCAGCTCCGGCACTCCATGAGGCGGCGAACGCGATGGCTCCGAGACTCTGGCGGCACCAAACAGTTCCGACAGCAGCTTCGGCGGCCCCAGCTGATGGCGAATGCAGCAACTCCAGCGGCTCTAGGCAAAGGAGAGTGCTTAAATCAATTTTTGTAACCAAAAATTTTCAAAAAAAAAAGAGAGAAAACAAAAGAAATGACATGCTCAGGCTCTCTAGGATCCGGGCTATGTACAGCATAACCGACCCCATCACCAGACTCTGATCGGTCTCAATTCAGCCCACCCACAATGCCCATCGACATAGCCCAGAATGGGACTCCAATTGGCCCAATTCGGTCTACTGAAGGGCCTATTTGCAAGCCATCTCCAAGGCCCACGGGCTTGCTCAAAAATGGGCCGGATAATTCTTCTAAACAGGCCAAGGAATCAGTCCACGATTCTGCTCCAAATAACCTGGATTTTCTCCCAAACAAACCAAGAAATCAGTCGGCAGATATGCTCGAAAAAGAAAAAGAAAGAAGGTGTTGATCAAGGTAAGAGATCGGAGCTATGGGAGGAATCGACAGGCTGATTGCGATCCCGGATATCATGGAGCCCCGAGTCCTACTCGGAGACGGCGGAGGGTAACGGTCGATGGAAGGACATCCCTCATTTTAGCGGGGAGATCGATCTCCTTCCGGGATTACAGAGTTAAGGCTATGGCAGGTTCCGAGTCCCTCTCGGACCCGGAACCACTCTCCTAGTAGGAGACGGAGATCGCCCGGAGCCTATAAAAGGTCTGCCGGAGCCGGCTGCGCGGAGGGAGCGGTAGAGAGGAGGGGAGCAGAGAGAGGAGAGGGAGGAGAAACCTACCGATCCCTTGGAGTCTTGCTGAAGTCGCACATTGCTCCCCTTTCTTCTTCTTCCTCCTCCGGACGCCGCGAGTCCCTCTACAGGTTGCCGTAAGTGCCGTAGAAGCCGGAAAGCTCCTCCCGTCTCCTCCGGAGAGGGCATCTTCCTTCTCCCCTAGGGCCGTCGACCCCTTCTCCTCCTCCCTTCGGTGCTGCTGCCGTCGAACAAGGCCGAGGGTGCTGCCGGAAGCCGCCGCGGTGCCGTCGAGCGCCGGAGAAGCCGAAGAGAAACCGCGAGCGGGACTGTAGCGAGGGAGAAATTATATCTCCTGAACTATAGTCCACGCTGGAAAACTGGCGGGGCCCACCTGAGGAAGAAAACGCAAAAAAAAAGGGGGAACCGACCGGGCGAAGCCGGCCGGTCCCGCGCAGAAGCAGGCAGCCGGGCGAAACCGACCGGCCCTTCCTCCTCCTCCTCTCCTGTTGCTACCAGGTGGACTTGAACCGGCCGGTTCAAACAGTGCCGGCCCATCCCTCTGCGGCCAGAACAGTGACCTGCGCTATGCGCAGGGGCTTCTTCAACCAAAAAAAAGAAAGAAATTTTGTTTAAAACAAACAAGACAGTGAAAATTAAATAAAAAATTACATTTAATTCAACAAACCGGACTAGTTGGGGGGTCGACTAACCATCCGCCCCTACGTCTCGGCTTAACTTAAAAGAATCCAAAATTTGGACTAGTTGGGGACTCGACTAACCATCCGCCCCTACGTCCTTAAGGTAGACATACAAAGGTCTATAAAAGACCCCAATGTCTTACCATTTTTCATCAAGCTATGCAAGGCTAGAGCATAATCAATATGCCGTCATGCCGGTCATATGCTAATGAAATCATCAAACAGTGGGGGATGCCCATAAGTCTATCAAGACCGGGTACATGCCGCCCACGAATTGACAAGTTCATCAACTCATGGAGAAGCCATGAAGATAGAGATGAGCTAATTTCCCACAAGTCTATCAAAGACCGGGATGCTCAATTTCAAGACAAGGAGATGAGTCCCCACAAGCCTATCAAAGGCCGGGACATACTCAATCTCAAATCAGTGAGAGGAATGCCCACAAGTCTATCAAAGACCGGGTGTTTTTTCCATCTCAAACTGATCAAGCAAGTTTCATGTTCATCAAGGACTCAAAGGGACCGGATTGCTATTCAAGTTGTAAATCATGTCTCACATTTTGAGAGAACAAGTGAAATTCATGTTCGGTACATAGATTGATGCTACAAGGAGAGGACAATCCCATGAAACTCCTGAAAGGCAAGACAATAAAAAAATCTGAAAAAACGTAATCTGAAACCTATAAAAATCTGTAAAAATCTGAAATATACAAAATCTGCAATCTGTATAAACGAAAACATTTTCAAACAAATCAAATTAAACCCAAATCAAATCACATAAATCTGAAATCTGAAATCTGAACTTAAAGCATATAAGTCTGAAATCCGAAACCTGCACATTTAAAATCTAAAAAAAACCCAGAAAGCTGAAAATCTGAATCCCCCATTAAATCTGAAATCTGAATTCATACAGAATCTAAAAAGAAACCCTGCAATCTGAAAATATAGAAATCTGGAGTCTGAACGTACAGAATTTATAAGAGGCCGGAAATCTGAACTTTGCAACAGAGGTCTAAGATTCGAAACAGATCTGGGAACCTGAAATCTGAAGTCTGAAAGAGAATCCGAACCCTGTAAAGTCTGTAAAACTTTAAAATCTGTAAGCCTGAAACATACAAAAATCTGAAATTTGAAGAGCTCCCGAATCGGAAACCAACTTAATCTGCAGAATCTGCAGGAGACCAAAATCTGAACTTCAACAAATCTTAAGCAACTCCATTCAATGTTACAATCAAAATTGAACAAATTTAATTTGAGCAAACCAAACTGACACCCACAAGCAAATTAAAATTAATAAATCAAATCAACTGAAAAAGAACACACATTAAATCACAATCAAAAACATAATTGATCAAATAAACTCAATTCAATTTTCAAATCAAACTCGGATCAAATCCCCCAAATCCAAACAAACTTAAACCAATTAATCAACTCAAATTAAATCAAATTCAAACCAAATTTAAACTCACACACCAAATGCAAATTTCAACCAATAAAACAAACTCAAATTCAAACTAAAATCAAACCAATTCAATCTAATTCAACCAAATACATCTTTCAAATTAAATTCAAATAAATCAATTCCAAACAATTCATTCCAAACAAACTTAAATCAAATTCAACTCAAACTAAACTTAAACAAATTCAAATTAATCAAACAGATCAAGATTCAAACAAACGAATTTAATCAAACCAAAATTCAAATCAATTCAATTCAACATAAATCAAAAATGCAATTCAAACCAAACTCAAACAAATTTAAGTGCTTGCCTTCCATCAAATTTATGGGGCTGTTTTCTCCTATATGTGTGAATGTTTATTTTGTGGATGCATGTCTTCTACTTCAATGGATTGCTATGACGATAATCAAGGGTATTCGAGAAATCTCGATGTAATTAACGTCGGATCTTCGCACCATCCAACGGGGAGAGGTCAAAACAAATTTTCAAAGAACCTAACAACCTTAACATATAATTTCGACCCTAGTTAGTACTTTTATGCAATACCATCTATTTTCCTAATAAGTCAATGCTAAGGTCTAACCAAATCTAATTCCAATTCAAATGGAAAATGAATTTTCAAAACAAAAGAATTAATCTTTTGAGATTTTTGAGGTTACATCAAATGGCACGCCCGGTGGGACCTCTCCTTCCCTTCATCTCTCCGTCATAGCAATTCAAGAAGACATACATCCCAAATTTCATATATATCTAACACATGCTTCTTTCCTTTTTGTGCGAGGAGGAGGCGAAAAATGTCAAAGGATGAGACCCGGTGGGGTCCAATGATCCCGCCATGAAGACTTCATCCTGATGTTGCAAACATCTCAAGAAGCCACTCTCGGAGTTCATCCAGCACCGAGAACATTTCAAGGGTCAAACAACTTGGTCCTATTTTCAAAGAGTTTACCACGGAAGCTCCCCAACAAACAACTCTGGGGGCAGATGTTCATGAATTCTGTCACCACCAACCCTCAAAGAAGTCAAGGAGACAGCAAACATGTCGTCTTAAGACCCATGCAACTATATATCAAGGTCGATCTTTCATGCCCGACCAAGACAAAAGGAGGAGAATGCCAAGACAAAGTTCAATTCCTCCACCCCCAACAAGTGCAAAGCACCGGGGCAACTACAACAAGAAAATGTTGACCACAAATAAAGAAAATGGGCTGCTGGCCAACCGGCAAAGAAAGCTCTCGAATTCAAGCTGACAACAATGCCATTCAGCAGGGAACAAATCCCTTGGTCCAAGTGAACTTTATCAACCAAATGGGGGCAAAGGAACAAATCCTTCACCCAAAAGTCATATATGGTCAAGCAATGGCCATGCCAAAGACATATTCTCAATTCGCGAGATCAAGATTGCTGGCCAATTGGCAAAGAAACCTCTCAAACTCAAGCTGGTGATGTCGTCATTCAGCAGGGAATAAATCTCTAAATCCGGATGAACTTCACCAATCAAATAGGGGCAAGGAACAAATCCTTCGCCTAAAAGTCACATCTGGTCAATCAATGGCCATGCCAAGCAACATGTCAAGAAGAAACCAACTCTCAACTCATGAAACTGTCATGGCTAGCCTACCAGAGGCTCAACATATTCAAAGGGCAAGGAATCAATCCTATGTTTCAAAAAGAAAACACTTGGCCAATCAAATATCGGTTTGGTCCCAAGAAATGCTAATTGGGTAAGGAACAAATCCTACGCCCAAGGAAACAAAATCATCAAAACATGGCTGTCCAGTCAACGGCATGTGCCAAGGTTGTTCTAAGGAGGGATTAACCCTCAAATCCAGGGGATTACCATAGTTCTTGGTTAATGGCCCATGCCAAAACCGCTTCAAGAAGGGGAACAACCCTCAGTCCACAATGCTGCCATTAGTGGCCTCCGTTCACAGCATGCAATGGGGAGCCTGTCAACGGCCTATGCTACATGAATGCCATTTCCATGGGGAATCAATCCTCACGCTATGACAAGAAGTCTTTATGGCTGGCTAACCAAGTAGGGGAGTCAATCTTCTACTCTTGAAATGCCGAGGGCTATCAATCATGGGCTCAGTCCTGAGATGCTACGCATTGTGGCTGCCCAGCTGACGAACAACATCAAAGTTCTGTGAGGGATCAGCCCTCTAATCAGAAAATTGACAATTTGGGCCAAGCAATAGCCCACCATGTTGCTGCTTGGGTGAGGGACCAGCCCTCAACCAACAATCTCAATTCTCAACCAAGCTTGATTGACCACCAGTTCAGGCTTCTCATACTCCTCTTCAAGTTGGGAACTAATCCCACACTTGTTTCATGGCCCAGGCTGTTCGGACATCATCGTACTCTACTCGGGTATGGAATCAATCCACCACCTGATATGCAGTAGCTGTTCCCCGATCCGCTGGTTAGTATCTTCATGGCATCTAGGGGTGGGCACGGTTCGGTTTGGTCCGGTTTAGACCATTTTTTTTCCAAACCGAACCAAACCGAATCACCCTCCCAAACCGAACCGAACCAAACCGAATCAATTCGGTTTGGTTCGGTTTGGTTCGGTTTAAACCGAAAATAAATAAAAATATTTAAATTAATTATTTTTTACATATATATACTAATTTTTATGTTAAAATTAATAAAAATAAATATTGTTTTATTATAAAATTTATAAAAATATCATTTTTATTAATACTATAATAGTTTTTTATATTTTTTGATTAAATCGGTTTAAACGGTTTGGTTTGGTTTAAATCGGTTTGGAGATTTTTCAAACCGAACCAAACCGAAAGGGGGTCCAAACCGAACCAAACCGAACCGAATGGACTGGTTCGGTTTGGTTTCTCGGTTTGAACCGTTTTGTGCCCACCCCTAATGGCATCTATCCAACAGGGGGCAAGATGCTCATTTATACATGTCATGTTAATTTGACAACAAGTCGACTTGAACCACTACCACCCAAAATGAGGGGGCAGCCCTCTGCTCCTCAGTCCAAGGATGGCGGAACGATCAACGGTCCATGATCATATTGGTCAGGCGAATGGTCAATCTTCAGCTCGACACCCCCAACAAGTCATGCCGACCAAAGGCGTGGTTAGTTGATGCTTTCCCTCAGGTTGGACAAGAAGGACAAGATTTCTTCCCAGCCTTCCACCAACACTGCTGCAAGGCCCACACGGGGAAAGAAGAAATCTTTCGCCTGTCAATCTGACCAATCAGTGGTCCCAATTATTACTGGAGAGAGGGAGCAGGCCTCTTTTCTTAAAAATCAACAATTTCGGCCGATCAACGGCCCACCAAGTTATGGTTCGGGTGAGGAATCAACCCTCAGCCCATAATTCAAATGGGGTAACCAATCAACGGTGCCGTCCCCACATACTATCTTCAACTTGTCAGTTCAACAGGGATGACCGATCAATGGTCCTATCCCCCAATGTTGCTTGATGGGCTAGGAATCAATCCTAGGCTCACCAATTGAAAAATGCTGCCCGGTTATCGGTGCAACTTCAAAGTACTCCTTGATCCTGGAACAAATCCTATGACCACAGCAATAAGACCCAGATGTGGTGCCTTTTTCATGCTCGGGTTCGGAATCAATCCGTCACTCGGTATACATCAAGTGTTGGTTGGTTCGCTGGTCAACCCACAACGTCACCCATCTAACTGGGGGCAAGCCTCCAAGCCACTCCAGTACAACTCGGGCTATGGATCAACCGGACGCCCATCATACTGGTAAGGAGCAAGGAAGAAATCATTTGCGTATGAAAAGAATGCATTCAACCAAGGTGATCGGTACTCTGGCCACCAAAGGGGGAAACAATCCTCCATACTTCAATAAATTTGGCCAATCAATGGTCGAAAACATGGCTTTCAGTGAAGCAAGGGATCAACCCTACATTCTTCGGTTAGAAGGAACCGGTCGATCAACGACCTAAGATGTTACAGAGAGATCGGCCTTTTGCCCTTTCTCTCAACCAAGATGACCAACCAATGGTCCGATCTTCTAATTCTGACATGCAGGTGAGAAATCAATCCTCCATCTGGTGAATGGATGCAACTATCATGATAGCACTTGGGCTCAGAACAAATCTTATGCCCTCACTGAATGATGTCCATATGGCATCACCTGATAAGATTATGCTCGGGAGAGAAATCAATTCTTGACCCATTATGCATCAAAAATCGTGTAGTTTCTTGGTTACGGGAACTACTCATCCGGCCGGGGGCATGCCCCTAGGCCATGTCATATCAAACAGGTGTGAGGGTGAACTCTCCACCTAAAAAGGTAACAGGGGGCAAAAGGACCAACCTCTACCAGTGAAGTCCCAGAAAATCGCCAATCTGCGCTAACTACAAAGGGAGACAAAGAAGAAACCATTGTCTCAACAGGAGACTACATGAAGTCAGTCATGTTATCAGGGTGAGGGAGCAACCCTCCAGCCTTCAAGGTAGCATATCAGGCTGGACAGCGGCCCCCGAGGCTACAATTCAGTGGGGGACCAACCCTCAACTCAACATGTCAAATCAGTCTTGCTGGTCAACAGCTCGACCCAATTATGCCTTTTGACAAGCATGTCAACATGCCAGGGCCAGCCATTAGTCCACTACAAAGCATGAAACTTGGGCAAGGAAGAAATCCAACACCCGCCACAAAATTGAGCCAGGGGAATGAAGAGTCCATAAGACAGCCCTCCACAGACCCCTCGGATCAAATACAAAACAAGTCATCAACATGCCCTCAAATGTCCCCAAAGCAATCTCCTATATGCCCTCACATACCGCAAAAGAAATAGTCTCCATGGCCTCCGACATGCCCATGTACACAAAAAAAATCTCCATGGCTTTTGACATGCCTAAATCCTAACTCACTCTAATGGCTTTGACATGCCTAGGCCCACACACAAGCCATCCCCAAGGCCCCCAATATTCCTATGACCAGCCCTACACAGTTTCCCTGTGTGGACTCCAAAGGAATCTCAAAAAAAAGAAGGGGGATGAATGGAGGAGATACTCCCAACTCAAGCAATGAGAGAAATGCATTCTCAAATTGACACTATACAGCTCTCAGAAGAGAAGAAATCTCTAAACTGAGCTGGGCATGCATCTCAAATTTCAAAAAGAAGATACACAAGGAGGTCAAGAGCCTAAGGTGCCAATCCTGTGTCACCTCTCCATATATTTCTCCATCAACACGTCAGGCATCTACATTGATGGTGGGATGATGAGTAGGTGGAGCATGACCGAAGTTCATATGGCTTGAGGGAAGCCTGAATTCCCTTGTGAAAGAAAAAAAGAGAAGAAAAAAAAGAAAGAAGGAAAAATGAAATACCTTGACAGACTTGGTTAGTTACACCATTAATTGACCGAGGGCAAGATATGTCAAACAAAAAAAGGAAAAAAAAAGAAAAGAAAAAATCCGGTTGAGGTGATGACCCGTTGAGGGACACACCAGGCAAAAATGGATCACCCTGCTGTATGAAAACTCTGCAAAAGGGCATACAGGCAAAAGAAAAGAGGGGACTAGCTTGGGTGAAAACCTTGCAAAAGGCGGTCAAGCTAGTTTGAAAAAAAAAAGAAAGAAAAAAAGAAGAAGAAGAAGAGAGAAGAGTAAGAAACTCTGGAAATTCAAAGTTCAAAAAAGGGGGGACTCACCTCTCCTCTAAACATGTCAAATTTCATGCCTTCATGACATCTAAGTCTACATGGCTTCACCCATTCGTGTCATCATGACTTTCATATCTACATGACTCTCAAACTCCAACTCCATACCATTATGACCCTCTCGGTCTATATGGTTTGCTAATAAATCCCCAGGCTATCATGACCCTCTTGGCCTACATAGCCTTCAATCTTTCATACCATTATGACCCTCATGGTCTGTATGGTTTCAAAAAAAAAAGTCACATACCATTATGACTCTCATATCCGCATGGCTTTCAATAAATTCATACCATTGTGACCCTCATGGTCTGTGTGGTTTCAAACATTCATACCATCATGACTCTTCGGGTCTATATGGTTTTCAAGCTTCCATACCATCATGGCCCTTCCAGTCTACATGGTCCCCAAGTTCTTACGTCATCATGACCAGCAAGGTCTATGTGACTGTCAAATTCTATACCAGTATGACCCTCTCGGTCTATATGGTTTTCATAAATCCCATACCATCATGGTCTTTTGGCCTAAATGCTGCTCAGAGTCTATGCCACCAAGGCTGGGCATGGAACCATTCCCATGTCTCAAGTCCCACCGGCAATATTTGAGCCTTGAACCTTCAAGTTTGGGTTTTACCCCAAATTCATACTTCACGGGCCGAGTATGATCATTTCATACTCGCATGTCCCACAACTCTAAAAAAAATGGCATCAAGCCATCCCGTATTTATACCCTTTCGGCATCAAGCTTCCACACTACATGTGGCATCAAGCCATCCCCACACTCATACCTATTTGGCATCAAGCCAACGACATTCATTTGGCATTAAGCCACAACATTCTTTTTTGGCACCAAGCCATTATACCTCTTTTGGCACCAAGCCACTACATTCGGCATCAAGCCGTCATGACCCTTTGGCATCAAGCCACAATACTTTTTTTGGCATTAAGCTATATCTTTCGATCTTTCGGCATTAAGCCGCCTTCATATTGGCACCCTTTTGGCATCAAGCCATCAAATCATTTTGGCATTAAGCCACCAACACTCTATGTTCTGGCATTAAGCCACCATAACCAAACTGGCACGAAGCCATCATCTCACTTTTCGGCATCAAGCCACCACAACACATTTGGCATTAAGCCATCACAAACCATCTTCTCTTGGCATTAAGCCAACATATTCCTTCGGCATCAAGCCACCATCCCTTTTTGGCATCAAGCCACAAATTCATACCCAAGAGGCTGAGTATGACTTCTTCACGCTCACATGTCCTATGGGTCCATCTTGGCATCAAGCCACAAAAACTCATACCCAATAAGGCTAAGTATGACTTCCTCGTACTCATATGTCCTACGGGTCCATCTTGGCACCAAGCCCCAATATCTTGGCATCAAGCCACAAAACGCATACCCAATAGGCCGAGTATGACTTCCTCGTGCTCATATGTCTTACGGGTCCTCTTTGACATCAAGTCACCAAATTCCACCTGATAAGCCGAGTGTGATTTCTTCACGCTCACATGTCCTACAGGTCCTTTTGGCATCAAGCCACCCAATATTTTACACTCCATAGACCGAGTATGACTTCTTCATACTCACAAGTCTGCGAGTTCTAATGGCACAAAGCCGCCCCAAAATTGATACCCTAATGCTCATATGGACCGAGTGTGACTTCTTCACGCTCATATGTCCAACAAATCATTTTGATATCAAATCACCATATCCTTTCAGGCATGAAGCCATCATACTTTGCCCAGCAAGACCGAGTGTGGCCTCTCCATACTCACATGTCTTATGGGTTTCTTGGCATCAAGCCATCCTAAACTTACACTCCATAGACTGGGTATGACTTCGTCATGCTCATATATCCTATAAGCCATCATATTCTCTTGGCATCAAGCCATCCTAAACATTAACCCTATGGGCCGAGTGTGATCACTTCATGCTCAAATGTCCCACGGATTCCTATGGCACGAAGTCACCTCAATGTCATAGCCTGTAGACCGAATGCAACTTCTTCGCATTCACAAGTCTATAGATTAAATGGCATCATGCCACTACATATCCCATAGCCTAATACAATGTTCAAATTCCATATCCTATAGACCGAGGGTGACTTCTTCATACTCACAAGTCCACAAATCCACCGGCACAAAGCCACCAAAAACCTATGGCCCAGGGGAAGCCTAAATTCCTCACCGCCTAAGAATCTATGGCCCAGGGGAAGCCTTAATTCCTCACCGCCCCAAAATAACTTCATGGCTTGAGGGAGGCCTTAATTCCCTGCAAAGAAAAAAAAAGAGAAAAAAAGAAAGAGTGGGCTAAAAATGGAGATGCCCGACGAACTCGGCCGTTCTCATCTCATTGATCGGTTGAGGGTAAAAATGTCAAGAAAACCTGGCTAGAGTGAAAACCTGAAAAGGCGCTCTGGGCAAAATCAGGCAACCCTGCTACATGAAAACCTCTTTTGAGGCATGTAGGCAAAAAGCAAAAGGGGCTTGTCCGAGTGAAAACCCGAAAAGGGCGGTCGGATCGCAAAAAAACAACAAACAAACAAACAAAAAAACAACAACAAACAAACAAACAAACAACAACAACAACAACAACAAAAACAAAACAAAACAAGGAAGGAAAAAGAAAGGAGTTCTGACCGGACCCGGAGAGATATCTGACTAGGAGCACTGAAATGGCAGGCAAAAGCAAAGAGCCTGACGTATAGAAGGCTTTCAACAGAAAGAACAAAGAGGACCCAAGCCCTTCTCAACCCAAAAGTGTCCAACCAACAAAGGAAATGGTTCAACTGTATTCACATAAGCAATTTGAAGAATTTACAATCAAGCAGCAAACGAATGACAGAAAGGGAATACAGTTGAACAATTCAAAATTTTCAGTCATATAGCAGCAAGCAAGTGACAGAAAGAAAACCATACACAGGCAATTCTACAATTTTCAATCAGTACAAGCAGTGATTGAAGAAAAGAAGATGTTGCAACTAAATTTTTGCACGGGCGATTCCTCGGCGACTCCCCGTCTCTGGAGAATCACCCGTGGGGGGCATTTGTTGTAACCGAAAATTTTCAAAAAAAAAGAGAGAAAACAAAAGAAATGACATGCTCAGGCTCTCTAGGATCCGGGCTATGTACAGCATAACCGACCCCATCACCAGACCCTGATCGGTCTCAATTCAGCCCACCCACAATGCCCATCGACATAGCCCAGAATGGGACTCCAATTGGCCCAATTCGGTCTACTGAAGGGCCCATTTGCAAGCCATCTCCAAGGCCCACGGGCCTGCTCGAAAATGGGCCGGATAATTCTTCTAAACAAAGCCAAGGAATCAGTCCACGGTTCTGCTCCAAATAACCTGGATTTTCTCCCAAACAAACTAAGAAATCAGTCGGCAGATATGCTCGAAAAAGAAAAAGAAAGAAGGTGTTGATCAAGGCAAGAGATCAGAGCTATGGGAGGAATCGACAGGCTGATTGCGATCCCGGATATCATGGAGCCCCGAGTCCTACTTGGAGACGGCGGAGGGTAACGGTCGATGGAAGGACATCCCTCATTTTAGCGGGGAGATCGATCTCCTTCCGGGATTACAGGGCTAAGGCTATGGCAGGTTCCGAGTCCCTCTCGGACCGGAACCACTCTCCTAGTAGGAGACGGAGATCGCCGGAGCCTATAAAAGGTCCGTCGGAGCCGGGCCGTGCGGAGGGAGCGGTAGAGAGGAGGGAGCGAGAGAGAGAGAGGAGAGGGAGGAGAAACCTACCGATCCTCGGAGTCTTCCGAAGTCGCACATTGCTCCCCTTTCTTCTTCTTCCTCCTCCGGACGCCGCGAGTCCCTCTGGGGTTGCCGTAAGTGCCGTAGAAGCCGGAAAGCTCCTCCCGTCTCCTCCGGAGAGGGCATCTTCCTTCTCCCCTAGGGCTGTCGGCCCCTTCTCCTCCTCCCTTCGGTGCTACTGCCGTCGAACAAGGCCGAGGGTGCTGCCGGAAGCCGCCGCGGTGCCGGCGAGCGCCGGAGAAGCCGAAGAGAAACCGCGAGCGGGACTGTAGCGAGGGAGAAATTATATCTCCTAAACTATAGTCCACGCTGGAAAACTGGCGGGGCCCACCTGAGGAAGAAAACGCAAAAAAAAAGGGGGGAACCGACCGGGCGAAGCCGGCCGGTCCCGCGCAGAAGCAGGCAGCCGGGCGAAACCGACCGGCCCTTCCTCCTCCTCCTCTCCTGTTGCTACCAGGTGGACTTGAACCGGCCGGTTCAAACAGTGCCGGCCCATCCCTCTCGCGGCCGGAACGGTGACTGCGCTATGCGCGGGGGCTTCTTCAACCAAAAAAAAGAAAGAAATTTTGTTTAAAACAAACAAGACAGTGAAAATTAAATAAAAAATTACATTTAATTCAACAAACCGGACTAGTTGGGGGGTCGACTAACCATCCGCCCCTACGTCTCGGCTTAACTTAAAAGAATTCAAAATTCGGACTAGTTGGGGGGTCGACTAACCATCCGCCCCTACGTCCTTAAGGTAGACATACAAAGGTCTATAAAAGACCCCAATGTCTTACCATTTTTCATCAAGCTATGCAAGGCTAGAGCATAATCAATATGCCGTCATGCCGGTCATATGCTAATGAAATCATCAAACAGTGGGGGATGCCCATAAGTCTATCAAGACCGGGTACATGCCGCCCACGAATTGACAAGTTCATCAACTCATGGAGAAGCCATGAAGATAGAGATGAGCTAATTTCCCACAAGTCTATCAAAGACCGGGATGCTCAATTTCAAAACAAGGAGATGAGTCCCCACAAGCCTATCAAAGGCCGGGACATACTCAATCTCAAATCAGTGAGAGGAATGCCCACAAGTCTATCAAAGACCGGGTGTTTTTTCCATCTCAAACTGATCAAGCAAGTTTCATGTTCATCAAGGACTCAAAGGGACCGGATTGCTATTCAAGTTGTAAATCATGTCTCACATTTTTGAGAGAACAAGTGAAATTCATGTTCGGTACATAGATTGATGCTACAAGGAGAGGACAATCCCATGAAACTCCTGAAAGGCAAGACAATAAAAAAATCTGAAAAAACGTAATCTGAAACCTATAAAAATCTGTAAAAATCTGAAATATACAAAATCTGCAATCTGTATAAACGAAAACATTTTCAAACAAATCAAATTAAACCCAAATCAAATCACATAAATCTGAAATCTGAAATCTGGACTTAAAGCATATAAGTCTGAAATCCGAAACCTGCACATTTAAAATCTAAAAAAAACCCAGAAAGCTGAAAATCTGAATCCCCCATTAAATCTGAAATCTGAATTCATACAGAATCTAAAAAGAAACCCTGCAATCTGAAAATATAGAAATCTGGAGTCTGAACGTACAGAATTTATAAGAGGCCGGAAATCTGAACTTTGCAACAGAGGTCTAAGATTCGAAACAGATCTGGGAACCTGAAATCTGAAGTCTGAAAGAGAATCCGAACCCTGTAAAGTCTGTAAAACTTTAAAATCTGTAAGCCTGAAACATACAAAAATCTGAAATTTGAAGAGCTCCCGAATCGGAAACCAACTTAATCTGCAGAATCTGCAGGAGACCAAAATCTGAACTTCAACAAATCTTAAGCAACTCCATTCAATGTTACAATCAAAATTGAACAAATTTAATTTGAGCAAACCAAACTGACACCCACAAGCAAATTAAAATTAATAAATCAAATCAACTTAAAAAGAACACACATTAAATCACAATCAAAAGCATAATTGATCAAATAAATTCAATTCAATTTTCAAATCAAACTCGGATCAAATCCCCCAAATCCAAACAAACTTAAACCAATTAATCAACTCAAATTAAATCAAATTCAAACCAACATAAAACTCACCCACTAAATGCAAATTTCAATCAATAAAACAAACTCAAATACAAACTAAAATCAAACCAATTCAATCTAATTCAACCAAATACATCTTTCAAATTAAATTCAAATAAATCAATTCCAAACAATTCATTCCAAACAAACTTAAATCAAATTCAACTCAAACTAAACTCAAACAAATTCAAATTAATCAAACAGATCAAGATTCAAACAAACGAATTTAATCAAACCAAAATTCAAATCAATTCAATTCAACATAAATCAAAAATGCAATTCAAACCAAACTCAAACAAATTTAAGTGCTTGCCTTCCATCAAATTTATGGGGCTGTTTTCTCCTATATGTGTGAATGTTTATTTTGTGGATGCATGTCTTCTACTTCAATGGATTGCTATGACGATAATCAAGGGTATTCGAGAAATATCGATGTAATTAACGTCGGATCTTCGCACCATCCGATGGGGAGAGGTCAAAACAAATTTTCAAAGAACCTAACAACCTCAACATATAATTTCGACCCTAGTTAGTACTTTTATGGAATACCATCTATTTTCCTAATAAGTCAATGCTAAGGTCTAACCAAATCTAATTCCAATTCAAATGGAAAATGAATTTCCAAAACAAAAGAATTAATCTTTTGAGATTTTTGAGGTTACATCATCAATCTATCCATCTTCTACGGTGGCTCTAGTGGCAACGGCGGGAGAGGAGGGGCTTCCGCCCTTTCAGTTGTTCCGTGAATCCCCGCGCCACCTCGGTGGGAGAGGCGGCAATAGTGGGGCGGGTGCTGGAATTAAAATGCTGAGCCGGAGAGCTCCAAGTAGGGCCGTTGTTGGTGATGCTGCTCTGCTGCGCGAGCCGTGGGGTGGTTTGTCCGGTGACCTTTCCTGAAGTAATTGGCCCTTTCCCTGCCCTTGATAATTGGGTTTGAGTTTATTTTGTTCCATTTCCTGTTACGTGGCTCCATAACTGCATTTCTAGTGGGTTTTTGAGAAAGCTAGACACACTTCCCTTTTATTACACAGAGAAAAAAAATGTAAACCTTGGGCATTTGTTGGGTATCCAAGTTTCTTTGGATATATAATATGTGGATGGTTGTTTTGCTTCGTTAAGATTGGTTATTTCTCAGCACTTTCAAGTGTGCTTTTTGTTCATGGAAAAACATACTGGCCATTATCATCAATGGCTGTCGTCCAACAAGACCTTTGCTATTTTAGACAACACTTGCTTAAGTTGTTTCCTTTTATGTGTGTTTAAGTTGTTAGTTGTTTCTTTTTATGCTTTATGTGGGAATGTCAGGTACAGTTCCGACAACGTATTTCATGCTTTATCTGTGGGTATTTAGTTGCAATTGTTTAATTTACTTGGATTTTAAAAATGAAATTCAAATATGATTTTCACTACCGTATTTTTAAAATTATATTATTTATATCTTCAAAAGTATATTTTTAAATATATTTTAAATTATATTTTAAAATTATTATATGAATATGTAAGTTGGTTAAGAAGATTTATGAATAGGTTATGAAAAACAAAATAAGACAATATAAAAAATAAAGGTGAAAATATAAAAATATAAGGTTATCCTCAAATTTATTTTTAATGTACCAAACATAAGATAGGGTTATCCTCTGCATCTATGTTAACTCAAACCAAACATAATGAAGATAAGTCTAATCACAAGGATTGATTTATCCCTATCCCCATCAATTTTATCCCAATATCAAGCGACGCCTAAGGGCAAGTTATCCCCGTACCAAACAGCACCTAAGGCGTCGTTTGGTATCGGGATAAAATTGATGGGGATAGGGATAAACCAGTCCTTATGGTTAACCCTATCCTCATCATGTTTGGTTGAACTTAGGATAAGTTTAGGGATAACCCCATCCTATGTTTGGTATATTAACAATAAATTTAAGGATAACCCTATATTTTTATATTTTTAAATTTATTTTTTATATTATCTTATTTTATTACTCATAACATATTTGTAAATATCTTAACTAACTTACATATTTATATAATAAATTTAAATTATTATTTAAATATATAAATAAAAATAAACTTAAATGTTGACGGAACTCAACCGGCTCTCCTCCGGACAGAATCCGGCGGACAGTGCTCCCCGCCCCCCTTCTTGACTAGGAGTGAACAGAAAACGGTTCAAACCGAGAAATCAAACCGAACCAACTCATTCGGTTCGATTTGGGACCCCTTTCGGTTTGGTTCGATTTGAGAAACCTCTAAACCGATTTAAGTCAAATTAAACTGTTTAAATCGACTTAATTAAAAAAATATAAAAAAATTATAATATTATTAAGAAAAACTATTTAGCACTCCGCCCCCCCCTCACCCCGCGCGCCCCCCTCCCCCCCCGGCACCCCACAAGAGAGAGAGAGAGAGAGAGAGAGAGAGAGAGAGAGAGAGAGAGAGAGAGCGATGCGGTGCCCTTCGATGCGTAGCCTGCGCGATGCGGAAGGGGAGAGCGGCGGCCGCGGCGGCGATGGGGGCACCCGGATCGGCCGTGGAGGCGCGGTTCCGCGGCGTGAGGAAGCGGCCGTGGGGGTGGTTCGCGGCGGAGATCGGGGATCCTTGGGGCACCCCCTTCCCCTCCCCCCCGAGCTCCCCCGCGGCACCCCTTCACCCCCCCCCCCGAGCTTCCCCGCGCGGATGTCCCCCGCGGCACCCCCCTCACCCCCCTCCCCGCGCGGATGTCCCCCCGCGGCACCCCCCTTCCCCCCTCCCCCCGAGCTCCCCCCCCGCGCGGATTTCCTCTGCGGCACCCCTTCACCTCCCCTCCCCGCGCGGCACCCGGCACCCCCCTTCACCTCCCCTCCCCGAGCTCCCCCGCGAGGAATCCTCCCCGCGGCACCCCCTTCACCCCCGGAGCTCCCCGCGCGGATGTCCCCCCGCGGCACCCCCCTTCCCCCCTCCCCCGAGCTCCCCCCGCGCGGATTTCCTCCCCGCGGCACCCCCTTCACCTCCCCTCCCCGCGCGGCACCCGGCACCCCCTCCCCCCCCCCGAGCTCCCCCCGCGAGGAATCCTCCTGCGGCACCCCCCTTCACCCCCCCCCGGAGCTCCCCGCGCGGATGTCCCCCCGCGGCACCCCCCTCACCCCCCTCCCCGCGCGGATGCCCCCGCGGCACCCCCCTCACCCCCCTCCCCGCGCGGATGTCCCCCGCGGCACCCCCTCACCCCCGCTTCCCGCACGTATCCTCTAAATCTTATTTTGGGAGTAAGATATCCCAAGTGTTAGATGGGATGACTTATCCCTGCACTTATCCCTAATTTTGGAGATAATCTGGATTAACTTAATCCAGATTAAACTCATTTTTAAGTCTGTACCAAACAGAGGATTGGGGATAAACCAGGTCTATCCTGGATTATCCCCATACCAAACAGGGCCTAAGGTGTCATTTGGTATCGGGATAAAATTGATGGGGATAGGGATAAACCAATCCGTGTGGTTGACCCTATCCTCATTATGTTTGGCTTGACTTAGGATAGGTTTAGGGATAACTCTATCCTATGTTTGGTATGTTAATAATAAATTTGAGGATAACCTTATATTTTTGTATTTTTACCTTGTTTATATTAACTTATTTTGTTACTCATGACATATTCATAAAAATTTTAACTAACTTATATATTTATATAATAAATATAAAATATAATTTAAAATAAAAATAAAAATAAAAATTTGAAGATATAAATAATATGATTTTAAAAATATGACAGTTAACATCATATTTGATAATTAATAATGACGAACTCCGGTAGAGTTAGAAATATCTAAATTTATATTTTATCGATAGTAATATACGTACATGGCATTGTTTATCATTATTATAACTTATTTTATGATGTTGTAGTTCAACTTGAGTAAAGTTTTTGTTTTGATTTTTTTTTTTTGAAGAACATGCATATCACAGTACATGGTCGTCCATGGCGGCCAGGGATGTGAGCGCGGAGGCGAGCTCGTCGGCGCCCATGGCGGCCATCCGCTGGAAGAGCTCGAAGCCGCTGGCGGAGGAGGTCTTGTCGCCGATCACCATGAGCTTCGAAATGCGCATCGCCAATTTGGGGGTTTCCGCCGCCGGACCTCCGTGTTGGAGGGGTTCATGGCCTCAACGACGGAGCCGAGACCCCTGCCGAGGTCGGAGACGAACGCCATCCCGCCGGCCTCCTCCTCGGCGCCCCGTCTGGAAGGAGTCGCCGCGCCGGATGCATCGTGAAGGTGCCGCTCCTTGCCGCCTTCGAGCTCCAGCAGCTGGAGGAACTCCAGCGTCACCGTCTCCTCGTCGGCGTCCAACCGGTGGACGACCTCCTCCTTTTCCTCCGCCGCCAACGTGGCGGCGTCGTCGTCTCCCCCCGCCATCATCGATTCCAGAGCCACGATTTGCTTCGCAATGGAATCGAGCTCCGTCAATCGCATCCGGTGGATCGGATCGGACGCCACCATCTCCTTCACCACGACGTTGCTCGACGCTGCTGATTTCGCGTCTTCCCCCTCCGCCCCCCGGAGCTTCCAGCCCCCCCCGGCGGTCGCCGCTGCGGCACCCCACCCTTCACCCCGCGCGCACCCCGCCCCGCGGAGCTCCCAGGCCCCCCCCGCCCGGCGGACGCTGCCGCTGCGGCACCCCCCGCCCCGGAGCTCCCAGCCCCCCCCCCCGGCGGTCGCCGCTGCGGCACCCCGCCCTTCACCCCGCGCGCACCCCGCCCCGCGGAGCTCCTAGCCCCCCCGGCGGACGCCGCCGCTGCGGCACCCCCCTTCACCCCGCGCGCCCCCCGCGGAGCTCCCAGCCCCCCCCCGCCGGCGGACGCCGCCGCTGCGGCACCCCCCTTCACCCCGCGCACCCCCCGCCCCCGAGCTCCCAGCCCCCCCTCCCCCCTGGCGGACGCCGCTGCGGCACGCCCCTTCACCTCGCGCGCCCGGGCCGGAGCTCCCGCGCGTCGTATCCTCGAAAAGTTATTTTGGGAGTAAAATATCCCAAGTATTAGATGGGATGAATTATCCCTGCACTTATCCCTAATTTTGGGGATAACCTGGATTAACTTAATCCAAGCTAAACCCATTTTTAAGTGTGTGCCAAACAGGGGATTGGGGATAAACGAGGTCTATCCTAGTTTATCCCCGTACCAAACAGGGCCTAAGAGTCCAATATAGGCCTAAAAGGAAGCTGATAAGAAATTTTTATGGATACGTGTTATGGCATATCACGTATGGTTGGATGAACTTTAAGAAGATCATACCAACAGGCCGATCAACAATTTCACAAAAACAGACAAAAATCAATTAGTCTTCGCTCATAAACGGCTTATAAAATATACCTCGAAAAACTTTTGAGAAAAAAGATCCATCGACAGAGGAACTAACCCAACTTGGGAGCCAATCATCACAATTCCAATCCTTCACTGCTTAAAAGAGTAGAAGACCGTTGAGATGTAGAAGACAAGAGCAGTAGTGACGAGGGTAACAAGCACCGTGACAGCCCGGACTGCGGATCGGCTGCCGCACGACAACATGCCTAACCGGATCTGGATGACGTTCACCATGGAAAGCATGAGGAAGATGCATCCCAGAACCGAGCTCGCAGCAGAGAAGAGCATGCCGAAGCGCAGAATCTTGATGTTGATGTGAGCACGAAAGGCCTCGTCCACGTCCTTGCTGTTGAGAAGGTTGATTGCCAGCTTGAGGCCCTGTGCCACTAGGCTGGAGAAGAGGAAGAAACTGAAGGAGACAACTTCGAAAACCAGTAGGTTCCTGGCGACGTCAGCACCAGCATCACAGGCCGACTTGTTCTCCAGACTGTGCTGCCCAGGGGTCGCGATGGAGAGGCCGACGAACACGGCAATTGTGAAAAGCGAGTTCACGTTAACCAGCCCGTCCAGTGCAGTAACGTGGATGCTGGTGGTGGCGCCGCCGCCGCCGCCGCCCGCCGGAGCCGGACCCTCGAATCGTTTCGGCGTGTCGTCGGCGCTGTGCGAAAGACCAACAAGAATGTTAAGAAATCGCTAAGGAAATGTTACAAAAAGGGATAATAACAAACAACAACAGCGCAAATGGGAGGGAACATGCGGCAAATGCGGTGATCGCTTGTTTGAAATCAGCTCTCTGAACGAACAATTCACAAGAGGGTTCCTCGCTTCCTAAAGAAGCAGAAACGAGACGGCAACACGGAATCAGAGACAGAAAGGGGCTTCTACGATACTCACGCTTCCATTGGGAGAGGAGGAAAAAGAGGGCAAAGCAAATTCCCGGTTTCCTCTGTGCGCCTGATCTGGTGGTTCGGGAAGTGAGCGAGCGAGCGAGCGAGCTTGGAGAAGAGAGCTCAATAAATAAAGGATACAGAGCACCTTGCAAAGTATAGTCCTGGGGGGGCCGGAGGCATCGCAAGGAAGCGCGAAGACAAGGACGGGTAGGAGATAAAAGAACCGACACCCAGCAACGAGATAAGGACAAAAACGGGGCAGCCGGGCAGGTGATGTTGATAGTTGATACAGCCTCCAATCAGGTTCTACCAATCATGTCTTAAAAGTAAATTATGCCATAATTCTTTCGAAAAATTAATTATATTTTTAATCATAAAAATTATTTTATTGAAAAATTTATTGACCAAAAATTGTTAACAAGTAACACCAGTCGAATCAAAAGCTTTTACCATAGACACATTCCGTCGCAGAGACGTCAACTGACGGCCTCTTTTTCTTTTCTCTTCCAAAGTATATCCTCTCCCCATCATCACCCGAGTCATTCAGGGACAATTTTCCTTTCGTATCAAGAAAACCATAGATCGGAGCCCTCCCTCGGCGATGGCGAACGCGGAGGGTGCGGCCTTTCTGGCGGCACTGGCACGCTTGGAAGACGGTGACAAACTTCTTCGTCTCTGTCTTCTAGACGGTGGATGGCAGCGTCAATCTGACCTCCCGGGTCTTTTTCTTCCTCTTGTTGTCCTCTTCTTCTGAGTTTGTAGAACACACTCTCCTCATCTCCATCCTCCCGACCTTCTTCTTCACCTACTCCTCACTGTGACAAGACTCCCTTGCCAGAGTACTTTTCCCCCTTTCCTCCTTTTTCCTTTGACTAGCAGTGGATAGATAGCACATGGCATTTTCTTCTCGATTTGGTGCACTGGGCGTCTGAAACTGCCCGCAGGTTCATCGACTCCTTGATCAGAACCATTAATTTGGGCTGACGAGGGTGGGAATTATCGAAAATATGTTTTTATATTATATTTAGTGTATTAATTGTACTTGGCGTATGTACTGAATTTTATGTTTTGATGTATGTATTTGAAAGAGCGTTAATGGGGGCATACGAAAAGTTTATCTCCTTAACCGTAACCATCAAATTCGGGTGGAGGTTGTAACACTTCATCAAATTGGACCTGTTCGTTAATAAAAGAGTTCCGACACTGATTCTTCTGTTCAAGTCATATTTGTTGGTTGGGTCTTTCGTTGGATTCTCGGTTCAAATGAATTTATTTTTATATTTGAAATTGGATGGCATGTTTTTGATCGAGAACGATCGCGGATAATCCTGTTTTATCCCCAAATGTTTAGGGGGATAAATCAGGATTCATTATTCATTTTCTCTGTGTCAAATAAACAACTTAGGAGCATTCACAACCTATAGATCTATGGATCTGTATTTTAAGGCTTTCGTATATAATTATACACATATCCCTACAACCACTAAGTTTCATCTCAGTACAATATGCATCTTCGTTTCTTGCCTAAATTGAGTTTTGCAAGGTCTGACTGCTTTAGAATACTTGGTAGGCCAAACTTTCTTCATGGCCTGAGTAGCATTTCATTTTCATCTATTCCTATTTCTTATGTCATATTGCACGGCATGAATTTCTCGGAAATCAAAATTGCCAAATTTTTCATGGAATTGAAGAGCAACAACATGAAAGGTCTTAATAAACTTTCGATTGAATTTTAAACTAATATCTTATGTCTTCATAAATCTCTTAAAAATAAGTTGTAAAATTTAAATTTCTAATGTTTAGATATAAATTATTCATAAGAGATAGAAGTAACACATATGGTATACAATAAGTAAACACTATCTTGAATAACATGTAAATGCCTTGCTTAAATCAAGGTCTTGATTTTATTGCAAACTAAGAGATTAAACATGAAATTAACAGTTTAAAATTTTAAATCAAATGAAAACCAATGTCAACTTTAGGTGGCATTTGATTTGGCTTAATATAAATGCCTAACATATCTCTACATATAGCCTCTTAATATGCAGTATAAAATTTCAACTTTTATTAAGATGTTGTGATTGGTAGTGTTTTATAATTGTGCTGAATCAATATCTTAATCGAAATATGATCTGTATTTTAAAGGCCATCATAACTAAGAATATGTCTGAGAAATGATAAAAATCAACATAATGGAAATATAATATGCACTTTTAAGGATAACCATAGCTATTTCTTAAAAAACTTAAACAATTTTAAATATTGATCCAATTCGCCATTTAGTATACCATCATTCTTCACATGATGATTTATTAAATAAATTAAAATATATCCATATTCACATTTTGAATAATATATTAAAAAACAATTATTACATTTGAAGGTATGAATTAATGGCATAGTTGCGGCCCTAAAAGTGCACTCCCTCCTCTCTCTAAAAGTTTTGGTGTTTATGTTTAAACCAAAAATAAGTGAAAACTACTATCTTAGGGCATGTTTGGTTGGAGTATCAATATCATCTTGATATCGATATCAAGATGATAGAATATCAATATTAAAATTGACATAAATGGATATTTGTATTATATAAGTTACTTGTTTGCACTATATATATTTTAAAATTAATATTATTATCCAAACATCAAGATTGATATCAATATCGATTTTAAATTTAATAATGATAGAGGTGTATACTATTTGTTATCAAATGGACCTTAAAAATTAAGATATTGTTTAGTACAAGATTAATTTGGGGATAAATTTGATTTGTCCCCGTAGAGGATGGCCTACGTACATGTGAGTGAACCCACCACTAAAATTTATTTAATTTTTTTATTTTAAATAAATTTATTTAAATTTTTAAAAATAAAGGTGAACACACTAAAATTTAAGTTATTTTATTAAACTTGTTTAATTTAATAAACTAAATAAACTTATTAAAAAATTAATTAACTATTTAACTAATAATTAGAAACCATATACATAACTTGATTCGTAGCTATTTGATCTTTTATTCTCTTAGTTACTCAGTTGTGTCACCCAAAAACTATTTTTGTAGTCAAAGAAGACTGCTTATCCCCCATATGGTTGGAGTATAAAAAATGAAACGAAATATCAATAACAAAATTGATACAAGTTGAAATATGTATTAAAATAACATTGTTTGTTCGAGTTACAAGATTTAAAATTGATATTATTAATAAAACACAGTGTAATACCCCGTATTAAAAAAAAAAACTAGTTAATAGATATTTACTTTATTATTATTTTTATTTCCCTCCTCCCCCTATTTAATCCCCTTTTTCCTCCCCCGGAGAAACCCTCCCGGCGCCCCCCCTTTTTCTCCCCCGTGAAAACCCTAACTTTTTCCTCTTTTTCCCCTCTCGGTCGCCGCCGCCTGCAACCCCTCCTTTCTCCCCTTTTTCCGCGCGCGAGCCCGCGCTCTCGCCGCCGCCCACACGCCGCCTCGCCCGCGCGTCAGCCCGCCTCGTGGGCGCGTGGTCGACCGCTGCCTTTGACCGCCACCTCGTACCTCGCCGAGCGTGCCCACGCGCTCGCCGCCGTCGCCTCGTCGCCGACCGGCCGCCGCCCGCCTCGGCCTCCTCGCCCGCGCGGCCGCCCGCCGCCCGCCGCGGTGACGCCGTCCCCGCCTTCCTCGTACCTCGCCCCGCGTGCTCGCCCGCACGGCCGGCGCCGCCCGCCCTCGGCCGCCGCGTCGTCGTCGCCGCCTCGGGTGACCGCGCGGCCGACGCCGCCCCGCGCCGTCTCCCCGTTGACCCGCCTCGTCGACGCCGCCCGGCCGCGCGACCGCCGTCGACGCCACCTCGGCAGCGCACGCCCGTGCGCCGCCTGCGCCACCCGCGCCTCGCGGCCGTGCCGCCATGCGCCGCCGTGCGCCGGTCCTCCCCTCAGCGCGGTATACATCCTCTATCCTCTCTCTCCTATTATCCTTTATCAAAATCCCTAATTTATTATTCTTCTTCCTCCGGCAGTTTTGAAAACACCTACCTGGCTCGATTTTCCGTCGCCGACGCAACCGCGGCAGTTTCGTCGCCTGATTCAATTTCCTTGGAATTCCGTGCGCCGTTCGCCGTCGCCGTCAAGGTAGGCATCTCGGCTATTCTTAGCACTCTAATATTTTTATTAAATCGTAAGAATCATGCTTAGATCACCAGGATTAGAAGATTGTAGTTAATGGGCTGTTTTGGATTTATTAGCATGTTTAGTTAGAGTTAGATTAATTTGTCTAGATCGTGCATGCTTAGATTAGTTTGGTTATTTATGCATGTTAGACATCATGATAGGTTTGTGTATATTTCAATCTAGCTAGTTTAGCATATTTTGCATCACGATAACCTTAATCATGTATATTCCGATTTGATAAAAAGCCGACGTAAGGTTTAGGCATAATGTGTTAGAGTTTAGTTTATTGTCTTTTATGTAATAGGTAGTTCTGTTTAAGCATATAATTGTTATGTTTAGATTATAAATTGCATGATTCCATGTATATGCATTAGTTTGTGTTAGATTGTGTTGTGGTATGCAAATATGTGGTGCATAGAACCATGGGTGTTCATCTATGTATTTCATGTTTGATTGCCAATTAAATGTTCCTGTTTTCTTGTTCGAGTTAATTAAATGCTTGCATGGTGTGGAATGTGGTTAGTGCGGTGAGTCGCATTGTGATGGAAATATACTTCACCGAGACTATGGTTCGGTCCCGTGGGCGACAGATGAATTAGAACAATGCGGAGCATCCTTCGATCCTAGATACCGCGGTTGATCCTAAGTACTCCCCTGCCTATGGGGTACTATGGGATTTAGTTACTATATGTTACTTCCTACTATATGGTAAATCTGGTGCTAGTTTTGTGATGTGACTGCATTTATCAGATGGAGCATGTTATTTACTCAGACAGGTGTCTAGTTGTGTAGATTGGCATAGATGGTATGTTATCGATGTGTCATGGGTTTTATGTCAGGTTGTGTATATTGTGAGCATACCTAGAGTAGGTCCAATGAGCAGGTTATGTTGGTTTTAATGCATATAGAGTATGGGTATCATATGGGGTAGTAGAATGATCTTGTAATCATTTAATGGAAGATATAGATTAGTTAAATCCTATGTATTAAATCTGATTTTTAGGCTTAATATGTATAGTATACCACTAGAATTGTTATTATAATGGGGTAGTTCGGGTGTAAGTCCTACTGGGTCTGTTGTGACTCACCCCTTCCGTTGTTAATATTTTCAGGAGTGCAGGTTTAGCGCAGCAGAAGCGTAGTGGTATTTTGGAATTCGAGGAGCTAGTGGATTTCCCATTCAATGTCGGTATTTAATTTGTTAGATAGATGTTTGATTCTATGTTATTATGTTGTAAAGTTTGGAATTGATTAATTGGATTGTGATTTTAGTCTTATTTGGCTCCAGATCGATATCCTTTCCCGTTACGTCGCCGGATTATCTTCCGCTGTGCATGTTAAAAATTCGGGTCGTGACACACAGACTCGATGAATCGTATCAACATCGATCTTGAAATTGCCAGTGATAAAGATGTATAATACTACTTCCAAAGACGTCATTAGGAATCAATAATCAAGGTGATCTTGGTGCCTTTGGTGCAAACAACAGCAGTCATATTATAGCCTTTGTTCTTTAATTGGTGATTGAATGGTTGGATTTGATCTCTATACTCTCAAATTGAACTCAAAAGAATATATTTTTTGTGTGCATTGAGCACATGTAAAGACTGAGAAATTCTGTGTTCTCTATCTCATTTATGTAGATTTTCCATTTTTCAATTATCACATTATATACCAAGTTAGCCGTGTATGAAGACAGCTATGAAAGTTTATAAACCAGAATATATGACTGAGGCGAAGAATTTCCTTATTCTATCAAAATTAACAACTAAATGAATGCGAAAAATGATGAATGGACGGATAACTGTTTTTAATGACATATTGAGAAAGGCATGCTTAAGAATTCGATCAACAACTTTATCGTTAAATTATTTTAAGATATAAATGCCCATCAAATTTATTTGTACAAAAATTATTATGTCAAAAAATATTCTCTTTTTTTAAATATTTTTTTGAAACATAACGAAAAATTTTCTTATAAAATATTATAATTATTCAATAGAGTGTCCCCATTGATTTAAATTCTAGATCTACGGTTTATCCCTTAAATAATCTTGTGCCAAAAAGGCCCAAGAGACTTGTTAAGCATTAGAAGTTAATTCAGACCTATCTTTATTTATTTTTTGGTTAAACACTCTAAAATGTCTATTGCTTGGACTTTCAACAACCCATCACAATAGGCCCTTAGGCTACCTTTGTTTGCATTCAACAAAACTAGGCAGTAAGAGGCTTGTATAATTAGATCGTTTGATTATATCTCTTAATTAATCTCTAAATAATCTTGTATATTTTAATCAATCTCATAAATTAAGTTATATGTTTTAGCTTATAGTTTTTTGAAGATAGTCTCTTTATAAAGAATAAAAGTCTCACATATAGTATAACTTCAAGTAAAAACTAAGTTGATTACTAAAAAAACATCTTAACTAAATTAAGTACGGTAAACTAAGAGGTTTAACATGAAATCAAGACTTCAGAGTTCAGATTAACATATCCTTAGTTGAGATTTGTGGGGACTCCTTTCTCCAACAACTTCAAAAATTCCTGCAAGAAGAGGAAGGAAACGGAATGCAACATATACTTGAGTGAATCTATGCGAAAATGTGTATCTGGGGGTCTTGTATTTACAAGAGGATTTCTGTACAAAATGTCACAATTCTCGTTCTCCTATCTGAGTGGTGAACAAAAAAACCTTTGACAGAATATTCTTCTACTTTAAGAGCTGGTTATTTAACAAAATAAAAGACGGAATAGAAACTTCTCTCTCAATGCTCCTCAAGTTGATTAGTGTAAATGACAAACAAACTTGGAATGTGATTCTTGTATTTTTCCTTATCCAGAAATTAGGTTTAAACATTTGATATCTGCCCAATGGATGGTAATGCATTGTTTTTAGAAGACACAATTTTTTTTTCAGCAACAAAATGGCAATTCAATTCCATATGTTTTATTTATTCATGGTATATGAGAATTTAAGCAATAAATGTCATGACCCGGATTTTTAACATGCACAACGGAAGATAATCCGGTGACGTAATGGAGAAAAATATCGGTTTGGAACCAAATAAGATTAAATTCACAATTTAAAATCATGATTCCAAACTTTACAACTCATTACACCACAAGCAAACATCTATTTAAACAAAATAAAACACCAACATTGAACAAGCAATCACTAGTTCCTCGAATTCCAAAATATCACTACGCTTCTGCTGTACTAAACTTGCAATCTTGAAAATATTAACAACGGAAGGGGTGAGTCGCTACAGACTCAGTAGGACTTACACCCGGACTACCCCACTATATTAGTGATTCTCTATTGATATTAAAGATAAATAACCTATAAATTCATATTATAATATATAGGGCTTAAACTAATTATATATGTTCAATCAGGATGATTACAATGCCTTTCGACTACCCCATATGTTAACATGATTCTATATGCACTAAAACCGACATATCTTGCACATTTAACTGAACTAGATATGCATTCACCACATAAACCTATCATGAAATAACAGACACAACTAGACCACTAATATCCATGCCAAAATGCATATTTAAGCCACTATCATACATGCGAAAAATGCATAAATAAACCATCTGTCTGAGTAAGTTATATGCTCCATTTGGATATTGTAGTTAATGTCACAAAACTAACACTAGATCTACCATATATATAAGTAACATATAGTAAGTAAAATCCCATAGTACCCCTAGACAAGGGAGTACTTAAGATGAACCATGGTATTCGAGATCGACGGATGCTCTGGATTGTTCTAATTCATATGCTGCCCATAGGTCACGAATTATAGTCCGGTGAGGTAAAATTCTATTACATTGCAACCCTTTGCGTACTACATCTCTCAAAATGAAAGCACATAATTAAATCAGACAACCAACTATTTAACTAGCATGCCAAATGATAATCTAACCATGGTTACATCTATGGACAACCATAGATCAATACACCACATATATGCATACTACATCACTGTTTAATACAACTAGAACAATCTAACTATATGATGCATCTAATGTGGAATCATGCAATTTCACAAACTAACCTACCAAGTGCATGCATTGACAATCTCTACTATCCACAGTCTATATGATACAAAACTAAATGATATGATCACATGCTTAACTCCTCACATCGGCTTTTTTAACGAATCAGAATATATATATTAAAGATCGCCGCAATGCAAATATGCTAAGCTAACTAAACTCAATTATAGGAAACCTAACATATTGGTTAACATACATGATTAAATGAATCAATCTAAACATACATGATTAAACAAGCTAATCTAACCCTAGCTAAACATGATTACACTAAGAACAACCCACTAATTACATTCTATCAATCATGGTGATCTAAGCATGTTTTTACGGTTTAATCAATCATATATGAGTGATAAGAATAGTCAAGACGCCTACCTTAGCGGCGACGACAAACGGCACATAGAATTCCAAGGGATTCAATCCAGATGATGAGTATGCCGCGGTCACGACGTCGATGAAAAACTGAGCCGGGTGATAGTCCGATGATTTGTTGGAAGGAGGAGAAAATATAGAATAGAGAGATTAAGAGAGAGATGGCGATATGAGAGAGAAAGAAAGGAGAGAGAGAATCACCACAGTGGGGGGGGGGTCAAATGCTGGGTCAACGAGGGGGCAGTGACATCGCGTGGTAATGTCAGCAAGGGGGTGGCGGCGGTTGCCACAGGTGGGTGGCCGAAGGCGGCGGCGGCGGCTGAGGCGGGCGGCCAGGCGAGTGGCGGAGGGGCTCGGCGGCTGGCGATGCGACCGAGGGTGGCTAGCGGGCATGCAGTCAGCGGCGTACACACAGTAAGTCAACCACGGGGTGAGTGTGGAGGCGCTGCCAATGCGCGTAGCGGCTAACGCAGCGGCTGAACACGCAGCGGTGGCCGCGATCTCGCGCGGGAAAGGGGCTGAGAAGGTGATGACGCAGCTGACAGGGGGAAACTGCAGTGGCGACCGGGAAGACGCAGCGGCAACTAAGAACGGGGAGAAAATTAGGGTATTCGAGAGAGGAAAAAGAAACGGCAAATGGTGGTTTCGGTAGGGTAACCAAAGGGAGAGATAAATGGTAAAGGTTGATAATAGGAAGGTAAGGAGGGAAAAAATGATAGGAAGAAAGATTAGGAAACAAAAAGGATGGGGAAGGGAGAGAGAGTAGCACTTATTAAATATAATTAATCTCATAATAAATATAATAACTATTTTTAATTAAATAAAAATACCCTAATCGTTACAATAAGCATGGTAGCCCATTTATCACTATATGTGTTGCTATAGGGGTGATGATTGGAAAATCTTCTAAGAAATGATTTAACCAAGGAAAGTCAAGTTGGGGGTTAGCCCGGGCTCAGTTGGCCCCAAAGTCAATCCAGTCATACTTGGTTGCAACCTGGTCTAACTAGGTCAAATTTATTATTTAAAAAAATATTTTAAAAATAAAAATTACATGAAAAATAAAGAAAAAATTGAAGCATTATCCAAAAGTTCTAAGAAATTGTAGAATATGATTAAAAAATATTTCATTTAACTTTCACTCAAATGTTTCATTGTATTATTGTTGTACATATTGTATGTGCTCTACCCAAGATATTGTAGAATAATACAAGGTATTAAAAATATATGCAAGCTAATTATACTCATCACTATCTCCTATAATCATCATAGCATAAGATTTAAAGAATCCACCATAGTATCATATATGGACTATTTGGAATGATCGAAATATGTTCTATATGATGGTTGGATCATTCGATATCTCTATTGGTGATACGTATGATACCAAGAATTTTAGTATGATTCAAATTCATATGCGGAGTACTTATACTCAGTGTGAAACCAAGCTCTATTGTGTGTGTCTGACTCCTCCATTTCTATGTTCTTGCCTTGTTCTATGGATGGCTTCTTTCATCGTGTGTGTGTAATACTCTTTGATGAACTGCTATAGAGGGTACATCTCCATATTAGTTCTTCCACTGGAAGCAATGTCAATGGTAGTGCCTCTGCCTTCTTCGTTTCCTACTTCAATGTTATTTCTATTTGAAGAAGAATTCTCCGATATCTAATATTGCACTCGGATGTTGGGTTCCAATGTGTATTCTCGAGTCTTATCGATTGTCTTAGCATTGAAAATATGAAGGGCATCAATTAAAACTTGTTTACCTTTACCCTTTGATTGCTTATGTTGGCGAAAAGATTCTTCAATCTTTTATCTCTTTGCTATTGAATGAGGAATATGAAATTTCTTGGATAAAAAAACATAATCAAGTTCTCTTTAAGCATTTTCTCGATTTGCTGGGTTGAACTTTGATTCATCCATATCTTCTCAATCATTGACCCAAGCTTGCAAAAGATTTTTCTCCTAGAATATCTCTTTTAATTGATCTCTACTTCTTGTATTGTCGCTGCCTCACTTTGTCTTCCATTTGATTCTTCTATCCACATTTGTTTCTCCTTCTAGTTGTCTTTCATCTTATGTAAACTTTTCAACTTTAATCTCATGTTGTAGTGATAATAAATCAGTTTCTCATGTCTCTTTGATGTTAGCTTAATTATCTTCTTTGTATGAATAAAATTGAATGTTGATCAATTTCTTTCACAAGCCAAAGCCGCAATGATTTAGCTTAGCGCTCTGATTGCAACATCAGCCAAGTTTTCGTATCCCTGTGCCCTATTATGATTCATCCACTAGTGAGATACATGATATCATTGTATATTAGAAGACAATTGAAATAAATTTATTATATAAATTAAAAAAATATACATACTGGGACTAAGGAGCAAAACTGCTCATTGCACCCTTGTCCTAAAGAGAAATAACGTCATTTTGTAGTCATTCATCTTGTTTATCGCTATAATTAAGCAATAATCATCCCCAAATATCTTGTAAATAACATCCTTGATGTTATCTAAGAGTTCATTAATGAGCTTGAAGATTAGACTATAACAATATCTTGGGTTAAAAAAGTGACCTGATAAATGACAATGAAAAAGATCATTGTTAGTATCAAGCATAAATAAAAGAATTTTAATCGACATATATCATTTGACTTAATCATAAAGAACATATTTCTTAAATGCATAGAATGATACAATGTTCTCGCCCATCAACGGTCAATGATCTCCCACCAAATGCTGAAGTTTAAGACCTTCTTTAATACATCTTCCTTAGCTCCCTCAAGTGCATTGTACAAGTACCCTATGTCAGTCTTCTGATCTCTATGTATATTTTAAGAACCTTGACTAATGGTCCCACTATATCAAGTGTCTTATTTATAAGCTACTAAAAATCTCCACTATCTAAGTCTCCTCTTATCAAATGGACTAGCCCTAGCAATCCAACTAACCCATCCTAGTGAAAGTAACATTTAGGCAAGGGAATGCCTATGTTGAAAGTGGCTCTCTAAAAAAGTATAGTGAGAAGTGAACTGGGTTGCCATAGGCCATCCCTTTGTGTGCTCTCTCATTAGGTTAAGGATGAAGTTGTGGTTGTATATAAATAATGAAATGTATTAGGTGGCCTTGACTACCCGATCTATTTAGAAATATTTGCAAATATCCTCTAACATTAAATATAATGAATGATTGGAACATGATGCCCAACATAATTTTTGTCTTTTGACCATCAACATTTGTCTGGCAACTTTATAGGCCACTGCCTTGTTTGTTACAACTTAGACAACTCGATCCTCTCCTATCTCTTTGACTACACCATCAATTAATTCAAATAGAAAGTAGGCATTCTTTACTTATTCGGATGTATCCAGACTTCCAGAAGATGGTTTTAGCTTGACAACATACTAGAAAGTTGATTATCATCTTCCTAGTTATACATATTAAGAAGAAGATTATATATTAAATCTAAATTTAAAATTAATTTAGACTTGTAAACTAAGAAGTGTTAAAATTAAAGGAGACTAACCTATCCAACAATCCATCATCAATGTGCATCCCCATTTGTCCCAAATATGTTCAAATGACTTCACATATTCTTTAATATCTTGCATCTCTATTAGAAGATATGTGTTGTGTATGTCTTTCGGTGTCAGTCTCGACACTCCCCTACCAATGTTGGCTATAGTGTCGATCATCGTCTCATATTAAGACCCCTTTGAAACATTGGCTGGTATGCTATTGTGGAAGAACTAGGTTGAAGTTGCCCACCCTATCTTCTCCTTACATAATTTCAAAATTTTCATTGTTGTATTGATGGTTGTTTGTCTTTATCGTGGTCGTGTGATGACAAGATCTACAGAAACATGTGACAGCATGTATATCTTGCTCTTAACTTAGGTTTGATTCTCACCCACTTTCGTGTCCACTCGCACTTTCACGTCTGCTCCCACTACCCAAACTTCAACCTATAAATTAGTTGGTATGAAGATACATGTCTTTGTCATCAAATGACCTCTGACATGACTCCATCACTCATATTAAGTCATCTATTTGAAATAAAAAATAATAATCAAGTACCTTTCATTGTATACATATATTGACATGAATTATTAGAGATTAAGTATTATGTACCTTCATCAAAACCTTCGTATTAAGGGGCTTCTAGGTGCTCTTGTATGGTACCATATATATGTATCGAATGCCTTGTTGGTTCCACAATTTCTTCATGGATGGTGTCATTATGTATCTTTGAAACTCCTTTTGACTTTTCCAAACCTTGTAGATGAGTTCAAAATTGTACTTGTATCTTGGGTGGAGTCCGTGCACATGGTGCCACATCCCCCTTGATATAGGCAAGATGATACTTCAACTGGTAAGTTCCATCGTAAAGAATTCTATTGCAATACTTATATTTAACTTTTCTTTACTCCATTGACACTAATGAGCAATGGAGTCAAGCTGAGTCATTTTGAGTCAAACGAGAATTCTCATAGTTTGAAGAAAGCATATTGAAAAATGAAATTTACAAACTAAGAATAATACTTTAAAAATGGGAATAGCAAGTGAACTAACACGAAAGAAATGTGCAACATAGTTAACACAAGCTTAAACTAGAGAGAAAGGAAGCTTAAAGAACTTTAGAGTGAGAGAGAGTGAGTGAGAGGGATGAGGGGGAAGGGAAGCCCTTGGGGGTCTTAAATAACCCCAAGAGAGAGTTGGGGGGGGGCTCCTGGCCCCCTCACACTGCCAATGGTTGACCAACCGTTGGCGTGACCCAATGTCAGGTCGTGTGACCCAATTAGCAGCCTAGACTAGGTTGGCTCAACCAGTTTGTTGCTAGAATGGTCCGCTCAAAAATTAATCAGGTCGGCTGACTTGGTCTGGCTTGTGGCGACCTAGCGAACCACGAATTTAACCACTGAATTTTTATAATAGCAGGTGCCATAGCCTTGTACATGGATTCAAATGACCTTGATACAGTTTGTTGTTTCCTAGTTCTCTACCAGCTAGGGGACATGATCCTTAATCTACCATCATATAATAGGATGATAATTTATCATCAATTGTGAAGATAAATTAATTCATGATCTTGGGTTAACTTGATCTATATAACCACCTGTAGGGCTACTTTCAAGTGATTCTCTTTTAATTCTATTATGAATTGAGTAAGCAAGTTTATCTAAAGGTATCTGAATTGGCTTACTGCATCATTTAACCCACAGTCAATATGCATCATTTAACCCACGGTCAATATGATATATAGAACATATTTTTTCTAGTTCATGAAAGTTCCATCCGTAGATCTTACAATCTCAAGAAACAATTTAGTTTCCCAGTGCTTTAGTTGAAATTGTTCGTTAAGCTTTCTTTCCAATTCTACTATATTTCTTTTTTGTTTCCAAAAATCAACATCGTCCATGTAAACCAGGAGTGTAATTAACAAACTATTTTTCTTGTAAGTCAACAAAGAGTAATTTGCTTTGTGTATGAAGTTAACTAGGATCCTTAGCGACTCAGATTTTATTAATTAAAAGAGGAAGATAATTGCATATATATTTGGTTCTCCAATTTCTTTCTTACTCAAGGTGTACATTGATACATGTTATTTTTTTATTGTTTGGACATATTTGAAAAAGATCAAGTATCATAGGTTTTGATTCTTTAAACTTATCATGTATAATGTAAAATTTGATTTATGAAATTCTAATATTTTACTTTTCAATTTTTATAGTCATATGTGGGATCAAGTATGATGAACTCAAAATTTATATGCAACCATGGTAAATTATTTGTTGTTTTCTATGTATCTAAATGGTAGGCATAGAACAATAGAAAGAATAAAAAACGAAGAGGTCTTTTAAAAGACTTATGTCATTGTCTTCTTAGTTGATGGGTAAGTGGATATTAATTGATGACAAGAAATGGTTGATTATGTGTCACGCCCCGGATTTTTAACAAACACAGTGGAATAATCTAACGACACGACCGGGGAAAATTAACTTCGCAAAAACATCGATTTGGAAAAATATGAAGACAACTAGGTCCCAGTTCAATATTTGACAAATTCTAAATAAATACATTGATATGCTACAATCTAAACAAAGCTAAATACCATCTATACATAAATATTATTTAAGTGCCTTCTAGGGAATCGATCCATCACGTTTTTGCTGCGCTAAACTTGATTACTTGAAAATTGATAAGAGGATTGGAATGAGTACGATGACTCAGTAGACACCCCATCATTTGGCAAATCAGATGGCCAAAAGACCCTAAATGTTAATTGAATAGGTACCCAAAACTACACCCATTATATGCAAATATAGACTAGTCAATACATTAAATATTTGCCTTAATCCACGTATTTTTAAACTGCCAACCAACACCTATAGACACACCAACTAGCACCTATAAACACCTTAAAATGACATAAAAGGATGGGGTAAACATATGCATGATCACCAACTACATGCTCCCTATGATGATGCCACTACAATTAAGACATATCATGCATATGCCATGCACACAACCTGATAAATGACAATATAACACTAGACCACCTCTACAATACCATGCATTAAGTGTACCTATCCTCTAATGAAGTATCATATTCACAAATGCACCTATCCTCTAATAGATGCACCTATTCTCTACAAAGTTTTTTATTAGCAAGAAATGCGTCGTTTTGCCACCTCAACCAGCTACCACCATATCTATCATATATAGCAGTACCATATAGCTAAATGAAATCTCATAGTGCACCTAGGCAGTGGTGACACAGGGACAAACCGCGGTATCCGAAATCGAAGGATGCATCGGACTGTTCTAAACTCCGCTGCCCTCGGGTCACAACTAACTAGTCTGGTGTAGTTGTTTCCATTTACATTTTTAATGCATCATGCATCCACATATTATGCCATTCCATAACCAAAATATGCAAGAGATGAGATAAACCATACCATGCTATGACCAACATACCACCAATGCAAATACCATGACCAACCACACCTAAACAACATATTCATGATGCTAGAACCATAAAATGACAAGAATACATATGAGCTAGTATGATACCACAATAGATACTCAACAAAACATGATATGAACAGACCCAATCAGATCATATCTCTTGGTTTAATGACATAAACATGGCTGAAAGAATAATCATAGACTAACTAGATATAGGTTATCAAAAGGGACTATAATCAGTCAGGAACATGATGATTAACATACTGTAAACAACCTAAAATAACCCTAATATGACCTCTATTACATGCGAATGAAACAATGCCTCTAATCACACTAACCACAACATACAGTGATAACCCGGCTAATTAAATCAATAATAATCACTACAAGACATGGAGGATTAACTAGGAATTTTAATGATAATAGACACATCAAGGATGCCTACCGCATTGATGCAAAAAAGTCGAGGATTAGTGACTGAAAACGATATCGAACGTTGATGATGTGATGCACAACTTGAACCAATTGAAAGGGATATCCCACGACACCTAGGCTGTTGGAAAAAGGTCTGAAAATGAGAGAGAGATACCATAAGATCAAGGGGAAATAGAGAAGAATATTAAGAGGAATAACATCCTTGATAATAGGATAGAGAAGATAATAGATAGAAGAGAGAGTGTGTGTTTACGGAGGGAGGGTCAGGGTGCATTGGCAGCTCAAGGCTAAGTGGCACACGATAGTTGGTGGAGCCGTGGCCGTGAATGCACTGGCGGGCGACGAATGGTGGCGTGGCATGATGGTTGATCGAGGGCGCCATTGCGCAAGGAGGCGCACTGACATCGACGAGAGCGACTTCACGCGGTGGGCGACCGAGTGACGCGGGGGCAGGCATCATAGGGCTGTGGTGGTAGTGTGGTCGAGCGAGAAGAGAGAGGAAGGAGGGAAAAGGCGGAGGTAGGACAGTGACACTGGTGATCGCACCGAGGAGGAGAAATCAACTTGGATTTTGCTGAATTTCAAATAAATTCTTATTTTCTTTTGGCAAACTCACTCAGAATGCAATAAATGTCTAACTTTTGAATATTTTTTATTTAAATAAAAGTGAGGTTAACTAGAAGAATAAAAGTGCAAATAATTTACCATTGTGTTGACACTAAATATTTTATAGATATAAAGAAAGTAGAGGTTAATACTATATGTTTTATCATTGTGCTGCTTAACATTTATGTGTTAGAAGTGTTTTATTTTTTATGTTTGATGTTAAGTGTTAGGATTTTAGGAAGTTGAAAGTGGGTGTGACCTAGATCGTATTTACGTCTTCATTATCACGCATACTAAAAAGGATGGGATGGCAGTAAACGATGAGTGTGCCCATACAATTGTAAGTATATATTTAACTTTAATATACTTTTTATATGTTTCATATATCTTTTTTATCGTAGTTTTGGTGATTATAGGGTAAGCTTCAAGCATAAAAAATTGTTAGCAATCCACTAATTACTCAATAGCATCCAAATTTTATCTCATCTTTGATGTTATGGAATAATACAAACATGGTAGACTTAGGTGGCACATGACCACCTCCACATTAGGTGAAGGGGGGATGACACATTAAAAATGAAAAAATGTTACAAGAATATGATTTTGGAATCAAAAGTTGTTAAACTTGAGGACAAGCCTCATGATAAGGTATACAAAATTTGTCTTCATTCTTATTTCACATTGATTGGATATCATTACATTCTATATATGAAAGGTCTACTAATTGATGTTTTTGCATTGTTCAATATAGTGGAGTTCAATGTTCAGCTTAACCAAACTATCCACATCAATCAAAGATAATGAAAGTGACTCTATCTATATAATTGTTTGAGATTCTATGTGTGGGGACGAAGAGTTATGGTTTTATATTTGATGGTTATTGAAAACATGCTACATGCTTTTCTTGTTATGTATAGATATTGTGCTATGGATGAGCTTTCATTTGTGTCAATACTACACCCAAGAATCTATTCTTCTCTTGTTTTTCACTTAGGTTTACCTTAATTATTTTAACAAAAAATGGAATTACTTTATATTAGCAAGATTTTTTAGGATGTTTGTGTATACCATTTGTAAGAATCTTATTGCTTATAGTTGCGATAAACTTCATACATAGCTGATTTTCTTCTTAGTACTTGATGACACACTCCAAACTAACAATAAAATTTTTCATTTTTATCTTTTTGGCTACTAGTTCTTTAAAATTTACTTGTTATTATTTATGTGCTAAATATATACACAAGTGCCAATATATTGGAGTCAAATGAGACTCATCATATCAATCAGGTCTTCACACAGAATATCTACACAATGATAAAAGATGGGAAACTTGAAAGGAAATAAACATCTTATGATAAAAGAAGCTTCAAACAACATACATAAGTAAATCTCTTTTAAAAATAAAAAAATACTCGACACCGTAGTACTTTTTGAATCATCAAATTTTTATGATTATGCTATTTCTTTTCTCCAAATTGATCACATATAGTAGTTAGAGGAAGCTAGTGGGGAATGTGCTTATATCGCCATTTGCCTCAAGTTCATAATCTAAGTCTTGATTTTGAATGTTGTCAAAAGAAATAAAGGTTCCTATTGGTCCCAAGCATCCATATGGCCATGATGTTAATGTCCATTTTTCAAACAAGTTTGCAACGAATATCTACTAATCTTTTGTTTAAACACTCATGATGGTAAAGGAGTTTCCATTAGTTTTATTGTTCTACGCAATGGCTACTATCTCTTTTCCATCTCATGGGTAAGATTGGTAAAGACCTAAATTTTCTATGTTCAACTTTCATACTTTTCAACTTGGATGGAAATGCATAAATATGTTTACATTATAGCCTTTTGTTGATAACAATTTTTATACATCTTTTCTTTAGTTGTTTACATTGTGATATTCTATTTCTACAAGCTCTTTCATTATTATTGCTTTATTTGGATATGGATATCTACTTTTGAGAAATGTCTCTAGAACATACCTTCCCTTCATGAGTCCTCATCCATACGTGTCTACACTTTTTTTGGGATTTTTCCATTTTGAAAGCGCATAACATTGTGGTGGAAGGCTGGAAGTTGCCATCTTTAGCTAATGTTTCATTCAATTTGTTGGCTACCAAGATGAGATGAATCACTGCTTCTTCCATCACTTTGCTAGAACTCTTGATTTTACACGTTTCTTTATGTTCAACACAACATGTATCTTTTTGTGCAACATTTGGGTTGATATTAAGGTTACATATGAAAGATATATTTCTTTTTCTATAAAGGGTGTTCCTTTTTGGGTATTCCTTGCTCTTTTGATGTAATCATCTTCTCTTCCTTTGTAACTCTTCTACAATCAATTTTGCATGTTATGATACACTTTTAAAAGAGAAAAGAGCCATATAGTCTATATGCTTTTAAGAGTGAACTTCATTGTCTCAAAACTACCACAAAAGACATGTTTTTATGAAGTTGTCACTGAACCTTTCTTGTATCAGTTGTTGGGCCTCAAGGATACTTGACAAAAGAACTACTTGTTATGTTTAAGTTCCTAGTACTCAAAATTCCTACACTAGACTACAATTTGCTTGCTAACTTGTTAGAGAGTAATCCTATTTTTCCAAATTTGATGTAATTCATTTCCACCTGAAGCTCTCAGTTCTTGTAATTATCTTTAAATCAACATATCCATTGATTTTACCTTATCTTAATTTTCTCTTTAAGGTCAAACTCAGTCCAAATTGAGTGTTAAAGCTTCATATTATTTGTTTGTAATGGCTGAACTACTTGCAAGTTTATGCCATAGAATTACTGATCATAGGAAAGCCTTATATAAGACCAAAGAATGATTATACATAAAGAACCAATGTATTAATATTGGATGTTTCTACTCAATGAACATACCCCATAAGAAGGTAGATTTGATTTTTTTTCTATCGACATTGAGAATGTGATACTTCAGTTTTCTCATAATCTGTTGTTTCCTATGCTTATTAAAATTTGGATATAAACTTGTATTTTTTATACCTTTGCTTCATATCAGTCATAGCTTCAGTTTTTCTAAAGTATCCTAAAAATAGGCTATAAATTCATTAATGATAGAATGCTTTGTAAAAGCTATGTATGTTAATAAAATTTTTCTTGTATCAATTATAGGTATGAACCAAGAAGGTAAAGCTAATGTACTCAGAGAGAGTGTGTCATTTAAAGGTTACACATGATGGCCCAACAAAGATGGTGATGGACTGATATGTTAGTAATATCTATTAAGAAGTATATGTTATATTTGCTAACAAGCCAAATGCCCATTTGTTTGTTAAAGATGACCACATGTAGAGAATGAGAGATGCCATTGGAAGTCTTATAGTATGGTTGAAAGATTATATTAGTTATCCTCATTTGCATATTTTTATTACTCACAAAGATTACATAGATAGTTAATTTTTTGTAATTTTCTTAGTTTTTATAATTTTTTTATATTATCATTGTAAGTTTGTTATCAATGATGAATGATTAATGAAGATTTCTCATGGTTATATTTAAAATTGTGTATCTAGAGTGTTGAGAAAAATGTATTCATGAATGCCGATAGTTGTGTTGAAAGTTGACAATGATTTGAATAAAAGTCTTTAAAACTTTTTATACTTGATATTTTTATATATAATGCACTAGATAGTATACTTGTGTACATGAAGTGTTCATTGATGTGTTGTATGTTGTGTTCAATGGTGAAATTTGTAGTCTTTGATGATTTCTTGTGAGACTATTGTGTTACATTTGACACATTTGTTAATTGAACATGTGTTTTGATGTTTGTGAGACTATTATGAAACTCAGTTAGGAAATCTCAAGTCCAATCCCAAGATATTGAGTGGTATGTTGCGTTTGGATGTTGAAACAAGTTGTAAGACTATGGTATGGTTGTGAAACTATTTTGTGGTATACTATGTTTTGGATGTTGAAACAAAGTGTGAGACCATTGTATGGTTGTGAGACTATTGTATAATTGTGAGACTATTGTGTGGTTATGTTGTGTTTGGATGCTGAAACATATTATACTAAATGATAAATGAACATGTGTGCACAAGTTGTATACATTTTGTACATCTACCTACTATTACTACTCTAGTAGGTAAATGTTATACTTACAAGTTATTACGAATAGGGTTGTTTCAATAAAGGATGATTTACCTATGGTCATGGTTCATATGTTATTTACCAACATAGGTCATTTATAGGTGTCAATATTTTTATCTACAGCTAGGTAGTATGAATAAGTCTAAATCAGCTAAGTATGATTTACTTAAGGGTAGTAGTTTGAAGATATATGTCATGTACTATACCTATAAGAGTATGTTAGTAGGTATAGTACAAGTCATTTAACTACGGACTAATTTGTACGTAATACCTTTACTTACACGTACTATATGTATAGTCATATCATATATAGAATTATAAATAAATATATTTACCGACAAAAAAACTTATACCTACTATTTTGTCTTTAGGTAAAGGCCAAATTTCTTGTAGAGTTGGTTGAATGAAATCAAATATAAATAATTTTTTGTTTCACCTTAGTTGTGACCATGCTCTACCCTTTGTAAATTTTATAAGTTGGACAATGCATCCTTAATTGTACAAGATGTGATTTATGAGATGATTTATAATTTATATACAAGGTGACATAATCCTATACGAGCAATGAAAAATCTCTTGTTACATTATATTTTTATGCAATAAGCCAAACTTCCTATTATTATAGAAAAAATAATGAATGTGTATGCTTGCATACGTTAATGTTTATGTTTTAGATGGCATTTGTTTTGACTTAGGCCCATTTATTTTAGCTTAAATGATGTCTAAGTTTTGAATCAATTAGAGGTCTAGTAAAATGTTAGAATAGAGTAATATCCTCTTGAAAATCACTTAATTTTGAGTGATTCATTATAGTTTTTTTATTTTCAGAGGTGGATAACTAGGATTTTGTGTTCCACAAGAGATATTATAGATTAAATTAAGACTTTAGACATTTTGTTAAATCAAATCAAATGCCACATCATATTAAAAAATATAATTTTTTATTTTTATGTCTAATCGATTAATTTATGATAACATTATAGATGGTGATTTTCCTTCCACTTCAATGTCAGTTCATCTTTTTATTTTTCCTCTCTTTGAATTTCGCTTTCTCTACTTTTTAGTTCCGCACACACCTTGATCCTCAGACTTTCAACACTTAGTGTCACTTGGGCACAAGATGACTGATTTGGGTTGTGTACAAGAGAGAGAAAGGACTAAGAGAAAGGGAAAAGGGAAAGTAGTGTGAAACTAGGGATGTATGTGGTTGTGGCCTCTAGGAGCCATGGGCTCCAAAGAAAAATAGAAATTATGTAGGGAGATGTGTAAGCTCAAGAAGTTCCTTTTGTTGCAACTGGTGGGTGTGGTTGTGCTTTACCCCGATCGACTTCTTTAATATCTGATTTAAAACAATAAAACAAGTGAAAGAAATGTTATAACTAAAGAGGAACTGTAGTAACTATAATAAAAATAAATATGAAATGACAAATGAAAAGAAACTAACCAAGTTGGGCTGACTCCCAATCCTTATTTTTGGTATCTTGAGATGAGTGAAATGTTAACTAGATACCTAAATGAACATGAAGTATGCTATAACATGTAAAAAATGGATAGAATTAGTAGAAAGGAAAAAGAAGAGTGTAGATTTGGTGGCCTCTTGTGCCTTGTTGATGGGGCGCCTAGCACCCTATTGATGGGGTGCTAGGTGCTCCAAACAACGAACTTGGGTGTGTTGGTGGGACTCTTTTAAGCTCTCCTTGCACCTTGGGATGTGTAGAATAGAGAGAAAAACATGAATAAATGTGTGGAATAGTGTATGAGAATGGATGGATAACTTGAAGACTTCTAGGAGGGGTCCAAAGGGGTTTGAAGATGCTTGAAGGTGTGAGGAAGGGTTGAGGATGAGTATCAACGAGTCTAAAGTGGGTTGGGACCTTTAGGGTGGATTTGGAATAGAGTGGGAACCTTTAAGATGTTGAAAATGACCTCCTTTCATATCCAAACAGAGGAACAAATCCAAATAAAAAAACTAACAAAGTGCTCCCTTGTTGGGTCACTGGTGCCTTGTTTTTAGGGTGCCAAGCACCATAGTCATAGGGCACCTACAAAATCCAAAAATATGACATACAAAAATGTTGCCATGTCAAAGCCAAAAGTGGTTGTCCAGACTAAGCTCTCCATTGTTGGGGTGCTTTGAACTAAGTAGCACACATCCCTCTAATTGGCATTGTTTAGAGAGTCAAATTTGTTGTTTCCATAAGGTCAACAACATGTGCCCTATTACTAGGGTACCAAGCTTTTGGTCCCCTGTCAGAGCTTGTGGTGCCCTATTGCTAGGTAGGCTCCAACATGCAGCTTTTGTACATTTTTTTTTTTGTAAAAGTGTTACCTTGTTCATCGAAAAAACCAAATATCATCCATAAAACCTGATAGAACTATATATCTTACAAGCCAATCATATATAATATGATTTGATATTTATAGAAATATCTCATTCATTTAATTAGACAAATCTTCATTACAAACTTTTATTATATGTGTACATCGTAATGAAGTCTTTAATCACTTACAATGATAATTAAATTATGATGAGATCATGATAATGATATTAATTGTCTAAAGGTTTGTGATCAAAATGCTCCTAATCATAGGGTCCTTGAGATGGGATATCAAAGATCTAGATAGACTAGGGTATGTGATGTCTTCTTATGTGATAAGAATGACCAATCTCATTAATCATTAGTGTGGAGATACTGAGATATACATACATGTGCTTATTAGTTGAATGAGTTTATTAATCTGATTGAATTAGAAAACTTGAATGGTATCTCACTAAATTGTCAATCAGAGTTTTATATCATCATGGTTGCATGGTTAGACCTTTGACTTGAGTCACAAAAGATGTCTTGTTGGGTGAAACTTATATTTTTACCATTGACTTATGAATCACCGTATAGATAATCCCATACAAGGGAAGCTTGACACAGATAATTAAGTAAAAAACAAGGAATCGTCCACTTTTGATAAGTGAGAGTGAATATCTTATGAGATAGTACTCTAAATCTCTAGCCAGGGTAGAGGAGATAATTGGAATTCAATTGGTCCAATTCCAAGTACAAGATTCCATAAAGTTAGTATATTTAAGGGTTGACAGTTGATGTCATACTACTACTCGATTGGGACAATGAATGAATGACAATTTATATTCGTGTAGTAACTAATGATTGAAAGACTCAATGGAAATAAAATTATCACCATAGCCATTTAGAATCATAAGATGTGTCTTGTACCCTTCATGATTGGTAGGCTGATTAATCAATTATCAGATAATATAATTAAATAGAATTATTCTATTTTAATTATTCCTTAACCGAATAGGCTATTGGGCTTAGTGAGTCACACACATAAGGAATTATCCATAAGTATAGGGTCAATGACATAATTTATAAAGATTTTATATTTTTAATGAAAAATTTCAGTTTCTCTATAAATACTAATAATTCCAACCAAACCCTATCAAGACGTGGGTAAGAACCATGTCCTCAGCCTTCTCCTTATCTCCTCCTTTCTATGGAATATGTCCATGAGGGATGGAGCTCCACTCGAGAAGAGTTTTCGAGCCCGATGCGAAGGGAGAACCTACTATGGATGAAGTTCGTGTGAATACCACTAAAGACATGGTACTTAAACGATTTGAAGACCTTGAGAAGTTCTTCCTCTTTCTCTCTAAGGTATTATATAAAACCCTAGCAGGTATATTTGAACCTATTTTAATTGATTTTTGGTTTTTGTCATTAAGTTCATATCGAGATAAGATCAACATGAACCTATACGAATCATTGATTTTGTTACACAAAATTGTATAATATGATTCCTTTATAGTGGTATTAGATCCATGTTCAAGTCTTGGTGGAAACCAACATCAAAGCGATGTTATTTTATGCATTTTATGTTTTCTTAAATCTTTACAAATGTTTTTATTTTCTAGACCATCGTAATTCTTATGTGAAACGGGTTAGAGATTGGTTAGCACTGGTAGAATCTCATGACAAAAGTTTTTCCAACTCCATAAACCATTTGATTTTTGAATCACTATAAAGTCTAGAAGAGGCTCAAAAACATGGTTATTCTATCATGCTCTAATAATCACTCAGATTTGGGAATTTTGTTAAATCTTCATCCACGAAGGGAATTGAAGCCTTGTGTTAGTTTTAGAAGATAGGTAATATGATTACCTTGTGCTTCTTCATGATCTCATGCTTTTAATGGCAACAGAGAAAGATGAATAGAATTTTTCTAGTTGCGAGAGCCCTAGCGGTAGTGACACATTCCCCTTGTGATTGCCATATTTTAGCAGAGATCTAGAGAATATGGCTAGCAGATTTAGAATTCTTATTGGACAAGGATTCTAACTTGTATTTTTTGATATTTTTACCATAATTGGAAAGTCTATAATTGGCAAAGAGATCCAGCAATATCATGTTCCTATTTTGATGGTGCTGCCTCTATTCTTCTCAAATTTCTCATCGATTAGAACTTTTTAGAAGATAATGTAGACATGCCAATTTAGCCTTATTTGGAGCTTAAGACTCTTATTCCATTGTCAATAATCTTTATCTAACCATTTCTTGATCAAAATCTCCTTGTGGAGATAAGCTGAGGATGTCAGTGGAGAGCCACGTGAATTAAGAATGGATCAAAGATTTCTGAGCAAAATCGTAACTTTCAAGCGAGAGTCACGCGTAATTGTGGAAACATGAAACCCTCTCAATGACCGACCCTTAATGATCCACAATTGAAGGTCATGAAAATCCCGCATAAATTTTGTAACATATTGGTTTCTGACAGATCTTTTCGACGGTCGCAAGTCTATGTTGGCTTTTATTGTGCCTTTCCGATCAATACTATCATGGCCATCCAAAACCATGCATTATGTCTTTCCAATCATCACCGGGCCTTTCCTTGTCTTATGAGTCAACCCTGGCCGTTTCCTATTGCCAACTTGTGCCATATAGTTATTTCTCAGTTCTTCTCGACTTTTTGATGTTCGTTTCACGTTAACCAGGTCACTCTCGACTTTTTCAATTATTCTAATTTTTCCAGGTCATATTGGGCTTGTTCGGTCGTTGTTTTAAGTTTTTTTGAGTTGAATCTCAACTTTTTGATCGTTCCATGTCTTTCTAGATAATCACCTGGGACTTCGACACCATCAAAGACCTAAACCAGAGGTTAAACTCCCATACAATAGTCTTGGGATATGTATCAGCTGGTTTACTAATTTAAGGAGCTATGTTTGTGAGTCATCTTTCAAATGCATCAAATAGGAGTCAAAACGGATATCACATTTGCAAGTTATAGTTCACGAACGGAGTGTGCGTAGGAGAGAGAACTGAACACGCCCCTGAACTAGGGGCAGGTTAGGGTGCCCTCACCCTGAGGGCGCGGCCTGCTTGCCCTCAGTTCGAGGGTGCGGTCAGTGCACTCCCAAATTGGGGGCGCATCAAGTTTTGGAAACCCAATTCTTGCCCCGTTTTTTGGCTTTCCAAATTAATTTTGGAAAGTTTCCCATTTGAAAAATGATTATTATCATCACGCCCCTAGGTAGGGGGCGTGTCCATTTTAGTAATCCGGGTTCAAGTAGGTTTCCAAAAAATAAGGTGCTAGACCCGCCCTCACTGTGAGGACGTGCCCACCGCGCCCTCTAGTTGAGGGCATGGCTTGCGCACCCTAGGTTGAGGGGGCATCTAGTTTCCTTTCCCTTTTTACGTTGGGTCTACTTCTCATATAAATTGAAGGCCATTCTCAATGATATGATGTTATCCATGACATATAGTGCTCATCCTCAACCTTTTCTACTCTCCTCCAAGCTCTCTCTCACGTTCTACTCCGATCCGGTGGTGAGAAATTGATCCCGATGCAAGAAAGAAGGCCTAATCTGTGCTCTCAATGTTGACTATCTTCATTGATTTCTTGGGATGTGTGCTGCAAAAGTATTCAACATAAGAAATCTTTTACTCTGCGGCATCATCCATTTGCAACAAAAGACACTCAATTCCAACATGTCGTTTGCCCGTGGCGATCGTTACTACTAGAGTGATAAATCAAGTTCTGTTTTCAACATCTGCTAACTTTCAAAATTTGTACAGGGCTGCATGGTCACCTTTTAGAGATGTCATTAATAGTAAAACTTTTCCTCTCCAAGTCCTCTATCTGTTACAATAGACGACACTCAATTCTAACATTGGGGTTGTTTGTAGCAGTCTCTGTACCAAAGTCACACAAGGGTGCCATGTCACAACCCGGAATATACAATAGCGCAGCGGAAAATAAATCCGGAATATCGGGACAATTTAGGAGAACACGAAATCCAATTCACACTATCATCAAATCTGAAAAATTAAAACAACCTGTAATGTTCCAATCACATTCAAACTCCAAGTAAACACTACAAATAACCACAACTAAACGACTAAGAGGACTTAACACATAGTCCAATCAACCTCTGAAAATCACACCAAACAACTACTAACTAACAAATAGAAGGAAAAACTCAGCAACCTAGATAGAACAAGGTGATCACTCGTCACCAAACTCCTCGTCTTCTGGGTCCTCAAACTGCTCTGGATCAGCTCCAAGGTCTTCCTCGAAATCTTCTCCAAAGTCCTCCTCAGGAAGAGGCTCCCCGAAATTAGCTGAAAATTTAATAATGGAAGGGGTGAGTCACCACAGACTCAGTAGGACTTACACCCGAACTACCCCACTATAATAATGATTCTAGTGGTATTCTATACATAATAAACCTATAAATCAGATTTAATACATAGGGTGTAAACTAGTTATATATCTTTAATTATTTGATTAAAGAATCAATCAACTACCCCACATGATGACTAGATTCTAAATGCATTAGACCAACATAACCTACACCTTAAACCACTCTAGGTATGCCCAAAACACATAGACCTGACATAAAACCAATGACACATCTATAACATACCATCTATGCCAATCTACACAACTAGACACCTGTCTGAGTAAATAACATGCTCCATCAGGTAAATGCAGTCACATCACAAAACTAGCACCAGATTTACCATATAGTAGGAAGTAACATATAGTAACTAAATCCCATAGTACCCCTAGGCAGGGGAGTACTTAGGATAAACCGCGGTATCTGGGATCGAAGGATGCTCCAGATTGTTCTAATTCATCTGCTGCCCACAGGACCGAACCATAGTCTGGTGAAGTATATTTCCATCACAATGCAGCTCGCTGCACTAACCACATTCCACACCATGCAAGCATTTAATTAACTCAGACAGTAAAATAGGTACATTTAATTGGCAATCAAACATGAAATACATAGATGAACACACATGGTTCTATGCACCACATATTTGCATACCATACCACAGTCTATCACAAATTAATGCATATGGATAGGATCATGTAATTTACAACCTAAACATGACAATTACATGCTTAAACAGAACCATCTATCTAATAACAGAAAATAACTAAATTCTAACCACATTATGCCTAAACTTTACAACGGCTTTTTTTATCAAATCGGAATATACATGATTAAGGTTATCGTGATGCAAAAACATACTAAACTAGCTAGATTAAACATATACAACCTATCATGATGACCAGCATACTTGAATAACCGAATTAATCTAAGCATGCACGATCTAGACAAATTAAACTAACTCTAACTATACATGCTAATAAATCCAAAACAGACCATTAACTACAATATTCTAATCCTGGTGATCTAAACATGATTATTACGATTTAATCAAAATATTAGAGTGCTAAGGATAGCCGAGACGCCTACCTTGATGGCAACGGCGAATGGCGCACAGAAATCCAAAGAAATAGAATTTGGCGACAAGACTGCCGCGGTTGCGTCGGCGTCGAAAAACTGAGTCAGGTAGGTGTTTTCAAAATCTGTGGTTAGAAGAGAAATCAGGAACTATGGTGCTTGATAGAGGATGATAGAAGAGAGGGCGATAGGAGAGAGAAACATACCGCGGAGGGGAGAGGGGAGCGGCCGGCGCACGGCGGGCGCACAGTGGCGGTGGTCGCGCGGCGGCTGACGGGGTCAACGGCGAGGCGGCGTCACCCGGTGGGCGGGGCAACGGCGACGACGCGGCGGTCGCGCGGGCTCGAGGCGGCGACGTGGCAACGGACGGCGGCGGGCTGCGTGGCGCGCGGGCGAGGAACTCGAGGCGGTGACGGGGCTGGCGCGTGGGCGGCGTCCGGCCCGAGGCGGTACGAGGAGGCGGAGGACCAAGGCGGCGGGCGGCTTCTCGCGGACACCTCGCGGACACGCGGGCGGCGGAGACTTGCACGTGGCGTCACCCGTGAGGCGGCGCAGCGAGGAGGGGAAAAAGAGGGGAAAAAATAGGGTTTCTCGCGGGGAAGAAAGAGCGCCGGGGAGGGTGCGTACGGGGGAGGGTTTTCGACCGGGGAGGATGGGAGGGATATAAATAGGGAGATGAGAAGATTAAAATAATAATTATTATTTATTAATCTAAATTTTTTTTCTCTTTTATTATTTAACTAATTATAAGTAATATTACATGCCAGATTTCAGGTCGACCGGATCAGTCATTCTTCATTGGTTTCCACTCCAATTGGAGTAGTTTTATTTACTACCTTTACTTTTACTTTATTTTACATATTTTTAAGTCATTTTTATTAGTTTTGCATCATATTATATGATAAAAATCCAAAAAAAGGGGTTGGAGCTTTTCCCAATCTGGTAAGTTCTAGTCTGATTCTGCATTTTTCACTCTTTTTTTATAGTTTTTATAGTTCACATAATTCTATATAGCTTATTTCACTTGGTTCTTTGTTTACTAGTTGCATAGATACATGAAGCTAGTATCGGTTAGAGACACTTTTTCATTGAGCGGCTGAAGAAGGAGAAGGGTGAACTCGAACACTTGTTTCTTGTGCTAATGTACACGCGGTCATCCTTTACTTAATCTACCTTTCATTCAATTTAAAATGAAGCTCGCGGCTCTTGGAGACCACATCATTTTTATTTCCTACATGCTTTAAGTTCTTTAATTTCTTCCTCACTCTCCTTCCATACGACTCAAACCATCTTTCCGGTGATCGAGCGATGCCATGGGATGAAAGTTCAGGAATTAATGTGAGTGTGAGACTGATGTGAGAGTTTTCCCCCATTTTTCCTCACCTTACCTTTTTGAGGTGCTGACCTAGGATCCTTTTTCGGAGTCAACTGATAAGAATGATGGATTCAAAATCCTCATTCAATGAGGACAAATTCCTATTTTCTAAGTATTTTTCCACATGTGGAAAGTTTGATTTTGGATGGGTTTACCAAATCTTGCTATTTTCTCTTTTCCTCCACTTATCGGGTGAGAAAGAAGGCGCTCTTAACTCTTCTAGACCTCGTAGGTACTATAGCTAGCGGATCTTGTCAGATTAGAAAATTTTGACCTCCTGCATCTTGCATGCACTGTGGTGAATATAATATTATTATTTAATTTTCAATTGTTTAAAATTATAAAAAATCATAAAAATTGATATAATTTTTTTGAAAAATTCTAAAAAATTTTAAAATATCTTTGATAGGTTTTAAAATACTTAATGATTTATTAGATGATATTAAGTCATATTGATATTGATTCATTCATAGTTAAGTTTTAAATTTATTTTAAAGACTTAACTTAATTACTTCGTATCTTAATTAATTTTGTAAAATGAGATTTTGCAAAAATAATGATTAAGACATTAATTTCTAACTTTGCATAGTATTGGGAATGCATACATTTTTTAAATAGTTTATATGTGCTTATTTGTTTCATATAATTTGTTTTATAAATTATTGTTGTTGTTTATTTCATAAAAATTAGAGCAATCATAAAATTTAGAATTTTAAAATTATAAATTATGTTTTTATGATATAAAATTTATATTATATTAATATCATGTATTCACATTATGTATATGTAATGTTTGATTGTGTGAATGCCTAGAGATTAGAGGTATTTGTCACACGATAGTGAATATTTCCTATGAATGTGTTTGATGAGGCTTGCGTGCCTTCTCCCTTCTATTCAATTTTGATTGTAAATTTTACCTCCCTCCATTGATATACTCCCCTTGGTAAAAACTAAAGTTTCTCTTTAAGTTATGTACATATGCGGGTCTACATACTTTTAAGTCACTTTTAACAGTTAGAAGCTAGTTCGTCGAGGAGAGAGTGGGATCACCTAGAGAAGTATTTTTTTTGGATGTGGAGACACACTTACATTGGCATCCGATGCCAGCTCTTTTAGTTGGACACCATTCTAGTTCCGATGTTGCATGTTAACGGTTAAGTCTATAATCATCTATTTTATTTTTGCATATATGATATGTGGTTGTATGCTATGCGATGTACCGTAGATATATGATATTACAAATGTATTAGATGTATCTAGAACATATTATTGATGAGACTAAAATAAATTCCCTCTTTGTTTTACTTAGATTGATAAATGTGAGACATTAAGGATGACTCATGTAGCCTTTTGTTGTTATAGTCTTGATGAGCTAATATTAGATTGGATGGGTTTGTTGTGTTTCTCATAAGACTCAATTAGCAAGGGATTAGTGATCTTGGTCAAATCATTTGCTAAACTTTGGGATGGACCATTGGCACGGCCTTGTTGTGTTTCCCATAAGAGTTATGTTAAGAATCCATTTTTATAATGTTACAAGTGGATTTAACCTAACTAGAGTATATAACTTGTTGTGTTTCCCACACAGTTATAAACTCTAAAAGTAGAATGATTAAGAGTTGCATTGGTTGCAATTGGTAAAAGTTACATACCTATTAATTAAGGGATGATTTGTTGTATTCTCCACAAGGTTATCACTATAAGGTTAATATGGTCTTAGTCCCTACAAAGATGTCATCATGACATTTTGTTTTTGCATAACGAGGGTTATGCAAATTCATCGAAAATTAGTGAGAGCATAAATTATAATGAAAGACCATTCCTTAATTTAAAATAAATATCTGCAATATTATATTAATGAAATTATATCTCTATTGTAGAATGAGAATTAACCACCCAGTAAGGCATACTAGATGCTGAGTAGCTTAATGACTCACTTCTTAGACAGATTTATAACTAAAAGAAATGTTCTCATGGTTGACTAAATAACTATCCTACTTGAGAAATAGGTGCCTCTTAAACTATCTAATGATGTGAGAGATGATAAGATCTTATCTCATTATATAGTATAGAAAAGATGTTTTGTTTGCCTTATCCTATATGTTAGTCTTTATAAGATATAAAATGAAGAGGCAACATAGATAATGTAAGGAATCAGTTCAATTAGATTGGCGCATCGAAAAATATTCGATTCCTCGTATATCATTGTCTTGCTCTCGATTAGAACCGAATGAAGTTGCCAATACTGGTATTCGAAACAGATTCAAACATGTACCTTTGCGGGATTCAAATAATTCTTAAAGACCAAAGAAGATCGAGCGTTCTCATGCTCATTCAGCCACTCAAGTGTGCAGCCTCTAGTCATATCCACACGAGCTGCCTCCATAGTCGGGTTTTCCTTCACGTCAGACCTTCTGACTCTCCCCAGTTGAAGTCCCATCGACTCTCGATAGCCTCCAGCATGGGAAAATGTGAAAGAGAGAGGTAGGGACGAAATTTTCAGCCTTGGCTTGTAGGGCTCAGGCTCAATTTGCTATTATATAAAGAATTTAATTTTTTTTTACAAAAACCCCTCCTTTCTCTATATTTACACCCTTGCCCCTAAACTTATGCATTAGCCCTTATGTGTGTGACTTACTAGGCCCAATAGCTCATTTGGTTAAGGCCTAATTAAAAAAAAATTCTTTTAAATTAAATATATTATCTCATAATAGATTTAGCAGCCTACCAATCATAAAGGGTATAAGCAACATCCTATGATCTCAAATGGATTCGTGGATGAACTCCTCTTCAAAGAGCCTTTCTATCATCGGTTACCACATGGCTATAAAACTTCGTCCATCCAATGTCCCGGTCGGATAGGAGTATAGCATTGACTGTCAACTCTTAAATATACCGACACTATGGAATCTTGTACTCGTAATTGTATCAATTGGAAAACTCTTTACCAATTATCTTATTTACCTTAGACAAGGATTTAGAGTACTATCCATAGGACATTCTCTCTCCTACCGAGAGTGGACAATCCCCTATTGTCCGCTTAATTGCCTCCATCGGGTTTCCTATATACCCAATCCATCAACTATATAGGACCACAATACTAAGTGATCCATAAGTCAATAGTCAAAGTACATGGTATGCCCGGCAAGACATCTTTGGCGACTCAGGTCAAAGATCCAACTGTGCAACCATGATGATAGAATACCTTGATCGATAGTTCAATAAGATACCATTCAAGGATTCTATACTGGTCAGTTCAGTGAACTCATTCCTGTAATGAGCATCTGTACATGTATCTCAGTGTCCCCACATTGATGAGAAGATATCATATATACTAGTCTTACCGAATCCTTGATGTCCCGTCTCGAGGATCATACGACTAGGAACATTTAGACTACATGCTTCTAGATGATTAATCTCATTATCATGATCTCATCATGATTCAATCATCATTGCATGCAACCTAAGACTTCATTATGATAGATGACTGAATAAGATATTACAAGAAATGTAAAATCATATTACATATGATTGGCTTGTAGGACATACAGTTCTATTAGATAAATGGATATGAGATCCATCACAGCTCATGGTGATGAGCTAATTAAAGGCAAGTTAGAATAATATATCTTCAATACTTCTTATTGGTGAGACTAATGAAAATAAGTAAGATCATTAGATAGAAATAAAAATATATAATTAAAAGTAAAGAAGGCGGTCAAAATAATAAAGCTGGAATAAGACAAAGTTCTTCTACTATTATAATAATGGTAAGTGGAAGGGAAAATGAAAAATGTGTTGTATATGCAGCAAAAGTTAAGCTTGAGAAACTTCATGCATCTAAGTCATTGATATTTACTTGTCTTGTATATACACTTAATAGTATTAGATACTATATGTGTGTATCATAGTATTATATACTATACATATATCTTATGCTATAAGATACTAAACATGCATATCTTTTAAAAAATACTATAGATGCATTTTTTGATATGAGATACTTGACATGTATCTTATGTTTGCAAAGAGTTGCAGATGATGATAAGTAAATGAAGGCTTAAAAAAAACACAAGTTGACTTATATATGAAATGGTGCAAAAGTTACATCATTACTAGTGGGAGATAAAAATCTTTAGTACCCTTTTATAGATGTCTTAATCATTAAGATTGCTATTATATCTTTCTACAAGAATATTATCTATATTTTCTACTTGAATAAATGATAATTTATTCTAAGTTATAAAAATGATAGATGTTCTAAATCATTGAATGGTAAAGTGTTCGCCAATGAGAGCTTAATAAATTATTTAATCATATTAGATATGTTAACTCCCATGATATACGTAAATACTCTTAAAAGAAAAATAGATTGATATAGATCAATGTATTTTAGCTTAATGTAGACATGGAGAACTCATGCATTTAGGTGTATGTTAGTCTATGTTTATTAAAACTAAAAAAGAATATTTCTACATTATTATTTTTAAAGACGATGTCTCTATGTATATATGTACTTTATGAAGTATAGATCTGAGACCTTTAAAAAAAGAAGGTGGTACTTAAGTACATTTACACAAAATTAAAAGATAATAGAATCTAATTTTAATGGACATCTCTTTACATATTTTAGCTAAAATGAGAAGCCATATTGTGTTGGACATAATACATAATACAGACAATGACACCTTTGCAAAGTATTCTTTGTTTATTTAGGGTTAAGTATTCAATATAACCATTTTATCTTAAATTGGTACCTTCTAAGTCTATTCCGATTGTTCCATATAAGATATAGAAAGAGGTTAAAGCTGGACCTTAAGCAAGTTAAGGTTTTAGAATATCCAGCCTAAGTGAAGATGCATAATCCTAATTAGTTGAAATATAAGACTATGAAGTGTTGAATTATGGGATATCCTAAGGAAACTTATGTATATTAATTCTACCACCCTTATGAATAAGGGTATATGTTGCTCAGCTCATTATATTTTTAGAGGAAGAGTTCCTCCTTAAGCAAGATAGTGTCCAACAACCTAAGGACAATTCAAAGATACTAGCTAACAATTACACACGAGTAATTCATAGGTCTTTACTAGTTCCCATTCAACCTAAGAGATATATGAGACATATCTTTGATGGAAGAAGTGAGGCACAATATAGTAATGATATTGATCCTAAGTTCTATAAAGAAAAAATATGCGATATTGGTTCTAAAATGGGAAGAGACGATAAAATTTGATATAAACTCTATCTATTCTAATCATGTTAAGAACTTGATAGATCCACCAGAGGGTATAGCATCCATAAGGTATAAATGAATATAAATGGGTCACTAAAAGATAGATTGTAGTGGATTGGAACATAGATACTTTCAATACAAAGATGGTTGAAAAGAATATTATCTTAGTCAAATAGTTGATCGTGATGAGTTTTTTCACCTATGCCATGGTTTAATCTATTCAGATTTTGATTGTTACACATTATGACTATAAGATGTGTCAATTGGATGTTAAGATGATATTCCTCATTACTGATTTTGAGAAATAAGTGCATATGATACAACCCTAGGGAATTAAGTTCTAATAACATCCAAATAGTGTGTGCAAGTTGTTAAGATCCATTCATGGGCTAAAATAAACTTCCCATAGTTAGATTAAAAGGTTTAATGAGATTTAATTTTATGACTTCATTAAGAATGAAGTGGAGCCTTATGTGTACAAGAAGATAAGTGAGAGTGCTATTACCTTCTTAACAATGATGTGGATGACATACTACTCATTAAGAATGTAGTGAATATATTATCATTAGTGAGTCTAGCTATCAAATTAATCCTCCAATCTTTATCTAGGTATTTAGATCTATGAAGATAGATCTGAAAGGATGCTTGGGTTGACCTAGTTAATGAACATAGTCACTATAGTCAAAGGGTTTAACATGGTAAACACCAAGATATGTTTCTTACCTATGTAGTATGAAGTTGAAGTTTGTAATGAGATGTCTTTATAGACTTCTTGAGTGATTAGGAGAGCACATAAGTAGAGCTCTTATGCTTTAGCCATAGGGTTTATCATGTATGTGATGCTATGTACACAACTTGATGTGATTAATGCTTTAAGTGTTATGAACATTCATCAGGCAGATTCATGTGAGAGTCACTGGATAGTTAAGAGATGTATCCTTAAGTACTTAAAAAGCACTGAGGATGTATCTCTAAAGTAGAGAGGATAAGACTTGAAGTTTTGTAGCTTTATAATCACATGTTTCTAGTTAAATAAGTTTGATAGTAAGTCAATATAATGGTGATGTAGTGAGCTAGAAAAGTTTCATATAAAAAACACTACAAATTTTACAACTAATGTAAAAATGAATACATAATGGTTGAAAATTGCTTAAGAAGTAGTATAGATGAAAATGTTCATCTAAGATATGAGATTGTCATAACTTTTTCTAAAAGTGTACCCTTGTTTTACGAAAATAATAGGGGTAAAGCGATGTCTCATTAGAAGTTTAAAACTACTACGATGATACTATAGAATCGTAGAGATTGTAGCTAACAAAAATATAATTAAATAATATAGTATCTTTAGCTAATAACATTGCAAATCCATGGTGGGATTTAACATAAGATTGCGAGGGTCGAGAATTATAAGATGGTCTATGTGGGGACTAGAAATAAAAGCTATCACAAAGGGAATTAGGAGAAGGTTACCCACATGATGATAAAAAAGGTCAAAGTCCACATGGGGATTGGCAATGAGATTGTCCTTGCAGGGACAAAATTTTAGAAGGTCCATGCGAGGACTGGAATTGAAGTCGAGAAATGATGGAGGGTGAAAGCCATGGGTTGCAATGTAAATATGTAAACATGATGGTACACAAACCAGTGGAATGTAAATGTAGATGCAATGAGTTTAAAACGACCAAGGCAAGAGTGTCCACAATGAGATGAGATGGTGTAATGGATAAATAATAAGACCATGGTTTATTGGACACCTGGTGGGATAGATAAACAATAGGGCCATGGTGTGCTAAACACACAATGGCATAAAACATAGTGGGATAAGGAACAAGACCACGATGAGATAAAAGATAGTGGGATAAGAAACAAGACCATGGTGGGAGGTGGGATAATAAGTAAGGCCATGGTGAGATGATCAATAAAACATGGTGTGGCAGTTCATTAGCTATGGTGAAATGATGACAAGGCAAGACATCATAAATAGTTGAAGAACTTGTCACAATGGGTTAAAACACAATGTGATATGAGATGCATAAAAATGATGTATGAAATAACACATGTATGGTTTAAAGAAATGCAAATTAGCATAGGAAAATAGTCAAAGATATAAGTTGTACGTGATGAGTTAGGATACTTAAAGAGAAACCCAGTCCCCGTACGTATAACTTTGACCTATCTTAGGCTCAGCCCCCTTCAGATTTGAGACCTTCAACATCTCAAATACTATTATTTTAATAAATGTAAGACTAAAATGCAAGTTCGATTAAGGGTCGGGGTAGTCCTTCTTTCATTTTTGTTTTCTAATTTTTTGTTGTATTGCTTCCTTAAAATGAAGTGAAAGGAGAAATGATTAATGCTGACATGCTTGTAGCCTCAAGTGGTGTCTTCCTTTTTCCCTACATTCACTTGAAGAAGAAGTGATTAGAACTTCATTTGTCTTTGTTCTCTTGCATGAGGAGAGCTAAAGTTGACTTGGTTATTTGTCAATAGAAAAAAGCTTCTTCAAAAGGCAAAATGATAACATGAAACCAAATATACATTGCGAAAGGCGAGGTGCAAGGATGAAATTAAATGTTTATACATAAGTAAAATGAATTTGGAAAAGTTTCTTGGTTTTGAAAATTTTCAAATTTGTTTGATGATTGAATTTTTTGATGCGTGCATGGCCAAATTAAATGTAAATGCAAAGAACATGTAATTGAAAAACTATTTTATTTTAAAGATTTTTAAGTTTGTTTGGGTTATAAAAATTTATGATTCCTTTGTGTTTTGGAGTTTTCAAATTTTTTTGTAGAGGGGATGATTGTCATTTATTTATTCACTCAGGATGTCGTTAATCATTCTTCGATAAGCAAGAGCAAGTACCACATGCAAGAAAAGAGACATTTCATTTGGAATCCTTTGACCATTCGACCTTTAATTTTACAGGTACTTGGATCTATTCAATCTATCCCCATCTTAGGGTTTAAGAAAGAAGAAGTTTAGGGGTAAGTCTTTGACATACTTAGGGATGTTGAATCAGTTTCTTTACTGATGCCTAATTACCCATTGGGGTTTGGCCTCTTTGGTTCCTTCTTTCTTTGTTGATTTTTCTCACATATTTATGCACACATTCAAATAGGTCTTTCCTTTTGCTTTGACCTAAGGGTCCAAATCACATACACTTTGTTGTTCAAGTGATCCAAGTCAAAGTAGATGAGATCCTATAGTTGGAAGCTCCTGGGTTGCCCCCTTCGCTTGAATATGATTGTGGGAATGAGTCCCAACTATCGAAAATAAATGGTACACCACAATCAGGTTAATTTGTCTCCCGTATGTCCACCCACCCAACCATATGAGCTGAACCAAGTCCATGCTATAGGAGATGAAAGAGAGGAATTTGTTGATGTGCAACCTGCTCACGAAGAAATTAAAAATGGAGGACAAGATACAATTGACAATCAAGTTGATATAGACTTGGGTAAACCAACAAACTTGAGGACTATCTTTGTCAGTGAGCTCTTAAATGATAAGAATATGGCTCAATATAAAATGTTATTGTTCGAGTTTAGGAAATGTTTCGCCTAAAATATACAAGGAAATGACATAGTTAGAGTTGTTTGTTGTAATACACAAGCTTGTTGTATTGTGAACTATCAAGCCAATAAAGCAAGCATAAAAAATAATGTGGCATGACCTTGAAATCAAGGTAAATGTTAAGGCGGATAAACTAGCAGAAGTCGATTTCATTGAGCCTTGGTACCCAATCTGGCTCTCCAACATAGTGCCAATCAAGAAAAAGAATAGGCAGATTTGGATTTGTATTGATTATTGGAACCTATACCTAGCTTGTCCCAAAGATGATTTTCCTATGCCAATCTCAAAGACACGATAGATGGCACCTTTGGGAGCAAGGCCTTCTCCTTCATGGATGGCTTATTAAAGTACAATCAAATCTTAATGGTGGCAGAAGATAAAATCAACTTGACATTCCGAACACCCAAAGATATATTCAACTATAAAATAATATTGTTTGGCTTAAATAATATTGGGGTATCATATCAACGAGCCATGACCAAAATATTTAATGAAATGCTACATACTTTGGAGTTCTACATATATGATTTGGTAAAGACATAGCATTGGAAGAATCATATCCGAGATTTAAGGAAGGTCTTTGAAAGACTCCAATGATAAAAACTCAAGATGAATCCTATGAAGTGCATCTTTAGTGTGTCAAGCAGAAAGTTTATTGACTTTGTTGTCAGATACCATAGAATTGAAATTGATGTTGATAAAATTAATATCGTCAAGGAGCTATCACCTCTAAGGAATATCAAAGCTGTAGTCCCTCCAAGAAAAAACTAACATATATATTTAAATTTACCTTAAACCAGTAAGATGTCAGTCCTTCTCCTAATTACCTAAGAAAAGAGCTTAATTTGTATAGGATTAAAAATGTCAAAGATCCCTATATGAGATCAAGGATTTTCTTCTTAGTCCACCTATACTTGGGGCACCCATCAAAGGTAAGCCACTAATATTGTACATCATCGCCTTAGATACAACATCTGTACTACCTAATTAGGTGGCTGGTCAAGTTGGAACATCGGTATTCCCCAATGGAAAACTTGTGTTTGGCACGCATGTTTGTGGCCAAGAATCTGAGGTGCAATATGTTGTCATATGAAATTCAACTTATATCCAAATTTGACCCGCTCATACACATGCTAAGATAGCCCATCTTGCTGGTTGATTGGGTAAATGGTCTCTTATGTTGATGGAATTATGAAATTTGATATAAAATGCATGCCTTAAAAGGTGATCAAGGGATAGGGAATGGCAAAATTTTTGGCTACTCACCCAATACTTGAAGATTCTCCACTCAATCTCATGTTGTCAGAGAATGAAATACTGAGAAAAGAGGAGACACATGATGTCCAAGAAAGCCAAATTAAATGTTGCCAACTCTACTTCAATAGAGCAACAAGCACCGAGAAGTTAACAAATGAAAAAAATTAGAAAAATGGGCAGACATTGGAATAGTAAACCTTTCCCTAGAAAACAAAGTTCTACATAATGCATATGCTCTACTTGAATCTCTTACTAACAATGAACCTAAATACAAATCTCTCATTATCATGTTGTAGCTTGCCCTTGACATGGATAGCAAATGCCTGGAGGTGTTCAATGACTCCATGCTGGTGGTTCAACAAATTTTAGGCACATTTGAAGTTTGAAAAGGAGGAGCTAGTGGCCTATTAAGCTACAGCCAAAAGGCTAAGCGAGAAGTTCTATCTTTTCATCATACATCACATCAGATGAAGCAGGAACTCACAAATAGATGAACTAGCCAACCAGACCAAAGATCATCTAAATGTTAATGATGATTAGAGATTGCCCCTCGTAAATGCAAAGAATGGTATCTTGCCTAAAGATTGGGCCGAGCATGTTTGATTAATGTGAAGACCTGCTTCATACCTACTGATAGAGGAAGAGTTATATCGTCTTGTCCCTAAAAAATAAAAAAGTTGTTTGACCAATATGCCTTTCAAGAAAAGAAACTTATGAAGTTATGAATGAAGTCCATAGGGATTGTGTTGGGTCCATCAAGTAGGTCCCAAAATGAAGATAACCATCAAACTATGGGTTTTTATTAGGCCGACTATGTTCAAGGATTGTGACAAGTTTGTCAAATTATGTTGTGAATGCCATTTGGCCCTCTACCAAGATGCCCACCAACCCAACTACACCCACAACCCTGACATAGCCAATTGTTGAATGGGACATGGATATAGACAGTCCTTTGAACCCATCACCCAGAGGTTGTAAGTTTATAGTTTTTGCAACAAACTACTTCTCAAGATGGGTGCAAACAATATCGATACAAGAAGTCACATGAGAATCGTGGCTTGGTTTATCCAACACATTATCATCTACAGATATTGAGTTGATAATCGGATCATCTATGATGCTGGCACCCCATTCAAGAAGCAAACTGTGTATAAGTTGGTGGTTAAATTCAACATAGATTGGATAACATATTCTATATAGAACCTTAAAGCTAATGATCTAACAAAGCTCTTCAACAAGACCTTATGCAAATTCTTGGTAAGAGTTGTGGGCATCAAGAAAAAGGACTAAGACCAAGAAATGCATGAAGCACTATGGGCACACTGCACCATGTACAAGATACTAGAGATGTTCTTCATTTTCTCTATTATATGGAGCTAAAGCCATGGTCCCAGTCAAAATTGAGCTAGATCCTATAGGGTGGCAACAAACTATGGAGTTTCCTACATATGAGCCCCATGAAGTGGAAGGTGGCTCATTGAGCTCAATAAACTTGAAGAAGAAAGGCTAAAAACATATGAACACCTAAAAATTTATCAAGTAAAAATGTCACATGCATATGATAAAGTAGTCAAGGTAAGAATACTCAAGAAGGGTGACTTAGAGTCCATTTGGATCCTCATAAAATAGCTTGCATGCGCCACACTTCCTAAAAAAGTTGATCAAGACCCTTGCATATGTGTACCAAATGTCCAAGGCACGTTAAATTTCTAAATTTTGGCATCCCCCCACGCCATTTTCGATGAGAGAACAACAAACATCCAATGTGGAGTAATAAATGACAACAAACAACATGGTTTCCGTATGTTATTTTTTAAATCTATTTGATATGTTTTAATAACTATTAAAATATGATATGTAAATAAATGTATTAATTTAATTAAAAATATAGTTTAAAATAAAGAACTTATATTAAAATTGACGATCAAATTATGCTTAATGCATTAACTTCTACCTATTCTCAAAAAAATATAATAAAATATAAAATAGATTTTTTGGAAGCTATAAATTATACATGATAAAGTTTTTTTGATTCAAACTTTCATTAGAAAGTACATATTAAATGTCACACAAGTACAACCAACCAAATGACTGTAAACATTTTCATAAAAATTATTTTCTTGGGTACCAAATAAGATGCTTGTATTTTATTTTCCAGGGAAAACTTTGTTCATGTAAAAAATTTTCACCAATTTTCATTTTACAAGCAACCAAAAGGACTCTTGGTGATGTTCAAATAAAAAGTTACCATGGCAGCCATTTGAAAAACAAATTAAATTTGTCCTAAATTGGTGGGCCCATACATTATTGACAGAGTGTTCAAGGGGAATGCTTACATGGTAATTGACAACAAAGGCAATGTATTGTTCCCATGATTCAATGAGAAGCATATTAAGAAATATTATGTTCTGGAACATGAATTCTATGAAAACTGACTTGAGAGTGAATGATGACAGAAAAAGAAAAAAGAAAGAGAAAGAATAAAATCAAAAGAGAGAAAGATCTAGTTAAGGTGAAAACCCAAATAAAGTGTCAGGCTAAAATGGACCATCTCGCTGTGTCAAAACCTAACAAAATGGCGCACAGGCAAAAAAAAAGAGAGGATCATGTTGCACTAATATTATATGAAGCCGCCAATGGTTTGAATGTTGTAGTATATCTATTGAAGCTAGTTTGAAGGGTGAAAGAAAAACTGGAAACATTTTGGGATTTGGCGAGCTTAAGAATAAGCTAACCAACTCCCTAGATACAAGTAAAGTTATTGCTCTTGTGGTTTTCGGCTAAAATGCAATAGAAAAACAAAGTCTAAATATGTTTGAGCATCAAATTTGTTGTTGAAAAAAAATACCCAACTGATTGTTTGCTGAAACGGCTGAATATGTGAACAAGACATTTCGGTATGGATACCCAAGAGATCTAAAACAAGATTGTGACTAGACCAATCAATCTAAAATGTCTGATTCCCTAGTGCTAGTAAGATTCAGTTGAGGTACTCGTACGACTCGTGGTGTGGGAGTTCGATAAAATAGAAGAAAATGGTTCCAAGAATGTAAATCTCAAATTAACATTCATAACTTGTATCATTACATTCTACTGTAACCCACAAGCTCTAGGTGGAGGTGTTTAATGGTTGATTGTGCTACAATCCCAACCTAAATAGGATTGTTAAGATAGTAATTCTCTTAGTCATGCTATAAAACCAATGTCCATCTTCTCACAGACACATTCCTGCCTAGTAGCGTCAACTTGTGGCATTTTGAAAGGCTATATCATGTAAAACTCTACTCAAATGGAAAGAGAGAGCTCCCAACATGCTGCATTATTCGGAGGGTGGTGCACACTTACACATACAAAAAATGCCATGAGCTACCAGGCATTTTGAAAGGACTTATTGGTAAATTCATTCTTAGAGGGTTTTCTTGTAAATGATAGGCTCTTGTAATGAGACCACTAGTAACGACTAACGAGTGTAAACATAAGTAAAGATGAGATAAAAATTTGTGAGAATCTTCCAAAAAAGAGGGGTGCAGCCCTGATTGTTTCCCCCCTCCTTGACCAGCCACGACATTCTTCGTGATATGGTGTTCTTCCCCTCTCCGACCTCCGGTAGTGGTGCACCACTCTTCTTCCTCTCCCATAAGTATTCTCCTTCATTTTTCAAATTCTACTCCCTCTTAGACTTCTCACCTTCCCAACTATCTCACCCTGTCTTCTCGATGTTGATCCTTCCTCCTACTAAATTACCTTCTTCCTGATCATCGACTAGTTTTTCATCATGCCTCAGTCAAGATCTCTTCCTCCCGTCATGAACCAGTTCGGCCTTCATAGTTTCTTTCAGCAATTGCTCGATGGTGATGCCATCACCGTATTCTTATCTCTTCTCTTCTCCCTTCACAAGTCCTTCAATTCAGTAAATCTCGATTCATCTACGACTTCAAAAAAAATGTCTTCCTCTTCAATCATTCATTGTGTCTTTTGCAACTTGGCAGACCTTTCAATGGAAGTTTTGAATGCATTACAATCTTTGACGATTGCCGGAGTCCCAAGTGATGTTTCCAACACTTCTTTTTCTTCCCGACGACGTTATTCTTTCTCTGGCAACTCTTCTTCCTTTCGATTCCATTTCTTGCTTCTTTCTCCAACGTTGCTCTCTTCTTCCCATCAGCTTCTCGTTCTCTCCTTCTGATGATAATTTCTTTCTACGGAGTTCAACTGAACATAATGGCGATAAAAAAAGAAGGCGAATGATATTTCCAACCCTTCTTTGGGTTTCGAAATCTGATTCGACGAAGGTGACACAAGGAAGAAAGATGGAGACGAAATCTTGAGTTGCCCCTATGCTAGGAGCCTAGGCTTGTTGATGATTTCACGACTCTCGAATGCCCTTGTCTGCTCTACAAGCTTGTCTGAGGGTTCCCTCTCTCACGCACCACACCGACGACATCATCTCCTGATCTGGAGTGCAGATCGCCCCAAGAGGGTTGAGTGTCTGAGATTATAATCTCAGATCTCTAATATAAATGACATCATTTAACATCTTGAAAGTTGAAAAATCATTAAAGTATCAATTAAATGATGACATTTATATGAGGAACCTGAGATTACAACTTCCGGCCCTCCCGAGGTAATTTGCACTCTCCGATCCGAGGATAAATCCTCCTCACGCTCGCGCACGGACACACATCAAGCAGCTACGCACCCATCCATCCGGACCTGCCAGGAGCATGCCACGATCCTCCACCTGGGATCTTCACATGCCATCGGCTCGCCGCAGTGCGGCACGCACTTCACACGTCGTAACGCTACGAAGTGGCCACGATTCCCGGGTGGCCTCAGCCCATTTGACGCGGACAATTTCAAGTGTATGATGAAGCACCGAACCAGCCATTTTGATAATTTTTACATAGTTTCAGTAGTTCAGCATTGCATTTTCTGTTAGAACCCGATCCCTCATCAATTAACCACCTGATCAAAACAATAGGTTAAAGAGGATGATTCAGCCCAAATCTAACAGGTAGATTAAATTAGTGTTGTCAATCAGATTTTTTTTTTTAACATTGCTCTATTATCTAAGCAGTTACGTGCTTTTTACTGAGCTGCTCATAAGACCATTCTACATTGAGGACAACATCTCGATGGCTTTTACTTGAATGTTTTTCAAAATAAGATAAGAGAGGTGAATAACCTCATTATCTAAGCCGTTACATGCTTTTTACTAAGCTGCTCATAAGACCATTCTACATTGAGGACAACATCGGTGGTTTTTACTTGAATGTTTTTCAAACACTACAACTCAAATGTTGGGACCTGCGTTGCTGAGCCCCAAGAGGCATTGTACAGAGCCCTTGCGATGATGCTTCTATATGGATCTTCCTCTCTCTTTTTCCTCAGGAGCGCTATTATCTTTTGAACCTTCAACTTTATCTCAAGGTATAGTGCATCTGCTCTAGCTCGGTCCTCTAGAACATCATTCATTCCCTTCGTTTCAATTGGTTCCCCGAACAGATAATAGAAACGCCCAGGTACCTTTGGCAGAAGGCCAGGAATATAAAGATCCTGGTTTGCAAGCTCACCATTAGCCTCCGCTCTACAACAAAATGTTTCAAAAGAAAATTAACTAAGTCAAGCATCTAGTCTCATTGTAATTCTCAAAAGGCCCGGCTAGTCGACAATGGAGAAAAAAACAAATGAAAAGCTTGTTACCTTATCCTGACAATATTCTCGTTCAATTGGCGTATCCATTCTTTGACAAATGGGACGGTCTGAAGATCATTGTAATCGACAACTAACTGGTAAAACAAGCAGATGTCAGTAAATAAATACACATGAAATCAAATTAACCGGTGGAGCAAGGATCAGAAGAGCATTATGGCAGAGTGAACAAAGTTAATCAAAGCTCAATAAAGGAAGACTATTCTACAATCCAGAGAAACAGTGTAATCAAAACAATGGTTCGAACTGCTCATCTATTTCGTTACATGAATAACAACAAATTAAGAATCTGATTCCTTATCTTGGTCAAATGTACAGTAGTTCCTAATCTTGATCAAACGTACAGTAGACATACTGCAAAAATCATTTGAAGAAAAGGTAAATTTTCTTAGAACATTTATCTATCTACTCATCTTTCATCCCTACTCTTCCTGTATAAAACCTACTCTCACAAATTTTAACAGCTGCACATGGAGGGCCATCAAACACCATCCCTTCTCGGACCATATTTCATGTGCAATGTTGTTATTGTCATCATTGTCCCTTCCCTTAAGCATCAATGAAACCTCACACCCAGCTGCCAAACAGGCACTTTGTGGCCGTTTCTAACCTTGTACACCAATCATAACAGTAGGCCTCCAGCACCCTGTGCAGAAGTCACAGCTCCATGCTACTGCAGCAAGTTTGTTAGTGCCTGACTGAGATACCCAAGAAGGGTTTCTTTCCCCTAGCCTGCTGTGTCATTGATGCAGGACAGAAAAGGTGGTGCCACCATCCCGGTGCACGTCCGAGCAAATACCGAGCTGAAAACTCCCCAAACGGGGCTGACGGGCGCTGAACCGAACCGAAACCAAGCTGAACCGGCCCAATGGGCACTGAACCAACCTTGGACTGCGCTGAACCGCGTCAAACTGGGCTGGAAACCACTGAACCGGGGTTAAAGCCCATTGAACCGGCCCCAAAATGGCTTGAACCGGCTTGAACCAGCCCAAAATAGAGTGAACCGGCCGGTTTAAGGGGTGAACCGGGTTCTGGGGGCCTGAGCCGGGCCTGAACCGGCTCCTGGATGGGTGAACCGGCCTTGGACCGGCTTGAACCGGCGGTCTGGGTCCTGAACCAGGTCAAGATGCCTGAACCGGCGGGCTGGCCGGTCGGCGGGGTGAATCGCCACGCGAACCGGCCGCGAAGGTGAACCGACTTTGGCAGGTTGCGCGGTCGATCGAGTTTAAAGGGGGGGGGGGCTCGTGGCCGCCCGTGGTTGGCCGCGGGAAGGGAGACGCGGCCAGCGGCTTTGCTGCCGCGTACCCCGATCGGGGGGGGGGCTCGTCGTCGACCTCGCGGGGGTGAGGGCTCCCGCGGGCTTCGTCCGTGGCGGCTGCAGCGGGCGGGAGGCAGAGGCGCCGGGCGCCGCCATTGCCATCGTCGGAAGGGAGGGGAAGGCTGGAGGGGCTCGTCTGCCGACGTCGTTGCCTCCGTCTTCTTCTTCTTCTTCTTTCCTCTCCGTCTTCGTCTTCGACGGGTCTTCCGGAAGGGGGTTTAACCGGGGGGGGCTCGGGGTGTCATGAGGGGCTCCGTGAGGAGCCAATGGGTCCGTGGGAATGTTTGTGGGGACGGAGAGGAGTTGCCTAGGGCAGAGTGCTTTGTTTAGGGCGCGAGCGGTGCGGACGGGACCGAAATAGGGGTCTTCGCAAGGGCTTCCAGCGGGGAAGGGGGTCCGTGGAGAATGAGGGGGCTGCTGTTGGGGTCGAGGGAGGGGTGAGGGGCTGAGGTGGGAGGTCCGGATGGACTTAGGGCAGCGTCGATGGAGGCATCTACATAGGTCAGAATTAGGACGAGATAGGGGAAGAAGTACACCGGACCTAGCTCTGGAGGTGAGGAGAAACACCGAGAGGGGAAGGGGAAGACCGGGAGCACCCGGAGGTGAGGGAACGATGCCAACGTCGGAGGGGGAAAGGGGGAAAACGGGAGGAGCTTCTTCCTTGCTTCAAAACATTCATGTCTATTCCATTCAATGACTTGGGCTCTTTAAATAGAGCTAGGCATTACAAGATGGACCTCTAAAAATCCTAATTACATATATGTCCTCTAAAGGACTAAAATAAAAAGAACTCAAAGGTCTCTAAATACTCAAATAAAATGCATAAAAATAAAATCTAACACTACAAAATAAAAAGAAATAACCACGTCGTCTCCTCAAGACTCGGAAGATGTCGTCTCCGAACAAACGGTCAATCTGGACCGTACTGGTTCCCATCAGTCATGCTTACAGGTATTGATCCATTATGGAGGTGCTACATCAGGCTTCTCTACATTGCTCACCAAGGCAGCGATGACTAATTTGCAGTGCCAGCAAACATTTCTGGCCCCATCTGCCTCCTATTCTCGAGAGATTCTCGGGAGATCCAATTCCATGACCCCATCTGCCTCCTATTCTCCTTCCTGTCCTCAGGAGTATGCACAAATGACCTTAACTCCTCCCTCCACTTTGCATTGCCTACCTGGTCCCCCAGATGCAAGCAGGACACTAAACTACCTAAGGTCCCACTAGCCTCTCCCAACAACTACTCTTCCTCCTGCCCTTTCTCTCAATCCTCCATCCTTCTCTCCCACCATACCCTATACCACTTCACCTCCCGCAGCCAACAGCCTGCTCACCCTCCATGTGCACCTGCACGTCAGCCATACATGCCCCTGCAAGTCAGACTCCGCTCAGTGCCCAACATCTGTCTCTCACTCTTGCTTTCAACACACACCATACACTGTTGTCAAGATGGCAGTCCCTCTCTCTTTCCTGCCCAACACCACTGCTCAGCTGCTTTTCACGCACAGACTGCATAGCTGCTCACCACCCACACCAGCACACTAGCGATCCTCTCTAGCTGGCTGTACTTGCCAGTATGGTGCTGCAATCAGTTGTCTGCGTGGTGTCATATCAGGAGTTGATATGGAAAAGGTTGGCACAATTTTGAAGTTAATATATTGAATATATATTATATTCAGACAGAATTGACGACTTAGCATCAATGATAGGTGATTCACTCTACCCACCACCCCACATAAATTTGCTTTCCATACTTGCAGCCTATCCTAATTTTAGAATGGTTTTAAATCCTCTTACTGTAATGCTCAAAAATCAGTAGACCCAAATACTTGACAGGGAAAAAGCCTCTATGAATTCTTAGCATCGTAAACATGGCTGAAGCTACATCCTTGGATGCATTAAGCTCCACCACCTCCCCTTTGTTGAATAAACTTTTAGCCAAGTAGTAGCTTAGAGAAACTTAATTACTGCCTTTGATTTGAGCACTTCACCAAAAAAGCAGTGGTAAAAAAGTAATACATCATCCACGTACCAGACATGGGTCACATGTGTACGTCATTTCTACCCACCTTTACACCTATTCAGTTCTTGATCAACATCCTGTGACCAAAGCATACTTGAGCACTTAACTAGCCAAAACAAATAGGAGACAGAAGATCCCCTGCTTGATACCATGAAGAAACAAGGAAACCAGTCGGCCAACCACTAACTAGTATTGAAAATCTAGTAATGAACAGACGAGCAGTCGTCCAACTAACCAAATCAGTTTTGACCCCATCAAACTAAGCAACTTAAGCAAACAACTCCAGTTAATCATCTTACATGGTTCATCGAAATCTAGCAAGACAAGTGCCTCTATCCATCCCCTTCATTTTGGTCATGAATACTCTCTTTCATATTCATGAAACTTGGTAGAATCGTACAAACCTTCACAAATGCTGATCTCGAGTCATCCAAAAGTTCATTAATGATCAGTTGTAGCATATTTGCTAATATTTTAGTAAAACCCTTGTACATGCCATTGCGCAAGCTGATCATAGCTGTCAAGGGGATGAGGAGCCAAAGGTGTTCAACAGTTCAAGGGTGCCAATTCCGCTTACACAACATGGCGGCTCCTAAGTAGTGAGGACACTAGGAATTGACACCGGTTTAAGCACGTCTATGGATCACGGCGGAGGCAGCTAGGTTCCATATGAATTGGTGACATTGGCCCTTATGTTTTTTTAGTGACTTAGTTGTCATTTTCATTTTTTAGAATTTTCTAAGATGTCTAGGTATTTTTTTCATTTTAGGCATTTTAGAAAACTGAATTGTCATTTTTTTTCGATTTTCCATCATTTAGCTGAATTTTCAGCTCAGTCCTATTAATAGGACCTGAGCCCTCTTGGACAGGTGATGGTATGTTGAAAAGAAATCCCGCTGAAATGTTCCCTTCCCGGTTTGCCCTTCCTCGAGCGTCTTAAACCCTCGGTTCCCTCTCTCTCCAGACAGAAGCGACATTTGTCCGCTACTTTGTCTTCCTTCGGCGGCAAACCCTAGCAGAGCGTCATCTCACCCGATCCTCCTCCCGTGGTGATCTTGTCGAGTGCCTTTGGAGAGTTCATGATGGGGACCGGTACGGACTGGATCGTCCGTTTGTTTGGAGATAGCGTCTTCCGGGTCTTGAGGAGACGACGTATTTATTTCTTTTATTTCGTAGTATTAGATTTTTATTTTTATGCATTTTATTTGAGTATTTAGAGTCCTTTGAGTCCTTTTTATTTTAGTCCTTTAGAGGACATATATGTAATTAGGGTTTTTAGAGGTCCATCTTATAATGTCCAGCTCTATTTAAAGAGCCCAAGTCTTTGAATGAAAAAGAGAGATAGATGTTTGAAGCCAAGGAGAAGCTCCTCCCGTTTCCCCCTATTCCCCTCCGACGACGGTGTCGTTCCCCCACCTCCGGGTGCTCCCGGTTCTCCCCTCCCCTTCCCGGTGTTCCTCCTCACCTCCGGAGCTAGGTACGGTGCCTCCTTCCCCCCTGTCCCGTCATGTTTCCGACCTCCGTCGACGCCTTCGTCGAGATCCTGCCCTAGGTCCGTCTGGACCCTCCCACCTCAGTCCCTCACCTCCCCTCGACCCCTTCAGCAGCCCCCTTCACCCCTACGGTCCCCCTTCCCCCGCTGGAAGCCCCTGCGACGGACCCCCCTCCTGTTCCGGTACCGTCCGCACCCGCGGGGACACCCCGCGAGCCCTAACCGACCACCACCTCCTCTAGACGCCACCCCTACCCACGAGCACCCCTCCCACAGGGCCCTTGACCTCCCACGGGGCCTCCCGAAAACCCCCTTCCGCCGTCGTCCCCGTCCCCTTCCCCTGCCGGCTCCACCCCCCCTGCAGACCCGGCGAAGACGAAGACGAAGACGAGGAGAAAAGAAGAAGAAGAAGAAGACGAAGCAGCCCCGCCGGCGGAAGGTCCCGGCCGGCCCGCTCCCCTCCGGCGACGTCGACGGCGGTGCCCCCCGCCCCCCCTTTTCCGCGCGGTGGCGCCCCTCCCCCGCGGAGAACCTCCGCCGTCCCGCCTGCTCGAAGCCGGCGCGAAGGCTCGGCCGCCCGCGCTCGATCGAAGCCCCGCGAGGCGGGGTACGCGGCACCGAACCGCGTGGCCACGATTCCCTCGCCGGGCGAGCCCCGCGCGGCCACGACCCCCACCGGGGTTAAGTCGCTCGCGCGAGCGAGCGACGGCCGGCCGGTTCGCCGCGGCCGGCCCGCGCATACGCGGTCCACGAGCTAGACCGGGCCAGCCGGGTTCGATCCCGGTTCACGCCGGTTCAGACCGGTTCCAGCCCGGTTCAGGCCGGTTCAGATGTCTAGAAGCCGGTTCAAGGCCGGTTCAGACTTCCTGGACCCGGTTCAGACCGGTTCAGGGCCGGTTCAGTGAGTTTTGACCCCGGTTCAGGCCTTTTAAGGCCGGTTCAAGGTCGTTTTGGCCCGGTTCAGCAGTTGTGGGCCCGGTTCAGCGGCCGTGGGGTCCGGTTCAGCGGCTTCCAACCCGGTTTGACGCGGTTCAGCACGGTTCCCGATCGGTTCAGCACCCTTTTGGTCCGATTCAGCGCCTGTCAGCCCCGTTTGGGCAGCCCATCAGCTTGGTAACCCTCCTCGGGCCCGCCGACGCGCGCCGGGATGGCGGCACCTCCTCTCCCGTCCCGCATTAATTTGGTATCAGAGCCGACGCCGACTTGTTTCCACGAGTCGGGATCCTTACATTGCGCGGGACATCGACATTTCAGCTTCGACATCACATTACCGGCGGAGGTGCACACCACGGCATTTCTGTCCAGCTCTTCACGCAGCGTCATCTCGCAGTCTCTTTTCGTGTTGATCGCTCCAGATTATCAAGTGGTCGAGAATGGTCGAGCTTACATCCAGTTTGCTCGTATTGTCAGAGGCCGACTTAGACCATGGATGCCGCGGTACGTAGAAGATGCACGATGCGAGATAGTTCCCTACGGCACCGTCTCATCCCGGGGTTCGAGTGGTTAGCCGATCGGCGGGCGATTTGGACACATTCGCTCGAGAGCTTACCTCGCGGCCCAAAGAGTACGAGCAACGAGAGAGCCGATCCGTATCGGCAACACTTATGCCCAGTGACTGTGCTCGAGGAGCACCGACACGCTTATCGAGGTAGCTTATGAGGCCACCCGCAGCTTGCCGCAGAGTACGAGCAGCAGTGCACCCTAGATGCCGGGGCAGACAGAGCCATCGAGGTTGAGCTGACTGAGCAGCTTACAGGGTTACTGCTTGAGCTGACGACAGGGCAGCGACACCTTGTCGAGGCCGAGACCGATCGAGCCATCTCGACCGAGTTGACGGACACGTGCCACGGAGCCGCCGACGAGTTGACCACCGAGGTCGTTCCAGAGGATCCGCGCACATCCGACTCGATAGAGTACCCGGACTGGAGCTTGACGGCACTTACGACACCGTCCGGGTCACCTTCGCGGTCACCTTGGGAGCTTCCGGTCCCGCTTCATCATCACCCGAGCTGCCCTACCGCCGTCCTCAGTTTCAGTAGTGACCATGTTGATCATACGACACTACAAAACTCGAGGACGAGTTTTTCGCAACCGGGGGAGAATGATGGGGACCGGTACGGACCGGATCGTCCATTTGTTTGAAGATAGCGTCTTCCGGGTCTTGAGGAGACGACGTATTTATTTCTTTTATTTCGTAGTATTAGATTTTATTTTTATGCATTTTATTTGAGTATTTAGAGTCCATTGAGTCCTTCTTTTTATTTTAGTCCTTTAGAGGACATATATGTAAATAGGGTTTTTAGAGGTCCATCTTGTAATGTCCAGCTCTATTTAAAGAGCCCAAGTCTTTGAATGAAAAGGAGAGATGGATGTTTGAAGCCAAGGAGAAGCTCCTCCCGTTTCCCCCTGTTCCCCTCCGACGACGGCGTCGTTCCCCCACCTCCGGGTGCTCCCGGTTCTCCCCTCCCCTTCCCGGTGTTCCTCCTCACCTCCGGAGCTAGGTCCGGTGCCTCCTTCCCCTCGTCCCGTCATGTTTCCGACCTCCGTCGACGCCTTCGTCGAGATCGTGCCCTAGGTCCGTCGGGACCCTCCCACCTCAGTCCCTCACCTCCCCTCGACCCCTTCAGCAGCCCCCTTCACCCCTACGGTCCCCCTTCCCCCGCTGGAAGCCCCTGCGACGGACCCCCCTCCTATTCCGGTACCGTCCGCACCCGCGGGGACACCCCGCGAGCCCTAACCGACCACCACCTCCTCTAGACGCCACCCCTACCCACGAGCACCCCTCCCACAGGGCCTTTGGCCTCCCACGGAGTCTTCCCGAACCCCCCCTTCCCTCCTATTGAGCCGCCGCGAGCTCAGACCCCAACCCCGCTTCCGTCGACCGTCGAGGACACCCCAATCTTCCCCCATTCCGGCGAAGCTAGTCGACGGCGACGAAGGAGGAGAGAAGAGGAGGATCCGGTGGCGCCGTCGGAGTCTCCGGCCGCCGCTGCCGCTGCCGCGGTCTTCCCCCCTCCGTTCCCGGCGCCGTCGAGGCCGCCGTGACCGCTGGACTCCATCTCCGCGAGGCGAGGGTCCCCGCCCCCCCCTTCAACCCTCGGGGGCGCCGAGGAGACGCCACGACCCCTGCCGGGGGGGGGATTAGTCGCGCGGTCGCGCGGCGCCACCCCGGGCAGCCACGAACCCCGCCGGGTTAAGCAACGCGGCCGGCCACGCGACCGGCTCAGGCGCCGATTCGTCTCCGCCCGGCCGGCCTGCGCGCAGCCCGCCCACCGGTTCGCCACCCAACGGTCCAAGCGCCGGTTTAGCGCCCGGACCGGGTCCGACCGCCGGTTCAAGGCCGGTTCGACGCTCGGGGCCGGTTCGGACCGGTTCGAGCACGGTTCACCCATCCAGAGGCCGGTTCGAGCCGGTTCAGCCTTCCCGGACCCGGTTCAGATCGGTTCAAGGCCGGTTCAGCCCTTTTAAGGCCGGTTCGGGGCCGTTTGGGGACCGGTTCGCGGTTGTGGGCCCGGTTCAGCGGCCGTGGGGACCAGTTCGGTGGATTTCAGGCCCAGTTCAGCAGTTTCCAGCCCGGTTCGACGCGGTTCAACGTGGTCCAAGGTCGGTTCAGCAGCTTTCAGTTCGGTTCGGCTTGGCTTCGGTTCGGTTCAGCACCCCAACAGCTCGGTACTGCCTCCTCGGGCCCGCCGACGCGCGCCGGGATGGCGGCACCTCCCTTCCCGTCCCGCATCAGTTTGGTATTAGAGCCGGCGCCGACTTGTTTCCACGAGTCGGGATCCTTACATTGCGCGGGACATCGACATTTCAGCTTCGACATCACATTACCGGCGGAGGTGCACACCACGGCATTTCTGTCCAGCTCTTCACGCAGCGTCATCTCGCAGTCTCTTTTCGAGTTGATCGCTCCAGATTATCAAGTGGTCGAGAATGGTCGAGCTTACATCCAGTTTGCTCGTATTGTCAGATGCCAACTTAGACCATGGACAGTGCGGTACGTAGAAGATGCCTGGTGCGAGATAGTTCCCTACGGGCACTGTCTCATCCTGGGTTCAGAGTGGTTAGCTGATCGGCAGGCAGATTTGGACACATTCGCTCGAGAGCTTACCTTGCGGCCCAAAGAGTACAGAGCACTGAGAGAGCCGATATGTATCGGCAACACTTATGCCCAGTGGCCTGTGCCTGAGGAGCAGCCTGACACGCTTATCGAGGTAACTTATGAGGCCAGTCCAGAGCTTGCCGCAGAGTACGAGCAGCAGTGCACCCTAGATGCCGAGGCAGACAGAGCCATCAAGGTTGAGCTGACTGAGCAACTTACGGGGTTACTGCTTGAGCTGACGACAGAGCAGCGACACCTTGTCGAGGCCGAGACCGATCGAGCCATCCTGACCGAGTTGACAACACAGGTTATGGAGCTGCTGACAGAGTTGACCACCGAGGCTGTTCCAGAGGATCCGCGCACATCTGACTCGATAGAGTACCCGGACACGGAGCTTCGACAAAGACTTACGACATCGTCCGGGTCACCTTCTGCGGTCACCTTGAGCTTCCCGGTCCCGCTTCATCATCACCCGAGCTGCCCTACCGCCGTCCTCGGTTTCGGTAGTGACCATGTTGATCATACGGCACTACAAAACTCGAGGACGAGTTTTTCGCAACCGGGGGAGAATGATGGGGATCGGTACGGACCGGATCGTCCGTTTGTTTGGAGATAGCGTCTTCCGGGTCTTGAGGATACGACGTATTTATTTCTTTTATTTCGTAGTATTAGATTTTTATTTTTATGCATTTTATTTGAGTATTTAGAGTCCTTTGAGTCTTTCTTTTTATTTTAGTCCTTTAGAGGACATATATGTAATTAGGGTGTTTAGAGGTCCATCTTGTAATGTCCAGCTCTATTTAAAGAGCCCAAGTTTTTGAATGAAAAAGAGAGATGGATGTTTGAAGCCAAGGAGAAGCTCCTCCCGTTTCCCCCTGTTCCCCTCCGACGACGGCGTCGTTCCCCCACCTCCGGGTGCTCCCGGTTCTCCCCTCCCCTTCCCGGTGTTCCTCCTCACCTCCGGAGCTAGGTCCGGTGCCTCCTTCCCCCCTGTCCCGTCATGTTTCCGACCTCCGTCGACGCTTTCGTCGAGATCCTGCCCTAGGTCCGTCTGGACCCTCCCACCTCAGTCCCTCACCTCCCCTCGACCCCTTCAGCAGCCCCCTTCACCCCTACCGGCCCCCCTCCCCCCCCGGGAGCCCCCGCGACGGACCCCCCTCCCCGTTCCGGCATCGTCCGCACCCGCGGGGACACCCCGCGAGCCCTAACCGACCACCACCTCCTCTAGACGCCACCCCTACCCACGAGCACCCCTCCCTCAGGGCCTCTGACCTCCCACGGGGTCTCCCGAACACCCCCTTCCGCCGTCGTCCCCGCCCCCTTCCCCTGCCGGCTCCACCCCCCCCTGCAGACCCGACGAAGACGAAGACGAGGAGAAGGGAAGAGGAAGAAGAAGACGAAGCAGCCCTGCCGGCGGAAGGTCCCGGCCGGCCCGCTCCCCTTCGGCGACGTCGACCGCGGTGCTCCCGGCCCCCTTTTCCGCGCGGTGGCGCCCGCACCGCGGAGAACCTCCGCCGTCCCGCCCGCTCGAAGCCGACACGAAGGCTCGGCCGCCCGCGCTCGATCGAAGCCCCGCGAGGGCGGGGTACGCGGCACCGAGCCGCGTGGCCACGATTCCCTCGCCGGCGAGCCCCGCGCGGCCACGACCCCCACCGGGGTTAAGTCGCTCGCGCGAGCGAGCGACGGCCTGCCGGTTCGCCGCGGCCGGCCCGCGCATACGCGGTCCACGAGCCAGACCGGGCCAGCGGCCGGTTCAGCCGGGTTCGATCCCGGTTCACGCCGGTTCGACCGGTTCCAGCCCGGTTCGAGCCGGTTCGAACGTCTAAGCCGGTTCAAGGCCGGTTCGGACTTCCTGGACCCGGTTCAGACCGGTTCAGGGCCGGTTCAGTGAGTTTTGACCCCGGTTCAGGCCTTTTAAGGCCGGTTCAAGGTCGTTTTGGCCCGGTTCAGCAGTTGTGGGCCCGGTTCAGCGGCCGTGGGGTCCGGTTCAGTAGATTTCTGGCCCGGTTCAGCGGTTTCCAACCCGGTTTGACGCGGTTCAGCACGGTTCCCGATCGGTTCAGCACCCTTTTGGTCCGATTCAGCGCCCGTCAGCCCCGTTTGGGCAGCTCATCAGCTCGGTAATCCTCCTCGGGCCCGCCGACGCGCGCCGGGATGGCGGCACCTCCTCTCCCGTCCCGCATCAGTTCAGCCCCTCTGGTTCTCCTCCACCTCTTCTTCTTCAGTCTTACCTGTGTTGGACGATTCCTCAACTGGCTCTGGAGAGCTCCTATGCAGGTGATCTTCCACTTGACGGAAACTGTCCTTCTCACTTGAGATCAACTTGATCTCTTCATCCGGAGATGATGTTGGCAAGCTCCTACGGAGGTCTTCCTTCACTTGCCCGGATCTATCCTACCTTCTTCAGTTCGATGGTCAACCAAGCGCTCCTTCGATGGAATTGTGACCTGGTGGCTATTTTTGGTAAACATTCTTCAACGTTATCTTCTGTTGCTGCCGTCTTCGATCTTTGGAGGACGTCCCTTGGTCGCATCTGGCGACGACTAAAGACTTGGTGTCCATTTGAGGTTGGTATGCTGATGATGAAAGGATTTTCATGATCCTCCTCTTCTATTTGGGAGACGATACATGATATGTTCTCCTACGAGGTTAGTTATGCCATCGATGAACATTTTGAGCATTTTGATTTAGTGACACTATCCTCCGGATGATGAAGTTTCGCAGTGTATCTTCTCTATCTAAGTTCTAAATGATAGATCTACTGTTCCTTGAATCTTGACTTTTTTTTTGGAAGGAGTATGACATCTTATTGTTGTTGACGAGTTGGCTATGGGTATCTCTTTGAAGTTGTTATTGCCTTGGATGTCTGTTCCGAAGGTGACTAAACTGTAGGGATCTTCGAGTTACTATTCTTTGATCTTAAGTTGGGATTGACCTTCTTCGATGCTTTGATACTGACGGTTCCATTGATTTGTGAACTGGTCCTTCTTCCAGTTCGGGTTCATTCTTTGAGTCTCTGGTGTTCTGGATCTCCGGTTGCTTATCTCAAAGAGAATATTGATGATAGTTCTTGTCCTCCGAGCTGTTTTGTCTAGCTGGCTCTTGAGACTGATCTGAAGGACTGGTCCACTTCCAATCTATGTTACTGTTTTTGATATTTCCTTCCTATTTGGTTATACTGGAAGGAGTTGACCGATCTTGAATTGTTCATGCGTCATTTTGATTACGGCTGAGATTTCTTAAATTCCTCGATCCTATCAGTTACTCATATTGGAGTTATTTTAGGTTATGTTGATTGTTGATTGGTCCTCTTCCAGTTTTGATTTAAATCTCGATCTTGTTATTGCTGAGTTTGATATGAAGATATAATTAATGGTTTTAACATTGATCTGATTGAGATTGATCTTGAGTGTCTGGAGCCTATAATAATGGCAGCTTCCAGTTTTGCCGATATTTTGAAATTGAAAGATGATAAAGAAACCAGACATTCTAGTACCTTGGTAGCTTTTATTAGTTGCCGGTCACTGTTCTCTTGGAAAGACTTCTGAAAGTTGAAGAAGCATTCTGGTTTCCTGATTCCTCGACTATGATGAACATCTCTGAGCCAAATGGTTATGATAATAGTTTGCTGAGATCTGAGATCAATTTTCTTGAAGCAACTGCTTACAGTTGGTGAACAGAACGTGGTGATTTTTTTAAGCAGATACTACCACCACTTGGAGGAATTTGGGTGTATCTGTCAACTTGAAGATAGGCACCCTAAACTGTTTGTAGACCTGTTATCTCCCTGTGAGGAGTGGGTCACTTTGGGTTCCGTACCTATTTGTTAATCTTTTGTATAAAAGGGGTATCTATCTCTCAACTGAATATTGTCTTCCCCACACTTAGGTGTGGATGTACTTTCTAAACAGCTCACCTTGTATGGTTAAACTTTGTTTTTCTATTATTCAGTTTCAAAATGCCATGCCTGGTGCGATATAAGTGCAAGCTAACTTATCACATTGTTGTTGATCTTTAATGAGGACGTTAAAGTGAACCACCTCCAAATAATTAAAATTGGATTCATTAGTGGTTAGAACTGACTTTCAAATTCTAATTAGGTTTCAAAATTGGCATTCTCTACTAATTTTGATTGTCAAATAGAGAGAGCCCACAATGGGGGACCAACTACTTGGGTGTTACAAGTGATGGCTACATGTGACTTGGTACAAGAGGTGATACAAGTGTTGTGGGGATGAAGCTGGAACCAAAAGAGGATGTAGTGGGGGAAAGAGGGTATGAGGAAGGCTTGGAGGTCCCATGGGAAGAGAGCCTTTGTTGTCCATCCTGATAGAAGAAAGAGAGGCTAGGAAGTTCCTCTATGGCCGAGTAGGGGAGAAGAGAACAAGGGTGGATCAGGCTTCCACATTTCATCTCCATTTTATGCACTTCTTCTCGTTGGGGGTACAAGATGGGATTTTATAGAAACTTGCTTTAAACCCTATAAAATCTCCAAAGAAAAAGATACCCCACTTTTTACAAAATGTGACTCTCTCATAAATCTTCAATTTTTTAAAATTTTCCCATGATGTCCTTAAACAAAAAATACTTAAATATAAAAAATAAATAATTAAATAAATATAAATAAAATCCTTGAACTAATAAAATAATTTAGATTGACATTAATGTCCATCAAGACTGGGATTTTAAATGGATCATGTTATTATCCACATCCGGTTCGGATTTGTATCTGATTGGGTGGTTAATATCCGATTAGAATGATCCATCTGATTTTTTTCGGATATGGATAATATCCGATTAATAAATGAATCGGTTTTGGAATAGGAGGATCCACTTTGTTAAATACCTGTTCCCATTAGGATCATTAGATCTTTGAAAGCAAGCATACCCGCTACCAATTTCAAGAATTTTGCAGCACTAGATATAGCACATATCATGGTAAGAACGATGTTCTCTGGCATAAGAAAGAAGCAAATAGGTGCATGGTATGTTAACTTCTGAAGTTAACTCAGTTGCTGCACATATGATGCAATGTTTATATGGCTAAATGAACATTCCATTGCGTTGCATTTGCATTACAATTGTGAAGTGGCTATAATGTAAGTAATGGTTCAGAAGAATTGGACCATGCATGTTTTGGTTGCTTACTACTGTTTGTTAATTCCTTCAACATTAGGAACTTCATCCATCACTCATCTAGCTCTTGATGTGCTTGTAGAATAAATTTCCAGAGAAAATTTTGTTTTTATCATCCACATGTGCATTATGGATATCCATGTTCAGCACAAAAACAATGGTGATACATTAGAAATATTGATTGCATAATCGGTTGGATCAGATCAAGAGTGACGATTCCTAAATTGGATTGGTTGGTCTTGATCAAAATTTTACCGGGAGGGCCGATCCAAGAAGGATTCCTGACTAAATCGGCCTGAATTGACTAATTTAGTAGAATTGGATAGAAATTGACTGATATACAAGTATAACCTACTAGATGACATATAGGTTGAAGATGAACACGTGCAAGATCAAGTACAACCTACTATGATACTAGCTCCCTCATCACAAAGAAACTCGCAAAAGACAAATTGTTCCTAGAAAATTTGGAGACTTCAAACATTTGAAGGTCTACTAATGTGCAGTATTGGGGTTCTTCACAAGGACAAGAAGAAAAAGAAGTAAAATAAAGAAAATAAAGTTAAAAATCACGAGAAGACTTGAGAGTCCAACAAAGAGTACACAAACACTTTCATCGGATGACAATGAAGAATAATTCATTGTACCAACTTCATAGCAATATCAAAGAGGTTTGGGTAGAGGTGGAAGATCTAATACAAGTGCATATACTAGTGAGGTAACTAATGATGATTTGGGCTAACATGTTATCGAAGGTGAGTGCCTAAGTCACCTAGGTGACGAGGCAAAGAGAGGTGAGGCAAAGCGCGTTGCTCCGGTCCTTGTCACCTAGGTGATAGCAATGAAGGTGTTTCACTAGCACAAACATTCTCCTCGATCTATTAGGTGGGGAAGAAGCCCCTACCAAAGCATACGTGACCCGATCCGGTGACTTAAGGTCATATCGGGTCTATCGAAACTAGATGGATCAAGTAGGGGCATTCTTCATAGAATCAGTGGGATCGGATTAAAATCGGCTGATTCCTGAATCAAATTGGTTAATTTTGATCTGATTCTGGGCAAAAGGAACGATTCCTCCTAGAATTCTAGAGGAATTGGTTGGAATTAGTGGAATCAGTAAAGATCGATCCAATTGCACTAATTCTAACTTAGAATCGGTAGGATTGACCGATTCCATTGGGACAACTTAAGTCTCGATGGCAGATCAATATTGGGCCCAATGTAGACCCGATATCGATTTGATTCTGGCCAAATAAGGCCTCATATGATCAATATGGATGGCCACCTACTAGGGCTGAAGAACCGTGGTGATTTTGGCAATTCTCCCAATGACTCCAGCTTGACATCGGTTGATTCCAGCAGTAGCGGCATCGATCAAATGATTCTGGCGGAGATTCTAGTAATTTCTGAGCAATTCTGGTGATCCTTATTGCTATTTCGGAGATTCTTCTTGGATTCCAGCGATCCAACTCTCGATTCCAGTGATCCTTCTTCCATTCTTTCCTCATTTTCATCTTCTTTGTAAGATTTCCTTGCCCGAATTCTCGTACATTCATTTCTACGCTTTCCAACAACTTTGGGTTTAAACATATCGAACAACCTGTCTAAAGAGTTATTCTTTTCCTGAACATCCCCTAAACTAATTTTATTCATGTCTAACAACCGTGATAAATTGTTTATGTATGTTGTAGGTGCAAGCAATGGCCGACCACGATGAAGGTTATGTACCGACACGTATATGTGATGTCGGTTGGGATCATAGACATATGGTAGATGTGCCGAGAAAGATGGTTCAGTGCAAGTGGTGTGATAAGAAAATGAATGAGTGTTTTTCGCTTGAAACAACACATTGCCAAACTAGGGGGCAATGTTAAGAAATGTAACAAGATGCCTATGGAGATGAATGAAGAGATATGAGGCTACCTCACACGAAGAACCTCACAACGTGAGATTATAATTGAACAATGGGAGCAATTCCATGATGAGTTCCTTGAGAGGTGAAAATGAGAGGTGCCAACCTACAAAAGGAAAGAGAAAGGTAAGGCAAGAGCTAAACTAGAGGCGGAGAGTGACGATTTATCCAGACTCTGAACTCTAGAAAGCTAGGTTCACAAGCAATCGTGCAATAGCAATGGAGGAAGCGAGGAGGAGGGGAGCAGTAGGGTCTAGAACTACCCTGTTTTTGGCCGATTAGCATCGGCTTGACCAAACCACATTGAGGATTTCAGTGTGAGAGCAATAGAGGAGTCATTGTGTCGGTCTGGTAGTATAAGATCTACACCGACAGATGAGTATCTGTTTAAGAAGCATAATGTCAAGCAAAGGAATATTAAACAAGCAATGAAAATGGTGAAGGCAATGAGAACAACTGCAAAGAGAGCAATGAGACACATTGTAAAGTGATTTTTACGTGCAAGTATAAATTTTAATATGCATGTATGTATATGCTATTTAATTAATATTATTCATGCTTGATAGAATTTTTTTACCTTAATGTAAAGATCTCAGCACATGTAGCCACTGCCCCTACTTCTAGACTATGATTGATGCCGTTGCTAAGGTTGGATTGGGAATGCAAGTGCCTATTAGTAGGCATATCAATGCTAGTGAGCTAGATGACGAGATTTGAGAGTCGAGACAACGGATAGAAAGTTTTAAGTTGGTCTGAAAGGAAAGGGGCTAAACAATTGTGTGATGGGTGGACAAACATCATCAAGAGAAGCATGATCAACTTCTTGGTGAATTGGTCAGAAGGTACCACTGTTTAAAGTCGGTTGATGCTTCGGGTCGGATCAAAAATGCCGACTATATTTTTTATTGATAGATGCCGTAGCGAAGAAGATTGGGAAAAACAACGTGGTTTAGTTGATGACTGACAATGAACCCTTGTACAAGGCGGCATAGAAGAAATTGATGGAGAAGAGAAATTATCTCTTCTAGGTACCATGCACAACACACTACATTGACCACTTGTTAGAGGATAGGCAGGGAGGTTACAATTTATACACTTGTCAGGCAGGCACATGTTATCATTTCTTTTATTTATTCACATCCTTGTCTGTTGCATATCATGAGGGAGTACACTGTAGGGCACGATCTTGTGAGGTCAGGCCCTACATGGTTTGCCATAAACTTTATTGCATTGGAGAGTTTGCATCGGCACAAACATGCACTAGTTAGGTTCACCCAATCTGAGGAGTATTATCAGTATATGGTGGACAATTTACATAACAAGAAGGATCAGTTGGAGATTCTTGTCAAGACTGAACGGCAAATCATAGACGAGATTTTGGGAGACGATTGCCGATTACTTGGCAATCATTGAGCCATTGGTTGGTGTTTTGAGGTTGGTTGACTCAGATGACATAAACTATATGGGCACTTTGTATGATGCAATGGACCTTGCGAAGTTGAAAATAAAAGAGAAGGATTTCAGATATTACAAAAAATGGTGGGAGATCATTGATGAAAGATGGGATAGAACACTGTATCATGATGTACATGCTGTAGATTAGTGAATATCTTAGTGCTTATTTACTTTCTACTTAGTTTGCATTAAGTTTTTTGATAATAAAATATGCTTGAATAATTGTAAGATATTTTTTGAACCCCCACATCTAATATGGAGGACAGGTGTCCAACGATAATGAGATGTTGCGGGGTACTCTCAATTTCTATGCTGATCTCAATTAGATAAGATAGAAGCTGAGTTAGAAGTGAAAGTTGTATTAATAATTAGGTGTAAAAAATAATTAGAAACATTAATCATTTTTTATTTATCATTTTTCAAATGCAGTACTATAAGATTAGGGTTAAAGTATACTCAAATGCTGATATGAGATATGCTTATGACAAAGTTTCTCCTAGTATATTTATTTAAGATTATGTTTTATTACCTTATTTTTAAACTCTATTATGCTTATTGTTCACTATTTTTTATGCAACTAAGTGGTAGGTTCAGGTCAATGTCAGGAGTGGATGAAATCCACTAGGTATTATTACTATCAAGATTTTGAGCTAGAGTACTAGTTCCTCTCATTGTGAGAGGAACTGGAGTATATTCAACTTGATAAATATAAAAAGGAGGAACATGCTGACATTTGATAGGCTGAAGAAGCTTATCTTTTGCCATTATAACATGAGGCTGGGTATAAAGAATATCAAATACCGACAAAATATCTTAAATAAGAGATTTGTATAATTTGCAGTTGGACCGTATGAATAAAGACAGAGCAGAAACACCACTTGAAGAGGTTGACATGAACCAAATATTTCAGGAGGAGCACTCACTTGCTTCTTGGATGGAGGAGAGGGTAGTTAAATATCATCCAACTGAGTTTGATCCTGAGAACCATGCATAGGCAAAAGAAGAATTAGATGACGTTGAGACTGAGAATGCTTCACCTATTCCTCAGGTAGCTTTATCTTCTGCCCCAACAATCGTACATTAGCCGCCTCTAGTCTTAGCCCCAACTCCAACCCCACCTCCAGCTATGCAACCCATTAGTAGTTCAGGAAGGACAAAAACAAAAGTGACACCAAAAAAACAGAGATGCTTTACATAGTTGAAAAAAATCTGTGGATTGTGGGTCATCACATAATATTTTAGAAACGAAGAGAAGGAAGCTAGATATTAGGTAACATCTTGTGAGTCCAGATGATAGCATACAAGCACATTCACACTCCTCAGGTGATGATGACAAGGAGTGCATACCAGCCACTTAGCCAGGAGGAGGAGATGTATACAGAGCAGATGCAGGTGCAGCAGCTCGAGACTTATGTAGTTTACAATAGCCTTATTTCTTTAATAAGAAGCCACCACATGGTTATACAAAGTTAGATTCTCCAATATTGGATGAGCTCCAACAAATTGTGGATTCCATCTACTAAGCCCACTTACGTGTCGATCTAATGTCTATGACTTCACTGTTATGGCGGATGCATTCTTTTCATATGGATATATGCCCGCATTGACAAAAAGATAAGGGATAACTTAGTCATGGCAAGAGGAGGAGAAAGAAGAAGAAGACCAATGTCAAATGTATTGGTGAACATAAGTCATGAGATGTATAATTATTGTCATATTATCATGTTACATTTGTTTATCATGTTATCATATTACATTTATTTATCATGTTATCATGTTACAATTGTTTACCACATTATCATGTTGCAATTATTATCATGTATGTATGAATAACACTTGATTTCTTTTTAAAACATGTTAAATGTTACATTTCTTTTTTAAGAAATTTTTTAGCGGATTTCCTATTTTTTCTGATTTTTCCTGATTTTTTTAAATGTATCTGAAAAACATGATTCTGGATCGGCCGAAATCGATTTTCCTTCCTAGGAATCGTTTGTTTCCAGGCGATCTGATTCCAAATGGATTAGATTGGTAGCGACTAATTTTGATTCTGATTTCGATTCCGGAATCCTTAGGTAGGGGCTTCTTCCTCGCTCAATAGGGTTGGAAAGAACGCTGTGGCAGCCGCTGTGAAGCGCACGGAAGGTTTGCTTTCGTCGTTGGTGGCAATGTGGCAAGGCAAGGGGTTGCCATGCGCCTCTAACTACATACTACATAGGGGACAACATCAACATTCAAGTGGTTGAAGTTGGTGTTGAGCACAAATAGGTTTTTCTGATGGAATACATGGCACAATGCTATCTAAAACTCAGAAGCAGAAGACTTGTAGTCATATATTCTATCCACATATCTAGCATCAATGGTTCAATATGATTTTAACAAGATGGCCCAATCATTAATTAGATATGGATATCGACTAATCACAACTTCCCAACAACAATAGTCTTCAAAAGGAGTAGATAATAAAGAGTTACATAACCAATACCATAGATATTGCTAATACATGGTACTATTTGTATTAAACACCATTTCTATCATGTATTTTTATTAAATGGAAGTTAATTCCTTACAAAAAGTAAAAAAGATGCGTATATGTGGTTGAATGCTAGTTTTAAAATTTGACCCATTTTTCTACATGCCTTATCAACTTTTATAAATTATCTTAAATTTTTATGATTTTTTCCAATTGTTTTGATTTTTTAGGATTAAATTTTTTTTACTCAATACAGACCAATTCAAGATTGGTTTTCTTCTTGGAGAATTGGTCGATCCAATCCAGATTGGATTGGAATTAGGACTCACTAATTTGGATCCCGATTCCGATCCTGCTAACAATGATTAGAATAGTTTAATTCAAACCAGTTACAGAAAATTTATTTAAATTATAGACCTTTCTTATCCTTCTAGTGCATTCTTGGCTATTACTAAATTTCTATTTTGTAGCAATTATTTTACCAGGTCAAATATAATCAGTTTGAAAGAGAAGGATTCTAGGATCTGCTCTTTCTCAGCCCATCTTTCTACGTCATCTGTTTTCTAGGGTTAGCTAGGTTCAGCAGAGCTTAGCAGGTTAACCAAAATTTTCACTACCTAAGGAACTAACAAACAGAGTTTTCCTTAAAAAAATCTATTCATACCACAACATTTGCCATATGGATTATCTTTTTTCAAGGGAATTTGTTTTCAAATAATAATAACTAATTTATAAGCTCATGCAAAGAGGAACATAACAAATAATGTAGATTGCTAAAATAAGATTTGCAAGCTTCAAATGCAAGATATACTTGTGATTAACTGATTAATTTGGGTTATCTACAACATGTTAAATTAAGATATCTGCAAAAGAAATTTGTTATCATGTTTACCTCAGCAATATCATCTTCTCCGACAACTCCAAATGGAACTATTGTGGCCTCAAACCTAGTAGCCATTCTAACAAATTCAGCTTGATTTGGCCAAAATAGTTCGTATTCTTCACCCTGAAATCATCCACCAGCCAGCTGGAAATGAGGAAACAGATAAAAATGCTATACTAAGTTCTTTAGGGCTTGGTTCTAATTAGAGATCTATTGGAAATGATAAAAAGCATGAAGGGATCAAACAATTTAAAATTTCAAAAATACAAAGGTTAGCAGTCCAAAAATTATTGGATCCATATGCAAAGTTTCACATAATGAACAATGATCAGATGCATTAAAAACAGGTTGAATTTTTGTCAAGGAACCTGCCTTCAGATGTTTCTAAGGTTTTATGTACAATTAAACTAGTGACTCAAATATAATTATGAAGCATGGGTTTATTTGAAGATTCAACAAGTTGCCTTGATGATCTTACCATTTTCAGGAGATCCGCAACTTTGTTAAATTTATGGGCATATCGGTCACATCATATACATTTTGGTTAAAATGCAATTTACCATAATTAAAGATAGGTTAGAATTGTATGACTTCAGAGTTTATTTTAACAAATTTTAATATTTTCAATACCACTTGACAATTTCCTTAAGTTGTAGGGCGCAAACACATGTTTAATGTTTCTAGAATTTAACTGCAAGTTTCAGAAGTTTATTTGTAGTTACTAGTAACATTACTACTTCACAGCCTTTGGGAGTGGAGCACCGCACCACAAATTAAAGTAGATGATTTAGATTCCAACCATCATATGCATCCCAGGCATTGAAGGCCTGTTAACCCTGGACTTTTGTCCACCTTGGTCCTTCATGGGCTGATACACGTCAAGGCCCATTTTTGACTATGTATAGCCTATATTCTTGAGGCCTACTTCCAGCCCATTTGGAATCAATTTTAGTACCTATTCTCAGGCATTGCCAAAGGCCTATCAAAAAGGCAACTTTGTCGCTTGTTAGAGAACCAGTTATAGGTGCATCAGGGGCACGTTTTCTGTCCATCTTGGAGGCAATCGGTGACCCATTCCATGCCTCTTTGGAGGTTCACTAACATGTGCAGTTCCGGCCCAAATTGGACATCTTGCCCCACTTCCTGGAGCTGTTTCACAGCCTGTTTATGGCTTAGTAATGGCCATCCTCAGCCCATTTTGACGGTCAAGAAATGCCCTATTCTTGGGCCTATACCTAGCCAATCCAACAGTACTTTTATGGCCTAGTTTGAGACACTGCTAGCAGCAATCTCAACGGCTGTTCCAGCCCTATTTTCAACCTACTCAGGAGGCATATTATTGTGTATTTTCAAGAAGTTGGAGTAGAATTCCATGCTGAAGGTAGAGCTAATTCTCAGCCCATTAACGACAAGTTTAAGGTCTGTTTTGAGGCCCGATCGACAGCCTTCAACAAGTTCATTTCACAGTTTAATTAAAGAGGATGCCAAAGCTCCTTTTTCAGACCATTTGGAACCATCTTCAAGTCAATATGTCCTTATATTATGACAATAAATTTTTCAATAAAAATTGGTCCTGATTCCAACCCTCTAAAAGGCCCACTTGCCGGTTCATTAATGGTAAAGAAAATGAACAGAAAATTCACCCAACTCCCCCTCTATTTTAAGCCTTAACAGCAACCAAAATTCTGAACATTATCCTACTCAACAGCCCAGCATATCAAACCCTATTTCCTCTCCTAGCCACCTTCTTTTTTATGAAGAAATGGTAGGAGTGGTTGTGGCCAAGTATAATACCTAAAAATTAAAAAAAATTGCGAGTAAATAAGGTGAAAATCTCATGTTCAACACATTTGGTCCTAGCCAAGAAAATTCATTCAAAAAAAAATAAAAAAACAATGAAAAATCAGTTGTATATGGGGAGGGCCGGAGGGGATTTCTCCTAATAAATTCATCCAAAAACCTCTCAAAAATACCTGAAACTTGGGAGTTCTATGTGGAGAGGTCTCTTCCCACGAAATTTCATCAAAAATAAAGATTGAAACACCTAAAAATCATGACTTTTGTTAAATAGGAATTCCACCTACAAAAATTAAAATAAAATACCTTTAAAATTCTATAAAAATAAGGAATTTAATATTTATGGACCAATTTTATATATTTAGACCCCAAAATCATTGAAAAAGCATATATTCAACAATAGCAAATTCTTTTCATGAAAATAAAAATTAATTTCTTGATAACTTTTTAAAATTAGTGACCAATAAAGGAGGACTTCCACACCAAAATTTCAGTCATAAATGTTATAGAATATGACTGAAAATTAGAATTCAACCTGGGTGGATCCCATCCCACGAAAAATTCAGCCATAATATGTTAAATATGACTGACAATTAATTTTTCGTTGTGGGTCATTGTGGAAAGCGTTTGCTTATCTTGCACAAATGTGTGTTCATAATGAGAACAATGATGGGCATATATATATATATATATATATATATATATGGACGTATACATGCATCAAGATAGGGCATATCTCTCGAATCATTCTCTCAAATCAATAACTCATTCCTAACCTAGTCAGGTCCATTATCATCCCACTGAAGGGACTGCATTTACAGCCTACTACTGACACCCTATGGTCGATGACATGGCTTTCTGTACAGCCCACTTTGAGCCCATTAAGAAGAATTTGTCTACAGCCTACCCTCGGCCTGCACAAGGAATTTTAGACCAGCCTTATAAACCATTTAAGGTCCATTTGCAAGGATCCGTTTAAGGCCCATTTAAGGCCCATTTGCAGGACATCAGACAGCAAGGAGATAGGGCAGTCATCAGCCCACTGGATACCTGGCCAGAGCAAATCTACAATGCCCATCAAAAGCCCATCTACAAACCTCTAGACAGTAATATGAGGGGCTGTTAAAAGCTCATTATCCGCCTATGCATTGAATCATGTTCAGGCAAAGTTCAGGTCCGCTTAAGTCCACAACAAGGTCCATGAACAACCAATTCTTTTAAAGCCCATTAAGATAAAGAGCTCACTTTTGGTCAATTTACAGCCCCTTCTAAGGCCTGATTAGGAGGATGATGTAACCTCAGAAATTCTTCTCAAAATTCATGTTCTTTCTTCATGGAAAAAAATTTGGAATTTTGTTTAGCTTTGACAACTATGAAAATAGGTGGTATTTCAAAGGAATATTAGTTAATTCATGATATTTAAAATATGTATTGAAGTTGTTTAAGTTTTTGAATTTTTTTTATTTTGATCTATCCCCATTAGATTTGAGAAGTACCAATGTTAATTACATCGAACAAATACTTGAATACTCTTGATTATTTATCATAACAATTCATGCACAAAAGACATGCATTCACAAAAATAAACATGTGGGGACAACGACTCCATGAACTTGATGGAATACAAATTTTACTATTTTGGATTTTGTTTATTTGATTTGGGACTTTGATTTGTTGTGGTTAAAATTTGGTATCTTCTATCCTTGAGATTCTTTGGGCTTATTTATGTTGATTAAAGTCTATTTGGTGAATTTTATTTGGTTTGTTTCTATTAGGCCTTGATGTCTTTTAACTTTAAGGTTTTTGTTTTGAATTTGGCTTCTTTATGTTTTGGCTTGACGCCTTAACTTGTTGTCTTTTAGATTTGATGTATTTTAGGGGCTTCCATTTGTATTTCAAGAGTTTGAATATAATGTTTTAGGATTTTGGTTCCATCTTGAACTTTAGATTTGCTCTTTCTTTGTTGGTGATTTAAGGCTTTAATTTCTTAAAGTTTCGGACTGTTAAACTTGGGAATCCTCTTATGTGGTTTGGATTTCAGATTTGAGATTCTAAAATTTTTTAACCTTTATATTTCAGATTTAAAATTTTGCGATCATGAGCATTTTAGTTCGAGATTTCAAACTTAGTTGAGATTTTGATATTTGAGCTTCTAGGTTTCAAGAAATTGAATCATACAAACCCCAAAACCAATGTATTGAGATTAAAGGGCCCATGATATTTAAAACAAGTGAACCTCCCTACAACACCTGATATGGGACAAAACCCACTCTCCAACACTCCCCTCATTATCAAGATAGGTAATGTGAATATGAGTTAGGATAATCAAGGATTATAAAGAGGTCATTGCCCTGCTTTGGTACCATTTTACAAACCCCAAAACCACGGTGTTGTGATTTAAGGGTCCAAGATATTTATAGCAAGTGAACCTCTCTACATCCACCGATGTGGAATGAAACCCACTTTCCAACATTGAAGTTTTTTGGTTTAAAGATTGATTTAAGACTTTCATTCAAACTATCATATTTGAAGCTCTTAATTTTGACCTTGCATTCTAGATTCATAATTTGATTTCAATGATGTTTGAATCTTAGCCTCATTTTTGACAAGTTTTTTTTTTTCTCTTCTCTCTTCTTTCTTTGGTTGTAATGATTTTAGATTGTTAGTGGTCTCCATTTAAAATTCTAGATCCATGGTACCTTGATGTAACCTCATAAAATCTCATTGATTTTTTTTAATTTTGGAAATTCACTTTCCTATTTAGATTTGATTTGATTTCATTTGACCTTAGCATTGACTTCTTAGGAAAATAAGTGATATCCCATAAAAATATTAACTAGGGTCCATGATATGCATAAAAATATAAATTGAGGTTGTTAAGTTCTTTAAAATTTATTTTGACCTCTCATCATCGGATAATGCGAATATCCGATGTTAATTACATCAAGAATACTCGAATACCCTTGATTATCCGTCATAGCAATACATGGAAATAGAAGAACATGCATCAACAAAAATAAATATTCAAACTTACACATAGGACAAACAACTCCATGAATTTGACGGAATGCAAACTGTTAATAATATTTTTTTTAAGATTTAATTTGGTTTGACTCAAGTTGAGTTTGATTTGAACTTGATTTAAGTTTGATTTGATTTCAAGTTGAATTTAATTTATATTATTCTTTTAATTTAGGCTGGATTAAGTCTGTTTGATTTCTTTTAGTTAAATTTATTTCATGGAATTTGGATTTGATGTGAGTTTTAATTCAATTTGAGGTAAATGAACTGGTTTACGAGATGTTTGTTGGTTTTGAATTCGGTTGGACTTGTTTAAAGTTGTTTATGGATTGACTTAAATTTAGTTCATTTTAGATTTGATTAGTTAAAGTTTAATTTTATTTTTTTTATTTGATTTGGGAGATTGGCTTGGATTTGTTTTATAAATGACTTATTGATTTAATTTAATTTGATTTGGGTTGAGCTTGAATCGATTTAAGTTTGTTGGAATTAGATTGCTTACAGGTTTCAAACTAGCTCAATTTGGCTCGAATTGAATTTCTATTTGAAATTTAACTTGTTCTTTGATTTGTTAGACCCGCTACCTTTCAGATTTGATGTATTGATGATTTTCTTAGTTTGAATTTTTAGGTTTGAAATTCTTATTATGATGTGTGGAATTTAATTTTAAATTTGGATTTGGCCGTGATTTGGTTTTGACTTGAATTAATGAATCTGTTTCGGGAGTTTAACCTATTTTTGATGTTCGGCAGATTGGAGATTACCTTTGAGTTTAAGTGAGTTGACCAAAGTTTATTGACTTATTCATTAAAATCTTTTATCTTCTGATCTGTTTTAATTCAGGTTTAGGATGTTCAGAATTCTTTGAAAAAAAAACTTAAAGATTCAAGAATTATTTGAATTTTGATTTGATTTAGATTGAATTTGTTTGTGAGGGGTGACTCTTACTTTGGGATTCTTTGAGACTGATTTGAGTTGATTAAAACTTCCTTTGTGATCTTGTTCAAGAAGATTTTTGAATTTAAAGCTGGTTGGTGTTTGTTGGGAATCTCTTTTAAAGATTGTGTTTTATGAACTTAGAATTAACTTGAATTCAGTTTGCAGGTTTGACATATTTTAAACTCTTGTTAACTTGTTATTTAAGCTTGATGGTCTGTGGGGTACATTTTAGACTCCATTCTGCCTTAACGTGAAATAAATCTGGTTTATACCATGATTAGATCATATCCAAGTTGTGGGGCTATTTCCTTCTTTGTTACAGGTTCATAACCATGTTTGAATGGGTTAAGATTAATCCATCTCTTAATTTATGATTTGCTCGGGGTTGTTTTTTTTTTATTTGGGGATTTGCCTCCCAGATTTTGATACCAGAGGATTTGATGAATTAATTTGAACTTGAAGTTTGAGATTTCAGGTTCCTGTGCTCTGTCCATTCTTGATTGTCTGAAAGAATTTTGCAAAGATCTGTGTTGCGTTTCTCTTTGAAATTCATCTTGAGCTAGTTTTAAGAACCGGATTGTATGAAGATTCAGGTTTTCACACTGAGGTTTTGATGCATGGTTTGGAATTTATTGACTCTTTTTCAATGGGAAGATGTGACTTAAGCTTTATTAGAACTTTCAGATTTTTTTTTCAGCTTCTGATGTGTTCGAACTATACATTGATTGAGAATCTTTGACTTTAAGCATGTTCCGGGAATTTGATATGCTGGGACACACAGAGGGCTTAATCGATCTTCACTCTGCACTCTCTTAGGCATTCAGACTAGGAAGTTTTTAATCCAGGCCCCTACGTCCAGGCTTATAGTTCTTCTTCTGGGCATTTGCATTCCATCGAATCAATAAGGCTATTGACTCCCTCATTAGTGCAAATCGGAAATAAAGTTTCCTGATTGTCCCTCTTTGAAGTTCATATGGTCCAGAAAGTATATCATTACAACTTTGACTCGTTTTGAGAACACCCCCACTCAATCCTTGATGTATACAGTGCCTGTCAATCTTTGAATGGAATACACCTGGTCTTACACAGACTTATGGGTATTTCTCTTTAATTTTTTTTTGAACTTCATTAGTATATAATCGGCTTATTGGCATGTTTGTCATACACGGCCTCATAACTTAATGAATACGGTATGACATTGGGGTCATTTAACGACCTTTGTATGTTGTGTGAACCTCTTTTTTACGTCTGTTCTTTTAAAAAGAAAGATATTTTTTGATATCACGGACTTATCTAGGAAAATAGATGATACCTAAAATATTAGGTAGTCCAGTGATAGTTTAAAAATATAAAAACCGAGGTTCGGGTTCTTTGAAAATTTCACTTTTTACCCTTCTCCGCCGGATGGTGTGAGTATTCGGCGTTAGCTTACATCGAGCAACGGCTCGAACGCCTTTGATTAACCATCGCGGCAACCTGTTTTTGGAGACATGCACATCCACAGAAAATGAGGAACTCAAAAGGGCAACGGCCTTTTGAGTCCGATGAGATGCAAACCGATTCGTTCGGGTTGATTTCATTTGTTTGTTGGTTGATTTTTGGATTGACTTGAAAGTCGGTTTTGTTGATTTTTGGGTTTTGAATCAATTTGTTTGATTGATTTGTTTGTTGTTTATTTTGGTTTCGATTTGGCTTTTTGATTTGGGTTTGACCGGTTTGGGTTGTTTTTCATTTCAATTTTGATGTGTTTGAAGTGTTTTAAAACATTGTGGGGTTTTGGTTTGATTGATTTTTGTTGTTGTTAACAATCTGAATTTTGGTTTAGATTTAGTTAACAATCTGGATTTTCTGTTTTTTATGTTGGTTTTGATCCACTTGGATATTCAAAGTGTTATTTATTTGATTTATTTTGGGAAGAAGTTCAGTGGATTTTAAGTGGATTTTCAAATTGTTAAAATCAGATTTTGAAGTTGGTTAGAATCTGTTTTGGTAGATTGCTTAAATCTGATTTTTTTATGTTGACATATTTAAATGAAATCTGATTTTTTTGTTATGGCAGATTTGACTTAAATCTGAATTTTATCTGTTTTGACTTGATCAAAATCTGATTTTGATTTTATGTGTTTCAAAACCGGTTTGGCTGTTGGATTAAACCGGGATAAGTTGAATTTCATATTTTTCTTTAATTCTGATTTTTTTCGTTTTGACTTTCAGATTTAATTTTCTGTTTTAGTTTTCTGTTGGAATTTCCAGATTTGGTTTGGAATGATTTTATTTTTGGTTTGGCGGTTTGCATCGCCTCCGATTCATTGGGCCACTATTGGGTGCCCAGTTTCATACATCAGACCTTGATATTGAAATCATTTATTTCATTAGGAGATGGAGTACATTGGAGTACAATGAGTGGTGATCATTCCCCAACTTAGGTTCTTCACCAGTTTAGAAAATTTTGGCATTACAACGGCATGCCAGATAGTTTCTAACTCGGCGAAGTTTACCCATCCAACAAGGCTAGTCAATGACTTAGCCAAAATTGGGGAAGGATCGACGGCTACGGGTGCTTTCCCGCGCCCTCGTCCGGATCGACGGCTACAGGAACGTGCCCGCACCCTCGTCCAAGGTGGAGTTCCCCGCTAGGGGTGAAGCTCCTTAATTTAAATATTACTTTTGCATTCTTATTTTTTTTTATTTTTTTTGAAGGCCACTCTGGGCTGGTCCATGTTCCATCGGCGTTCAAAGCCGGGCTTCAATTTGTAGGGCTCGAGGTGCCCATCTTGGTCTTCTTGGGCCGGAAGGGCCTGCTGGATTTGTGCTTGCGCCTCCATTGTCTTGATGACAGGGTAGGGGCCTGCCCAGACAAACGATCGGCCCGTCGTACGGATTTCGAAAGGGTCCGGGACATCCACCTCTACCCACCATTGTTGAAAAATGGCATATTCTGCTCCCTGGTTGAGTGCTGTAGTGTTGCCCACTTCTGGAGCTTCGTGGATTGGTCCTTCTTCTCGGAAAGCCACAAGGGGGCTGCTGGAAGGAACCTCGAGTTTGCTTGTTTATATTTGATTGAACAGGACCTGTTTGGGGTCTATCCGGCTATGCCAAAAGAGGGCTGTTTGGGACCTGTTTTGAGGTCAGTTTTGATGGGCCACAAGGGGGGCTGATCAGGTGGCCTTAATTAGGCCGAAAGTAGGCCTGCACAAGGGGCATTTCTGGGCCTGATTTGGGACCGATTTGGGGTCTGTTTGAGTGGGCTCAGGTGGGCCGGAATGGGCCTGCACAAGGGGCAGATCAAGGCCTGGTTTGGGCTCTGGTTGGGAACCGGACAGGACCTGGCGAGGGCCTGACTTGGAGCTGGTTTTAGGGGCCTGGTTTGGGCTGAATGGGGTCTGATTTGGAGACCGGCTGAGGCCTGTTTGAGGTCTGATTTGGAGACCGGACAGGGGAGGGCCTAGGACCTGGTTAGGGGGTCAGCTCAAGTGACCAAAATAAGGCCTGATTTGGGGTCTGAATTGGAACAGAACAGGGCCTGGTGTGGGGTCCGGCTGAGGCCTGTTTGATGGGGTTTTGGCTAGACCGAAGTAGGCCTGCACAGGGGCATTTCAAGGCCTGGTTTGGGGCCTGATTGAGGGTATGTTCGGGCAGATTCAGGTGGACCGGAATGGGCCTGCACAAAGGGCATTGTTTTGGACTTGCACGTTGGCTGTGTTGATGGGCCGCAGAGGGGGCTGCAAGGGTCTATATAAAGACCTGAAGATGGGCCAGCATGGGGCTGGGTATGGGCCGAGCAGAGGGTATGGATAGGCCTGTTTTTTGATGGCTGTAGGTGGGCCGAAATAGGTCCTTTCTGGAGGGATAGAAAGGGGCGAGAGCGACAGCCAGAATTGAGAAAAGAGCAAGCCCTTAAAGGGCTACATGGCTAAAGTATACTGCTCTCCCCTACCTGATCTTCTTCTCTTCTCCTTCTCCTTGGCCGCAGGCAGCAGGTGCAGGGGCGTAGCTTGGCAGCAGGTGCAGGCGGCAGTTGCTTGGCAGCAGGATGCAGGCGGCAGTTTAGCAGCCTCCCGGCGTCTGAAGTCCACCCTCCAGATGCTGGCGTGCCCTCCTCTTTTTATAGGAGATGGGGGGATATGAAAGGGCAGGCCAGGTGGTGTACGTACATGGCTGTTGGCCTCCCCCTTGGGGGTTACTCCATTTATTCCAATTTATTGACCTGCTGTCCCTTGACCTTCCCCCTTCACAAAACTGTTCAAATTGATGGGGAGACAGGTGGTTGGCGTGGCTGGGCTGCTGAGGTGGCAGAATAGCCAGTGTGGCACGTTCACACCAGGACTGTTCAGATCTGGCCCCAATGTGGGCCAGCAGGTGGGCCAGCGGGTGGGCCTGCAGGTAGCCGCGGCCCAGTCCCCCTCCTCTGCTGTGGGCTGTGCGCAGGGCTCCTCCATGAACCAGAATTTGCCCAATTATGGGCTGGCCGACCAGAACACATATTGGGGTGCCCAATTGGGCCTGATTTGACTCAATTATGGGCTATCCACCCTACGCTTAAGTCCATTTCTTCTTTGGCCCAATTGTCTTTTTTTTGGAAAAATATTGACGCCAACATATGTCTACCTTAAAAGAATCAAGAGGTGGGTTTAGAACCGACCAATCGATTTCCTTCAATTTGAAATTCTTTTAAGTTTAGCCAAGACCATGTGGTAGGTTTTTAGCCGGCTAGATACTTGCCTTGGTTTGTGAAATTAACTTTGTTTGTTTTATTATTTTTTAATTATGGGCAAGGTTTGCCATCTCGGATCTCGGCTTCGTCTCAAGAGGGTGAAAGAGAAGAGATCTCGGAGAGATCTCGAAAAAATCTCGGGAGATCGGATCTCGGATTCTTGGATCAAAATGTATATATGTATGAAACATAACATAATATCTTATAAAGATAGGAGTACATCAATGAATTTACATGAAAATATATAACACATTTATACATCAATTGTGTGAATGAATAATTACAAAGTACTCTTAATACCAAAAAAATAATCTTTGTGTTTCTAAAAGATTTAATCTTGTATACAATCTTATTTAAATACTAATATGGTATTAAACTTGTAGCATATTTTTATCCGCGATAGTATAAGTGATAGTGAGATATATTAATATGTTTACACTATCAAAAATGGGGGGAGTAGAATAGTCGCGGATTGACCTAGGGGGGTTGTCAGGGGGGCAAAGTCCCCCGAAAGGAATTTTTTGGTATATTATTTATAAATTTTGGGGGACTTTCCAAAAGGCGTTGGTCAAGTAGTGCCTTGTCGCCTAGGCGCCTGCCTTGACAACTATGGTATCAGGGGGGTAAAGCCCCCAGAAAAGAATTTTTTGGTATATTATGTATAAATTTTGGGGGACTTTCTAAAAGACGTTGGTCAAGTAGTGCCTTGTCGCCTAGGCGCCCGCCTTGACAACTATGGTATCAGGGGGGCAAAGGCCCCCGAAGAAATTTTCTTTTCGGACTAGACTAGTTGGGACGAGATCTCAGCAATCTCGTTTCTCGGCTCCCTTGGCGAGACCGAGATCTCGCGAGATCTCGCAAGATAGCATTCCATGATTATGGGTCAAGAGGTGTGCTTAAAGTCAGTCTTTTACTTTCCCATTTATTTTTGATTTTTAGGTTATGCCGAGATCATGTGACGGGTTTTTAGCAGGCCAGATACTCATTTCGGTTTGTAAAATTAATTAATAAATTTTTATTTAATTTTTAATTAGTTGTCTATCTTAAAAGATTTCATTCTCCTCTTTTTGCCGGTTTGATCATAAGCAGCCTCCTTTGGGGCCATATTCTTCTTCCTACAAGCCTTGTTTAGTGGGCCCAGACCCATTTTCTTCTTCCTGCGCCCGCCGGCCCATCTAGCGGGCTTCTCTTCTTTTCTTTTAACTCTTATAAGAGGTGGGCCCCACAACAGTTGACCGTGAGTCAACAAACCCTCATGTGCACCGCGGCCAGGCCGTCTCCTTTTCCCACTCTTTTTTTTGCTCATGGGCCCCGTCACATGTTGACGTGGACCAAAGTTTGCAAAAAATAAACGGCCGGCCCCTCCTTTCTCCTCCCGATCGGGCGACGGCACAGCAAGTGCGGGGAGCTCTCCAGACGGCTGGCATGCAGCTCCTCTCCTCCTCAACGGAAGAAGGCAGGGATCTCAGCGGCTATTACTCTCTCCGGCGGCGGTGGAGGTGGACGGGTGAAGAATACCTCTGGCAAGGGCAAGCGACATCTCCATCAGCATTAGGGCTCACGATCGGTGTCCTCCGGACGACGATGGTGATCTCGGAAGGTTCAGACGAGACCCCCGACAATGGCGATTGAGAAAGGTAACTGTGGGACTCCTCAACGATTCCGGTGAGCTTGGAAGCTCCAGACAACATTGTCGAGAAAGGTGACTCCGAACGGGTGAACCTAAGGGCTTCAAGCGGCGGCGCTGGAAGACAATGACTCCGGTAAATCTCTCCCGCTGGCCTTCTCTTCCTCCCCGATCTCCTCTCTTTTTTGACCTCAGAATCTCCTTGCTTCTCTCGATGCTTGAATCCCCTTGTTCGTAGCCTTGGCCAGGCTTATATAGGCCTCGACGGCCCCCCCTGCTCAGAAACTCTTCCGTAACACGGAGTCCAGCTCCGAGACGGACTCGGAGGGGGTTCGAAGTAAGCGGCCTCGTCTTGCCTTGCTCCCACTGATCTTATCTCCTTCTATAACCGTTTGCCTCCCCTTCTGCCATCGGAGACCTTCCAAAAAGGCGACGTCCAGCTCTGAGACGGACTCGGAGAAAATCTGCAGTGAGCGGGATTGACTCGCCTCCCTTCCTCAGCTTATCCGGGCTTTCTTTTAGGGGAGTTTGTCCTTCCGTACAAGGACTCTTACAACCGGAGTTGGTCTTGGAAAGACATCTCACCGAGATTCCATTCCAATCCTGATTTCTTCCCTTTTTTTTCTGACTTACCTCTGGTTCGGAGCATTCCCGCGTACGTCCTCAGACGTCCCAGGGCCATTCCGAGAATAAAATTTTTCTTTCTCTTCTCCCCTTTTTCTTAACAACTTCATTGCCTGAACTGAGACCGGCATTCAGGCCTTTGATCTGCCAGCTCTTTCCAACTCCTGGGCCTTCGTTGTGAGCTACATCAAGGAGCTCACACCCTTCATTGGTCTTACTGCCGCCAGCACAGGTGTGCAACATTTTATTTATTTGAATCATATGTCATTCATGGGAACACTACCAACAGCTGATAAGTTGATTAAATTTGTGGGTTCCATTTTGTTAAGAAGCCATCTATCATGAGATTGAATATGCTAGTGTATATGCATATGCCCTTTGTGCATATTTTTTTGAAATTTCACAATCTGAACAATTAAAGGTAATCAATCACCTTCATATTGTCTCTTCAATAATTGTGAAATTTTAAATTGCCAACAAGTGCCCCCCATGGGTGATTCCCTAAAGCCAAAGGTCGCCAGGGAATTGACCGTGCAAGACTTTTATGTCATTGCCTTCCATTTATGTTTGTACATCATGGCTTCGCCTTGACGACTCCTAATCTTTTAATAAGTGCACCATGGTTCGACAAAGAGTCTCTTGCGTCCATTCTCCTCAGCTTGATGCTGATGTTAGGAGCACCTCGAGCGACACTTGTCCCTCTTCTGGGAGTGGCTGTCATATGGCATCACTCATGCCAGCTCCCAACCATTTATCTCTGAGTAGATTTGGACAACGTGATTATAACTTGGCTACCCGGGAGCACCTTGGCATCGTGCCTGACACATGACACGTTGATCTTCAACTTGTTCAGCATGGACACAAACACTTTACATATAGCCGGCCAGCTTACTATCTGCCTCACTATCCTTCTGAAAAGGCATTATTAGAGTTTATCCGGCGCTCTTCTCCTTTGGGAAACACAGATACTGACTATATGTTTGTAGAAGAAAAGCATAGGCTGGAGTGTGCTATATTACGGGATAGAGATAATTTTGCAGGGTACTGTAGCATTCTCATATCCTTCCTTCCCTCTTGGCTTGCAACATCACAAGTGCTGTCCACCCAGTCTTCAATTGGGTTTACTAGATGAATTCCAAGACAAATATTTTACTTCTCGTGACTTTTAGCTTAGACATGGAAATTGAACTGGACTTGCTATTCAGATTGGTCCAAACGACGCACTGGGTTATTTTTGCTGTCAAATAGCTTCCGTTTCAATGAAGAAGGCTACAATGGACATTGCTTACTTGATGACATTCTGTCTCATAACATAGACAGTTGGTATGACTGCCTTTCTGTGGAGCGTTCTCACTGCCCACAGCCTGGAGCATGTGAATGGCTCGAATACATCTTGGCCAACTTTGGCACCCGTCTGGAGCACACTGTTTGAGGAGTGCTATCGGCACCACTTTATATGACTACCCATGCTATGATGGGTATATTCAAGCACTAGCAGAGCGCTTTAACAGGTGCTGGAATACATTTGGCACAGTAGAAGAGGAAACCTCCTTGGATTTATAGTCTTTTCATATGATTTCTGGGCTACCAATCCATGGGGAGTCCTATGAAGAGATTGTACTGGATGATCTCCATAGATGTCAAACTAGTGAACAAGGCAACTATGACCTTTCTTATTGTCACCAGTATTTAATTAAAGTATGGCGTGACTTAGCTCATCTTGGCAAAGGATGACCATGCTGATGGTGTACATCAAGTGATCTGTGACACTTGGCTTCATTTCTTCTATGGCAGCCCATACTGTTACCACTACACTTTTGTGAAGCCCGTAAGCAGAGGATTGGTTATGCTCGCCTTGAGAGGCCTCGTGTTGACAAGCGGTACACTGGCACAGTAGCTCGTACAGAGACTGAAGATTTATGGGATCTTGGGGAGATTACTCATCTTGCAGCATACTTGGCCTACTAGCTAGTGACATTTGCCATTCCTTTTGAGGATGCCATTATTATAAGGCCAGGGGTTCTATTTCCTTCTTGTAGATTGGCTTATGGAGTTAGACTTGCCATTGCCCCGACTGCTTTAGTTGCGATCTATCATTCTTTTAGGTCAATTTCTTCTCACCCCTTGCCTCGAGATTGTAAAATTGTATTTGCTACTCATTATGTTAGTGTATGGGCAACATCTCTATTTGGCGGGCTTCCTCCACTCAGGGAAGAATTTGATCCCCATAATGCATTGATATATAGATTCATTGGTAGCCCTTGCCCACAGCAGCAGGAAGAGCTTATTACTGGGCGGAAGTTGTTGGCTACACTTCCTGCAAAAGGTGCTACAGGTTTAAAATTCAGCCATTGCTCAATTGGGCATCGACCCCACTCGGTTAAAAAGCATGGAGATCATTTCATGTGGGTGAACCCTCTTTTGAACAAGTCCCGCGAGTGGGCTGCCTGGGAATGGTTTCTTTGCATCCGAATGAGCACCTTAGTGTTTCGGCATGGCAGTTGCACTATCTTGGAGCTGTACTACCCTTTTCGGTTCAGCCAGAACTTTGGGTATGATCAGGGTATTCCTCCAAATGCTGATTTTTCCATCACTTCTCGCGTATATACACAGTTGGATAACCATCTTGTTGCAGCGGAGTGGTGGAATTATTTTCACCGATCAGAGCCGAAAGGTGATATAGATATCCCTCCACTAGGCACTACTGGGGACTTTGATGTTGTGTATGGCAATTGGTGGTCCCACAGGAGCCAAAACTATCGAAAGCTACTAGCTCCCATTACAAAGGTTGAGACAGCCTGCCTGGTCATAAAGAACTGCGCTCTTCCAGAAATTGGTGTGAACTTCCTTACTCGCCACTATCGGTGCCGCAAGGACAAGTTGTTGGCATGGTACAAATATTGGGAGACAAAGGGTGTGCTACCACCGATTCCTCGCCATGTCTATAACGGCCCCTTGGTGGAGCCGCTCCTCTCTTCTCGGTGTGCACAACGACCTCCTCCTCCTCAGCCGGTGGATTGGTTTAGCATGCTGGTGGCTGATTGTATAGGCCATCGTCAGGTCCCTTTAAAGGAGGCCTTGCCACCCACCGACTCTATTAGATGCTGGTGGAACATTTGTGCTGCTTAGTATCTTCTTGGGGCCCTCTTGACGACGCCCTTGACATAGAGCAGGCTTCTTATTTTCGTGAGATAAAGATGACTGTCATGAGTGCTACTAGCAAAGTGGGACGAGATGCCGGGCTGTTGACCTCTTGGCCTCCCCACTTGCCATTATCAGGTATAAAGCCCTTACTTATACTTTCTTCAGCTATATCATCAATATGTGACTCATTTTCACTCTTTTGACTTTTCTTCTTCAGAGACTAGTTCATTTGGTGTGAAGAGGGTGGCCTCAAAGCTTGCGGGGTCTTCTAAGTCTCGGAAGAGGACCTGTGAAGAGAAAAGACTTCCATCCCCTATCCCTGTGGTGGAGATTGTTGGTATGTAGCTAAACTCTTCCTTGTTATCTATATTGCATATATCAATGTGATTTTGACAGCCCTATTATTTTTGCTTTTCTTGTAGAGTCTTCTCCTGCTAGGGAGGCCCTTAACTTCAGTCCACCACCACCTGCGAGGGTAGATGCTAGTGGTGAGGTACCTGTTGTTCCAGCGTCGGGGGAAAGACTTTTCTTAGACTGCCATGCAAGGGGCTGATTTGACAAAGGGATTGTCTCCCATCGATGACCAGCCAGCTACCGGCCTTTTTACCCCGAGATCTCCCTCTCCGATGGCCTCATTTCCTGTGGTGGGAATGATTCAGATGCCGAGGAGGAGATGGATGTATCCACCCCATGTTTGGAAGAGCCGAATGCATAAGCCATCTTAGTAGCGGGTAACATCCCTTAACCCGCTTATGTTTCAAACATGTATTTATCATGCCTTGATGATTGCCTGCTTTTCTTTTCTTCTTGTATGGTGCAGATGGCAAGATTACTCCCTTAGTTCTGGCAGCTACCGACCCTTGTGAGGGTACCACTGTCAAGGATACCAGCCTTGAACTAGTCGACCTTCCTCTGCCTCCCACTGTTGATGGTATGCCATTGAAATCTAATTTCTGTGTCATAAAAATTTGATCACTATTCTTATTTGTGCTTATTGCATTTACGTCCATTTTCTTTTTGCAGTCACAGTGGCCATCGGACGACCAACAAGCTATCTCATTTGAGGCTCGGCCAGTGTTGGGCATTTCTTGGCCTGCTACCCTGCCTACTAGTGTTCGGTTTGCCGAGTACATGGGCAAGGGGATGATTGAGGCCTTAGAGGAGTTATTGGATCCTCTGCCATCCGAGACAGAATTATGGACTGATTTGGAGCATATGACTTCCTCCTACCACTTTCTTGGCTGTGCCATGGAGCCCTAGGCATCCGCAGTTGAGACATTATGGAGCCAATTCTGTGATCGGCAGAAGGAAGCACAGTCCCACCTGTGTAGGCCGCTGGCTCCCTTCGACATCTAATCGTCTTGCTCTGGCAGTAGCACTCAAATATCTTGCCTTCCTTCTTCTTTCGTCATCCTCTCTGGCCTTAGCCCTATTAGAATGCATGACTCTCCTCATCTCTACCTCCTATTCATCATTTGAAGATGATGAATCAATTTGTACATAAGCTTATGACTTTCCTTTCTTACCCATTCCAAATATGAGATCAATGTCTTTCCCTCAGAGCAAGTTAGCATGCAGTTCGGCTATGTGCTCAATTCTAATCTCTTTGCGATGCTCTCCTGATTAGATAATCTCTCATTTCTTCCCTCAACTCAGTCAGGATTGTATCGCACTTTTTCACATTCCCACCCACACCAAGTATATATCTCTTGACGCAATAAACACCTCTATTTATATCCTTTTAACATGATTTATATCTTACCATGTTCTTCCCCACATCCAATATGCACCCATGCTGCCATTCAATGTCCTTTTGCCCAGTGGTAACTTACTCCTTGTCAGACATTTTACCTATACATACAACACGATAATAATAAAATTGAATCAAACTTTAAAAAAAAACAGTCACCCTCAACTTTAAAGGGGTGATCTCCCTCCCCTTTGGGCATGGGAATTATTCACCTCTTCAGAGGCAACCTGTAGTGACCCTAGAACACCCCTTCGGGGGTGATTAAATCCTTCATTGGGGAGGGGAGGGGGAGGGGGAGGGAAAATCAGGGTAAAGGGAGGTACTGGAGGGTGGATTGGGGGTAGGGAGGGCAGATCGAACCAGAGAGTTGGGGAAAGAAGAACGCCAGAGGGGAGCCCTAGATAGGGGAAACCTATAGAAGAGAGAATTGGGGGTGGGCGTGGGGGTGCGGGAAGATCGGACCAGAAATGGGTCTTTGATAGACCCCTTATGTGAACCATGATTGCAACTAATGGGAAATATTTTGTGGTTTGCTCTCTCTTTGATCTCTTCTTTTCATCTTCTCCTTTCTACATTTTTATTTGGCATTCATCTCTAGGCAATGAGATAAGCAATATCATTAAGCGGTTACTCCTCTTATAATTTCTTTAATGTCCTTCTCTTTTTCTACGTGTTGGGGATGAGCGGAATCACCAAGGGGCTACTCCCCTTGTGATCTTTCTATTGTCTTCCTTCTTTGTCCCGGTGCCAGAGATAAGTGGAATCACCAAGGGGCTACTCTCCTTGTGATCTTTCTATTGCCTACATTCTTCTTATGTCTTCCCCTTCGGTGTGCAGCAAGTGGAGGGTGGAACCCTCTTTTTCTCCTTTACCTCTCTTCTCTGCTTAAGAGACTGTTTGAGGGTCTGTTTTGACATGTTTAAGGGGTCTAAATAGGGAATGGACTGTCCTATCAAGGACTGTTTGTGGTACAAAAAGAGACTTTTGAGAATTTAGGCTAGGGATTCTTTAGGTACGGACCAAAGGGTTTCTGTGACCGATTTTGGGGGGTCTTCAGAAACTTGATTTGAAAATTCAAAGGATCTATTTTGGGGCCAGAATAGAGGGATATACAGACTAGTTATACAGCTAAAAGCAGGAATTGGTTTCATCACTTTCATGTACCTTAAGAGGGCCATCCGAAACAGATTTTATGAGTTGGTTTGGAAATATTCGGGACCTGGTTTGAGGGATGGATATTATGGCTGTTTTAGGGTCTAGATAGGGACATCTGGGACCTGTAACAGTGCCCATAATCAAGAAATTTCATGGCCTGTACATGGCTGAGATAGGGTATGGTTAAGAGGCCAAAATAGAAACTATTTTTAAGGACTGTTTAATATGGCAGGTTTGCCGCAGGCAACCCAACCCCTTAAAAGGGCTTGAAAAGGAGGGTTTACACCATAGCGATAAGAAAATCATAGTTGTTGTAGTAAGGGAATGGTGAAAGGATGCGTAGAGCCTAGAGGTAAAAAAAGATTTTGAGGATGGGGAAGGATGGGAAGAGTGCACTAACCTCATCTTCATTGTTTCCTCACTTTTCATCTCCTCTTTTGGTTGTGGCAGCAAGATAGGAGTGGCCTCCTTCCATTTTTCTCCCTCTCTATTGGACCTTCTAAGGGTGGTGCGCAGCAGGGAGGGCTCATGCCAAGAGAAAATTTTCAGCTGATTTTCAAATGGCCAGTCCTGCTATTTTGTAGAGAGAAATGGGAGATGAAGGGGTGAAGAGGAGTAAATGGTCAAAGTGATATTTGGACTTCCCCATGTGCCCCTCCATTCTTCAAGGGTGGCTGACCATAAGAGAAGATACATGACTTTAATGCCTTCCCATCCTCCAAGGGTGGCTCCTTTAAGAGGGCATTAATGGACTTGATGCCATTAAGGCAATGCTATGACCCTCTTAATTGAAGAAGTCTCTAGAATGTATTAAGGTGGCAGGAGGTGAATGTGAGAATATAACGGGCAGGGTTTGGCTTGCGCAAAAGGTCTGATAAGTGGGTTGTAATTAACTTTCAAATGGACCTATTTTGGAGTTAAAATACAATCCATTAATAACATAAAGAGTGAGTTGCGCAAAGGGCAAGAAATAAACTTTCACTGATATCAAAAATAGCCCATTTGAAAGTTGAAACACAGCCCAATAGATGTATACAATGTGGGCTGCTAAATTGACCTCAAATTGAGTCAAAATTGACATTTAATAGACTTTATTTGAAACAAAATGCAGCTCATTAAGTATAAAGAAGATGGATTGTGAAAATGAGCTTAATCTTGGGTTATTTCACACTGATTTGAACTTAAAGTGGGCTTAATTGATGGGTTAAGTTTGAGAATTGAACCTTCATTTGGCCAATTGACCGTTGCATTGGATTCAATCCAAAACAAATATTTTTTATTTTTTAAAATTTTTGATGCCAACAGATGATCAAACTGATTTTCAGCTCATTCTTCAGAGTTCCTTTTACAATTAATTCAAGGGCCATTCGGAGTCAGCCCTAGTCCATTTATGGGAGATTCCAAGGCTTGTCTAACAGCCCATTAAAAGCTTATTTTCAAGTCCCCAAGCAACAAAATAAAAGGTTGTTAATGGTTACCAACAGCCCATACGAGGACTAGTCCCAAGACTCATTTACAGTCCATTTTAAGGCCTGTTAAAAGGGCTCAGTCACATCAATTTCTTTCCCATTTTAGGGCCGTCCATAGTCAATTTCAGGCCCATTTAGAGCCACCTTTCTTCCTGATGTAACCTCAAAAATCTAAAGATTTTATTTATTTTGGAAATTCATTTTTCTTTTGAATTTGAATTAGACCTTAGCATTGACTTTGTAAGAAAATAGATGATATTTCATAAAGTACTAGCTAGGGTCAAAATTATATGTTGAGGTTGTTAGGTTCTTTGAAAATTTGTTTTGACCTCTCCCCGTCGGATGGTGCGAAGATCCGACGTTAATTACATCGAGATTTCTCGAATACCCTTGATTAAGCGTCATAGCAATCCATGGAAATAGAAAACATGCATCCACAATAAACATTCACACACATAGGGACATGGGAGAAAACAATCCCATGAAATTGATGGAATGCAAACACTCAATTTTTAGTTTGAATTTGATTTGAATTGAGTTGGTTGAATTAAATTTGTTGGTTTGGATTTGATTTGAGTTGAATTTAGTTTGAGTTGAATTTAATTGGTTGAATTGCTTTTCGTTTGGGTTGGAGTTAGATCTGTTTTAGTTGAATTTAGTTTGTTGATTGCTTTTGGTTTGGATTGGAGTTTGATTTAAGTTTGTTTAGAATGAGTTTGTTCGGAATGAGTTTGTTCGGAATTTATTTGAATTTGGCTTGTTCATTTATTTAAGTTTGGTTTAATTTGAATTTGTTGATTGATCTTAAACTTGATCTGAGTTTGATTTAATTTGTTTATGGATTGATTTTTAATGGGATTTGGGCTTAACTTGAGAAATATGGTTTGCTGGAATGGGTTTGGCTTTGGGAAATTTGGGTTACATTGAATTTGGCTTAAGTTTGTTTTATTGGATTTGTTAGGATTCAGTTGAGTTTTGCTGGATTTGGGGAATTTAATTTGAGTTGGGTTGATTACAAGATTTGTTTGATTGAAGTTAATCTGTTTGAATTGATTGATGAAGTTTTGTTGGATTAAATTTGTTTGAGTTTAATTGAATCTGGTTGGTGCTTCCGAATTTCAGATTCTCTTTTCTTACTTAGAATTCTGCAGGTCCACAATTTTCGGTTCCTTGTTTAGATGTGAGGTTCAAATTTTGATTGAATTTTTTAATTTGAATATGCTGGGATTTCAATTATTTTCAGACTTCTGCAAAATTGGCAGATTCTACTTGGCGCATGCATTTTCTGATTCAGATTTCAAGCTTCTGATTTAAGGGATCTGATTTTTGAATTCAGACTTGGCAGACCATAGATTTTAAATTCTGCGGATTCCAGATTTCAAGTTCCCAGATTTCATAAAATTTTCAGATTCTGGATTCTGCAATTTACAGATTTCGGCTAGCCAGCTTGGATTCAAATACTGCACATTCAGAATATCAAACTCCAGATTTCTGCATTTTTAGATTTGCAGGCCTTCTGTACCAATTCAAACTTCAGATTTCTGATTTCTAATTTTCAGAATTTTCAATTTGCAGATTTTTTAGTTCTGTGTGGATTGTGTAGATTTTAGGATCTGACTTATTCAATTACTTGGCTTGAGTTCTGTTTTGAATTTGGCTTGAGGGTTCAGTGAATTTCAGATTGGTGATTCAATTGGTTTCTTTAGGTTTGGACTTCCTTTCTTTACATATTTGGGCCCCTTGCAGAATTTTTTATAGTTTCGGATCTTGCAAGCTCAGAATTGCTGCACTCTTATTTCGGATTTTGGTTGGAGGTCCTGATTGGTAGATCATGGCTTGTCACCTGGTTTGGTTGAGGATTGTATTTGGGACAAGTTGGAAATTTGTAGATTGGGGTTCATGATTCTCCAATTTCAATTTAGGTTCAGTTTTCAGAATTTTATGTTTGTTACCTGAGTAAAGTTCAGATTTTATCTCTAAATGTGAAGTTCGGATTCTGAATTCAGATTCTGTTCCAAATTTCGGATCTCAATTCAGGTTCAGAATTCAGATTCTATATATTCCAAAATTTCAGGTCCAGACTCCAGATTTTTACACATGTTTCAGATTTTAAAACCCTAGATCTTATAGATTTCAGTTTTTTTTTCTTCTTCTTTTTTTGTATGTTTCAGATTTCAGAAATGTGGAGTTCAGATTTTTGTTGAAGCTTCAATTTTCAGATTGCAGATTTCGGATGTACGGATCCCCTGCAGACTTCAGATTTTTATGTGGATTCTGCACCTCAATTCTCAGATTTCAGAATTTTTTTTTATGTGGGTTAAGTTCAGATTACAGATTTTTAAGTGGATTGAATTCAGACTTCATATTTTTTTGTTCAAATTTCAGATTTCGGTTTTTACCTTATGCAGAGACCTGATTACAGCCCTCGGCTCCCTGCAAAGTTCAGATTTTGATCCTCTTCAAAATTCAGACTCCAGAGCCTGCAGTTCTGCACCCTTAATTGATTTCTAGATTTTTTAAATGGGTTCTGCACAAATTCAAATTTCAGATTTTCAGATCTTCAATGAGTCAAGTTCCAATTTCAGATTTTTAATCTCTGAATTTCAGAGGTAATTCAGATTTCAGATTCTGCTTTAGATTTCAGTTTCAAGTCTGTTGTCGGTTTGTGATTTTTACAGATTGACGGATTTCAGATTTTTAAATGTTCAGAATTTTTTTTTTTACAGTTTTTCAGGCTTTCGGATTACAGATTTTCCCCCCATTTCTTATGTTTGCATTCCGATCATTTCATGAGGTCATTGCACTCCCTTTTTTCATTGAATTTGCACCGAACATAATACAATATCATGACATCCATTCTATCAACTTGCTATCAATCATCTGTTGATCTTGAGATCAATTCGAATTTGTCTTGAATATGTCCAGCCTTTAATAGGCATCCCGGAATTTGTTCAATGTCTTGAAATTGAGCATGTCCCGGTCTTTGATAGACTTGTGGGAAATTAGCTCATGTCGATTCTTCCGACTCCTTCATGAGTTGATGAGTTGTTTGTCAAACCGGTGAGACATTGGGGTTTGTCAATGACCTTTGTATGTCCACCTTAAAAAGAGGGTCAGGAGGTGGGTTTAGAACCGGCCTCATGGTTTCCCTTTGTTTTGAATTCTTTTAAATTAAGCCGAAGCCATGAGGTGGGTTTAGAACCGGCCTTATGTTTGCCTCGGTTTGTTTGACTTAAATGGATTTTTATTTAATTTAAATTGATCGTTTGTTTTATTATTTTTTATTTTTTTTGAAATTAATTGTGGGTCAGGAGGTGGGTTTAGAACCGGCCTCCTGGTTTCCCAGTTAACTTGAATTCTTTTAAGTTATGCCGAAGCCATGAGGTGGGTTTAGAACCGGCCTTATGCTTGCCTCAGTTTGTTTAAATTAAATCGATTTGAAAATTTAAATTTCAATGGCCATAGTACTGTTCATCCAGGGCAAATGGGCTTCATGGGCCCAGCCCAGCACTTTTGGCCCTACGCGGATCTCCTCCTCTTCTTCTTCTTTTTTTTTTAAACACCTTTTCCTGGTGGGCTCCACCACCTTGTTGACCCACTGGTCAACGGGCTCACGCAGCCAACTGCGCGCATGCGGCTCCTCTCTTCTTCTTTTTTTCTCTTTTTTTTAACAACTCTTCTATGTGGGCCCCACTGCCCCAGTTGACCCCGGGTCAACTGGCCACCTGCGCGCGACCGCGCGGCTCTCACGCGGGCCCCCACCCTCCTGCACTGTTGATATGTCCTCCGTGGACATAAGTCGGGGGAAAAATCCCCCGACCTCTCCTCTCTTCTCTCCGGGCAACGGCGACGGCGGACCACTCCGGCCCCTCCTCCCGACAGCGATTGCGGCAGGCTCTCGACGGCTATCGGGGGTCTCGGCGGTCCCAACCTTGAGGGAGGACAACCCCGACGGGAGGAGAAGAAGAACACCTTGACGGCGGCTCCGGGAGAGGCACGGCGGTTCGACGGCGGTGTGAACGGGAGAAGGCGGCTCCGCAGGAAGAAGGAGAAGGAGTTGACGGTGCGTCCGGGAGAGGTAAATCTCCACCCCGCCTTCTCTATCTCTTGCGGCCTCTCTGTTGGTCGATTGGTAGCTCTTCTCTCTCTCTTCCCTTCTGCCCCTCTGCGCGACTGCCTCCGGGGGGTTTTATAGGCCCCTCGGCTCTCCCTCTTCTGTTAGGAAGCTTACCCAACAATGCCTCCCACTCCGAGGCAGACTCGGGGAGATCCAGGATTTGCGGGATCGACTCCCTTCCGCGATTGAACACCTGCCGTATTGTGGCATCCTAGTCCGTGAAGGACTCTAAACAGCTCGGGACTAGGAGACGACCCATATAGGTCTGTTTAGGTAGTTTTCCCCCGCCCACAGGACTTCTTTCCCCCGGGTGAATCTGAGCCAGCGTGGGAGATTTCTTCTCCCCGGTGAATTTCTCTCTCTTTTTTTTTCGACTGATTCGTTCAACTCATCTCCCGCCGGAGTAATCCATTTTATTTCCCACCCCTCCTTTTTATTTACATTCTCTATATTGACCGGATTTGTTCAAGGCCCTTTTCAACAGGCCACCAGACCAGCAGCGTACCCGACCCCTCTCTAGGTTGAGTTGATTATACACGATTCAGAGCTGCACCCCATCTCTGTGTCCTGACTTAGGGTAACTTCTACCAGCCATTTTGGGGTAGACCACCCTCTTTGTTTATTTGTTTAGGCATTGAATTGCCTGTCTTCATCAACAGTACCCATAGGTTGACCGTTATACCAATTTCAGCAAATTTTAAATTTTCGAAAATCCCTAAAGCTGATGACCCCCCTTTTTATTTGAAAATGTGGGTGGCAACACTTCCCCACCTAAAAAGTGATTACCGGCCCATTTTCTTAAGTTCATCTTTTTTATCTCATTGACAACAATTAAAACAGTTTTAAGGGGGCTAAAATCATCTCGATGTAGTAACGTATCTACGTACACATACATGCAAACAAATACATGCACCTGTGCAACCAACTAGATAGGTGATGAAGGCCTTCCTGATGGGATTAATCCCCTATTGAAAGACTAAGAGACTCTAGAGGACAAGAAGATAAATGCCTTTCAGAGGGCTTGTGTAATAGCCCCTCTTTCTTCATCTTCTCTCCCAAACGTAATCAGAAAAAAGTATAGAATTCAAAGAATTCTATGTCTGCTCAGAGCTAAGACCTAAAAAACTTTTGGGAGGATCAACGGGCCAGCCCTAAATCAAAACATTTTTAAAGCCTTTCAAAAGAAATTTAATTTCTATTGGCAAAGTCTAAAAGTAGACCAAAAGAAAGGTCACCCAAGTGCCCTTACATGTGCCATGTGCCAAAAATAGGCCATGAAATAGGGCACTGGCTGCCAAATGGGCAAAATAAGATTTTACATGGACCTGCATATGGGCTTCTAAACAGTCCTGATACAAGCCATTTAAATGCTCCCTAAAGTCGGTTAAAAATGAACCTACAATAGGTCCCAAAACAGGCTCCGATAGAGCCTCAAAATGCCATTGAACAGCCATTGATATGGGCATGAAATGGGCCACAGATTGGTCCTTTAATTGAAATCATATCAAGTATAGAAAGGCAATGCTGAAGGCCCCTTCAATGCCGAAGACGCCTGCAAAACAAGACAGTCTTGAAAACTCTAGAGCCCCAAAAGGCTCTCCCACAAAGAGGAAAAAAAACAAGATCAATGGTCATTAGATAGACAAGTGTCGATTCCAATCCAATCCAGAGAGGATCGGAGGAATAAGCTGATTTCATGGGAGAAACACCAATCTAATCTGAATGGATCAATTCTTCAAAAAAAGGTAAAAGTAAAAGTCATTGGTAGATGCAGTCCACATCAAATTTTGGTCTGATCTAACCCTTTTGTGGTTAAATTGATGTAGGAATCCTGTGCGAAGGTGGCACTATGCACTACGCCTTTCCTACCCGATACCCGGTACAAGTAAATCCCATAACTTTATCTAGTCCCATATGACATTGCATATTTGATGCTTTTAAACATTAGATATTATATCATCGAATTAGATGGACCAGAGATGACCTATATGGTGGGGAAGACATAGGGGATGCTAGCCCTAAAACAGATTCCAATGGAATTGTCTCTAGATCGGCCGATTAAGATAGTTCTAGGTACAATTTTGATTGTTTCCAGCTGATTCAAGGGGATTCCGATCTTGGATCAGACTCCCCCTACAATCAGATTAGCTTATGCCAATCCAATCAAGAGATCAACCAATTCCAATTCAGATCCACTGATTCCGCAAACAAGGATCCCTTCTCATTTATTTCCTTAAAAAGAGAAAAAAAAAAGCTACGTACACAAAACAATGGGGAGATGTTATTTAAATCAAATACATGATGAGTTATGCATATAAAATCATGCAAACATGCATGCTCAATAGTCATGTAAAAGGATGCATAATAATGAGGATGCATATTTAAATATGCTAAGATGCCCTAATTACAAAATTCGTTGCATAATTAATGAGCTTGCATATTTATATACGTTAATATGCTCAAATTTATGCTAATTGAAGAATTAAACAGGGATAAATGTGTAAAGATCTTACATACTCATAAATTCATTAAAATCATATCCCAAGGTTAAAGAAATGATACTTAGGGTCAAATGACCATAATGATGCCAAATTAACTCCTTAATATGCCTATGGATAATTGTCAAATCATATCTTAAGGATAGGGAATAAGATCACGGCTTATTTATTCCTCTAAATCATGAACATTGAAGGAGAAATAGATTAGCAACAGCCCATTATGAGAGTCAAAATGGCATCCTCCCCAACAACAACACCGAGTGCATCCAACTACTCCACAAGACAGCTTTATACCAACTCCTAAACTAAAATCTATACCAGTTGGTACTGAAAGAGAAAGGACAGTCCTTGCACATTGCCTATCTAAAAAATAAATGCACTCAGTTATGAAGGAAGTCTATAGAAGATTAAGCGGAGGTCGTCAATATGGGCTAAAAAAATATCATAATCAAGCTCAAATGTTCTTAGTAGCCAAGAATGTATCATGATTGCAAAAAATATGGCATGACATACCATAAATGTCAGGCAATTGGGTCTACACCAACAATGCCAATTTGCCTATTTACCAAATGGGGCATGGATATTATAGACCTATTAAAATAGTTCATAGAAGGCTGCAAGTTCATACTAGCAGCCACGAATTATTTCTCATTGTTGGCATCAAAGTTTTCTAAGTACAAAAAATCAAAAAAATTTGGACACTGAAAAAAAAGAGAGAAGAGAATAAAAGAGAAAATGGTGGAGCCCACCTTAGTGGTCCAATGAGTTGGTTAGGTCCAATAAGGCTAAATGAACCCGATAAATCAAATGATGGCCCAAGAACTCTCAAGAACTCTCAAACAACACTGTTTAGCTTGCTCAACTCAAATTCAAGTGATGTCAAAGTTAGTTTGGGAATCTGACTCAAATTTGGCAAGTCAAAGACAAAATGATGCAAATGGGCTTTGAAAAGGCCTTTGACAGACTTAATAGGCCCGAATGGCCAAGAAAATGGGCTCATTGCATAATCCCGGTCATAAGTTTCGCAACAGTGTCCAAAAACATGGAAAAAAGATACCAAAATATAAAAATGATTGTTTTTCCCTGATACACCGGGACAAATCGGGGCAAGTCCGGAAACATCCGACACCATCACAATATCTATCTAAGATATAGTTGGACAACACTCAAGACAGATAAAAAAAAATCTAATCAACAACCAAAAAGTTATTCAAGAAAAATCAAATTTGGACAAGTCCATGTTTCATACCTCATGGGCAAAATGGTCCAATTAGCTACCGATTTCGGCCCGTGGACCAAATATTTCAATTTCTTGTTCCAAGACTTTGATCTCAGGAATATTCGTGCATCAAAATGAAATTCGGCTGTGGATTTGATTTAATTGCATTTAATTGTAATTTTTGGAAGTATCGATTGCCAAGATCGCACCGATTGAAAAATCGATAAAATCAAGGATTCAATGCAATTTAGGAGATGCCGGCCACATATCTTGATGGAGAACAAGATCAACAACCATCGAAGTATATTCTAGATTTTATCGGGCAATTTCAAAATTTATTTAATTAATTCCCATCAGAATTAATACCGACCGCTGGATTGTAAGTGTTTTGATGACATTTAGGTCGAATCTGACCTGAGAATACCCAGCTACCATCTTCTTTGAATGGTTCAATGCACCAGCCCAACTTCCCCTATTTTTCTCCTTCAATTTAGGAGGTAGTTGAGGGAACTTATTATCTCATTTATCATGACATTTAAAAAAAATCAAAAGTAGAGTTGAAAAAGAGGGAGGTGCACAAGGAGTTTCAGCAGGATCCCTGCCAGCTTGGTAGGCACGCATGCAAGAGGGATTTCCCAACCCATCCTCATTTATCTCCTGCAATCAAGGAGATATTAAGAAGGGACATTATCTCATTGATTATGTCAATTTAAAAAAGAAGATAAGGAGTAGGAAATAGAAGTTAGCGCAGAGAATTTCGGCCAAGAAAAACAGCAGCCTGGCAGCCAGGCAGCCAGGATTCCATACCAGAAATTTCTCTCCACCTGTGCGGTTATCTCCCTCGATTCCTTTCCCTCTCGGCCTGATCCTCCAGGAACAAAGGCCCCTGCACGTTTCACCTCCCAACTGGCTCTCTCTCTCTCTCTCTCTCTCTCTCTCTCTCTCTCTCTCTCTCTCTCCCTCTCCCTCTCTCTGACAGACAGTGTGCGACAGAACCTGGGCATGAGAAGTCTCCCTCTCAGCTGCCTCTCACGATCTCCCTGGCCCAGATTTCTTCCTCTGGCGATCTCCTCCAACAGCAGAAGAGGCTGAAGTACTTCCTCTAGAGTAGTAGAAGCATGCGGCCCTTATTGTTGGGCCCGGAGTTTCACTCAGTTCTCCTCTCCAACAGCACCAACGCGTGGCCTCCTGTAAAGTAACAGCAGCCATGGCATGTTCCTCTAGGACCTGCAGTGCAAGAAGAAGAAGAGAAGAAGGTAAGGAGAATAGCCATGTAACCCTTCCTCTACTCACCCTTCCTTTTCCTCCCTCTCTTCTCCATTCAATGACATAGCCCATGAACCTGTGCAAAACACCATCTTCTCCCTTCAACCGAGGCTACCTCGCCTTAGCCAGATCTGACATGCTTAAAATCCTCATTGGCCAGACCTGTCTCTAGAGCTGGAAAAAAAAACTGCAGTCTTTCATGCACAGACCCAAAACCAGACCCTCTATTCAGCCCCCCCCCCCCAAAAACAAATCTCCCTCACACAGGCCCCTGTGCGGCCCTCCCGAGGACCCCCTTTGCTCTACCTCTGCCCCATTTTAGCCGCTGGCTGACCCTTATTCTACCCCTGCACACAGCCCTATTATTCCCCCTGCTCAGACCCTTACAACAGCCCCTCTGTGGTCCCATTTCTGCCCATTTGTGCAGCAACTGAACAGAGTTTTCAGCAGCATCTTCGGCCCCCCTTGTTTGGCCTACCCAAACAACTCCTTAAATGGCCCAATTCAGACCTGTGGTCAGTCGGCCCTTTGTGCAGCCCACATCCAGCACCATTGTGGCTCTTCAAATTTGTGATTTCCCTTTGGATGTGGGGATGAGGGGACAGCCTAAGGCCACTTGGAATCCACCAGACAGGCCAAGTCGTCACTCGGGTGGCTCTCTACCCCCACACTACTCAAAATAATTCCTTTTTGGATCCCCAAACGGACACTAAGCCTGTCCCTTGCACCGCCCCTAAAGTCGGCTCTCAAAGCAGTCCCTTTTTAGCTCATTTTGGCCTAGTTAGCTCGCTGTTACAGCCCTTGAAAAGTGCTACAAATAGGTGCTGGCCCAATTCAAATCAAGTTCCAAAACAGTGCAAAGGCATGTCCTTGGAAGGACCCGGTTGGGGGGCGATGGCCTAATCCCCCTTGGCTCGCATGACGGCTTAAGGATCGAAAGGGTGGCCCTCAGTTATGGTCCAAACAGGGGTCAAATCAGACTGCTAGGGCCAAAGAAGCTGAAAATGGGCCAACCGGGCCATGAAGCTCGCCCAATGGGCCTCCAACCAAAAATAAACTTGAATAAATTCCAAAATGCAAAATGCAAAATTAAATAAGGAGGTTAGAACCACTTTCTGGTCACTCCACAATTGGGCGGCTAGTTCGGACACGCTTCCGGTATGTTAACCAGAAGGTAGGCACAGGCCGGCTCCCGTTGTCGATGATCCTTCTCGTGGTATGATGAGTCACATAATTGTCATATTGGACATGTAAACTCTATTTTGATCAAAAATAAGGTGGCAAGCTGAAATTTTTTTTCCAATCTTATGAAAATTTATATTGTGGGAAGGAACACCAACATACTGCTTGACACTTATCAAATGTACACCAACATCAATGAAACCTTATCGAGTGGATGCAACCGGGCAACCGATGCTAGCTTGATGGACCGGATGGGATGCGGACCTGACTTAAATAAATAAACTCTAACCAATTTAAAAGTCACTTCATAAAATCTGGAAAATATAAAAAATATCAGAACTTTAAACATCTGGAAATTCAAATTAAATCCACCTAATCTAATGAAATTTGATTCCTTAAACAAATGAAAACCAAAAAACTCAAAATAAATTAAATAAACCACCTAAAAATACTTATAAATATTAAAAATCAGTCATAAAAAATAAAATCAAATTATTAAGCAATCTGGAGTCTAAAAGTTAATCAAGTCAAATCAAACTTTAAAACACTTAAAACATATTGAACACACTCAAATCGGTATCAAAACATCAAGTGACAAAAAATAACAAAAACATTTTAGCCAATGTGTCAACCAAACAAAAAGCAGAATTTCTTTTAAAAACATTCTGCCAAATCCATTAAACTCAAAACTCAAATGAAACAACTTCAAACAATTAAAAAAACAATCAAAACAAAATTCAAACCAACTAAAAGAAACCAAACCAAAATTTCACAATTCAAAGTGAACACAAAATTTAAATCAAACTCAAATATGAAATTTACAATTCAAACCAAACAAAAAGTAACTTCAAATCAATTTAAAACAATTTTTTGTATCTTATCGGGCCCGAAAAGCCACAGCCCTTTCGAGTTTATTGTGTTATGTGGATGGGCACGCTCTCTTAAACAAGATTGCTATAGCGGTTAATCAAGGGTATTCAAGTCGTTACTCGATATAAATAAACGTTAGATATTTGCACCATCCGGAGAGAGTCAAAATAAAATTTTCACGTAACCCAAATCTCGGTTCTATACTTTTAAAATATCACCAGATTATTTAATATTTTTATAGGATACCACCTGTTTTCCTAGATAGTTTGCAACATTGACATTTTCGAAAACTTCTCAAAATGAGGTTCTCACACTCACATTCGACCGTAGCAATACTTGAAAAGAAAGTAACAAGAGATGTGGCGGCTCAATTCATTTGACATCCAATTTTTTGTTAAAGGGTTGAATTTCATTTTTTAGATTATTTATCTTCATTTTATTGATTTTTCAGAGGATAATCCCAATGCCCATTTATCTCCTATTTTTCCTCCCATGAATGGGCTTGAAATGGTGAAGGAGGGGGGGGGTGACACAACAAACTTGGAAGATGAGTTTTGCATCAATTAAAACTCTTATCTAAGATAAAAGTTTGACAGTTGGTAGGACTTGAATCTAAGGAAGACTAGGATTGGAAACCCAATAAGATTAGGATTGAAATTCCCATAGTTGGATTGGAATTCTAGTAGAATTGCGACCGCATTTCCACTAGGATTAGGATTGAATTCTTACTACAATTGGGATTTGAAGTCATGGTAGGATTATGATCAGGTACAGAGAATTGAATAAAAGGAAACACTCTCCCTTTCTTCCACTCTCCTTGAACGTGCCCCCACCCTCTCTTTATTTTCTCCTTGGCTTTGGCTGGAGCATCAAAGGAGCAAGGAGAAGGAAAATCGCCAGCTCATCCTTCCCTCAGTTCTGAAAAACATGTATGAATTTATTTTGTTTTTCCCTTCTTCTTCTTCTTCTTCTTCTCATCTCCTCAGTTCCACAACAACTTGCAGAAACTTTTCTTTCTTTTTCTTCCTCTGCTTTATTCTGTTTCTTCTCTTATTCTGTAATAAACAGAAAATTTCTTCTCTTCCTTGTCAGCTATACAAACAGTATGTGCTTTTCTCTTTTCCTTTCTTCTTCTTTCCTCTCCCCCTTCCTCGGTACTGCCAAGAACAGCAACATGTTCTTGTCTTCTTTTATAGCTTTCCTTCTCTCATATCAGCAAAACAGGCGAAGGTATTTGGGATTTGTTATTTTCCTTGCTCCTCTCCTCCTCTTGGACCTAAAGAACATAATTTATTTCCTTATTCTTTTATTCATCTTCCCTCTTTGTTCTGCAAAAACAGCAAACAGAATTTGCTGTTTTTTGTTTCTGTTCATCAATTCTGCAGAATCAGCAAGATGCTTATTGATTGTTTTCTTGTATCTTTCTTTGCTTTTCATCTCACTTTTTCTCTGCAAGCATTCAGGATTATCAAGATTGCTTTCTTTTTTACATTTGCAAATTAAGAAGCATCTCTTCAATCGGTTATTCAAACCAGAGTTTTTTTCCTCCTCTCCCCCTCTCGGACCTGTAGGCCACGATTGAGAGTATTTGTTTGGTTTCTCCCTCCTCCCCCCTTTTCTTCTTTCCTTTCCTCTTCCCGGATTTGCAAATGTACGAGGTTAGTTTGTGTTCGCTGTATGTGTTTTTTTTTTTTTTGAATTCTGCAAATCAGGATGCTTGGAGGTTTGCTTGTGCATGCGTTTCTGCCCACAAGGTGGGTGAGGACAAGAATAAAAAAAGAGACCACACCCCTCTTTTTTTATTTCGGGCTGCATGGATGGTTTGTGTGGCAACCCTCATCCTCTTTTCGTTGGTTGCCCATGGGTAAGTTTTGGGAAGGTGCTCTCTCCTTGCCGAATCCAATCCGATCCAGATAGACCAAATTGGACAACTATTTTGAGAGAAAACCCATTCTGGAATTGGTCTAGGTTGATTCTTTAAAAAACCATAAAAATTGAAATTAAAAGTCTTAAATCAAAGGCTAGATCAGATTTTGGGCCGATCTAGCTATTTTGGGGTCCTAAAATAGGTGGGAAATAGTAGCCATGACAGAAGATTTCCACGCGGTGTCTTCCCCACCTGATATAGGCATACTGGTCCCAGGATATAGTGACTTTAAGAAACCATATGGATATGCATATCGGGCCCACCTCCGGTGATTTAAACTCACCGAATACTAGGTTTATTGGGTCCAATGGACCAGGTAAGCCCGCCTTCCCGGTAGCTCGATTCGACTGGTTCTGGTCCCAATTTGACCTGATTTAGCCGATTTAGGACAATTCCAATGGGAGATCAGCTTGGATCGGGACTCCAAGCCAAAATTAAATTGACGGGTTCCAATCCAATATGGGAATCAACCGATTCTGATCTAGATCAACCATTTCTGCAATCAATGCTCCTTGGACAACAAGGGTGAGGTTCTTGGAAAAACGGCGACACTTATTTTGCCTGATGTTTTCTTGTTAGGATGAGTGGAGAATTGAGGAAGCATGTGTGGATGCCCTCTCCCCCAATTGACATTTACTTGCCCAAATTTCATAAATTTTTTGGTTTCAGCAATAATAACATAATAAACATAAAATAGACTGGTAATCACAAAATAAATTGAAAACGGAATATAAAATAGAACAAGAGTAAAATACCTACAAAAAATATTAAAAAAATCCAAATCAATTCTTAACTTGATAATGGAAAATTTAAACCTAACAAACAAAAATTTGATAATCCAATAATCTCATGAACAAAAACAATTCAAATAAACCCCTGAACCCAAAATGGATGAAACCGAAACATCATAAATATAAATCATAACAAAAAAATGAAATCTCAAATCTCATGGGGCCAAGTGAAAGTGTCTCCTAGTTCCTTTATATTCATGGTGCAGATGAATCACTTCATTGAATGAGATTTTATGGTAGTTAATCAACATTATTCAATTAATTGCTCGATATAACTAACAACAAAATATCACAATTTTATTAGGAAGAGTTCCTAAGATGTATCAATGAGTTCACATAATAACATCAATAGATTAAAATGTGATTTGGATTGTCTAAGTTACGAGGATATCCCTATGCTAAAACTTGGAAGAGTTTGGAGACTCAACTTGTATGATCTTCCCTATATATACCATGCCAATCATCTATTCTTCTATATCATATCTCACGTCATCTATTTTTAAATGATGATTATTGATTTTTCGATATATAAAAATGAAGTTTCCACAGACATGTAAAAGAAAAAAAACTAGTAGAGAAACATTAAAAAGAACTACACCTTACGGTGAAGAGCCTCACGTGCACCTCCTGGATAGAGTAGAACAAATGACTTTTTTGAAAGTAGTCTATACATATTCATTGCTGAAACTGGTACTGCCCCAAACAGCCTCATAAGATCGTGCCTTGACATGCCTTCCTCAGTACCTTGAGAAAACAATACAGGGTGTGCCATACCATGTATGACAACCTTTTTCTCCCTTAGAAATGCTTCACTAAGGGGACCCAGTTCAACACCCATAAGCATATGATAGCCAACTAACAGAACTGGACCTTTATTTGGAACCCCAGAAAGGCCTCTCACTATCTTTCCATTTTTTAGAGTTGAAAGAAATACAGGACTAGTAGCAACATTAAACCACCTAAGAAATCACACACTGCTCAAAGTTCTGGAGTTCTTAACCCACATATATTTAAATATGGATGATACAGAAAAATATACCAGCTGTCTCTATCAAATGTCTCTCTGAACTCTGCCATTGAAGGTGGAAGGAAGTCTAGTACGAAGTCTTGTTTTCTTGAACGGCGATACATTTTTGTAGCTTTAATTACTGTCAGCAGATTTACACCATCTTCCTGCACAGAGCAGATGAATTGGTATAGTCATAGATGAAAAAGATGATAATTGATAAAATCTTCAAAACCAGAAAGCCAGAAATATACCACATAAGAATGTGCTAAGAGCCACTTGATTAAATTTGGAATGTTTATCTAGTACAAGTGCCCTATATCTCAAATTCTTGTAGCTTTTTCATTTACCATTACATTGAGAAGTGGAGTACAATAGAAAATATTTTCATTCTCTTGTTTATAATCTTAAAATAATGATCAACACAATATTATATATTCTATTTGGATAGACCAAATAAGATTACTGCGAAAAATTAACTGTGATTACTCAAGTTGCTTATTACCAATTTACCAATTCTTATTTCTCAACGAACCTTGAGATAAGATAAAGAATGTGCAGTACAGCATGACTTTGCTATTCTATCAAACAATGAACATCTATAGCACTACATTATGAAAAGTTATCATCATCCTTCATGTGCCTACTTGATCGTGTAAGACAAAGCAAACTTTCTTTAACAGATGTTACCAAAGTTATCCAGGAAATGAAAATATTGAAAATAAAATTAGTCAAAATAATGAATTTTTAACATGCTTTCTTGTTATAAACTTAACTTTGGCTTAAATTACATTTTTCTTAGAAAATGACACATATGACATCAATATTTCCATCTTGAGTTACTTAAAACAAGAAATCCTCAGTTTTTATCACAAATTTCGACAAATGTCCCATAATTTAGCAAGATTGCTTACATGTTCACAAGTATGGCAGTGTATTAGTTACTATGTCTCAGTTTTTACTTATTTGACAGGAACGCCCAAAGAGAGAAGCCATATCCTACCCCTATCAAGTCTGACTAGAAAGTAACTGAAAATGCTCTCATTTTATCCAACCTGCTGATTCTTGGTTGTTATCTTGCCATGTCCTTCCTTGTTAATGAGAACATTTTATGTTTTGATGATAATATTATAAATTTATAATATTAACCATTATTTATAAATAAATAAAAATAAATTTTAGAATGAGTTTGATTTCTGTATTGGTTACAAACGGTCAATATATGTGTCATTTAGATTAATAGATATACATATTAAGTTTATAAACCAAGTGTTTTCTACATATATGCATTATATGTCGATCGATATACACTTTCTGCCAGAATATATATATACATTTTTCAGTTGAGATATTTCATAAATATTTTAATTTGCAAATTATATGAGATTTTGTTATTTTTGATATGACTTTTTCAAATTTGAATAAAAATTTTGTATAATATTTTCACATTTATTTTGTGAACATTCAAAGAATATAAGATCAGAAATTTTTGTGGATTCAAGATTGCTCAATCAACTTTACAATTGCTCATTGATGTAAAATGTGTGTACTCTGTATCAACAGAGGAACAGTGTGTGAAAGGTTTGCAGGATCTACTAATCCTAGATTGGGATCAAGATGTACTGAACTGATCAAGGAAAGCATATTCCTGTGTCAATTTCCAATAGGATCAGGCTATGGTCAATGCAAGCAGCCTGGAGCAGCCAATTCAGGAGGGATCGCGGCCTACAGAGGTAGAGAAGGTGGCAATCCCACTGGATTTGAGCTACTGCTTCACTTTTTCATTTTTTTATCCTCAAATCAAGAAAGGACTGATCCAGGTCGATACTGAAATGGATTTCCTCTGGTCAAATTGGCTGAGCCAGTCAATCCAAACCTGATCCTGAATGGGATTGGCTCTAGAGGATCAAAGGGTCAATAATAACCATAAATCCATGAATGTGAGTGATTGTCATAAAAGACTGTGGGTACAGAGTTCATCTTGCTGAAATGCAAACCTAGAGCCACTGCTGATGGGAACAACTCTTGTTGGTATCATCGTAGCTAGTGTGTTTGAATGGAGTAACCATGGTTTGCTAGGTCTCAACGAGATCGGGCCAACTGGCTGGCCCCACCGTGACCCAACATTGAAGCAGGGCTGGATTGTACTACTAGCCAATGGACTAGCTGTTAGGGGATGCTTTAAATGCCCCAAAGGGGTCTCTTATCATCCTCGCACCCACCCCCCTTAATGTAAGGCTCCAAGTGGGCCTTCCACTTCTCCCACCTCCCATTTGCTAATTATTTCATTCTCTAACTCTAAGATCGCTTTCATCATCTCTCCGAGGAGAAATTTCTTATCTTAATTTCTTAACTTTTATCTTCTCTCCATACCAGACTGTATCGAAGCCTCACAAGGCGAACAAGACAAAACTTGTCCTCAACATTTAAGATTTAAATTGAAATAAATTAGTTTTATAATTTTGGAGATTTATGATAGATTTTGGAAATTTATCCTAAAGTGATCGAGAGTAAAGAGTGCAGAGTGATATCAACATTTATCTATTTACAACCAAATATACTTGGGAGAAACTCAATTTTAAGATTTAAAAAATTTTTAAGTATCTCCTTTGGACTACTGGAAAATTAGGTTATATCCCATATTAAGTGGTCCGGTGATACTTATAAAAATATGTAGAACCGAGGTTTGGGTTCTTTGAAAATTTTAGTTTTTGACCTCTCTTCGTCAGATGGTGCAAATATCCGACATTAACTTACATTGAGTAACGACTCAAATGTCCTTGATTAACCGTCGTAGCAATCTGTTTTAGAGAGCATGTGCATCCATAGAAAGGTAATGAATTCGAAAGGGCCACGGCCTTTTGTGCAGATGAGATGCAAACCAATTGTTTTGGTGTTGATTTTAGTTGGTTTTAAAAGTTTCAGATTTAAGTTTTGGCTGCTCATTTTTTAGTTTGATTTTTGTTTCAATTTGATTTGGATTTGGTTTGGTTTCGTTTTGGGATTTGATTCTTATTTTGATTGATTCAAGTTGTTTTTTTTTTGTTTGCATGTTGTTGTTGTTTTTTTTCTTTGTTGATTGGTTGAAGTCATCCTGTTTCGATTTGATGTTTTTAGACAATCTGATTTTTTATTTGTTTGGTGTATGAATTAAGAAGCTTTTTGTTATTTTTTGTGTCGGTCGGTATTTTGTTACCGACCTTAGTGGGTTAGGTATATTTTTGGCATTTTGGAATTTGATTTGACTTGTTTGACTTTTAAATTTTCAGATTGTTTAATAATCTGATTTTCTATTTTATAGCTGATTTTTGGTGTGTTTTAGATGTTTGAGGTGTTTCCCTTTAGAATTATTTAATATTTCCTTGATTAAGGGTCTGATTAAATGGAATTAAATGGCTTTCTAAATGGATTTTCTAGATTATTTAAATCTGAATTTTCGTGTAGTTTCGGATTGATTCAAGTCTAATTTTTGTTTAAGATTGATTTCAATGTCGTTTGTTTATTTTTTAATGATGTTATTTAGTTATCACTTGATTAGAGATATTGATTCCATTGGATTTAGAGATTTTTGATTGAATTTCTATATCGGTTAAAGCTTCGGTTTTTGTTTTAAGATTGATTTTGGTGTTTTTTCAGTGTTTCAAATGTTGCTTATGATTTGATTTAGTTACCACTTGGTTCAAGACTTCAATGTTATTAGATTAGGTGGGTTTAGTTGAATTTCCAGATTGTTGTAAATATAAATTTTTATGTATTTTTCAAATTGAATTGGTCATGTTTTGTGTTGGTTTATGGTTCATTTTATTTGATTTGGGTTTGCATCCCATCCAGCTCATTGGACTACCATTCAGTACCCGGTTTTATACAATCCAAGTTAGTTTTTAAATATCCTTTCATTTCATATGTTGGTGTACAAATGATTTGAATACAATAATGCCAGGTGGAGAGACTGATGTTCTTTCCACCGTTGTAAATTTCCATAAAGTCGGAAAAATTCGGCATTAAGAGGACATGGCGGTGTATTTCAACTGATATGGAATTTACCCATTCAAGATGACAAGTGTTTTGGCTTGCCATATCAAGGGAAGGATTGCCGGCTACAGGAACCGGCCCCGCTATCGTCCGGATCGACATCTCGGGATTGACCCAGGGGAGCCGTACATGGTGGAGTACCTGTGAAAGGGTGTTTACTCCTTATTTTAATCTTGCATTTTGTGTTCCAGATTTTACTTAAATGTTTTTTTTGTTAAGGCCGCTTGGGCAGGTTCAAGTTCCATTGGCTTTGCTTGCCGGTCTTCATGTCTTCTAGGCCCGGTAGGCCTATCTTGATTTCCTTGGGCAGGAGGTGCCTGTTTTGATGCTGGTGCTTTGCTGCAGTGTCCCTGTTTGGACTGGCTTTGAAGGCCACCTAGCTATGCCCTTGGCCTGTCGAACGGTTTCCAAGGGGTGCTAGGCCATCACCCTCAAACCGGCCCTTGCAAGGGGCTGCTGTCCTCTCTTTCTTTCTTTTATCTTTTTTTTTTTTTTCAGAACCTGTTTTGAGGCATTTCTTTCTGTGGGCTGTAGTGATGAGATGTGTGGGCCAAGGAAGGGGCCGAAATGACCTGTTTTGGGGGCAGTTTGGGGACTACGCAAAGAGCAGGTTTTGGGCCTGTTTGGGGCTTCTCGGAGGGCAGAAAACAAGAGATTTTGGATGCCACAAAGGGGCTGAAATAGAATTTTTAAGAAGAGATCATAAAGGGCTGTGTAGGGAGCTGTTTTGGATATGAAATTGAGAGTTTTCCCGAAATAGACTTGGCCTGTTGGACGGATTCTAAGAATCTCCGGTTCATCACCCTCACCTAAGGTCCTAAAGGGGAGTGGACTGGGAGTTGCTTTAAAGGCCGGTTGATGACCTGTTTTGGGGTCAGTTTAGAAGCTGAAAGGGGGCTGTCTGGAGACCGGAAGGGGACTGTGGAGGGGCTGAACAGAACCTGTTTTAGGGTCTGTTTGGAGGACCAAAAAGTGGTTGAAAATGACCTGTTTGAAGGTCTGAAGGTGGGTCGAGAATGACCTGTTTTGGGACCTGCAAGGGGGCTGAAATGGGACCTGATTTGGGGTCTGAGAATGACCTGTTTTAAGGGTTGCTCAGATGGGCCGAACAGGTGTTAAAAAATAGGCTGAAATGGGACTTGTTTAGGGGACCAAACAGGGTCTGAATAGGATCTGTTGGGGAGTCTCAAGGTGACCTGTTTAGGGGTTGTTCAGGTGGGCAAGAAGGGGCCGAACATGGCAGTTTTTAGTGGCTCTTTTAGGCGCTGCATGAATGGGCCGAACAGGGGCCTGGGGCCCTGGACGGGTCTGCAGAAGGGCCACACAGAGACTGTTTTTTGATTTTTTGAAGGGGGACTGATTGGAGCCAGCAAAGGAACTGTTTGTGTAGGCTGGGGGTTGAAGAGGATTTGATTAAGGCTATGGGTTGTTGATGTTGATGAAGGCCAGTTTAGGCTGTAAGAGGGTTGAGAAAGAAACTTAAAAGAGGTGAAAAAGAGATGCCCTTAAAGGGCTACATAGTTATTGTATGCTTCCCCTGCCTTGTTCTCTTAGCGTCAAATGCAATAGAAGATGGAGGAGAATGCCAGCAGCACCCCTACGCCAAGAGAGATTGGTGCACAAAGGAACTGCCAAGGGAGCTCCTCCTTTGCTCCTTCCTTTTTCTCCCTCTTCTTCTTTCCAAGGTCGTGGGCAGGAGCTGGTAGGCAGGTGCATGCAGGGGGCAGCAGCCAGTGTAGCAGCTTGTCAGTGTCTTCACTTCGGTCCCCTTTTGCCTTAGGCACACCTTGTCTTTTTATAGAAGAGGGAGGAAGATCAAGGGCCAGCTTAGAATTGATTGTAAGATGGCCTTTCCCATCTCCTAGGTAGTTTAATTCATCTTGAATCTTTGAGTTCTCCTAGGACATTAAGTCTTGACTAGTCCATTGAGTTCTCCCATAGCAATAAGTGTGTTTGACTTGTCT